>OZ023169.1:16770894-17370894 GCA_963678695.2 Diplodus puntazzo
ATGACCTCCAGTAGGCTACTGGTGTGCATGTTTATTACCAAACTGTCAGAAACAGACTCCATGAGGGTGGCATTGGCTCCCTGTTGTCTTCACAGATGAGAACAGGTTCACACTTGCTGAGTGTGATGGTCAGGGGTGGCATATCCTTGGATGGCATACAGACCTCCATGTCATAACTCATAGGATTTAAGTCCGATACATAACAGCAGTCAATGTACCAGGATGAAATCCTCAGAGTGATTGTCTGACCTTACGCTGGTGCAGTGGCCCCTGGGCTCCTCCCCGGGTCAGGACAATGCCCAGCCTCATGTGGCCTGAGTGTGTAGGCAGTTCCTGGATGACGAAGGCATTGAAACCATTGACTGGCCCTCTAGTCCCCCTGACCTAAATCCAATTGAGCACCTATGGGACGTTATGTACTTGTGCATCCGACGGGTGGTCCAGGAGCTCACTGATGCCCTGATCCAGGTTTTGGAGGACACCATTTGCGACTCATAAGGAGCATGCCCAGATGTTGTCGGGAGTGCATACAGGCACGGGGTGGCCATACAAACTACTGAGTCACAATATAAGTCTCCATGATAAAATTCACACAAGTCGGATCAACCTGTGATTTTAGTTTTTTACTTTGATTTTCGGTGTGTTTTTGAAACCAGCTCCAGTGGGTTGATGATTTTGGTTTCCAACAAATTATACAATGTACATCAGTAAACACTTTCAACTTAAATAATTTGTTCATAAAGATCTGATGTGTGATTAAAGCGTTCCCTTAATTTTTTCGAGCAGAACTCATTTTACTGCATTTATGACCCCAAAGGGCCAAGTCCTTTTTTAAACCCCATAGCCTTTCTCGTGGCACCATTATCATTAAAGGAATTTTCATTTTCAGCTCCACTAAGTAAGGATCAAAGAAATGCAGGATTGTCGGTATGAGATCACTTCTGTATAATAGAGAAAAATTAACTTTGTATCCAGTATTGGGGAGTGAAACAGTTTGGTTTTCCTTTTGAATTTTGGAGAAAAAAAAAACACGAGACAACAGGTGTTACAGGTAAAGACAACAAATAAAGCTGAAAGATTTTACAACTTGCTATAGGTTGAACTTAGATGTTACAGATATTTCATGAAAAAAAGTTAAAATGTATCTATTTAACCAAGCGAGATGATAAACATGTTGACAGTGATTGATTGTTCATATCATAGCAAACTCAGTTTTACCACTGACTCCTTTAATTCTTGAAGCAATTTAGCCCAGAATCTCTGAGTTGCTGAGTAGGAGCAGGACCAGAGTACTGTTCAAGATCATAAAACCTCAGATTTATCTGGGAGGGTCAGATTGATCTATTAGAGGCCCTCTGTTGACATCACATCCACCATGTCCTGTGCTTATGCTTGCTAAACGCCTGCTCTCTGCTGAAGCTTTCTGCTGAAATAAGCAGCGCTCGAGCTCCTCGGGGTGGGACAACCTTCACTGCATTTTGCTCGGATCATCCATAACCATGGAACTGCGGCACTGATAAACATTCCCCCTACAGTGGAGGAAAAAGGGGGGTGGGGTGCAGGGGACTTTGGCAAACAATGTGTGTTTCTTTGGCGGTGGGTAATACATTCATTCAATCAGCCTTGTCAGAAGCGGTGCAGCCTCAAGATGGTATTGTATTTGATTTTCAAACTGGCCTTTGATTGTAAAATGGAATGGCACCCATGTGACACTGAAAACAAGTAATGCAATTACTCTACTACCCTGTGTTCTTCAAGCAATTAATTAATTTTGATTTGCTGTGTATTTCCTGGGCCTCCTTCCTCATTAGCAATGATTAATCACGGAGTATCCTACTCGAGTCATGAGGTTTGGTCTCTTATTTTTAACCAGTGTTGGAGTAATGTGAAACAACACACAGTGATCGTCACTCTCTCAGGTTAGGTGTCACATTTTTGCAGTGCTGTGAAATCAATAGGCCAGATTAAAGGCATTGACAAATTTCTCAGGTGTGACGCCAGACATATTTTCTAATTTAGCCTCCGAATCATTCTGGGCTGACAGATTGTCTGAGGCAAATTTTTAATTAAAATTTAAAGTACATGATCAGCCGAGTTAGAAAGCAAATTTGGAAACAGTCATAATGTAAAATAAACACATATTCCAGTCCCTATGATAACTGGCAGGGCGGACCTGATCTGGGAAAAAGATTGTCCAAGCTTTCCAGCGGCATCAGCCTTCCCTCCTCCCCTCCCGCCCACCAGTGGTCTCTTCCAAATGGAAGGCACAGGGTAGTAGGGTGGTAGGTAGGAGGAGGAGGCGGGAGGGAGAGTGCAGAGAAGAGGAAGTTATCACCAAATTGCCATATCTACAAAGCTCTCCCTGCACGCCACAGATTTCCCCTCTTTAATCTGACACATACAGCCTCATGCCTGCTAAAACCCTGCAAGGCTCTGTGAAGCTCAGCATCCTGGGCTGAAAGAACACTGGAGCCAAGAGAGAGGGGAGTCAGAGGGATAGATGGAGAAACAGGAAAAGAAAAGATAGCTTTTTTGTGTGTGTGTGAGAGAGAGAGAGAGACAGAGAGAGAGAAGGAGAGAGAGAGAGAGAGAGAGAGAGAGAGAGAGAGAGAGAGAGAGAGAGAGAGAGAGAGAGAGAGAGAAGGAGACCATTTTATTTGTTCTTTGGAGCAAACATGCGCTCGGCTCTATGAAGGGAGTTAAATCGTGGAGGTTAATTGAAAAATGAGATAAACAACGGCTGTGAAAAGCAGAGGGAAAGATTGTGGCTGGCAGCGCAGGCGGGCCACCACTGAACCTCCTTCAGACTGTGCAACCCTGATAAAAAAGCACAGTTAATTGTCTCGCAATTTCTTCCACTTAATTTCAGTCCAATTAGAGAAAAAAATAGTGAGGAACTGTCTCCTTCCTTTCATTACTATGCACGTACTGTACCTCCATAGAAAATAGCTTTAATGGGTGAATCTTTCTGTAGACAAGCTTTCATTTTGTCATGAAGTCATGCTCAGCAAAGATGTTCCACTGTCTCAGAATATGAACATTATGTCCTCAACAATCTTCCTTTTAGTTCTTACATTTTCTCAGCGTGGTTAGCGGTGAATTTCCCAAGTCCCGCTGAATGAAGTTCAGCTCATTTGGTGACTAATAACTCCCTTGTGAATAAATGAGGCAGTGTGTGAAGCCACAATGCCCATATATCAAACTTTCACTGAAGAGATGTCTGAGAGGATCAAAAGCAGTCCATTTGGTTGAAGACCCCTATTTGAGGTAAGAGGCATATTGAAAATGTCAACGCACATTAAGGTGAGCGAGTGACCCGTGAAATCACAGCAGTGAGTCTTCTGCATGGATTAGCTTTAAGCAAATTTTCTAAATAACAATACGTGGTACTGTGTGTGTGAGGGAGCAGACCGGCATAACCACGGCATCTTTGTTTTTTTTGGATACAATTTAATTAATTAACTGGGTTATCAAGAAAACCTCATATCACATCAACAGACTAATGCAAATGACTAAGAATCCAGCCTTTGAACATAACACTGTGTCTTAACTTCAGATGTGACCTGATATTGGACACTCGCTGTTCACACTAAATCAATTAAATATGCATTCTGTTACGTCATGTACAGAAACCCAACCATGTGCTGGAGATCAGATTGGAGACAGCCACTCAAGTAAAAGATGAGTGACTTCAAAATAGAAAATAGTACTTCAAATAGAAAATGCACGTTTAATACTGTAATATTTAGATTTGGTTTCTGTTTCTGTTGAAAAAGACATACAACATAGCTGAAAGCAAGTAGAGATGGTGTGTTTTCTTCCCAGAAACTTTGAGCTCCCTGGGCATCTCTCTCTAGCCAGGTAGCACCTTAATAGTAATAAAAGGAGGAGGTATAGACCATATTCACAGGCTTCCATATTACTCTAAAGTAAGGTGCGGGGTGAGAATCTCGATTACTGGGTTAATGTTATGCCGCTATGTTCAAGGCTGCAAGTTGTGTATATATAGGAGATCTGAATGTTTTTTTTTATTATTTTACCATTTCATGATTAATCAACGGCTGAAAAGATTATGGATAGAGGGACGTTATGCCAACATATGGCAACCCACTGGCTAACATTAGCATTCAACCACTTCCTAGTATTAATTCATACCTTTCCTGAAGTGAAATGCTATCAAAGACTGAAAAGAGTAATGTTAGCTAGGAAGTGGTTGAATGCTAACTGTAGATACCATCCTACAGAAGTCAATGGGTATTTAAATGTGTTAAATGGTAAATAGACTTGCATTTTTATCTTATATGGACTCTACCAACTTTTGTTCAGCGAGGTCAGTGGCTCCCAAACCTTTTGTGCAGCATCTTCCTTTTGTAGATAATATTTATATATAATAAGTCCCTCCATCCACATCCACATATTTTTGTGTAAAAAGTCTAAAAATAGACGAGTTTCAAAGGAAAATACTACTATGAAATAAGACAGTGAACCCTTTCTCCTTCTCCACCTTGGCTTTTCCAGAGAGACATGACGCTAAACAAAAATGAAAATATCTAAATTTTAGATTTGTAGCTGACTTTGAAGACTCATGCCTCACGGATACTAAGGCGTGATTAGCATATGTTTCCAGCATACAGAATGAATCTGAGGGAGGATATACATACATTAGGAGTTGTCCCATTAGCAGCCGGGCAGACGGGCTGATTTATGCTTTCTGTTGGCATCCCCTGACAGGGACATTAGTGTTACAGATTGGGACAGGTGACGTTGTCAGGATCATCAGTCTCCAGGTGACGCACTGCCAAAATGATGTGAGAGGAGCAGGCAGCAAGGATTATGGGAAGCGTCAGAGTTGGAAAAAAAAGCTTTTGCGGCTGCTTCACTGGCTTTCAGAGCACCTAGTAGAAGATTACCTTGTCAGCATCAGCGGAAAAACACTTCTGCAACAAGACAAATGACAATTCAATAATTTTGAATGCCTTGAAAGTGTCTGTATCTTGCAGAACTCAATTACAGTGATAAAGGCAACTAATATAAGTTCACCGGGTACATGCTCAGATGCTGACAAGATTTATCGCATTATGTGAGCTTATGACTTATTCATGGCCTATTATACTTTATGACTGCTATCATGTTGGCACTAAATACAGTTGACACCATACAGCACAGTACTGTATGAAAGGCCTGTGTAAAAGATCAAGGGGAGTATGTTTCAATGGGAAACTATCCCTGTCAAGGAGAGGACATAAGTAATGATTCACAAATCACTACAGGTGGACAAAAAAATACTTGCTAGTCCCACCTGTCTAAGTTTCAAAACTTTACCATCTGAACATGTACATGCAGAAACAATAACAAGTCTAAAAAACAAAAGTATTCAAAGACAGCAACAACACATGGAGCACTGGCCATAAGTAGGGTGAGTTCCAACATATAAGGAGGTCTGAGAACTATGCTGCCAAACAGTGTTATGCCGCTTTTCCACCAAAATGAGTGGGTCTACACAGGTTTTTATGTATTTACGTGTATTGAGCCCATTCCCACTTCCTGCTGGCAAGACAGCCCATTCCCCTTATGTTTATTTCTGAAGCATTACATTGTACATCACTGATGTCACATTTTCACGTCACAAATGTGCCGGAAACAGTTGTAACACGAGAAAACAACAATAGACCCATTGTGAAAGAAGTGGCCTTAAAATGGTGGATACATTATTTGTGTTATTTGAATTTTTTGGCCACCAGGAGAAAGCGCACAAGTTGTTAAAAAATTTTTTTGTTGCATTCTATCACTTTATAAAGTTGATATGACCCAAAAAATATTTTGGCTGCCTAGTAAGTTTTTTTTAGACTAACAATAAAAGCTCCATGATCAACAACATGTAATATACAACTTGACTGAACATGCTTTTGGTAAAAATGCTTGTTACATAAATTTAAAACACTGACCAGGCAGTATCTGATCCACAGTGAGTTAGAACAGGCTTTAGCAAACAGTTGTTTGTAAACACATTCAGCAGACACCGAGCAATACTAGAAATCATTCGGAGTTGCTTTTGTGCACAACTGATAAGGTCTGTCTGATAAGGTCAGTCTTTTTTTTTTACTCTTTCGTACCAAAACATCTTCAGCCAAAGACCAAGGATTAAGTTTGTGGTCATATCATTGGATCTGTGGCTATATGTCTTAGGTCCTAGTATGAAGAGCAGAGCAGAGATGTTAACCCTTCACCACCTGGTGGTGAGTTGGATCAAATAGCTGGGGAGACGGCTGGACAGACCTGGTACATCTAGACTAGTGCTGAAGATGAACCAGGAACATTGCACCTCCCACCTCTCAGAGAATTTGCCGTGTGTTCTCTGGGAAGTTGGGAACATGGAATCTGAGTGGGCCATTTTTAAAGTTTCCTTTTGGAAGTGGTGTGGTCAACAGCAATTTAAGGGTTACGGTTAGGGTTAGACTTCCCGCCTTTCTTGTTTCAAGCAATGTTCTGGGGACCTTATTGTCCTCTGAGGATCGCTTGTTTTTCAATTATGGAAAAAACGTATGAGTTTGTATTATTACCTTGTTACCTTGTTGTCGTAAATTCCAAATTTGTGAGTTTACATTTTGTTTCAAAAACTACATAGTGCCCCTTTAAGGAACCCCATGG
The DNA here is from genome assembly GCA_963678695.2 of Diplodus puntazzo. NCBI lineage: Eukaryota > Metazoa > Chordata > Actinopteri > Spariformes > Sparidae > Diplodus > Diplodus puntazzo. The sequence goes on from OZ023169.1 coordinate 16,777,543, forward strand.
AGAAGGACTTTGGGTTGGCCTCAAGGAAATTCAAAAAAATCAAGGAAAAGTAAACCATTTTAGGAAGAGAAAGCAGGGCTTGGCTCAGGCTGTGTTCAATGGGGGAAGAGAACTGACCTGGACTAACCAGCCAATCTGTGTGTTTTGAACTTGAAGAAGTCCTACCACCACTTCCTGCAAGGGGTCCTGCAGGACAGTCCTTATATAACCAAAGTGAGAACTGTCTTCATATTCTCTATGCAGTGTCAACCATTTTTGCAGTGTGTTGTAGCTTCTATCATGGTTGCCCGTTGTCACTGACCCTGTTTGTAATATTAAATCTGCTGTTTTAGCCAATATCCTGTCCATTTTGTGTTGGATGACCACTCCTTCCTTTCTACAACACCATGACATGAACACACGGTGGTTACCCCCAGAGCTAGCAGCAAAAATTGAGGATCCTGCTCTCAATGTGTTTAAGACCAGACAGGGATACCAGGACATTTTTTTTATCTCTTTTACTGCATAAGCAGGTGGAGGAGAGACTTTAGTTACTGACCAATGAACAGGTGTCAGCAGTAACGCATCCGTTGTACTGTACCATTAAGGTAAAAAAGAAAGCTTGAGCCGGAAGATTTCAAATCATGAGAGGATCTATGTAACCCAACCCTCGCCTATGTGCATGAGCTCGTGACAGTGACCGAAAGAAGTAAAGACTGCAGATTGCAGATACAGGCAGCCAAATTAGTCTCCAAGTAGATGGGCTGGAAATTATTGCTGAGAAGAGGGATGTCTGGACTACCTTGCTTGGCCTATTATTAAATAGGGAGTGCCAAAAGCTCTGTCCTGGCGGCACTACTTTTCAGCGTTTACATGTTTCATCTTTCTTTTATTTGGATAGTACATTTTACTGTTCTTAACAGCAATTTCTGTTCTCTGTCTCTTAGACTGCTGTTAGTCACCACTCTGACTGCATTATGTCTATCCTCTAGCTAGTCCGGTCGAGTTACACAGGCTCCAATACTGGTATGGGTCATTATAAGCACTTCTGCTTAATTTCAAAACTATCCAATTTTTATCGTACTTACTACAATTTAATATTATTTTAACTTCCCACATTTTTTTGGATGCATTCTAAAATTAGCTTTGTTACACATATACTCTTAAAACATTCAAAGCCGAATTTTCTGTATGGAAAGTGCTATTTAAATGTAAAATATATTGTGTTTTAGAATTAAAATTAAAATTAAAAATTATTTTACATATCATTTTGTTGATATGGTACTTACCCTGTCTTTTTGGATGCGTTTTACTAACTGTAAATAATCTTATCTTTCCTTGATTTTGCTTTATTTTGAAAGCAAAGATTTGCTTTACATACGACTTTGCTTTAGAAATCTATCTATCTATCTATCTATCTATCTATCTATCTATCTATCTATCTATCTATCTATCTATCTATCTATCTATCTATCTACATGTGTATTTATTTCATCACACACTGCAATGATAAACTCTCAACTCACACATATGCTGAGAGAGATAGACAAAGGGAAAATGAAGAGTAGGGGGTGTAGTGGGGTATAGGGGGAGGGGTGGATGAGAGAGAGAGAGGGAGAGAAAGAGAGAGAGAGAATCAAACGCTGGCTGAATTGGGCCCAAATATCCAAGGTTAATTTTGTGAGAAAGCTGCAGCGCCCAGATAAGACCATCCCTGCAAATGAGTTCTGCCTGCCTGGATTACAGCTAAATTTATGCAGCTTTCCTTATCCTTTCACAAGCTCCTCTGAAGTGGCATAATTAACTTGCGCACATAAAATGTGCACATTTTCTGCATGGTGGTAACATTCCTCATTTTACTGCTTTGATTTTTTTTCTTGCCCTATTCATGGAGGTACTTTAAATTTTGCTTTTCCCTCAAGTTGAGAGATTTGTCATTGTAATGGCACAAGATGAGTCTTTCACTACTTAATCATTCTAATTACTCAATGGCTAAATCTCTGCCGTCATTATATTCTGCATAGATATGGCAAATAAACAAACACAGCGTTCCAGTTATCCTCAAGTGTACATTGTGTGTGACTATATATAGTAAAAACAAAAGGTGAGAGATGATTATGCAAAACAGGTTTAACTACTGACTCATCACTCAGACTTTACATATCACAGTGTGTACATATACAGTACAGTACATGCATGCACAGAGCAGGTAAACATGTACATATTAGACCGTCTGACAGCAAAGGAACAGAAATCCCTGATACATGTCCAGACCCAGAGAAATCCTTGAATCTTCAAAGCACATGCAGTTGAAATGCAAATATGGTAAGCTGCACTTGAGGACAGGAGGATATGCTCTGCTATTACAAAGCATTTTTTTCCTCTCCCATCATGCCCCAGGCTGCTCTGTTTATCTGCCCACACCCCCCAAAAAAGCTGTCCGAGGAGGGTTTCCTTGGTAGTAGCAGTGCTCCCAAAAACCAGCTTCACCATTTCAATTTCTGTTTCCACTCCCCCATCAGCATGTTTAACTGGCAGCCATGAGCCCTTTAACCTTAAAGCAAGTGTCGGTTAGATGGAGAAACCGTCAAGACCAGTCTAGATTTTGAAAGTGTCCCCAAACCATGACACTGTCTGATGACTGCCAAACACTGCTGATGGAGTGGGGAGTCCTCAAGAGCGGTGGGAAGCCAGTGCATCATTTTCATCACAGCATCCAACTACAAGAAACTACCTCATGTCTCATTACATGTAAGTAAACACCTAGTATTACCACATTGAACATAAATAACCAATATAACCAATGCTAGTACTGATAGCCGTTTGTTCTAAGTTTACATAAAATATTTCAACACTTCCATGTTCAGAAATATTAACACTGAGTTCTTTATGTAGGATGTTTATGGGGAATGGAAGTCCATGAGTCAGGACAAAGGACAGCATGGAGAAGATGATGGAGAGAACAGGAAAGAAGTTGGAGAGAACAGAAAAGAAGAGGGAGAGAACAGAGTGTTCTTGCCAATTTCACTCACTCACACTTGTTCTTTAATAAAACATAAATTAATTGCTTAATACCATGGTATGTGATTGCTTGTATATAATATCTTGGGTTAAAGAGCATTGTGCTGTAATGTATATTTTGAATGCAATATTATTTGCATATTATCCTAGTAAAGAAAATCTAGAATTGCATTGCATTAGTTTTGGAGACTGAAAAAGGGGCCAAAGGTGGTTGCGGTGCTCATGTGCTACCCCTAGAACCCCCCCATGTTTAAAATTGCTGCTCCACCCCTGCTTGTGTCTACAGTCTATTGACCAGGCATGTAACTTGGACACACAAGTGCCCTAATCAGAATCCAATTTCTTGCCATGTACTTTTTCACAATTTGAATTTGTGTTTTGGTGCATAATAATGAACGCAGTACGTAGAAAAATGTAAAGGAAGGTATCATATCTAATCATGTTGCTCATCAAATGCTGGAACTCTGACTGACACAAAACTACATGTAGAACTATTAATTGTTAAATGTCATGTTCATTTCTTTTGTGTGTGTGTGTGTGTGTGTGTGTGTGTGTGTGTGTGTGTGTGTGTGTGTGTGTGCGTGTGTAATTAAGGTAAGCTAGTGAAAAATATTTTTTAATTTGGAAATTGAGTGTACATTTATTATGTGGTTGAGAGTTTTGTTGACATAGACTGTAGTCTACAATGAAATGTATATTATTGTATATTAAATTGTATTTAATGTATTACTGTTAATCGTCACAGGTATTTTGGCAGACTGCAGCAACACATATTACTGGGTAAGTCTCTCCATGCAGTAGTCTGGACAAAATTAGAACAAAGAGCAAAATTATTTTTGATAGAAGAATATATGCCTTTTTGCATTGCGTTGTTAAACTTTCTGTATGTCAGGGTAATTAACAATGCTCTATCTTTCAGATAAAGACAATTGTCAACTGTCCTGCCCCTTTTAATCTACATATAGTTCACAGCCAAGTGGGTACAGACCAAACTCCAAGTAGAAGTGACCAGTGAACGAAGAAAGAGAATGTTATGGGATGCATTCAGGTGATTCATATGATAAGAATGATGTGTGATTATAAATGTGATTAGGGGATTGGAATTTATAGTTGTGCTTTCATAAAAAACCTATGACAGTGAATAGTTAAAGTAGCATAAAGTATAGGAATGGGGGCTGTGTGTGGGCTGCCCACCTAATACCAGTGTTAAATGCAGGGCACATGTGGGCCCAGTTTGGGTTTACTAGCTAAATACATCTGCTACTGCTTCTTTCCCTTTAAAATATCCCATAGAACCCTAAAAGCTCACTTGAATGAATTAACACAAACCCCTATATGCCACCAGATATGTGTCTGCTGCGTTATGTCTCTGCCACGCCAGCGGACCTGTAGTCTATGTGTTAACTTCCACCATGTCTGCTGCGCTGCTCCGTCCCAGCTCAGGCAGTCCGAAGCCCTCCGGCACAAATACGCAGGACTTCTATTTTTGGTGGATGCCGGAGCACAAGGCAGCAATTGAGCTGAATTTAGCATCGAGCAGACCGGAAGTCAAGTAATAATATGACAATATAACATCCGGTTACTTTTAAAAAGAAAACACTCCATGTTGACACCAGCACACAAATCTCACAAAAAAGACAAATACAAGGTCTTCTGCCAATCCTTCAGTTAGGTAAGCTCTTACTCTCTGTCCCTTTCCCTTCTCCTCTCCTCAAGTTCAGTTCATAAACTGTAGCACATTGCTCTTCCAGCTCCTGTCAGCAGTCAACATCACAGTATAAAAAGATCTGACTATAGTGGTCACATCTGTGGATCTCTGCTTGGTTCAGGTTAATAAAAGGGCGTGAGGATAAATCCACTTTTTAATCCCAAAAATTAAAACATAATCTCTGAGCTCTCCTTCTGGCAGTAAATCCCGTGCCTCGTCTACTTCCCTCTTCCTTTAAATAATTAGGGGAACAATTTAGCTGTCTTTCAGCTATTGGAGGGATCTGATGATGCCCCTGGTAAGTTACGAATATTGGGCATGTTAGGCCTCAGGGTTGGCCCCAGTTGTCCTTCCTTGTTGGCTGCTTGCTTCCTTGTGTTCCACGAAATGATGGCTGTAGCATAAACCAACAAGGAAGTGAAACCAGATAAAAGATCATCAATAAAAGGAGAAGGTGAAGATGTTTTAGCTACTTAATGAAACTGTCACAGAAATCTAGAGTTCACCACAGGTTTTATAGCATGTTAGAGGGACAGCCAGTAGTTTGTGTTCAAAGCGTGATTTGAGGAATAATGGAGAAGGAGGTCAGCAATATATTTGGATGTTTAGCCAGTGCTAACATTTTTAAAAGGATTGCCAAATTAGCTAGGACGCACACACGTTTGCATTTTGGACAGATTGAAGACGGTTCAAGGATGTTTGATTAAAACAGGTAAAAAGAGCATTACAAAAACCCAAACGAGAAGAGATGAAAGCAATAATCCTCCGCATCTTAAACTTGGTAACACAGATTTTAGTTTAGATAAATTCCTAATTGGAAAAAACGTCAGTGTCTTAGCTGGCTGACATGATTATCAAGGGAAAGGGAGGGGTCAAAAATGACACCTAACTTACGAACATATCAGGAACAAATATAACAGCTTCTGTATTATTTGCATACAATTTCAGGCAGTGGCGGTCAGACATTAATTTAAAATAGACAACTGATAAATATTGTCAGGTTTAAAAAACAATAGAATTGTATCACATCTGCCTTAATGATAACATATGCCACTAAAACAGATAATAATCTGTCAACAGGCAACATATAAAGGAACAATAAAGGACCCAGAACAGAGCCCTGTGGGACACTGAGTAACAGAAGTGTAGTATCTGACATGAACTGACCCATGGTAGCTGAGAAACTCCTAAATACCCACCAACTGATTAAGCCTATTGAAAGAATAAAATGATCATAAACAGTGTAGAAGGTGGAGCTGAGGTCAAGTAACACCAAAGTTGAGCCCTCATTTGCATCCATCATGATGTAATTACTGACTTTAAGAAGAGCATTTTTTTTTGGCGACGGTAGTGGTGCTGACTGAATTAAAGACATTAAAAAACAAGGATGAGGGAAGAATGTCAAGGGGGGCCAGATATAGGCTTAATTCTGTGCAGTAATTTAGTGACATCCTCTTGGGAAATGAGATGAAATGAATTTGGAGTTGTGTAACATTGAACACTAATGGTATAATGGTATGAAGATGGTGAGAGGTCTGATACCTCTGTCTTTGTCCACACAAAAATTTAAGGATGGGAACCGGAAGAAACATCAAACCATTATGATCACTGACAAGGAAATCTTCAATGAGAACATTATCAATATTAGGACCAAGTGTAAAAAAAATTGTTCAGGTGTATGTCCCCCGCTATGAGCAGTCCCAGAGACATGTTCACTTAATTTAATTTGCCTCATTTATAAATGCATCATTTTTTGGGTCTTCTTCTTTGGCCACATTCTTTTGAACCAGGTTATGATCCTCAAAAGGCTCAGTCAGTTATAAGCAAGGATGGGGCAATGTTCACCGCTATTTGAAGGATATCACTACATTGTAAACCAAATAGTTGGCTTTACCTTAGACGTTAAATCCTGTTATATTATTTGCTCTATTCTGCCAATAGAGGTTGCCGCCTAAAAATAAAAGTAAATATGGGTTTTAATAATCTGCTTTCACAGTAGACCTATACTGTTGCTTTTCTGATGAGGTTGGTTCGGAAAATGTTGCATTTGTTATCATTCTTCGGACATTCTTTCAACACTGGAACCATTACTATCTTTTTATTTGATCCTTGACTGTGAAGCAACTTGTAAACTCTGTTTCAATTTGAGCTCTCTAGATTAATTATTGATTATCCCTCTGATCTTTAATAAGACGATTGAGATATCACCACGATGATGGTTTAAGGTACATGTGATAGTAATATAAATAGCCACAGCAGTGTTTAATGGTTTTGCATAAGGGAAGTTGTTCTGATGCACAGCCTAGTTGATGTGTCACAACCAGGTGTACTTTTTTGTCTTTAAAGTTCCTCATGGGCTAGATATTTATATGCAAACAGATGTTTAAGCATGTCTCTGTGTTAAAGGGATAGTTCGTGTTTTTTGAAGTGGGGTCATATAAAGTACATATCTATAGTCGGTCTGTTCCCTACCGTAATCACCGAGCAGCGCAGCCTCAGTTTGGAGGAGTAGAGAGCCACTCCAGCCCAGACGCTCAGCTTTGTACTGTAGTGAATGGGGTCCAGATGTAAAGCGAATTTTAACGACCTAAAACAAGGCTCACCTAAAAAAATCTATAACAGTTAAAGTGGCCTTTCTTTTGGCACTACATTTTCTCAACCATAGAACCTCCGTATCCCTACACATTAGCGCAACTTGGCAACAGGTGATCTGCGAGCGGCAGAATACAGTGCAAGGCCCAGTTGCTGGGCGAGAGGTTTACTTTCGATAAAAACGAAAGGTAACAATTATAGACATAGACACAGACGTAAAACCTCTGTATCCCTATGCATTAGCACAACTGCGTAGTGATACGGAGGTTGAGAAAATGTAATGCCAAAAGAAAGGCCGGTCTGACGGCGATGTAAAGCGGTGTGAATTTTCTCTATACAACGTACACTTGAACTGTTATAGATTTTTTTTAGGTGAGTCTTGTTTTAGGTGGTTAAAATTCGCTTACATCTGGACCCTGTTCACTGCAATACAAAGCTGAGCGTCTGGCTCGAGCGGCTCTCTACTCTCCCTACAGGATCGACTATAGATCTGTACTTTATGTGACCCCACTTCAAAAAACACAAACTATCCCTTTAATGGGAAATTGTGGGAGAGGAAATGAAGCTTGTGCATATATGTGTCTTTTTTCGACAATGATTGAGATTCATAAAAAAGAATCAGGGGGACCTGAGGCTTTATAAATCTGACTGCATATTCTTTTGTTGTGCATCCACAGTTTTAGCCATAAATTTGATTATGGATCTGGCCCTTGATGTCCAGACATTAGTTTAGAACTGCTACAGCTGTGGTTTCCAAACGCAGAGCTGAAAACAACTTAATAAACTGACATTCATCAGAAACAGGTGATGCACTCAAACAGAGCGAGGTCTCTCCAACAGAAGTGTCTGTTTGAGCTGCTCCTTGTGTGTGGAAAAATAGAGAATGTTGGACTTTTAATAACCCTTAGAGGCATATAATATAGTAATCTGCATTAGTACAATACACCAGGACAAAAAACGGAGGAAGGAAAAAATGATTAAAGAGTCATAAATGGTCTGCCTCCTTGCTTAACACTTGTTTTTACACATTCATTCCTCTTACTGGTGTTTTACAGTGCTGGAGCTTAAAGCTTTAGCCTCTTTACCAGAGCAATGTGAGCACGGAACCTCATAGAATTGAATACTTACATGCTGAATAAATCAGATATAAAAGATATTACTGAAAAGGAAAAATTGTTCTTTAGAAATTAAACCTGCAGCGCCATGCTTTGTCCAACTCCGTCACTATGGTAACAATGTAATTAGTGAATGTGCTCTATCACTGTCAGCAAGACTGGACTGAAATTAATTTCCAACATTTTACAAATGAGTTGATGAGCTTGAGATGGAATGGATTCTGTTGGTTTGGACAGATAAAAGGAGCGCTGATAATGGGTATGATTTCTGTTCATAATTCAAGGTTCAGTGCTAGACAGGATTCTACAGAAAGAGTGTGCGGGTCCTGTGCTGTCGCATGAGCAAACTTGGTGTGGTTATTCTCTAACAGACACATTTCATCCGTTTTCATCAAATAACTTCCACCATAATCTTTTCAATCATGTATGCCTTGCATGTTGAATGAAGGTTGAGGATTACTAAAACCTTTGTTACAGCTCTTAGCATGGAATGGCTGTTAAAATTCACAAAGCCTAAATTACTTTTTTTTTTTTTTCCATATCTGACGTGATGATCTGTACTTGCATCAACTTCTTGGCAGAGAGAAATGCGCTTTGCACAGTCTCAATCACTCCCATTGTGATGATTTTCTGTGTAATCCAGCAATTTTCACAATCCGGATTATTTTATCATCTCCCTCCTGATAAACAGAAGCAAAATAAAGTCAGATTTAATTTACACCATCCAGGCCAGAAATAATCACTTCCAACCCCATTATGAATCCAAGTTCATGCCCTATTTTTGCCAGTGCTTTCCGCTAAACTTTTTTGGCGAAAACCAAAGTATTGGTATGTCAGTATGTCCGTGATTCCAAGATATTTTTACCATCTGTCCTTTCCTTTATTACCTTTACTGAGGACAGATGTTACCTTTTTACTTTTAACTTGTCAGGACAGTTACAAGTCAGTTTAAATAAAACCTTTTTATAGGTTTTATACAGTAATACACTTAACATTAGTCTGGTAATAGGCACTAGTCTATTAGGATAACATTATGAATAATATGCTTATATAATTATGTTGGCTGTTGTAATTATGTAGTTCGTTTTTTTTAAGTAAAAGTGTGTTTTCCTTGTTCTGCCCTTATCTAATGTTCCATATCAGATTAGACAGATAGCTTACATAGTGGATCCTACTATGTCATGATGCTTGAACAAGGTTAAGTTCTGTACTCATTTTCTATTGGAAAAGAGGTTAAAGGTCTTCAATAACTGAAACATGTCCAGTTGCCTGAGATACAGCACTGTGACCTGGATGACTGAGAACCTTCATGGACATGTTTACTCAGTTTCCTTGTTTATCCATCTTTCTTTAACTGTCATTGAATCCTTTCTTTGTAAAACTGAACAGCAATGCAGCTGACCAGCCAGGATACTGCTAAAAAAAGAGCCAAGCATGAACAAGCAATATACTAGAAACAACTAAAAAATATATAGAGATATTGCTATCACTTATATAAAATAAATTAAGGTATGAAACATATATATTTTTGGGCATATATTCCCAAAACTTCATCAAGGGAAAACGCTCACTAGTGCAGCCCAGCAACAACTCAAGTGGAGAATAGCGTATTGCACTCCACAATGAGTGGAACACATACAACTTTGTCACAAAAAATTCATTATGTTTTTCATAGGTTTATAGGTCTTCTGACAATGTTGCCAAATCTGCTTGTTGTGTGAATCAAAATGCCTTTGTGGCATGGCCTCTTAACTTCTTCTGAGTGATTCTGATTGATAAGAGCTGGTGACTTTTCTGGGCCCATTTTAATAGGGCTATCTGATAAAGCCATTAGACTCAGCCATTAACACTGCAATGGTAAAGTCTACAGAGGTGAGCATTGATCTGAAAGAGCACATTATTGATTTCAACAAGTCAGGAAAGTCACTGGAAGCCATTTCAAATCAGTTACAGGTCCCAAGATCAGTACAAACAACTGTTGGTAAGTATGAAGTACATGGCACAGTTGCCAGCACCAAAACACAACATATGCTGGACCAGTCACTAGGAAGACCAGCATATGTTGTGTTTTGGCGCTGGTCTATGCTGTTAAAAACAGCGGTAGCTCATTTGAATACGGCAATATAATACCTGAATTATGGTGCTAAAAATCACTATTACAAAACCTGTTCCTCTGCTTTCTGAAAGCGTATTCGCACTCTGTAGGTAATTTCAGCTAAAAATATACTGCTCACATTATGCATATTAGGCGGCCAAGTAAAGACTTGTAGACTTGTGGGCCCTGGTATCAAGCACACACATTGATTCACAGGCAGTCACATGAAAATACACACACACACTAAATTCAAAATCAGGACAGGAAAAAGGGAGACGCAGATTATAAGACCCATGAGGATAATGGGGAACAGGTGGACAAGATCAGGAATCAGGAGAGACACTCAGACCGGTGACACATGCGGTAGGTCAAGTGACCTGAAATGAGAGGAGAGTTACTTTTCAAAATAAAACAGGAAGTCACAAAACAAAAACCCAGAATGAGACAACCCTCACTGTGGTGTGACAATATGAAGGTATTATTGGTGCAAAAGGTTTGAGCACCTGTAACAGTGGAATTTGTAGTTGTGTACAGTGATTGTGTACCAGTAAATTTGAGGTCACATACTCTATGAGTTGTGTACTTGTAGATTGTTTTTCTCTCCACAAATACAACACAACACATACACATTCACAAATGAGATCGACTGATCCCACAGCCAATCAGAGGAGAGGGGCTTTTGTCCCACAGCCAATCAGAGGAGAGAATAAAATAAAGGAAATGGACTCAAAGATTGTGTTTCTACAAGAACCGCATCTTTTAGCAAAGGATATTAATTAAGATAATGAGTGGAGTTATGACCCTCATTCATAAAACAGTCCCATTTCAAGTGAAATATTTAATTAAAGATACATTTGGAAGGTTTTAATCATCCAATGTTTTCTATTATCAGAAAACTTAAACTGGTTAAATTTGTATGGCCCTAATACAGACGATCCTAATTATTTTGTAAATCTGTTCCTTAATCTCTCAACATTTGCAGGATATTATGAAATAGCACGGGATTTTAATTGTACATTGAATCCCAGTATTGACAGATCCACAGGAGTGGATCAATCTCATGATATGTGTAGAGCAGTTTTTCATCACTTTTCATTTCAGGAAAAAGTTTATGAGAAAAGTGACCCACAAATAGAAAGCGAGCTACTAATTTTGAGGGCTGAATATGATAAGCTGTCTGCTTTAAGAGCTGCCTCCAGTCTTCAGGGACTAAAGCCATCGTTTTCTGAACAAGGTGACAAATTGGGTAAATTATTAGCATGCCAGATTAGACAACTGGAAACCAAAACATCAATTACAACTATTATATCTAATGGGAAAGATATCCTATAGAAATTAATGATGCCTTTAGAGGCTACCACAAATAATTATATGATACAAAAAATGAGATCCAGTTGCAAAATCTGAATAGTTTTTTAGGTTAACTATCTATACCTAATATTACCTAACAAAGATAGAAACAGCCGGAGATGGAAGTTAATAAAGAGGAAATAGGGCATGCCGTTGATAATATGAATTCAAATAAAAAGGGCAGGACCAGATTGTCTCCAAATCCATCTATATAAAAAATTCAAATAAAAGTTGCTCACACCACTTTTGGAAATGTTTCTGGAGGCATTTTAGAAAGGCAGTTTTCCACCTTTATGAATAGTGCTTTATTACAGTTACAGGTTACAGATTACAGTTACAGTTAAAAGAAGCTCATACATTATCTCAATATAGTCCAATATGGGGTAATTGTTTTTCTGTACCAGGAAGAGCGGATGCAATGTTTAAATTGTGGGACTTAAATGACTCTGCTGTCCTGACATTGGCCAGTTGATGTAGTGGAGCGACGTGCTTGTTCTGGGGTGTGTGGTCTGACCATTGTTCGGAGGTAGATGGGTGCAGTTCTGTCGATGGCCTGAAAGGCTAGCACCACCATCTTGAATGGGATGGGGGCTGCAACAGGAAGCCAGTGGAGGGTAACTTCCATAACTTCCATATTAACTTACTTATTAAAGGCTAAACAGCATGTATTTGAGGACATATGGAGCCCTTTCATCAACTACATTAAGGACCTGGATTTAACGTGTAACAACGAGGGGAAAGCTAAGGTGGGCCAAAATGCAGACTTACGGGAGGCAGGATCAGGGGGAACAAAAGGCGAGCTCTGTTTAAACCAAAGCTGAATGCAACCAAACAAAGGGAGCTAGAACACAAACTAGTATAAAAAAGGAAAAAAGCCAAGTAGTAAATTAACAGAAAAGTTCAAACCAAACATAGAAAAACCAGAAATCAAAATCCAACACATACCAAAATGGGAGTTTGGAGACACTAGAGGAAACACAAGGAACTCGAGGGGGACATCACACAAACACCAACAACAAACTGACAAGGAGTGCATGGGGAGCAAAGGCTTAAATACACAGAACACACTAATGAGGGGACGAGGAGCAGGTGAGGAGAGAGAAAAGGGGAGCTAGAACACAAACTAGGAAAAAAAAGGAAATAGAGACAAGTTGCAAATGAACAGAAAAGTTCAAACCAAACACAGGAAAAACAGAAATCAAAATCCAAAACATGCCAAAACGAGAGACTGGAGACATGAGAGGAAACACAAGGAACTCGAGGGGGACATCACACAAACACCAACATCAGCTTCAAGATGTCCCAAAAACACAAGTACAGAGTCCAAATGAAGCTGGGAGGGTGGAGGTGAAGGCTGAGACCCTCAGGAGGGTGACAGCGGGGTTGAAGACTGGGACCATCCGGAGGTGGATGACGGGGTGAAGGCTGAGACCCTCCGGAAGCCGGCATAAGTGTAGGATGGGACCCATTGGAAGCCAGCGGCGAGGACATAGTCTGGGACCCACTGGAAGCCGGTGGAAGTGGCGTAGGCTGGGACCCACTGGAGACCGGACCCCTGCCTGGGTAGCACTGCCAGCCTGGGAGCCAACGGAGGACCACCGGAAGGCACATCATATCCTGTTTCACCTCTCATCATTGCAGAAGGAAGATTTCCCCTCAGCAAGAAAGGACCGCTGCTCAGACCTGTTTTCTTTGCTCATGTGGACTCTGCTTTTTGCTCCGCTACAACGCAGAGAACAGCCACCGTCAGCCCGCTAGCAGGACCCTGCACGACATATATCCCTGCTGAGGAACATGCTGGATTACCAAGGTGGATGGACACATGCTAAGTCCCACCAGTGTGGTCAAGAGTGAGGCTTAATTAGTGTCTGGGCAGACACTAGATATTTATATATTAATGGTGTTTATTGTATGCTTTGAGCTACATTTGTTTGTGGACTGCTGAGCCCGATTTGCAGCTGTTTTACACTATAACACATTGTGCTTGCTGTTTGCCTTTTCTTTGTGCTCATCACAAGCTGATTTGAGCCTCTCCATTTTGTGGACCTAAGTGTCAGCTTAGCCGCTGTGCCAGCACACAATAAGCCACATTTCTATCAGGGGACAAGGACCAATGGAAGGTGAGTCGAGCCCAAATTCATTCACCGGCTACTGAGTGATAGAAAGGCCAATTTTGTGACTCTCCGTGGCAGTTTGTTCCTCCTTGCTGCGCTCCAAGTGTCAGCTCTTCTTCCTTCTCTTTCTTTCTCTACTAACCCACACACCCAACACAGCTTCGTGCATCAATGTACACTTCTGGTTCTGAGGTTAAGTCTGCCTTTTTGGGTCTCACTCTCCCATGAGATCACGTTCGCCATTGGCAGTCTCTCTCTCCTCTCCTCAATTTTCTGTGATTATTCCCATATGTTTTGTAATAAAAGCTGGTTGTTATTGTCATTGCGCTGATTAATTTCCTTCACTGTTGCTTCAATTATAAATGTTTTATAAATATCTACATTTAAAGTGAACACACATCTTTTGAGATTGTTTTCCGGTCTGGTTTATTGGTCCCTGATTCCAGGGTGGTGCACCATATTATTAATTTATATTAATAGTTTTTATTATTGATTTTATTGATTACTATTAGTAATTATTGATTATTAATAACCGAATCTGGTTCACCTTTGTTACCCTAACAACCAAAGAGTGCCAAACTGTGCCTGCTTGGAATATATCCTATCGCCTTTCCACACACACCAAAACAGACTACACTACTGGACTTTGGACTTTTTCAAGCCAGTAAAGCTACAGCACTTTGCTCAAAGAATATGGATGTTCCTTCATTAGGAATGTGGATAAAGGAACTGTCTAGCTGTATTGGAATGGAAAGATTAACGTACATTGCTTGGGGCAAGTCAACAGACTTAATAACCTCTGGGAACCATACATGATTATCATGACAGATGAAAATATAAATTCATTTTAAAAACCTTGTCAACAGCAGAAAGAATTGTATTTTATGTTTTAGTGATTTTATTTGTTTATTTATTTATTTAATTAATTATTTATTTATTTTTATTTATTTATTTACATTATCAATCAATTAATTTGTAAGTATTTGGCTTATTAACTTGTATCCTAATTTCTGATGGTGAAAGTCTGTGTGTTTATGTTATACCTGTAACTGTTTTTTTTCACCTTTTTTTTTTTTTTGGATTGGACAATACAAGAAAAAACAACATTTAAAACATACAGCAGCTGATTTAGTTAAAACAATTAGAAACTGTATGTGAGAGACAGAAAGTGTAAAGGTATCTGTCAAGTTTGATTTTTAACATGATTTTCAAGGTAGATGGAGAGGTGAGAAGGGATAGGAAATGCACCTATTCAATCAGAATTACTTCATTGTCCCCCAAACGGGGACATTTCTTTGCAAAGTTAAGTCTACCAAGTTATTTTTGTGAAAAGCTTTAAACACAAAATTCATATGTGCTCCTGTGTGATGGTTGGGGACACAACAATGATTTTTTTCTGCCAACTTTTCAAGTTTATTTTATTGCTTATTTCCTCTCTTTTGTTGTTTGCCAAATAAAACTTCACACTGCCACTCACAGTGCATGTATTTCAATATGTTGTAGTTCTGATCAGTGTGAGATTGCAGCGTCGAGGGATTACAGGGTTTGCCAACTTCCGTGTCTGAATGTCCCCTGATGAATAGTACTCCATTATTAAAACTACCAAGTA
This sequence comes from Diplodus puntazzo, assembly GCA_963678695.2. NCBI lineage: Eukaryota > Metazoa > Chordata > Actinopteri > Spariformes > Sparidae > Diplodus > Diplodus puntazzo. Next base: position 16,793,126 of record OZ023169.1, read on the forward strand.
CATTTTCTGTCTCTTCTGCAATCAGGGCATTGATTGCAGGACAATGGATGTGTTTGATTGAGACATAATCAGACACTTCACTAATTCGACTTCAAAGGAAAATCAGCAGCATGCAGACACAAGATAAAAATCACACAGTATAGTCCAAGTCCTTATTGGAAAGAGGTCAAAGCAGTCTGTTTTAAAAGGAACTGTGGCACATTAAATCTAAACATATATATTTGTAACAATCGGCAACATTTGCAAATGAAAAGTGATCATTTCTTTCAGCGTTTAAAGAATGTCGGACTTACATGAATATTTTCTTAACTTTGTCTGTGGCACTCTCTGTCAGCATGCACTTTTTGGGCAGGCAATTAATCTATAGAGAGAGAGAATTAATTTTGTGTGCTTGTTTGTTTTGTTTTGTGTTTTATTTTTTATTTTTTTACCATAACCTCAATTTTGAACAGAGACTGAAAAACATTTCATGCACCAATGTCAGAACCCTCAACATGCATCTTAGCATGGCGCTGGAAAACTGTGCTGAGCTGAGCCGATAAATACCCGTGACTACTGCAAACCTGGAAATTATCACTGATTGTACCCTGTCAGACATGTTCAGTTTGCAAATTATAAAAGTGTCATCCATGATTGTCTGAGCACCAGGTTTTCACCATGCTGGAGCTCATGTTGCATCACAGTCCAACAAGGACTGGTAGGTAGATTGGTAGGATTGGAGAGAAGAACAATAACAAGCTCAATTTTAAAAGTATCCAACTGAAAAAATCCCAGTCACTCTATTCAGAGATGTATGTTTGTCGCTAGTTTGCTGAATTCAACAAGCTCTCCTAGCTTTTTTAGACTAATCAGTACATAAACAAACAACTCTGTGAAAATGCCACAATCGTGGAAACCTAAGCAAAATGGCCATTGCAAATGAATGTTACTCCAAAAGCCAACCAGATGTGAGTGAGTCCTTATTGTTATACTGTGGTGCTTTGTGCAAATCCATTAGCAGCTAAAAGACTGTCACTACTGCTGCAATCACTCATTCTTTTGTGTGCTTTGTGCTACTAAGTTAGCTGTTGAACAACAGCCTCAGGGGCTGTGTACTGTGAGCATAGCGTTATCATCACTAACAATATCCAAATAACATTACCTCATGCCTGATTCACATGTAAAAAGGGGCCAAACATTGTCTTAATGAAAGTAAACAAAGAACATGGCAATTGTTAGTACTCACCACTGTCAAGCTTGCATGTTAGTATTGGAACATTTTGGCTGTACTTTTTCTGCCATTTTTCTGTGACTAGCAAAACTAATTGACATAGCTTGAGCAATATACACTGTATGGACGAAAGTATTGGCCACACCTCTTCATCATTGAATCATTGAATTCAGGTGTTTCATTCAGTCCCATTGCCACAAGATAAGACATATAAAATCAAGCACCGAGCCATGCAGTCTGCTTTTACAACCATTGGTGAAAGAGCTAACTGAGTTTGACTGTGGTACTATAATAGGATGCCACTGTTGCAACAAGTCAGTTCCTGAATAATCTTCCCTGTACAATCAACTTTCGATTTGTCAATTTAAACCCGAATACCATACAAAAGTTAAATGGTATTATTGGAAAGGGGAAGCGTATAGGAACCACAGCAACTCAGCCACAAATTGGCAGACCATGTAAAGTTACAGAGCAGGGTTGCTGAGTGCTAAGGAGCAAAGTCGCTAATGTTCTGCTGACTCAATAACTGAAGAGTTCCAACCCACCTCTGACATTCACATCAGCATCAAAACTGTGCACTGGGAGCTTAATTGCATTGGATCCTTGGCCGAGCAGCTGAACGCAAGCCTTACATCACCAAGCATAATGCCAAGTATTGGATGGAGTGGCGTAAAGCAGGCTGCCGCTGGAGTGACAAATCACACTTCTCTATCTGGCCGTCTGATGCACAAGCGTGGGTTTGGTGAATGCAAGGAGAATGTTACCTGCCTGACAGCATTGTTCCAACTGTAAAGTTTGGTGGAGGAGGGAGTTGTTTTTCTGAGGTTGGCCTAGTCCCCTTAGCTCCAATGAAGGGAGATCTTAATGCTTCAGCTTACAAAGACATTTTGGACAGTTCTATGCTTCCAACTTTGTGTAGCCTGCTTGTGCCCCAGAAAACAAAGCAAGGTCGATAAAAGCAGGGTTGGATGAGTTTTGTGTGGAAGAACTCGACTGGCCCGCACAGAGCCCTGACTTCAGTCCCATCGAACACCTTTGGCATGAACTAGAATGGAGAGTGCGAGCCAGGCCCTCTCATCCAACAGCAGTAGCCATTTTTAGACAGAGCACCAAGCGGCCAATTTGCCCGTCCTTTTGACTGCTTGGTCCGCGGTTTTAGACAGAGGCCGGCAAATTGGGGGTCTGTTTTGGTCCACCGATTTTCTGCCTCGGAGGGTACACTTATTTCCGCCTCGAGTGCTATCTAAAACCGAGGCGGAAATGTGCCGGCCCGTGGGTGAGGTGGGCGGAGGTGTCAATGACCTGCACTGTTGTGTGACCCACAACCAAGGAGTTTTAAAACCAAGAAACAGCTGATCACAGCGGTCAGTCCATCACTTTATCCGCGGACATTAAGATGAGCAACTGGACAGCCGCTGAGATCCAGGAGATGCAGCGTCTCCTCGGTCTCTGTAGCTGTTTGGTTGTGTTAGCTTGTTGTTGTAGTGCAAGCTAGTAGGAACGGCCGCTACTTTCAAATTAAAAGCCCCCCACTAAGAACACAGTTCTAAACTCCAATGGGTGCAATGTAAAGCTCTATTTTGAAGACAAATTCTATGTCACTTTTCGCAGCCCAACTTCGAGCTTCACGTCACGTCACATGTTTACGCCTACCTCAGAGGCGGCTTTTGGAAAAGGAGGAATATTACGCCTCGGTTTTAGAAAGGCAGGCGGGCACATTGCCGTCCTTACATTGGAGCAAATGTGCTGCCTTTTCTATCTAAAATGGGCTAGTGTCTGAGCTCACAAATGCTCTTCTAAATTTCACTAGCATGTCCAGTTTGCCAACGGGGGAAGAAATTGCAGACAGAACTGACTGAAGCCAGTGCCTTGGTCAAGGGCTCTGATTGGAGAATGAACCTATTGTGCTGTTTTGATAATGGGGGAAACAGGAGTTCTTGGAGGAAACTCAGGCAGGCACATGGAGAACATGCAAACGTCACATAGAACCCAGGACCAAACCCAGGACCTTCTTGCTGTAAGGCTACAGCCCTAACCAAGGCACAACCGTACTGACCAACATCATCAAACCATCAGTAAAAACTGTTACAGAAAAAGCTACAGCAGCTCTCCAGGTCTGTTTTGATTGCACAGAAAGGCTAATGTTCAGAGATGATGCCATTCGGAAGAACCATCAGTCTTGAGAAATTCACTACATCTTCAGTGACATCATTAATCTGCTACTGTGTTGATGACATAATTACAAAGACAGTATGATCAGTCCCCAACTAGAAGGTTTGGAAAAATGGAGAGGTGGGGGCTCTATCCAGAGCCAAAAAAGCTGCCCTTTGACAAGGAAGTGTACAACACTGCCTGAGCAAGATTGAAAGCTGGTATCAAGGCAAAGAGGAGACATCAGTAGAGACTGGGGAGGGACCTCTACCCCTATAGCACCAACAGATGTGACAACATCCCTGCCAGCCTGGATCCTTACCAATATGCTTTCAGATCCAACAGATCCATAGAGGATGCCACATCTTAAAAATAACAGCAGCTACATCAGAATGCTGATCTTTGACTTCAACTCAGCATTAAATACAATCTCTCCCATGGAGCTGACTTGAACATAGCATTAAATACAGTCGCTCCCATGAAGCTGATTGGAAGGTTCAACACTTAGGGCTGGAGTACATATTGGAATTCCTCAACCCCAGACAACACAGATTGGCTGTCACGCCTCTTCTATGTTAGTAAACGACACAGGATTTATTTAGAAATGAACTATTCAACTATAAACTCTGGGTTTCCTAGCTCGTCAAACTCGACTTTCTTACAAACAGCACCTTCAAAGCCTCTACAAGGAAGTTTAATTTCTGTTGTTGATTCTGGTGGCCTTGTAGACAAAAGATGATGGGGATAAAAGTAAACTTTGTTCAAGTGGCTTACCAGAAGACTATAGCGCCTCTCCTCAGGCTGTAAGACTTGTGAATTCATCCTCAGCAATATGTTCAATTTTATGACTTATTGAAACTGTGTAAGTTGGAATACAACCTGATGACATGACTTAAGGATAACTATAATAAGTGTAGTTTACAGAAAAAGCCAGTCTTCTTGTTGGTGGTCTGGTTTCCTCATGTCACATAGAAGCAGTGTTAAATTAACTTACTATTAACTATTTGCTATTTCATAACCAGTTAAAAATCATTCTTGTAATTTTAAAAATGTCATCATGGAATGTTAAAAAAAAAACAGCCATCAATCATTTTTACTGATAGAGTCAATTCCTTGATAGAGTTATTGTGCATAATCATTGTACACATTAACGTTCTGCTAGCTAAAATGAATTTGATGGGCTGTTTTGTGGTATTAAGTCAATTGTGGTTATCATATATCAAATGTAGCTCATTCAAACATTTCTCTTTTCCTCTCTCTGACTGGGACAATTTTCTTTGTGTCAGATGTTACAAATAGGAACCCTGTCCCCTAGAACTTGAAGCCATGCATGCCAAATTTGTTGTGTTTTAACAGAAACAATGTCCCCTGCAACATGTCATAAAACATAACCCACGTTTTTCTGGTTGATGTTTAAAACCAAAATCTTTCCCATACTCAACAATAGCGCTTTTGATCCACAAGTATACATGAGGGGAATCCCACTCTCTGGTATCCTGCAGTTTGTACAAAGATCATCCACCCAGCCTGGTCAAAGGTATGTGTAGCGCTTCTTTGGGTGTATGTATTGCTGTTGAACTTTACAGTTTATCCAGTGTGTATAATAATAATTTGGTGATTCATGGTAATTTTATTTAGTTTTTGGATCAGGTGCTTTTGCTTCTTCATTCAATACCACATAACAGTTTTCATATGGCTTAAAATTAAATTAGATTTGACACTAATGTTTTTTTCTCTTCTCTGCCATGTCAAATTATATATATCCCATTATTGAAATAATATATTAAAAACATTTATATGAAAGGTGTGTCAGTGTAGCGCTCAGATGCATGCATGTCTATGATCAGGGCCCTGTAAATTAGTTTGCACAGAGGATTGCATCCATCTTTCGAATGGCTTAAGCTTGACTGGTACATTGTCAATGTACAGAGCCTAGAAATTTGTTTTGTATGCTATTGTGGGATTCTCTGAGCACTCTGGTCATTTACCAACTCCCCATGAATACCGCTATTTCTTTTTATGACCTATTTCCAATCCAGGTTTTCCAGTTACAATTTGCAGGTTAACCACAACTGTAATGTGCTGCTATTAAGTGAAAATTGAAACTGAATTTCTTAGTTGTAGTTTCTTCATGCTCGACATTATTCATGCAACAGATCTACGCAGGCACTCATCCCCACAAATAATAATCCACCCATGGTGTTAGAGGAAACCCATGAGCAGGCTGTAAACAGTCTTAAACACCAGTTCTAGCTGTTGGCATCAACACTCTATGGGCTCTTTAGGGCCACAACAGTAAGGAGGAACTTAACAATCTGTGTGGTTTTCTGTGTTGGTTGCTCCTCAAACTTTGTATGGCGTTGACTTTTGCTCTTCATGAATTCAGTGCGTAATGCAGCAATATTGTTAGTATTGGTAGTATTGAGTTGATGTGTTATTGATATCTAGCAGTGTCATCCTATTGAGTTTGCTTGTTAGTGCTGCAATCTCCATTTGCAACTCTTTTGAGGAATTGAGTAACATTACTCAAATGGATCCAAACTAAATCTTTACAACTGATGCTCAAGGGTGTAAGAAGAGAAGTTTGGAGATAGGATAAAAGAGCACAGGATAAAGATATGTGATCATCATTTTTCTTGCAACATTAGAATCATGTTTTTAAATGAAATAAACAGAACATAGCAACATGGCTAGAAAGTAACACACACGAAAGTAAGTAAGGATCGCAAGCATCATTTATATTTTCTTGCCATGTTATATTTGTTTTGATCTATTATTTTAATACAAGTCCAAACTGCCCCAAGTAGTTTCAAGTTACTAATACTAATACCACTACCACTAACTACTACTACTGGCTTTAATGCTATGGCTAGCAAAATCCAAGGACTGGCTCTGCTCAACACTAAGACACTTTTAAGGCCAATAAAAAAGAGAAATTCCTTGAAGACACTACATGCAGCTTGATGTTAATCAGTGAACACTGATGACGTTATATATTTATTTAGTAAATATTCAAATTGGTCTTGAATCAAGGAGCACTTGGCAACTTATAATCAGCTCAGTGTGTCAGTAACCTCCAGAAATTACCCTGCGCTAATTAACGGCTAGAAGCTTTAATTTGTTTAGCAACAATTCCAGAGCGGCATGCATACAAAAAGGAGTGGCTCACCAGAGACCATCTCGTTCACAACTTGCTCTTGTTCTTGTTTTGATTTTGCCATTGTTGTGGAAGAGGAGAAGGCTCCCTATGGACCTTTCTATCACTACCTACAAGCGCTCTCTCCGACCAGCCACAAAATACAGCAACAGCTTGTAGGTAATTGATCAGGCAAGTGAACTGTAAAATATTCATTTTCTACTTCAACAGCCAGATAAATCTCTAGGGAGGGTTTGGGGATGACGCTGGTGGAAATATTGCTTATGCACCACGAAGTAGGAGCTGCAGCAGCATGATGGTGAGGGGCAGATAAGAGGGGAAGCGTAGCCGGGTTTGGGTGTAGCTGCCAGTGATGGCCAGTCATGCAATTCCCTGCTTGGCTTTAGACCAAGAAGCCAAATCCCTCTCTACAGCCCTGGATTTCATGCTGCAGAGCTGAGGGGAGCTCGGTCTGCAACCTCCATGGCTGGCAGGCTAAAGAGCTGATTTCTGCCCCAGTCTGCCTCCCCTGTTTTGGTGTATTGTTGTTTCAAACACACACATACACATACACATGCACGCACATACACATCCGAGAGAGCCACTTCAATACACTGATTGTGTGTATATGTGTGATTGACACTTAAGCAGAGGGGAAAGGAGCAATTCCCAAGGCTCTTCTTTTATTTGTCGATGGAATTTATCAATGAGGCAACCAGTGAAACAGATGAGACACAAATCCATGTCCCTCAGGCTACAATGGTCACAATAATGAAAAGGTCACAATGTCAGAAAAGAAAGGTTATTTAAATTGTTTTTCTATGGCAGTTTGATTGATCCATCTTGATGAATTCATATTTAATCTACAATAATCTATATATGCTAATGTGTTTGATCAACAGGAAAGCAGCTAAATGTTACCACCCTTTTGTTCTGACCTTTCACTGCATCTCTTCACACACGCATCCATGCATGCACACACACACACACACACACGCACATACACACACACACACACACACACACACACACACACAAACACACACACCCAAGTTAGTACAAAATGTGTGTGATTTCATGCAACAAATCTCTCTATGCAGCGAATATTGGGTAACTCATTTTGTTACAAACTGAATGCCATTAAAAAGTAAAGTATTACTTACTTACAAGTTAGAGTTCTTTAGAGTTACCAGTTAGATGGCATGTAGCCAACTGTACTTTGAATGTATTGACTCTACCGTCATTTTTTAAGCCTTCTTTATGGCCCACACTTGGTGACTCCGCAGCCTTATAATAGGGATGACAGACGCAATATAACATTTACAGCTAGTTGATTACCGGTTACCTTAATTTTAAAGCAATTATTATGTTACAATATTACTGTCTGTGTAGAGTAAACAAACTTCTTATTACACTCATTTTTAGTCACTGTCAAGATAATGCCTTTAATAACAATTAAATAGGCTAGATCTTTAAATCACTGGACACAGTGATGAGCATGCAGACAAAGGTTTAAAGTCTAATACATTTTGAGATGGGAATAAATACAAACAATTAAATGTGCATTTCACTTTGATGCTGTTCTTGTTCTTTTTTGCCTAAATAGTCAAAACAATGTCAATATTTCTCTCAAAGTTGATGCTGCCCTCTCTGCCATCTCACTACACTGAATTTGCAAGCTGCGCATGTGCACTGAAACAACTGTTGGGTTACCTTCTGCTGGCACGCAGCCATCTGCTCAGCAGCAGGAATGAAACAGAAACAGTGCAAATGCTTCAGGGATTTTATTTTATTTTGTGTTGACAAAAGCAAAGACGGCTATTTTTTTCCAGTAGCAGATTATATTTATGTTAAACTAATTAAATAACATATGACTTGAATTGCAGAACTAATGCTTTATGTTACAACAAAACAGTAATCTTAGTATTCTGGCTGAGTATTAACAAGTTACACAGTTAGGGAGACACTGTCTTAGATCCACCTTTGCCTGGACATTTTATTTGACATTTTATCAAGAAAAAAAAAATACATTTTGAGAATAATGTTGTAATATATGACAAAAAATTGTAATGATAAATTTGAGAGAGAAGTCACAACAACACAACAACATCATATTAAAAACAAATGTCCTGAAAGAGTCAAATTACATCAGAAATGAAATATTAAAATTAAATGAGTATTTAGTAATGTATGGGGCTCCGATTGTAAGGTTGCACATGCTAAAATAAACAGCAAATATCTGCCACATTTAGGAAAAAAACATGTATAAAAAACATGTGAATTTTTTAATGTTACTTGACCAGATTTACATCAATATTTGTGAACTTTGTGATATTTACTTCTCTTGTAAAAATGTAACTTCAATGTTTAATCTTAATAAAAAAATCTAAATCTAAATGTTAAATATTACATCTAAATGTTAAATATAAACATAAATATTGCATTTAAATATAAATGTTAAATATAAATATAAATATTGGTCCTCTTCGGGTAGTCACGTCTCCTCACCATGCTGTCATGCTGCCTATGTCCAGTGACTTAGCTGAAAACATTGGTAGGATGGCAATACAGAGTTTCAGCAATGCGACAGTAGCCCTTTTCATGAGGTTGCCGTGAAAACTAACTAACTAAATGTTAGTAAAATGGTCCATTTCAGAATCATTTACATTATATTCTCGAATTGAATGTGTTATGGAAAAGGCTACAGTAGGTAGAGGATGAGCTCATATACTTCTGCTGGGTGGCTTAATATAACCTAGCTACAACTTTATTTGTATTACAATTATTGACATGAAATATAAATAAACTAAGTAACTAGTAGGCCTAACACCAACGAAACTACACCTTTAAAATAAGTGTAATGAAAAGAAAGAGTAATATTTGCATCTGAGATGTAGTGGAGTAGAAGAATAAGGTTTAGGTTTACAGGGCATACACTGTATATGCTGTACATGATTTTGTGCGGGAACCACCAACTCATGGCGATTTTACAGTGGAATCTAGGCAATAGGAATCTACCCCCAGAAGGTGGTTGCAAATTGCTGCTTGCAAATTGCGGAACTGGTCGGGAGTTAGCTGGCAGCCGAAAGGCCATTGGTTGGGGGGGTAAATTCGAGGTGACTGCAACTGTACTACACCCCTCTCATGGCTGGTGGCTGAGGAGGTAGAGCGGGTTGTCCAGTTCCTGATGTGCAGGTTGGCACCCTGTATGGCAGCCTCTGCCATTAGTGTATGAATGTGCGCTTGGATGGGTGAATGTAACATGTTGTAAAGCGCTTTGAGCCTTGACAAGTGCAATAGAAATGGGTGTCAATTACCATTTAAAGTATCAGACAGACAATCTGGACCAAGCCTCAGGGCCAACCAAGCTCGTTGCTCCAATTTCTCCTCCGATTGTTGGGAGGGGCAAATCATACACACATTTCTCACATGTGCAAAAACAATTTTGCAACTTGGCTATATGGAAATGCCCACGCAGTCAAAACAAATTGGAGGTACAGTTCTGCAGAGCGCTTCCGCATATGCCTTCTGTTGAGGAAACTGACATCAGACCAACCCCAGTGGAAAAGTATAAGTCTGGCTTATTTTAGCTGGCCCTTTGTTCACTGCTCTTGATGTAAATAACCAGTTTCATCATGGTACAATATGATTTTGATATTGATCATTAGAAAAATCTGAAATTCGGGCACTAGCCCTGCTTTAATGTTTAGGATGGAGGAGTGCTTTGGAGAAGAAGTTGACAGCATATGCAACAGAAATGTCAAAATAAAGGTGTATCCTTATGTCATGCCCCCATGGTGTTATCATGAGGAGTGTCTCTTTAATTTTCTCATCTTGGAAGTGTGCATCTTATCTGTGCTTCTCAGGTGCAGGTCACTAATCACAGTAACTCAGTACACCTGGGGCTAGCGTGCTTAAATTACTTAGACTCCTGCAGACTCTCAGGCTGTGTCCAAATTCAGGGGCAGCATCCTTCGGAGTGCGTATTTGAAGTGCAATTACGTCACTACGCCGCGCGAAGCCTGTCCAAATTCAAAGTGTGCTCCAAATGCTCCCCACAAATGCCTCCTTCTTTTGCCTGTTTCTGGAGGACACACCGCTACTATCCTTCATGGCTACAAATTGCCCAAGATTCATTGCGCGCCATAAGAGAATAAATAAATAAATAAATAATGGTGACCTCAAGTGGCGCAGATCTCTCATTTAAATGTAAGTATTGGTTCTATACTCAGTTTTTACTCATTTTATCGTCAAACGCCAGATATGTTAAACTTCAAGGGACCTCAAAATATCAGTTAAAATACGTTGGTAATGCTCAACTTCATGCCTTTTACTTTCAACCATTAGACGTTCAGAGGTTGACTAATATCTTATATCGTATTGTGACTGTGGAGATGTTATAGACTCGTTTTACTTCATGTACATAAATGGACCAAGATGAACAGATTTAGATCAGGCTGTGATCCGTGTAAAGTCTAGTTGGAATAAAGAGCTAAGTTTATGATTATCCTTATGGTGATTATATATATATATATATATATATATATATATATATATATATATATATATATATATATATATATATATATTGCCGTATTAGAACTCTTTTGTCTGTTGACGTAACACAAACGTCTTTTACATTTCATCGTGTTTTAGGGAGCAACAGAGAGCTTCATCACTGCCCGAGGTCAGAACAAGATTAGTTCACAGGGCGAAACATTCTGCCGGCTGGATGGGAGTAAGGCAATAATATATAATAATAAATAATAAATAGCCGATCTGTCAGTCCTGATGTCACTTTTTGTAAATCTTTGCATCGCTGTGTTAATGTGATCTTACCTTTTCTCTTGCTTCGAGGAGGAGGGAGGATGAAGGAGGACATGAGGCTGCAGAGAAGATGGAGAGGCTCGGCTCCAGAGGACAATCCATACATTATAGCTGTTGTTATTTAGTTAATGTAGGGGTTCTTTTTATATTATTTGTTCATAATTGTTCATTTTATATAATTCATGAAATAAAATATTGTTCTATTGTTACACGTTGTCCATTCCATTCAGTATTTACAGTACAATTTATAACAGCAAACAGCATCAAGTGCTACTTTTCAGGGACAACAAGGGATTGAATGTTTTCTTTTATTATCAAGGTCTTAACATTTACAACTATTTACAAAATTACAGCATAAATAACTATTAACTGATTACTATTAACTATTAACAAAAACAATTATTATTGAAAACAATATTAAAACAGTTACAGATGATGTACAGTAACAGGCTAAGCAGGAGTCCCTGCAGTGCTGCTGGGCTGGATGGTGTCAGTGGGACATCATCTGGGTTGGTACTCAGGGTGTTTGGGGGTCCAGTCTCCTCTGTCCACCACATCGTCCATCAACTGGGTCTGCAGTTCTGACTCGATTGACGGCTGCCATGTCACTAAGAATGTTTTAAGAAAGAGGCAAGAATTATCATTTCATACTCTAATTATAATAATAATAATCATAATAAATTACAACAAACAAAACTATCTACCAAACATTTTAAATACAATGCCTTTAAAATCAAAATAAAACCATATGTGGCGATCAGCAGTTTATATGTCAGCATTAACGTAATGTATCGGTATGTTAATGACCCCAAATTAGCTAGCTAATAATGATAATATTGATAACATTACTGTGGGATCAATAACAGGTTTACCTCTCCACGTTCCTCTCAGCCGTAGATAAACCAGACGCTTCTCCTCTTCCTCTGGAAAAGGATTAAAAAGGAAATCAGGAATTCCTGAAGCTCGAACAGATCTGACAGTCAAACTTTACTCTTCTTGTCATTTTTGCGGACCTGGGCTGCATAAATAGTGACGTACGGGTAGGGGCGGGATCATCTTGTAACCAGGAAATGCTGCGAAGGGTAGACTGTCCAATTTCACAACAGGCTGACGCTGCCTGCAGGTCTCTCTGAAGGACCCTGCCTTTGCTGGGAGCGAAGGATGGGTCCTTGAAGGATGCTGCCCCTGAATTTGGACACAGCCTCACTCTCTCTGCTTTGGCCTCCACAGGTACACAGTGTTCTGATTTGGTAATGTTATCCTAAGTTTATCCTTTTGTTGTGTCTTACATTTGACAACACCTGCACACACACGTTCTTCACTCAAGCACATCACTCACCACATGTAACTGATTTCCACATCCCATTCAGTAAATATTAATTTTGTCAAATTTGGTAATCAAAGCATTCTTTGTACATTAACCATAGGGTTGTGTCTCTTTTTTTGTGACCTCAAGAGCTTGGTCATGAAACCTTAAGATGATATGAATCAAGGTTTTCATCTTGGTTCAATGGCAGTTGCCTATTTGTCAATAGATGGCGCTGTTATATTATTTACGCCCTCAGGTGTTACACGATTGTTGCTGTTTGTCCTTAACCAGACACCGTGTTTTCAGTTATTTGCTCTGCGGGACGCCATTTTGGTTCAGGGTTTGTTTATGATTTGGGAGGTAAGCACTATAGATAGTTCTCCACATCATAGTAAAATATCTTGACCATAAACAGTTAATACGCTTTTCCATTTAAATGATGTGTTTATTGAGATGTTTGTTTACCATCTGATGAAGTGTTAGGATTTGTAACCTGGTTTTATATGAGTATGTCGGCCGTGATTATGGCTAGCTTTTTAGTATGTGTGCTAGCTCCACGGATACTGTCTGCTATTTATCTATCTGTGGGTTTTCTCTTATGATCTGTGTTTTGAGCCGAAACCTTGTTTTAAGGGGTTTAGTAGCTGTGAAGGTACAGCGCTTTATTTTGAATACTGTATAATTACTTTTATATGACTTATCTTAACTGACCGAGTGTTTGTTTATGGTTTGTAAGGTGGAGCCACCAGCAGCGACACGCAATAAGCCGCGCCACGATCTTAACCATCCATGTGTCCGATTCGTCCCTCACATTGCATCCAACAATAACACCATCAACACAACGCAGAGTCTCTGGGTGTAGAGAGGCGCAATCTCACACGGGCTGGGTTACAGTGTTATATTGTTAAATTGATCGATCGATCCGGATCAATGGATCGTAACCGCCCCCATTCACTGCTGACTGAAGATGGCACTGTCAGTTAGGCTTTGATGTACACTATTACCTGCTGGCTGAAAGTCCCCAAAATGTGAGCCTTAAATAGTTTGTTTTCTGTTAATACCTAGTCAACATTGTTTCTTTCACTCAAACCCTGATCTTGGTATGGCTAATTATATGGTCCCGCAGTGCCAGAACACTTGCAGAGTATGTGTACTGTACACTACAAACAACATATTTTTGTTTCATTTGGAAGACAGCCCTGTGAGCCCATTTGGCTCACATCTTTTCACACACATGAAACATGATTTTTGTAAATTTTTACCTTTGTCCTAATTGACACGCATAAGTGTACCTCTGTATGGCGCACCAATTGAGGAATCGAAAGGTTCTGGTCACATGACAAAATTATTCTCAAAACCAGCTGCATGTCACTTTGATGACTGTAATAACAATAAGACATTAGAAAGAAAAAAAAAATCAGTGATGTATGCATGTGACACTGTGGGTGGTGTGAGCAATGGGCGGCTTGAGTGGGCCTTGGTGGCACTAACTAAGCTCACAAATGCTTTTATTGCTGTTTGTGAAGTGCTTTGCTAAACACTTTATAGTCTGCTAAAAGACGACGAAAAGCCCAGCTCACAGTGCTGGAGCAGTGCAGTGTGTTTGTAATTAAGTAGTTAGAAATCAAAGCAATATGTGGAATGATTAATATTTAATAACATGGAGTTTTTATGGCTTGGTTAATTGAATACCTTATCTTTATTATGCAGATGCTTCATAAATATGAAATATTACACATTACAGATAGCTGCTCTTGAAAACCTCACTGAAGCATTTAGAAATATAATTAAGCTTAGCAAAACATAAACCCTTAACTTTTCCTCTTTGCATTTTTTTTCCTCTGGAAGCTTTATCTACAATAAACCTACATCAACAAAATAATAAATAGCTCTGTGGACCTCATCCCCCAACCTACCATAAACAAACGTGTTTTGTTTTGCTTCTCTTTCCACTGCAAAAATACAAAACATGTACTTTGTCCTTTATTCTTTAAAGATCAATGTAAGCTCTTGGAGAGGATTGATTAATCGTGGGATTACATCTGAGCTCAACCGTTGAATATTTCAGTATAAAATGTAATCTTGTCATTGTTTGCTGCTCTGTGGTAGGAGTAGGCATGCTGGATTTGAAGAGTCCAACGATCGTCTGCAGTGGATTACTTAAAGCCACGCACAGTATTAAAGCTGGGCAGCTGGGACAGATAGAAGTACCTTACATGCTTCTATATGTGTAAGCAAACACTACAATCTTGGGTTCAGCTCGAATCACTGCAGAGACAAATATGTGTGAGAATTTAGGATAATGTATATAGCTGTTAATCAGGATATATGGTGATGATTTTTAGCCACGCTGGTGCCATGGCCCTTGGGATGTTGTCATCACCTTGGTCCATTCTGAAATATATCAACAACAATCAGTTTGATTGCTTTGAATTTTCGTGCAAACATTCCCATTAGGGCTGGGCAATATATATACGATATACATATATAATTATCCTGATTTGAAACTAAGGGCAGTCTGAGATATAAATGTATCTCTAAAGGGATCTCATGATATCATAATATATTAAGTGTTTTCCTGGTTTTAAAGGCTGCATTACAGTTAAGGTGAAGTAATTTTCTGAACTTACCAGACTGATTTACTTGTTCTAGTGGTGCATTCAGATCAAATGCAAAGAAAATATTTTGGGTTATATTTGTGTTACTCGCGCAAGGCACTGGTCCGTGACAAAAGGCCAGGAGAAGCATAAGAGAATAGATGAAAGACTGTGATATGCAAAGGCCCTGAGGATTGTGAGTGAACTGCTGGGCCAACTCTGTCCTATTTGCTGATGCTCGTCGGTTTCATCATCGTGGGGGTGATTGGATATATGTTCAATAAAGGAGGAGTCGAAGCTGTCACGCGTCCCTGCAAAATTATCATTATGATCTGATGTTACAGGTCAGCTGTGTGAAAAATCCACTGTCTGTGGGTCCGCCCCAGTGGCTGTTATTTGATTTGGAAGAATCTACCACTCCTGGATCAACACAACCAATCAGAGCCATGGGGAGATTCTGAGAAGTGTCAATCATTCTCATGCATATGCTGCTGGCAGCGCGTACTAGACAGTGCTCCTCCCCCGCACAGGCGCAATGTCTGCTCTCACCTGGCCAGATAGGTTCAAGCTCAAGCCCAAACTGGAAATAATGGCAGAAAAGCAACAGAGACGAAAAACATGCCCTACCATTACACACGTCAAAGAGAATAAATAAGACTGAAAAGAAGTGTAAAAAGAAAGAATTGGAACGAGCCAAATGCAGGAGGCACCAACATATGTTCTTCTGTTCACAGAATTCTTTAATTTTCACAGAATATTTGTCTCAATTGGGAATCGACTGCGTCTATTTTTCTTATTGATATCATTCATAATTTCAGAGATATTTGACGTTTTTCTGCCATTTTTTCCCATTCAAGCAGATGACGGAATCTTAAAAAAACCCTACATTTTCGCACTTTTCAAGCATTTTCAAAGCTCATCTAGTCAGTCACGCTTCCAGATAGAAACTCCATTCAAACTGTGAAACTTTCACAAAGATTAGGACTTTCTCACCTGATTTCAACTTTTTCACAGCATTCATACTTTTTGCACAGTCGCAGTTCAAACATTGGTAACTTTTCAGCCACTTTGAGATTTTTGCATTGGTGTGTATCGGGTGGAATGCTAACAGCCAGAGTGGAGGAGCCAACTGACAGAGTGGGGATGAGCTCAAAAAAATTTAGAAAACCTTCAACTCACCATCATTTCCACAATTTTCACTCCAACAGAAAAATAACGACATCAGCTTGTACACTTGTGCTGGTGTTACAGTGGATCTCTGGAGGCAATAGGACAAAACCTTTTGACTCAGTGGGCGTTTAACTCACAGGAACACCGACCAACTGCCGCATTAAGTCCCATTAAACTGAGAGGAAAAATATCTGGAGGCAGGCAAACACATCCACTTTTCTAAACTGCTCCACATGACACATTTTTGACCACACACACACACAAAATTCACAAAGTGCTCACAAGACTCTCATAGTTCCACCATATCATTATTTGAGTGATAGCAGTTACTGTTTTGGAGAGACAAGCATGGTAATGTGAGCCTCAGCTAAAGTCACTATTAAATCAACTCTCACAGTCCGTTACCAGGACCAACCCAGTTACCATCATTGTGGCAACCGATATCAACTGGGCCAAAACAGAGAGACAGATTTATCAATGAGTCAGTTTAATACACACACACACACACACACACACACACACACACACACACACACAGACACACACACATACACACACGCAAATGCAGTCAAATATGCACGTGTAAGCATGCACACATGTACACACACATACAGCCATGCTTAAGCGCGCACTCTCATGCACACAAACACAGTATATTTCCCAACATTTAAACTATATTTAACTATTATGTTTTCATTCATTCAAGCCAGGAACTCCGTTTAAATATTTAAATGTTCTCAATCATCGATACATTGAGATTTATTGAATTTCTCAGTCCGATTCAGAGTATTTGATTCATTCTCACTGCAATATCTCTTCATATTTCGTCAGCTGCTTTTCAACACAGATTCAAGTCAGCATTGCAGTTTGGCTCAAAGCTTATATTCTATTTTTAATACTTCATTCTCACCCAACTATTAAGAAACTTCATTCTCTTCAGACAAGACTTCAATAAATTAAAGCCACCAGTTCAGTTTGGCTTTAGTTTTTCAACGAACCCTACATTATTTCATGTTTTTTAGATATTTTGGACATTATTCAAAGTTTTCACAGCGAGCAATCTGCATTTGGCTTCAGCTTGTCAAAAGGGATTATTCACAACCGCAAGTTCTTCAGAACTTGCTTTCTCTAGTTTTGTTGTCTTTATTTTGAATTTGACATCTTGGTTATCTGGCATCCTCTGTTACTGTGGTTACAAGCCTGCTCGTGCACGGCAGGCTCCTCTGTGGGGAGGGGCTTTGAAGGCAGGGCTGCAGCGCAGCAAAGATGAAGAAGGAGGGACCTGGGAGCTGTGCTCACTCAAATATTCTGGCTAAATCCACTTTTTTCTCAAAACTCCAGACTGCAGCTTTAATATAATACATGTTAGATTGTGTGTTTTTACCTTTGAGTTAAATAAAAGACTTTCGAGCCTACATGATGCCTTAAGAGTAAATGTTGCCAACCTCTACTCTGTTGAGAACAATTAGTAGCTGTTATGATCATTTTTGGTTGTGGTTATTCAGTTAATTATTACTCATAGTTACAATATGACAATTTAGCACCTTCTTATTAGTGAATTGGATTTTTTTCCTTCTTCAAGGGTGGTGCTCCCAAGGCGATATATTGTAAATTGGATCTTAATATGTATTGTTATTATTAATTATCTCTGATAATGAATTTTTAACTAATTATTGAATTTTTAACTAATTGTTGATAGTCAAATTTAACCCAAATTCCCCAGGAATTTTCAATAAAAAAAACCCAAAATGTCAAAGTCACTTTGCCCTTGCCCTGACGAAGGCCTTTTAGGCTGAAACACGTTGGCATGTTTTTATTAGACTAGCCATGTACTAATAAAGTACAAATAGGCTGTCACTATTCAAAGATGCCGAGTATTTTGTGACAATGGTATGTCAATGTTATATTCAGAAAAGGTGAAAGGCCTTCCATGCTTTGGGTAGGAAACAAAAAAACTAGCTACACTAATGACATTTTTTAGGTGGTTTAGAAACACCTTAAAGAAGATTGAGGCAGGTTTCAGTGAAGGTTTTATACACTACTGACATATGTAAATCCCTCTACATCACACTGCAATGAACAATATGGTTAGACATCTGATATAAAATATACTCATTAGTTAAGGTAGTTCGGGGAAAAGCCTGAGTCCTGATATATAATATGATTATGAAGGAGACAGAGGAGTAAATGGAACAACATGTCCATGGACAGTCTTCATGTATCGGCAGTTGGCCATATTACCAGAGGTAGTAGCAATCCCCTTTGCTGCAGCTCCTGCAGGCTGGTGGATCAGAAGTGAAGATGCACCTCCTGAAGGGATGAGGAGGAGGTCCTCCCACTCATTTCATCCCTTTGACCTGCAGCACAGTGGCCCATGTTGGGATTTTAACCATGTCTTGCTGATGCATGAACCTATATGTTTGGGGGCTGCATCTTGGCTGCTTCAGATAGCAGTGACAGTGGAGGATCAAAGGCCGGAGATACTGGGATTTTGTTATCCATGACGAATGAATAAACTCTGTGCTCTGTGGTAAGCAACAGCAATTGTTTGAGAAGTTTTCTAGAAAATGTGTCAGCCAAAAAGTGATTCCACACTGCTAGACTGGTCAGAGATTGGACCTGATTGAGGCAGTGCAGACTGGGTGCTGTGGATGACATACTTTCTTTATCCTTTAGAAAAGCATTATATATTGTATGTAGTATATCTATTATATTACAGAGAATTTAGTTCATGGCTCCTTGTTTTTTTGTGTTGATCTTACCATCAAATCTCTTGGTTATGACAACATATACATATATACATATATACTACTGAAATACTTCAGAATGGGGCCCCATTGCTGAAAATAGGTTCAACAGGAAAAAGCATAGTTGGTCAGATGACCAGGCAGGATGCAAACAAGCAAGCCAAGATGGTCATGTGATATTTTTGCCTCTACACCACCTACAGTAAAAATACCCCAACTATTTCCCAAAGGATATTGGGGCTGTGAATGATAGACTACTTAGCGGGAACTCTGTAATGGGTCAGTCATTGTTGGGCCATTGTGACACAGTTGAAATTAAAAGTGCGAACTCTAAGACATCGGGCCCATTTATTGGGAGCCAAATAATTTGTAACCATCAACCTACTTGTTTGCCAGAAACCGTCATTTGATTATACAATTAGCTGTGGGGTTGATGTATTCATTTACTGCACAGACGTTTTTATGACCTACTGACCTGGCCTGTATCAGTAGCCTTGGATCAACTTTGCAGACAAGATGTAGCAATTTGTTGAGCAAATTCATCCTCCCAGATGGATGAACCCCTGATTTGAGTGACTTTTCTTTGTTCTTGGTGTAATGGTTTTGGCCCTGCTATTTATAAGGCTCTATATATACCTTATGTGTGCTGTTTGTGTAGCACATGGCTCCAAATACAGTAAGTTAAATGAAGGTAAATAGAGATCAATAAATAATAATGGTTGAAATTACTGTGGCTAGAATCAGAATTAACAAAGGTTCGACAAGGAGGCAGAAATGTTTGCAAAATTAAATGAAAAGACCAGACAAAGTGCTTTAAATTGGTAACCTGTATTGTAAACAACAATATAACACCAAAAACAATATACAAATCAGACTGTACACATCTGGGTCTGGGTGCACCGTATTCCAAAATAATTCAAACTTAACAAATTATAATTCGTGTATCAAAATATAATGCAATTATTAACCAAATCACCTTATAAACAACCACCTCATCATTACCACATCAGCACTATACATAACAAGAATAACAGTGTGTTTCTTAGTCCATTATCTTAACTTCAAGCAGCAAAAGGGAGTGTCTTTATGGAAGTCGGAGGGTTACAGCAGTCCTTCAGTCAAGTCGAAAGGGGGAAAAATAAATAAAGTCAAGTCAGCGTTCAAGTTGTTTTATATTCAGGTGGTGTTGTTGCTGATATATTAATACTATTATTAACAAACATATAATGTACTTCAATTGTTTTAATTATTTTAATTTCTTCCTGTTTTCTGTTGTAGAAGTCCTGAGGCACTTTCCAAAATGTGCACTGGAATGTCTGTTTCTGTCCTGGCTCTTGACAGCATTCACAAAACGTTTGTTAGCATTAGGGAGGGTCGATGAAATGTGCAATGATGCATTTGTTGCACTCTATTGTGCCAATGTTGATGAATTCATAGTAGAAACATGCCGCTTGTATGATGATAGCTTGTTTTTTTTTTTATTTTTTTTGGATGCTGATCTGATTTTGTAGGGTAGTTGGCATTATATCTTGCACCAAACAAGTGTGGAAGTGTTGCTGTAATGCATGCTCAAGACAAATTTCAACACAAACCACTTGACTGTGCCACAAAAATAAGCAATTGGTGAGGCTTAAATACACATATAAAGAGTCACAAAAATGCTGAAATTTAACTCAGAGGGCTAAACTTTAAACATTCATAACTTAAAAAAAGTACTTGGAATACAGGATTTTGCACAGTGCCATGAATTTTATAGAGACTTCAACATGATGTCTTTTCAAGAAAATCCATGACGTCAACTAGAAAATGTTCTGGATTAAGGGTGAGTTGGCATGGAATGAACCCTTTGCTGTTTTGATCTGACAGTAGGCAATGATGTGTTTTTTTAGGCTATCATCCAGACCCACAGTTAAACAACCGTTTGATAACTTCAGGCCTCAGCATTTTAAAAACCCTCTCAGTCAAGTTACAGGATGACCTCTCTTCATGGACCAGTGACAGACAGCTTGTTTTCCCTCCACTTCTTCTCGCTTTGCCATAAGCTGTCATGTCCGTCATTTTGGCTGAAGGCCTCTCAGGTTCTCCTGAGGGTCTCACTATAATGTGACACGATGGCAGACATTAACCTGGAATTAAATCTTAAAGGTAAGATGGCGACAGGGATTTGTGGCTGTCATCGAAGCTTACAGGCGATGTGGTGCATTTTATTTTATTTTATTTTGCAGCCAGGGCGGGGAGGAGGGAGAATGTAATTAACCTCCTCGGTGGGGGAAATTCTATTACAAGCTCCTATTCTGCCATGCAAAGTGTGGTGCAGGGAGATGTCACAGGCCATCAAGCAGAAAGCCGGGGCTGTCTGCATTTTAAACCAAACTTCCAATTTTCTCCCCCTATCTTTCTTCATTCTCACTGAAGCTGGAAATTGAGTATGGCACACTTATGTGAAGAGGGAGGGAGGGGAATAAAAGGTAAGCTGCTTTTCAGGAGTTTAACAAGTTATTTATTCAATCTACATTACCTGTATGTTGGTATGGGCACAGTTGTTTGGTTTATTTTTTTTGGAGCACCTAGTAATGTAAGACCTACAGTACATCCTCTGACTGAAAATTGTGATGAGACTGTGTTGGACGACTGTGTCACAGTCAAAAATTAGAGACAAAATATGTTTTTATAATGTATTATTAATAGGTTTTGGGTTGTTCGTCCACCTGTTCCATTCTCAGGAACACAATATCTCAGGAACGAGTTGAGGGAATTTGCTATAAATTTGGTACAGTAATGTCCACAATGTCCTAGTTGTACAAGGTGTACAACAAGGTGGGTAATTCTCATTTATCATTCAAATGAAGGGGTCTTGAAAATATATATAAAATTTAGCCCTAAACCTTTGAGCAGGCAGGCCCGTGTATAAATATGATTGATAGCTGAGCCAGCAGGGGTAAACCTGCCCCAGTCTGTATACATTTGGGTCATAGAGGAAACTGTCAGTTTCTATAAACGTTAATCAACCTGTGATGTTTGAAAACCCACAAGTAAAAAAAAAATTATGTCGCACCAGTGTTTCTGAATAAAAAAAAAGATGGGCCACACCAAACTCACCCATAAATTTGATCTCAACTGCGCACCTGTAAAGTTTTTTGAATGCAATGTGATGTTATTTAACATTTAAACTAAGATCAAATGTGTCATTTTGGGGGCTAAAAGCCATATTTTGGCCTTGCTGACAAGCAATTTCAAAATGTGCGTCATCAGCCCACCATGTCTTTGTCGACGGCCAACCAAGCTTGTGTGTTCTGCACCTGCGTGACCTGTTCTCCATACCACCAGGTGACTGTAGTCCGTATTCACCATTCAGGAAAGGAAACCAGAAGACTCTGGACTGTGGAAATACAAATGTTGTCATGATAAAGCAGCATTTGCGTAGCAGCATTTCATTTTCTCACTAATATAGTCACTTCTAATTATTAGCAGAAAAAAATATCTGATTAAAGTTGCAAATGGTGAGGAGGTGGAGGTAAAAACTAAGAAGAAATCACACTAAATGTGGGAAATCATGGATACTACAGGAACAAGCTCAGGGGGCTTTCCCTGTGTTTTTCGGTTTCTCTTTTCATGCACTGGATCACTGAACAGCCAATCACAGTGATTCTTCTCATCACATGGCTCTGCTGCCCATTCAACGTGCTCAGTCAGCCAAAAAGCCGCCGACAAGGGCCGACTATTGCCAACGGACCCAGCACAAAAATTAGAAACACAGAAGCTCACTGGCAGCCCCAATATTGACCAGTGGCCAACCATCCTGTGAAGACTTTTCCACTGCAAGCTTTCTGCTTACCACCATCACCACACGCTATCACAGTTACCAAAAAGAACCTAGAACAACAATTGCACAGCTGTCAAATTAGAGTACTGAGAGGATTGATACATGACAGCCTGATGATGTATAAGATATTTCTCTACTGTCATGGTGATGATGTCAATGAGAGAAATCTGACGCTGAACTATAAAGCAAAACCTTTGTGCCATGGCTCAATAGACCCTAGCTTTCTACTCTATCAGGTTCAGGTAAAGATTTGAGTTAAATAAAGACACCTTTTCAAGGTTAGGAAATGGACAATATTGACTGTTGGTAAAAAAACAACTATTTGGTCAAAAAATTGACATCAAATCAAATCAGTGTTTGATCATATCCTGACACCATGAAATCCAGTGACCTGTCTGCTTGAGAATATTCAGAGAGCCCGACTGAATGACCATGTCCCCCTTCATCCTGAGGAATTAGCAGATGTGTTCAGCATTGTTTTGCAAAGTGCTTTTCGCATTCCTTTTTTGCAGCTTGGATGGGAAGCTGAGCGTTGAAAGACCACTTTACTCTGAGAATAGCGCGAGTATTAGAAAGGGAATTAAAAGGGGTGGGTTTAATGGCCTCAAGAAAATTACAGGCCACATGAGACCCCCCTTTGGTTCTGCTTCCCTGGAGCTATGACTGACAGCTCTGGTACCGCAATTGGGTCGTTCCCCTGCCAGCGGAGGCTGCTTTGGCTCTTGGTTTACAGAGGCAGCTACAGAGAGAAGGGCTATCTGTGACAAAACAAGCTCTTTGTGCTGCACTTCCTGGCACTTCCCAAGACAGATGTACCATTCACCTTCCAAAATCAGCAGCCATGTTGCAAATTGTTCCCATTGTAAGGAGTGACAGCAACCAGGGATGTAGTGGAGAGTAGACTTGCAAAGAAGCCAGTTCTGTCATCTTTGTACATGCAGGAATACAGTATCACTTTTATAAAGTGACACACAGAGAAGTGGGAGTACAAAATGGCCGGTGTACAGTCACTTTAAAGCTGCCGCCATTAATAGTTCTACTCTTAACTACAGTGTTATAATGTAAAAACATCACCTATCTCCTTCAGACCAATGGATGAATGGATGCATGAACTCGAACACACAGGTGATGTGACACACAGTTCTGCCAATGGCTTAAGATAAAAGATACAAAAAAAAGGAAGGAATTCCTCAAACATATCATGTCTTAAAGATGCAGACTATGGTTTTCTTGGATTAACACTGAATATAGCCAGAAACCTTGAGAGAAATCCAACAACATCCAACAAAAATAATGACTCAGTCCAAACAATAACGTACCCACCCTTTGGTGGCCACAGTTTTCATATTAGGGGACTGGAATTTGGCATGGAGTTGGTGTTTAAAAATGATAATTTCTTCAATTGAAATGTAACAAATGTTGATAAATGTTGGATATAAATTCTGTAAACAAACTTTTTCTACACACCATTAAACAGAAGATGGAAACCAAACCATGTCATAGGAATAGAGGAAGGCTATCTATTTATCTTTGCAAACACAAGGTCTGCAATTTCATTCCACATTTATTTGATAACTACACTACATTGAGGTTCCTGGTTAGTATTGTACTGTGTGGGGATTTAGGTGGGTGGAGTTTCCCCTGCACGCTTTGAGACGATGTGTTGTGGGCCATAAGCCAAGGGAGACAGTGTTTAAATGTGTTCTAGTTGACCCAAATGTTACCTGTTATGCAGTAATTAGGGTAAATGTTCTTAAGAAATGTTTCTACATTGTGGTAAAAGACATGTTGCACCAGTTAATTTCGCTTGCACAATTAGTTAACTCCTGCCTGTGTGGGTGTAAGTTGGCTTTCAATTAAAAAGGTGTGTCTTTTGTGAAATAAAGGGTACTTCCTCAAGAATTCATCTCTCTGCCTGATGTCTTGCCACAAGAAGCCTAAGCCCTAGGGGTGTGCATCTTTCCCTGATAAGATGATTCGATATGTATCTAGATACATGGGAAACAATATGATTCAGGTACAGTTCTTTTTATTATGGAACGATTTCATACAATCCGAGTCCGATTTACATTAGATCACCTCGGGGCACCACCCTTGAAAAAGGGAAAAGATAGCCAATTCACCAGATCAGTCTCATAAAAAGGTACTAAGCTGTCAGTTTGTAACTCTGATTGACAATTTACTTAATAACTACAACCAGTATTACCATAACAGCTAGTGATGGTCAAATGATTTTGGAGTCCCTGACAGTGTAGAGGTTGGCAACATTTACTCTTATACAATATTAGCAGTAAATAGACAGCATGAAGGTTCAAAAGTATTTTATTTAACACAAAGATGAAAACACACAATCTAACTAACATGTACTATATACACCTGTGTGTGTGTGTGTGTGTGTGTGTGTGTGTGTGTGTGTGTGTGTGTGTGTGTGTCTGGCAGAACAAAGAAATATAATGGTGGTGCACACATCATGTGCTCACTGATATCACATGTGGGTGTGATATGCTCCAGGCTGATGGAGTGTGTGTGTGTGTGCGCGTGACTCAATGCCTAGTTAGATAAGATGGTTAGTTGCATGCAAAGTCTGTATGAAGCATAATTAAACTTAAAATTAGCTATGCAGCAAAGAAAACTACCAATAACCTGACCTGAGATCACAATAACATCAAAACAGTGAACAAACACATAAATTGAACACGTGCATTACATCAACCAGAATTAAAAGTCCTATGCTTAGCCTTGCTATGTTATGCTGTTGCTATCTTGGCCCAGTTCAACGTAACCAGTCTTTGTGGAAAAGGTGCTGATGGTTCCTTGGCCGATGAGACAAGCAGGAGAAGCCTGTAAGTCCTGTGTTGAATATTGCTGTTCTTGCTGTTCAAGGTCTGATGAAACACAGCAGGTGGAGGAAACTGGTCGCTCCTTTCCTTTGCAGGTATAGCAGCTCGGTGCTAACTTGCATGTGTTCCTTAGATTGAGGAGTAAGGTGGCAAGCTTTGTGTCGCAGCTGCTGGTGCAAACTGATCTGGAATACGAGCAGGACCCCTTTATGCTGCAGTGAGGAGAAGTTCTTTGGGTCTGCTGGAAATGTAGCTTGCAACTGTTAGGCCCAGAAGAATCCGGGAGAAGAGAATTTGAAGGCAGGCAGCCCTGTGGGGAGAGAGGTGGAGAACAGAGAGAGACTATCTGGTCAGAGGGGGGCCTGTCATCCTGACCAGTAGTAGCTCAAAGCTGAATTTTGCACCTAGGTGCGAAGAATCGAGTTCAGTACAGAGTCTATTTTGAAATCCACAATGAACGACTGGGTCCTAACAGTGTCAACAAATCACCATGTGCAAGAAAATCAGCAGAAAAACATAACAATCTTGTTTTACCTTGTTTATCAAACATTTTTCAAGTGCAAAATAGGAAAATACAACAATAAAGACAGGAGCTATAAGAAAGCCAAGACATAAACTGTGTGTAGAACAAGGACAATATATACTGGCAATCTATTTCTCACTCATGTTGTTAAAGGTCTAGTCACTTGAATTTAAATCACCTAATTTAAAATGTGCAGATGTACGTTCTAATGCAATCCAAGATATTGCACTGGTCTAATATAGGCTCTGAGGTGTATTATGACCAGTGTTGGGTATGGTTACTTTGGAAAGTAGTAAATTAGGTTACAACGTTACCATCAATTAAAAGTAATCAGTTCCGTTACAGCGTTACCTATGAATAAAAGTTAGTTAAAGTTAAAGTTAAAAAACGCGTTAGAGTACTCATGCGTTACCAAAAATTAAAAGCCGTTTGCAGCGCCTCGCACATGCTGCAACTTAACTGACACACACACAGCCTCCTTTAAATGCACCGAGAAGTCGTGACAATGATGAATAACGTCAGTCATCCAACCAAATTAACTCTGCAGGATAACAATAACAGGAAAGACGGTCAGCAATATGCCACATAGCATTTTATTAATTAATTTTTTTTTTTTTTTTGTGGTCGACAGAAGCTTTTCACCAACGCAGAGTGTGCATTTTACCGTTATGTTGTTCCCTTCTTTTCGTTGGTGAATTGAAAATAATGTGTGTATTTCCAATGTGCAAAAGCTGTCCTCTCTGCCATCTTGCCGGGGGTTCGAAAACACTCTCTCACACACACACACACACACACACACACACAGGTAACGTAGGTCAGCAGCAGGGCACAGACGCATCACAGCGCTGTGCCTCCGCTGACACATCCGCAGGTGGCACAGTACTGTCTGACAAAAAGCAGGCTGCAGTCGGGATTTTCCTTTCCTTATCCGGAGAAATTCTTAAAATAACGGATTACTTTTTAAAAAAAATAACGACGTTACTGATTGCTTGACGCACGAAACTAACGCGTTACGTTGTACGTTACACGAAAAAAGTAATTAGAGTACTCTAACGCGTTACTTTGTAACGCGTTACCCACAACACTGATTATGACCCACGTGTCTGTAAACATGGAATACAATGAAACATCTTCAAGATTCAAGGTTGAAAGTGTTTATGGTCATATGCACATAAGGGAACATGTTTCTCTGTCCAATGAAATTCTTCCTTTGCTGTCCATAGAAAGCCAACAAAGTAAAAAGAAATATAAGTAAGTAAGTAAACTTTATTTCTACAGCGCCTTTCACAGACCAGGGTCACAAAGCATACGTCTGTGAGAGTCATATATAGACATTTATATTGTCGATATCGGCTACTGTGAAAATGTTTTTGTTTTAAAGAACACAATGCAGAAAGAGATACTCACGGTGATCTATAACTGTAATATTCCCAATGAATTTAAACGTTTCAGCGCACTGACTCATTTTAGAAAACCAAGTTTATTTTTAAACTGTAGAATATCCGTCCTCTGTAACATATCTTTGTAAGTTTTTGATAACCGCATTTGAGGGATCATTTAAAAAATGTGTGTTTATCGGCAAAATACCAATATCAGAATTTTTTACTCACCAATATCAGTATCAGCCCCAAATCTGCATATTGGGCTCCACATTTTTCTTGGCTTGTTATGGTGGGCACTGGGCAGTGTCAGTAATAGCATATTGGTTGTTAGATTACACTAGGGTTTATTTTCTCCACACTGCTATATGAGAAGGTAGAGATCCCCACTTCTAAAAGCATTTCAATCCTGGAAGTCTCTGATCAAAATACGTCTTTTCTGTGTCAGTTTACTGTGTCATTTAGCTCTGACATCTGACACACAGAGAAGTTGTCTGAGCATGTAAATGCAAATGATCTTAGATGCTCACCTTGCCAACATTCATAGTTTCTGCAAAGAAAGGAAGCAGAGTTGTTCACAAGCAGACTATGCTCAATCCTGCTGAATTTTGTCAGTCCTCCAGTGTTGCCTGCAGAAACAAACATGCCATTAGCATATGTCATGCCATTTATGGGGACCTTTGGTGCACCTTATATGACCTAGCTTTCTGTCTTTGTCACTATGAAGTCTTTTGCCATTTGAGGGAATGTGGAAACTTGGACAGAGGTGACACTTGAGGCTTGTGTGCCGGGTTGGTGCCCGTATGTGCCCTGAAATGATAAGCCATGATGTGCTGATTCCTGGTAGCGAGAGTTTTCACGACATTCTTGAAATTGTGCTTGTCATGTATCACCCTTTTGGAAAAGCAATGTTTCCCTTTGAACCCCATGGTCCATAAGTTAACAAGAGTCCCAAAACACTGGGTAGTGCTCCACATGATGATGCTTGGGTCGGGGCTTAAAGTCTAGAAAGACTGCTTTAAGACCCCTGTCTGTGATGACACATATACACAAGGCCAAGTCAACAGGCACAATACCCTTGAATAGGTTGTGAAGTATATCAGGTGGGAAACCAGTAGTGGGATGAAAATTGTGCAAGGCCTTGCTGAGAGCACACTCACCTGTAACACCAAAGTGATTTACATTTTCTCCTTGAACAACATTCTGCACATGAAATTCATGGCAGGCCTTTCTTCTCATGTTTAACTCTACTTCAGAAACCTCACTGGACTGTATCTGGTCTGTAGTACAGCAACAGACTCTGCAGACATACTGTGCTCTGAAACACTGAGCAAAGCCTGCAAGACCATGGGCAGCCAAATTATCAGCTGCAACAAACAATACACTTCCCCGATCCAATGACCAACAGTCTCAAGGAAAGCTGAGTGTACACAAGTCTTTCAACAAAGATTTGAAAACCACATCTCTGAAGATCAGGTACTTTGCATAGCAGAGCTAGCTGAATGACATGCAGGTAAGACCTATATTCACTGGGTACATTGCAAGCAACTAGTATACTGCACAAAGCTTGTGGATCTTTCTAGCTGTGCCTCAAGGATTACATAGTTCAATGTCATCCACATACAAAATCAGTGATAACTGATTTTCTTTGAAATATGTTACATCTTCATGAGTTGCATGCATTCCAGGCAGTGATTGTTTGGTTTCTTGGATCTTGCCAAGAACATCAGTATTGATAAGCATTGTTAGAAGCACCTGCAGTATTGGAACATACACTGCTGTGTGTCCACTGGAATCTGTAGTGTATTGCACCGGCATTAACAGAGGGAAGTTACTCCTTTCAAATATTTTCCTCAGTTTAGCCATGGACAACTCTACACCTTCTGATGTAGCAGTGACAAAAACATTACTTTTAATTATAGCTTCCACTAATTCATGAGGCAGGTCATCAGCATGTATCGTACGTATTGGGGCGGCTGTGGTTCAGGAGAAGAGCCAGCGTCTTGTTATCGGAAGGTTGCTGGTTTGATCCATGGCATCCACCGCCATCAGTGTATGAATGTATGTATCACTTACTGTAATCTGACAAATGCGTCTGCTAAATGCCCTAAATGTAAATGTAAGTATTGAGAATTTGCCCTTTAGCAGCCAGCACCAACCGTTATAGAGAACACTGTCCTTTACTGTCCTAATTTTTATACTTTTACAAGAGTGTATTCAAGAAGGCAGGCTCTCTCTTGTCTCTGGTAAACCTGAAGCTTGCAGACATGTTTTGTGATGACAAGAGTACACTGCAAACATGATAGCAAGAGGGAATGAGGTGATAGACACTGCACCCAAGCTGTTCTCAGCACTACTTAAGCCAAATTAATGCTAAATGTGGAGAGCATTAAAACCACCTAAATAACTATATGATAGTTGTAGTTGGTCCCCAGTAGACTTCCTTAGCAAGATTCATCTTTATGTTTTTTTTGTTGTTTATTGTCTGCTCTAACATTTCCAATTTTTGTACACGGATATGTTAGGAATAATGATCCAAAATGATGTGAAATTGCATATTTTCCCAAACTTGCATGCTTCTACAAATCTCAGGAAAACTCAGGTTTAGTGTCAGACTGTGATTATTGTGATCAGCAAGGTTTTGTTTGATTTGATTGCATAAAGCAATCCTGTACGGGCATCTGAATTCCCGTTAAGATATGTTTATTGCTGTTTGCTCTTGGCTCTTGGCAAATCTAGATGCACAAAGAACTTTCAGATCCAAAATCTATGACCTTAGCTTTCGAAATTCTAAAAAAAATAAAAATAAAATAACAACATAAAGAAAAGAAAGACAAATGATAAAACGCACAGGAGGCATAGTTGAGCGAGCTATAAAAATGTATATAAAGTTAATGTCCTCTCTCTCTCTCTCTCTCTCTCTCTCTCTGTCTCTGTGTGTGTGTGTGTGTGTGTGTGTGTGTGTGTGTGTGTGTGTGTGTGTGTGTGTGTGTGTGTGTGTGTGTGTGTGTGCTTGCATCAGAATGGACGGTGAAGTGAAGCGGCTTGGATGGGTAGCATGTGCATGGCAGCCCTGCCTCTATTTATGCAGTTATGAGACTAGATGTGAGTATAAACCACATTAGACTTCTCCCAAGCAGGAAATATCCTGGGTGTCAGCCTGCATTCTGTCAGTGTTCTCACTGATTGCTTCCTACATTTCATTATGCTAAATGCAGCTTTTTACACATGCGGCAGGGAGTGTTTTAAAGGGAGGATGGCCAGCAGATGCATCCTGGGAGCATCTGAGCATGCCAGCCACAAACAGAGAGTGTCCCTAGCCAGCTGCTTATTGTGAACAGGTTTTTAAAAGCTTGTGACAGGGTGAACTGCAACAGCAGACAACCAAATCATCCTCAATCCTCCTCCTGCAATTCCAGTGGTTCAACAAGGCTGAAGACAAAGCCTTAGAGATCAGTTTGGCAGAGGGACGCTGAACATATCTGCATTCGAAACCTGCTGTAGGAAATTCCCCCTTGGCTAGCTTAAGCTGCACAATAAAACAGCACAAAGAGGAAAGCAGTAAATTAGTTCAATCAGCTTAGAGTGTATCTATTGATGCTGTCATAATGACACTACTAGGCCAGTGCTTAAATTCAGTTGGAGTCTCTGTAAATATAGGAAAGTTAAAACTGGTTGTCTATTTGTCCCCCAAAGGCCGAATTACAGAAATGATCCAAAGGAAATAGGAGGGTCTCTGTGTGACAAAAAGCTGGGGTGGGGGGTTGGGGGCCATGGGAAGGCAGGCAGGTGTCCTGAGGGTACGTTACATGACCCATTAGTTCTTGGCAATGCAGAAACCCTTCAATCGGAACAGGAATTAGGAGCTGCCAAATGGAGGTCTGGACTAGTGTAAGGCTAGACCACAGATGCTTCCATGCAGTGGATGTCTGTCATTTTGTGGCCATCTCTGCATTTAGGGGGCAGAGGGAGGGAGCAAGACTCTCCTGCTGACACGTGTTCCTTGCCAAGTAGCCAGCTGTTTGATCTGTCTATTTTTTCCCTGCTGCTGACATTCTGTATGTGAAGGTTTGGAAGGTCAAAATAAATTCAATAAAAGTCTGTCAGTTTGGCTGTTCTTCTCCTTTTTTCTGAATTTTATGGAATTCCCACTGTAAAACAAGAGTTTATGGAAACTTCAACCTGAACAGAAGTCAGTACTTCAGCCTCATTGGGACTATTTTTGTTACGCTGAAATGTGGAAATTTACCAAGAGCAGCCCATTTGGCTCTTCAAATGTTTTGTATATTAATTGGAAATTTCACTTAAATGCAATCATACAGATGGGGTGTGCACATTCTCAAGTTCTAAACATTGTATTTAGCTGAAAGAACCACTGTGCCCAAGCATAGCCTTACAAGGCCACTAGCATACCTGAGGACTTTCATAATTAGGGATGAAAACAATATGACAATGCAATAGTGCCAGCAGTAGTGGCAGGTCAATAATAGTCGCTAGGGTGCTGCCTCACCTCTCAGTCATCCAGGTCATGGTAATTCTAAGTGCTATATCGTAGGCAACTAGACTGAACTGGGAGGACACTGAAGGCTTTAAACCCTATATGGGAGTGTCCTTACAGAGTCGCTAGGGCCACTTGTGAGTCGGATGCGGGATGTTAGGGCTAGGTGAGTCTAGATGTGACTGGTTAAGCTGTCTGGGGAGGGAACTCAGTACTGCATGGTAGGTGGGTGATTAGTAATGTCGTCGGCCACCTCCTCTGCTGTTCAATGCAGCCAGGACTGCACAGATTTGTACATTTGGGAAACAAAACAATCCCTCCAAAAGTGAATGGCACAACACAAGAGTTCCAACTCCTCAGGTCAAGACTCTGCTGTCCACTTAAATTTAAAGGAGAAAAATCATTCCTTTGAGGACAACAGTGTAAACATGTTGGCTAAAGAAGACGAGAGAAGACTAGAGAAGGTTTGAAAGAGTAGTAAAGGAAGCCATCTATGTCAAACTGGAACAACGGTTTTTCAGCAGAGGAGCTGGTTGAAGACACTACTTGCAACTAAAATGTTATACCCAGACAGCTTAACAACCAATCACATCTGGGCCCACCTAGCCCTAACATCCACTATGAGGGCTGGTTGGGTCAGTGACTCACAAGTGGCCCTAAGAAAGTCCAGCTGCTTACACTATAGCTCTTAGAATATCCATGACCTGGTGACTGAGAACCTTCATTAACATCTAAACAAGAGTGCATATTGCTGGGGCTTTCCAATGCATAAGACAACTCTAAGCAAGTAAAAAGATGAACTTGCAACATTATGAGATGAGGCAAAAATTGAGTTTGGGTTATACATTTTTGAGAGTATTACAAGGTGCATTAAAGGAAATTCTTGCAAAAGGCATGAACAAGGACCAGGTCCAGCTTCTACCCCCATGAAGAAAAGGCCAGACCTGCAGAATTAGAAGATCAAGTTAGTTTAAATTGGCTGAATATTTATTTATTGGTACATGTGGCTGTCTGATGTTCAAAATATTTTCTCAGCAATCCACATTTCTGCTTTGCAATGATATAAAATTATTAGTTTTGCACACATCTGGTCCTTATTTTCCTCCTATAAGTAAGGGCAGATGGCACTGAGATGTATGTATTATGAGTACCATCTTAATATGAGTTAAATAATGAATCAATCCTGTATGTTATGTTACAATTAAAGATCTTACTAATCATATCTTTCTTGTACAGAGAGCTTTACAAAAAACATTCAAAATACTACAGTGTTCACAGTGTATATATTATTGAGAAATCTGGCCTGACTAAGTGACTGATATTGACCTTTAAATATGTATGTGCCATTCTGTTTTGGGGTCCGAGATTAACAGGGATTGAGAAATACTGATAACAACATACTTAATAAGCACACACACACACACACACACACACACACACACACACACACACACACACACACACACACACACACACACACACACACATAACCGCATAGAGATGCCAGGACTTTCCAAAACGATAAAAAACAGGAAACCTACACACCAAACCGACATGCATGATTTCAGCAAACAGAACAGCACACACACACACAATCTCGTGTAATCTATTTTTTTTTTTTTACTGTTGTAGTACTTTGCCTACATTTTAATGCAATATGCCTGCTTACATAGAGCTGTGTTTATTACACCATTAGAATGAGCTATTTTCGAAATAAGTATCAATGTGACGGTAACAGTATACCTCCAAAATTATTTAGCACTTACAGTGTTAACAAAGAATGAAACAATGCAACTGAGGAATGATGTATATATGGGTAAATGAATACATACATAGCAACAATTATTTCATAATTTTAATATAATATAATATAATTACTTTATTGATGCCAGACTGGGAAATTATTTAACAACTTGCAACCATGAATTTGCATAGAAACAAATGAAATATATAAAATAAATTACAAAATGTTTTAACTAAACATTGAGAAGGGGGGAAATACTGCCCCTATTTGATTGAAGCAGGTGACACATAATTATCAGTGTGATCATCTACATATTTGATAGGTGTGCAGATATAACAAAAACCCAAAACAAACATTTCTGGGCAGATCAGAAGCCTATCATTTAAATAAACTCAATGGAGCTGAGGCCGCCAATAACAAACGCAAGTGCTGGCCATCCCACATTCAAGTTGACACCTTTGCATTCCCCTGCTGCATTTTACCCACAGTCAACCTAGCTGTGCCGAGCTTTGCCGAGCTTTGCTGAGCATTGCCGAGGTTGCGAAATTGGCAACCCGCAATGCCGGCCGCTATTTGGCTGGTACGATGTAAACAGGAAATCATTGTCGAACCCGTCAAAATTTCTTAAATTATTTATTTCAGACTAAATATAATTTTTCAAGGAAACGCATTACTTTTAATCTGCGCCCCTCTAAACGCCCCGTGGATGTATTATTTTTGAAAAAATATAGCTTTTAATAAGCATATTACATATTCAACCTTTAAAACTGAAGAAGTTGCAGGCTTTTAAACTCTGTGTGGGAAAGTCTTAACAGAGCTGTTAAGGACACGTTCGAACTCTGAGTGGTTAGGGCCACTTCAGTGAAGGCCGGTTAAGTCGTGGCACTTACCATGACCTGGATGACTGAGAACCTTCATCAACATAATGCATGCACTGTTTAAACATGAAATGGCTATTCATTGCTTAAAAAAAGAGATAAGCCTAAAGCCTTGTTGCTAAAAATGAACATACACTGAACTGTACAACCATTTTCCACTACTTATCTTTGACTAGTGTCCAATTAGAAAGGTGTACTAGTAGGACAGCAAAGAACTCGATGAGGTCATTGTGAAGTACAACCCCTCGTAGAAGTAATAAAACCTTAAAGTAAGAGTAAAGAGATAAATAAAGATAGGCAGACAGACGAAACGGCTACATAACCCAGAAATAAAGGCTTCTTTAGCCAATCTGAGGAGCGAAAGTTAGCTAGCTAGTTCATAGCAAGTTCATAACAAAACATTATTGTGGTAAAGTCAGCATGCTAGCTAAAGGTCAACACGAAATCCCATACTGTGATTAAGTAGTTGTTAGCTAGCTAACGAGAATAAACGGTAGTTAGTATTAGCCAAATTAGTGTTAGTCTAATAAAAGATAGCTGATACTATTTCTCATCAGTTATTTTATTATTATTTAGTGTAAGCTGGCTGATGCTAATTAATGCTATTTAGCTGAGTTAGTTCGACCCCTGAAACACCATAGCCAAAGTCAACTCTCTCAACTTGTAAGACAGTTAACTTTAAGTTAACTTACCCCTTAATACATCGAGATACTCTCTGCAAGAGCAACACCAAACGGCAGAAAGGAAAGCTTTTCATTCAGCTTTGCCCTGACATGGCAAACTTTGGGTAACATTAACTTAACATTAACATTATTACACACATATACTGACCTTCAATAAAACCTCTGACTGGAACCATGTTGTACACATGCTTACCTCAAGAAGAAGCTTTGACATCCCCAGGGGTCAGGATGTTGGGCCATAAACGTCTGTCCTCACAGAATGCGAAGCTGTTGACAAGGGCATTATATAAAAAGACAATATCAAAACATATGTATTGCTTAGAAATCTGTTTTTTAAGAAACATATTTATTTAACATCTAATTTCCATCGAAATTAAGGTAGGATTTTGCTGAATGGTTAAAGGTTTTTCACTGTAAATTTAAGTTAAATTTAAACACATCAGCAGTAAAGGTTCATATTGGTCCATTTTATTTATGAAAACAGATGTAGCCGTAGCTGCTCACATACTTCAATGTGTCCTTTATGTTGACATGGATGTTAGGCATAAATTCAGTGGTGAATCGATATGGTGAGTTGTAGGACAATAGACAACTCTACATAATGACACTTGATAATAAAATCTAATGGATTGAAAATACAGTAAGGAAATAATAGATGTGTAGAAGTATCACGTCATTAAATAGGATCAATATAGAATCAAGACAGATTGTCTACATTGGAATTAATTTGGGTTTTGACAATGTTGGTTAAAGACGACATCGCTGAATTTGTCTCTTTTTGTTTCTTTGTATTAAATACTGTTTTCATTATACTAATTTCTTAATGTGTTAATTCTCCACATTGAGTAAAGCCCCATGTAAATATGAGAAGAAACGCTGCCGTAGGCTGGTGTAATGGATGGGCTGCCAGTTCTTTCACAACTTCCCACCAACAGGAAAGCGTCAGTGCATAGAGCTGATAACAATATATGCAGCGTCAAGCCTTTGATAAACAAGCTGCTCTTACTCCCTGCTGGGACAAACCGTCTTTCTGGGAGCCCAGACCAGAGTGTTTTCCATGGCAATTCCACTACTACATCCACCACTACCAGTCCTCAGCACTTCCTCAACACACACTAAATGTTGAGTGATAATCCCTCTTTATGAAGACATAACACTAAATGGCTTCATTGTAAGTATACGGACAACATTACAGAAACACTACTTGATGTTTTATTCCATGTTACCTTATTTTGACCCCTACTAGTCAAAATCTTAATAAATATGCACTGTTTTTACTTTACTTTGCTCTTTCAAGGCAGCTCTATTTGCCTTTTCTCTTCTTCAAGCATTTTTCCTCGTTTTGTCTGTTCGGTAAAATAGGCTGTCACTGGGAGTGCTGGATTTGGTAGCTTTCCCTGTTTCTTAGAACGCGATTTAGTTGATAGTCCAGTGATACATGTTGAAAAAGCTAGACCGAAACTGTATGTACTAGCTAGTGAAGCTACCTTTGGTTTAACTGGAGCAACACTAAACAACACTTGTTTAAAGTGGCATTGAAGTTAAAGAGACAACAATTGCACTCTTAATTTTGTGGTGTAATTTATTACACAAAGGTAAACATTTAGATTTATTATTGATAATTAAGGATTGAGCACTTGCTGTGCAAATACATAACCATTGCACATTGGCAATAGTTTAAGTCATGTTACGATAGGATTTATTCTCTTTGTTGAAATTTCACTACCTATGCATACCATAAGTATAGCTGGAAAAACAACTGTTACTCAGCATATTAATCAGTTGTCCCCTAATTTGATAAATAAGCATAGCGTTTTTGAATAACAAACCATTTGGCACATCTTTCAAGTGTTTTGCTGTGACACTGCTCCGCTTTGTGGGAGTTACTAGTTACTATATGGCAAATTAATTAGAATCAAACTAAGCTAATAAAACATAAATACAATGAACAAATAAAATATGGCAATGTGGTTGCACAATCCCACTACTTAGGGGAAAATTTTTAAGCAACTGAAAATACAATTTTGAAAATTGCTGTGCTCCCCAACACCTCTTGGAAATACAATTTACCATGAAGCTTGGCATATATGAAAGGCTACTCCCCAGCACTGGATAAAGAAACCAATGGAATCTGTGCAACCCAGTTTCATAACATTGTCTGTCGTGATCATTAACTCTAAAGGGTAGGAGCTATGTTTTCCGTAGCATATGGTGAATATTTTTTATCATAGCAGTCTAACCCTTACAGAATCTCACAAGGACAACACATTTCATTCAAAATCTGTCAAGGCACGAACTGATGAATGCTTACATTTTGCTCAGTGGGTAGCTAGACCCATGCCAGTGTTGGATTACAATTGTTTTTGTTACTGCCAAGTGGCACAAAAATGAAACATTGACAAAGTGAGTCCATCTCTATCACTGGGAATGGGATGTGGTCCTGCAGCACGTGGTAGAGATATAGGCAGAAAGGATGACTTTAAAAAAAATAAATCTCACCTTTGCTTCAGTTCTTATGTTCTTTTCTTTATAAAGTTTGTACTATTCTCTCATTTTCCTCTCCAGCTTCTATTACTTGTGTTATTTGTTTGAAATTGCAGTATACAATAAAACATGAAATACAGTATGTCTCAAACTCTATTGAGTTTTAAACCAGGCAACATGGACTGTTGGTTTATATATGTTAAATAACTAGAAGCATTTAGCATTTGAACAGAGTATATGATTTGAACTAGGGATGCACCGATCCGATATTAAGATC
Organism: Diplodus puntazzo; assembly: GCA_963678695.2. Taxonomy (NCBI): domain Eukaryota; kingdom Metazoa; phylum Chordata; class Actinopteri; order Spariformes; family Sparidae; genus Diplodus; species Diplodus puntazzo. The sequence continues at coordinate 16,831,402 of OZ023169.1, forward strand.
GGATATCGGCCGATATTGACAAAACGGCTGGATCGGGGATCGGTAAAATGAAACAGATCCACGGCCGATCCAATTTTTTATTTTTTTTTCTCGCCGTCGCTGCACATCCTTCGTCATTCGTCAGCGTCAGTGTGTCGCATGCTGGAAGAGCGCAAGTTGTTGTTTGACCAACTCTTTATTAGTTTATTCTCAGGTTCAGCTGCTATGTTTTATTTTGTATTCCTGTTTGCAGGACGTTACACTTACTCACGTCACATTTCTCCGCTGTTTAGCTAGTAGCCCCGCCATCAGTTGTTAGCCTCACCGGTCAGCTGTTAGCCTAGCAACGCTACCTTTCAAACCGACGTACTCAATACTATGTGGGCTGTCCATCGTTTGCTCCGTTGGTCCTCCCTCCACCACAACCTCAGAGTTATTCACCGCCGGGCTGCTTTGTCTCCTCCTCTGCTGCTGCGGTCTCCCCGGCTCGCAGCGATGCTGGATGGTCGCCCCCGCTGTGTGCACGGAGCCTCCAGATGCTAGTTTGTTTACAGACGGTGCTACTGACTTAGGTGCTAGTGTTCCCTCCGTGCTGACTGACAGGCGCTACATTCATTCTTTGTTACGTGTGTCCTTGGGTACCCAGACAGGCGCTATATAAATTAAAATTATTATTATTATTATTATTATTATTATTATTAATGTTACACATGTTTACAATGCTCGGGTGCCTTTAGTCCATTTAGTCCCTTTCACATGGTGGAAGGTATACAGTTTATTATTAATTCAACAACGGTATTGGATCGGTATCGGCCGATACGCTCAGTCCAGGTATCGGTATCGGGATTGGATCGGAAAAAACTGGATCGGTGCATCTCTAATTTGAACCACAGTGCTGTTTCACCTTTTTGCTGACTGCAGTAATAATGGTGATTTATAGAAGCAGACTGTCAGAAGAACAGGCTCTTTGTTCATCTCTAGAGGCAACATCCTTTAGTTTTAATATGTGACTTGAATCAGACGCGTGGTCTAAATTCATACTGTGCATTCACAATGCATCAAGTTTTTATACATATTATTTCATACACCTAAAGACCTGTCTTGTGGAGATATTTTTTGCTGCATGAATGGCACCTCTGAACTCTGATATCCTTAAGTGCCATACCGTGGTGAATTCCAGTGCTTTCAGATTCATTTGCACACTTGGACATTTGGACAACATTTTTTTTTATCAGAAATGCAAACCCATGCACAGAAGGCTGTGTTGTTCTGAGAACAGGGCCTTTTCTAAAAATATAACATAGAGATCTGGTGCTTGGCCAATTGGATTAGGTGCCAAATCATGCTCATCTCTTCTGAAAGCCAGCTCTATAATGCAAAGTTTATTGCTTTTACATTTCCCTTCAACATAGCTCATCCTGTTTTTCAAGGGTAAATATAAATCTAAGCCTTTAACGCTTGTAATTGTGGAATGATTTTTTCATCATAACATGCAATCGAAGGCATTTTAATGCAGGAAATACTTATATCAGATCTCATAGTATAGATGGAAAATAAAAGCAAAATCTCACTATAAAACAAATTCTCTTTCTCTTTCTCTCTTTTTCCTTCTGCAAAAGTGAAGTTAAGTAAATAAACATTCACGGACTGATATGGTATGGAAACGCTGTAGCAGCGTTCTCTCCACCTCCCCACTCTCGCTCTCTCAGGTCAACAGTAAAAGGATCCGACCCACAGATTGACTTATCTACCTGAATCCAATTTTCATGTTCACTGACTGCAATGAGCGGCTTCATTCCAGGATGAATTACGCTTTTTCTATCAGCTTTTGATAAACAAATCGAGCGCTGCTTCAAGCCCCCGAAAGGAAAAAATGTTGAGCATTCAGCATGAATAAATCACAGGTTAGAAACCAAGTCATGATACCGGAGTCTGTCTGCATGTGGCACATTAAAAGCAAAGTTATTCTCTAAACCAAAGCAACTGTTCTGTAAAATTGTTTTTATTCATATGACTTTTCTATTTGTCCAGCTGTAATCCTTAACCTCCAATAACCCTGGCTTCCTATCTGATTCCTCTTTTTCTTGCTGCTGAGGAAAAACAAAATGACAACAACAGAAAATGTTGAATTTGTGTTAATAGTTACTTAATTAAGCTCCGATACTGTAAGAGACAGAACAGTAAACACTGAGGCAAATATCAATGAGATCAAATTACAAAACATTACACTGAATTACATGCTACATTGTTTTCCAGGAATCTCTCATGCATGTGAAGGCCATTTAATAAGGAACTCATGATTCCAAACCCATCCACCAACAAAAAGAAAAACTTGCATATTGTTGAGTATGCTCGGGATGTCCGCAGGGAAATGATTATGGGTCATACTCTGCGGAACTAGAACAAGTAAGAAAGTATTTTAGAACTGATGCACTGGTAGCCATTTCAAGGCTTTAGAAGTCTCACTTCAGTAAGTGGGCTGAGCAAGAACAATAGCGCTTGCATTCACTGCATTAAGTTGTGAACCCGCATCTTCATGATTGAAAGTCACACCATACCAGTTGTATGGTATGGTTCATCAATTATGGAATAATGGCCGTGTTCTAGAAGTCGTTCCCATAATTTGCACAAGCCAAAATCTTATCGAGGCTGGGAGTAAGGTGGCTGAGAGGTGGCTGAATCACTATTTCTAAAGAAAATACACAGTAAAGACGAAATAATAAAAACAGCATATGATATCAGAAAACCAAAAGGATAACTGTAATACTGTGTTTTCAGCAGCTTTAGGCAAACACAAGTGCAAGAGGTTAGCTGCTCAATGGCAGGGGCCATTTGAGTTTCTGTGCAATTCAGTAACAGTAACAAATCTCACAAGAATTTTCCTTGCAGAAGCTTTCTTCCTCACCTCTTTGCTAAACAAAGACATGGTCCAAACACTGTCATCTGGCTATTCCTCACTGATTGTAATAAAAGACTGAATTCAATGGGGAACTTTGAAGGCTTTGGAGTGATTCAGGATATAAGGTTTGAACTTGTTTTATATTTTCATTTAAAACCCTAGTCTGCACAGCAAATCTGTGTTGTGACATATCAAAGCTGCATTTTAGCAGACAGGAGAAAAGTAATCTGTAATGAATATATACTTTATCATTGGGTAAATCATTCAGTATGAGGTGGAATATTTACCAATTTGTTGGGTTGGTTTTGTGGATCTGATTTTTAGAGAATTGTAAAATACAAACATTTATTCACCTTGAGAGAGTGAATGTCAATTGATTTATTCAACCCAGCATTCCCCTTGCTTACTCAAGCATCAGTTAGCTACAGAACATTATATTTTGGGAGATCTCGATTTGTGGCCAAGGACAAAGGAGAACAGCTTGTCTGAATGTCACACCTGTTTGAACTGCAAAGGGCTCAATCTTAAGACTCAGTAAGCTGGAACTGGCTGTAATGCAATGCCATTACAGTAGAAAAACAGGTCAGGACTGCTGAGGCACAGTTCAAAATGCCACTCTGGGTGAGCTGAAGTCTTTTTACCTCAGTAAACTAAATGCTGTCTGCAGAAAGTACTGAGCACAATGTCCTTTCCCTGACCTTCTCAGAGAAAACATAAATGTCTCTTAAAGGCCAGCAAAGAAAAGAAAGTCCTAACAAATTGTATTTTTAGAAACAAAAGGTGTCAGATGCCATAGAAAACATGTTTGAATGTGTTTAAAGTACTCAATTTAGAAATATAAACATGCATTTATTGTTGAAATTATTTATTACCTTTGCCAAGGTGGTAATTTGAACTTAATGTGCATTGGTGGTTTTCACAAATATTTTAAAGGTGCAATTTGCAAAATATGGCCAGAATGTAAAGGTTACTCACTTTATTCTTTGCTAGCTATCTTTGGGTGTAGCTAGCTGCCATAAGCTTATTAACTCTGTTAGCCGTGGAGTTAGTGGCCCTATTGTTGATGGCTATCTGCCAAGCTTAGTTTAGTATAAGAGAAACACTTAAATTTGACAGAGTACAGTTGTATACAGTTGGCTATGAAACTACTTACCAGCCTCCCGCTGGCAAAGTTGTATTTTATGTCAGGCCGGGTTTGGCTGTGTACCCAAAAGTTTTGTGTCACCTGTAAGAGTCACAGACAACACTTTCTTGGTCAGTATAGGTAAACTGCTTGTAAACTTTCTTCTGTACTTTACAAGGTAATGAAAAGCACTTATGTAATTTGGGTATCTGAAGGCTTGGCCATGTGAGAGGATGGTCAAGTTCAGCCTGACCATCAGGTCCTCCTTCTCCTTATATTACATTGTGTTTATGAAGTTTACCTCTGTGATATCTAGTTATGAATATTAAGTCCATTAAACTCCATGAAAGCTCTTAAATCAAAGGTTACCATGACTACTCGTCCTAATGCTAATGTGTTAATTACAATTAGTGCATAGTAGCCCGTTGGCATGCTAATGACATTTGTATAGCTCTCAGTGTGGTAGCAGTCTGTATTAGCAGTGTAATTTGTGATGTAAGCCACACCTGAAGCACCATCAAACAGCTACATAAAAGAACACAAATAATAGAACAGCCCAGATAATTACACAAAGCAAAAAACGATATGAACAACATGCAAGCAGTGGTTTCTGCCATAGCAGCGTCTATAGCAACCACCATGGCAACGATATCATACGTAACAGCCCCACAATTTTCTGGCGGAATAATAATAATAATCTTCGTTAAAAATTAACAAACTAAAGACTACATACATTCGCTGAGCGAGGATTATGAAAATCAAGTGCATCTTTCTCTAAATATTTCATCAAAACACATTTTAATTTAATACGTATCTTGAAATATTGCATTTTTCACTGGAAACAGTGTTTTTCATTTTCGCAGCCAGGAAAGTTGACGGTCACGCGACGTGTACACGGACAATAGAAATGAATTGGGCAAAAAAACTGTAGACATCTCACAATTTAAGAGGTGTTATTGTGAAACTACTACATTTTGCCCTGTGGACCAATGAAGCTATTATACATGAAACTGGGTTGTCACACAAATACAGTACCATCGAGAGACTATGACAAATCAAATGATTGTAAAACTAATTTAGGCCACAGCCATTAAGTTTCCACTGAACACCGCTCAGCTCAATATAGATAGGAAACAAAAGAGCAATTCATTAAAATCATTGTATAGCCACATTAAACAAACCATAGAAGAGGTCTAATACAATGAAACAAATTAACACACAGTATAGGCCTTTTTAAAAGACGTCTAACAGACATTTTGCTTGTCACAGTAGTTTGGTAAGGAGCTCCAAAAGCAATAATGAAAGCATCTAAAATATAAATGATCTTGGAAGTTTATTAACCTATAATCAATCAATCAATCAATCAATCAATCAATCAATCAATCAATCAATCAATCAATCAATCAATCAATCAGTCTTTATTTGTAATGTGACCATTCACAACAAAAGATGATGATTTTTCATAATACTTTCCAAGAGTCTGTTTAGGCCCTTAGTATAAGCTTTATCAAAAAGGAGAGTTATAAGTCTACTCTTAAACATAGAGGTGTCTGCCTCATGAACCAAAACTAATCCTATAGTTTATAAGATCTATTCTGTTCACTTTTTGCCATTTTTGTGACAACTTTACTTAATGTATCTTGCTGAAACTACATGAGTTTGAAAACAATTGTTGTCAGTCCTTATTTTCTTGCGACCTTTCTTTCTTTCTTTGAGTCTTGCAGTGAATTACTGCTACAGAGCCAAACCTCACCCTTCCTGCCATGTTCATTTTTTTTTAACCGCATTGACAAAAGAGCCCTGACAGAGTCTGACACCGGCTGCTATTCTCTCCTTGATGAGGACACATGCATTTCCAGAACGTTGGGAGCACTGAGTGATTTCTAACCTTAACCAGGCATGTGATGGGCAGGTGAACCTGAAGGCTGTGGTTGGCTGCACTGCTAGAGGTAATTAATGAATCTCCATCAGAGATGCTCCTTGCCGAGTAGCTGGCCTGGCCTGCCAGTGTCCATTACACTACTGCCATGGACAATGAGAAGCCCTGACATTTACTGCAAGTCTTTTTTTCTTGCTTTTAAATAAGTTATTAAAAAAAACGTACACTAACCTAACAATTAACATACAATTGTGCTTTATTTCTTGACAGACACCTGGCAACACTTTAAGTAGCTTCACTCAGTAGGAGGGTTTGGCTTCTACTCTCCTTGTTTACTTTTAAAGAATGACTTGTGAACAGTGTGATTTGGGAGCAATGGTAGGCTGGAGATCAGTTAGGAAAAGGGGTCCCTTCTCCTTTGCGCTTCCGTGTTGCCAACATTAAAGGTTTGTTTGTTTTGTTTTTTTTTAAATCTGAATCGTGGGTCCACGCACATCTTGTGCTGTACAAATTGTAAAGCCCATAGAGGTAAATTTATCATTTTGATTACTGGGCTAAATAAATAAAGTTGACTTGACTTGAGAAAAACTCCTTATTTATAAAGTTCATGTATAAAGTTCTTCAACCCAACAGTGGTCATGTCGAGACGGCGCAGTTCTGAGTGACAGTGTTGGTTAGCTGCTACTGGGTGTTTGAATTAGAGCAAGCGTACTGTTGCTGCCCAGAGACAAACCAGCAAAGTGTTCTCTGCAATGGGCTTTTGAGACACTTTCATTCCTTAGTTTATTAACTCTGAATGTTAACCATGTCCAGCACATATAGTAACTACTGTTTATGTAGGCAACTGCTAGCACTTCAAGTGGTAATGATCGTATTTTTATCTTCATAATGCATCGCATAATGATTTGTCTGAGAAAGGTATCACTTGTATGACAGAGCTATTTCACTAAAACAATGTTGAATACCCAGGGGCGCCTTATAGGGGGGAAAAGTTTGGACAATTCCAAGGGCCCCTGACTGACAGGGGGTTTTCGGTTAGGGTTAGGGTTAGGGTTAGAGTTAAATTGGTAAAAACTAATATAAAATTCTTAAACCACCATCATTGAGTATATATTTAAAATATAATAATAAAATTAACGATCTCTTTGTTTTACTTGTTTTTGGCAGTAAAAGTTAAATATACCCATTGACCAAAAAGTAAACATCCATATTGACCGACCACCCCCCTGTATCTGCATGAAATGGTTTGGTCCTGCCTTAGCGCACTTATCAGTGAAGGTGTTGCAGTCAGTAGATGCCCAGAACTACAGCGATCACAATGTTGCCTAATTCAAAATCTGGTTTTCAACAAAGGAAAGAGAGGAAAGACAAAGGAAAAGGTGTCAATCTGTAACCCAGTGTTTCACCAAGAAAGGTGGGTAGCCTATAGTCTGTGAGTGGTATTAACCTGTTGGCTTAATGTCCATAGTGAAATAAGCTAGCTAGCCACAGACTAGTGTTAGCCTACATTTCATCAGCATTTAATCAGTGCAGGGAAACGTTTAGAAAGATATTCATACTACATCATTGTCCCTGCTCCTTTTAGCAGACTTAACAACAGATGAGTCAGCAGCAACCCAGTCTCCTCATACCTGTCCCCCTCCCTGTCCCAGTGAAGAAATTCAAGCACAAATTATTTTCTAACACAATGATCATGATGAAATAAATGAAAATTTAAAAAAAAACTGCTGTTTTCATTGTTTTGAGATGATAATTTATTTTGATTGAAAAGTTGATATATATTTAAGTTTGTTTGTTTTTGTTTTTTTAAATCTTTCATTAATGTCGAGAGAATTTTCCATTTTGAAATGTACAATAAAAATACACTGAGAATGTAAAAGATGGCCTTTAGCACATTTTTTATGGCGGCTTTTAGACTTGCATCAAATAGTGAATTGCATACTGTATGCAGACATGCATGTACAAATTACCAGCAGTAAATATTGTACTACTACTAGTATTGAACTACAAGAAGCAAGACAGTTGCAAGCCTTTAACTAGTTTGATTACACGGCTCTTCTTAATGCTGTAGAATTCCCCATTCACTTGAATGGGCCTTCCCAACGTTCGGTGGTCAATTATTTTCGTGTAATTGACTGTGGCCTTTTCGCCTCTGATTCATGTATTTTGTAGCACTGCGTTCTCTAAAATCTTTGCTCCGCAAGTAGTCCGGTCACTTACCACTCCAGTGTATTTGGTCGCTAAGCCACGTTAGCTGATCTGTAGCCTACTTCATATTGGGAAAAAACGTACTCCTAGGCCACTAGTATGGATGAGTTTCACATTAACTTTAATATTTTGGGAAAATACAGTGATTTTGACTCTTGGCAAAGGGCTGAGCTGTCGTCACCGGTCAAGAAAAGAAAAAGAGAGGAAAGCAGAGAAGAGGATCGACACGAACTGAACACAAAAAAGAGCACAGTATGAGCCATGTCAGTTTTAAAAGACTGGTTAGAGGACTTGAATTTCAGCGGACGATTGATCAGCTGTGTTCTAAAGAATGTTCTGTTCAACGTCTTTGTCATCAGTTTGGCAAATTATATTTCTCTGCTGAAACACTATGAATGGTAACAAATAAATTGTAAAAAGACGCTGTGTAAAGTTTTTTTCGTGTTAACAAGTAGCTGTGTAATAAGCGGGATAATGTATAGAACAGCGGTCATTATGGGGAAAATAAGTCCTGACAGGACGAACCGGACACCGACGCGAAGTGGAGCATGTTATTCCTTACATGTAAAGCTTTTGATGGGACAGTTAGGTCCTAGAGATGTGGTGACAACAGCTGCACAGAGGGGGCCCAATTTGATTTTTTTGTCATGGGGCCCAAAATTCCTGGCGGCGCCCCTGTGAATACCATGTCAATTGTTCAGCAGTGATTTTAAACGCACAATATGTTATTTCGTTATGTAATTATAGAGCTCAGAATTTACTTTTTAACTTTTGGGATTAAAAAGAAGACTTATTTTAACTTATGTTCATTGACTTGACTGCAGGTTAGTTAAGGGCTATAACACATGTAACTAATGTTAGGTAATCTACTACTGTTATCACACAATCAAATCTTTATCAATGTATGGACTACCACGTTGATTTTTATGAATACCATTGGTTAATTGGTACTTGACACATCATTTACTGTAATGCAACTGTAACCAATTAAAAACATTTATGGATTAAAATCACAATAAACATAAATACCATCAGTAAATTATTACTTGACACATTAATCAACAATTAATTGACTGTGAGTTAATGATATTACTCCATAAATGAATGATAAGTAATGAGTCCTTGTTATTGTTGTTCCTATTAAAAAATGTATAAACAAATTAAACAGCATAAATCCTATTAGCATATGATCACTTATAATACATTAGTTTACTATTTATTGTCTCTTAGCTAATCGTTATAATTCGATTAAGTCATGTTATGTGTCCTTATTATTGTTAATAAGCAATTATCAACATATAATTTGATTTACTTGACACATAAGTTAATTGTTTGCTAAGGGCTATTGCTCCATTAATTAATGTGTCCTTGTTAATATTGTTCCTGTTAATTAACTATATAGTGATGTATGAATTTACACCTTAACATGAACACCATTAGACAATGATTGTTTGTCACATTGGTTAACTATTAATTGACCACGTTAACCCTTATTGTAAAGTGTTCCCAATTCACTTTGCTGGTGGTGAACCAGCTTTCTTCCTCACTTTTACTGCGACTAGTTTATGCGACCAAATGAAACTCACTGTTTTGGTTATTTTACTGTAGAAATCTTGCATATTATATATTTAATGCACAGTCCTGTGCTTTAGTTTCAGTATATGCAGTATTAGTAATCCTACTTGCAAAGTAAAATCAGCGTGCAGATTCCCTCTCTTTGCTTTTGAACCAATCATATGGGCAATAACCCGATAAATCAGGATTCATTAAACATCAGAGGGGCCTATTAAAATGTTCTGATGCAACATTTGCATGGAAATCGCAAGGGCCATATCAGCCGTACTAGGAATAAGAGGCAGGGTTTTTTAACTGTAGGATGTCTCCCACGGTGCCACTGTGTAGTGTGGAGACTGAAGTGTGACAACATTGACTGCAGCACAGGCCAATATCAATAGTGGGCGGTGCTCTGTGCTGATTGCCTGCTCTCTGAAGATGTGTGTAGATTTTAAGTGAAAACCATGATCAAAATTGTCCTATAAATCAATGCAGATCACTGTATATTGTATTCCAGATTGTCTACCTTATTATTTTATTATTTATTTTATTTTATTGTCTACTTTAATATTTTATTTTATTGTCTACTTTAATATTTTATTTTATTGTCTATTTTAGTGTTTTGTTTAAATCTTTATCTTTATCTCTTTGCACGGAGCATTGGAACAAAAACAATTTCCTCCCAGGGATTAGTAAAGTATTCTGATTCGGATTCTGATTCTGATAGAAACAAGAAAACATTTGCACAAATCCTGTTTACACATCAAACCATACAGTGTAGGCCTATGCACTGTTGTTACAAATAACCTGGCAGCTCAAAGGTGTTGAACTGACTATTTTGCTATTCTTTACTATATTTACTTACTAGCTTGATCAGAGCATCTCTGAGTTGTTAGGTATTGTCATGTATGCATTAAAATGACAATTTGTAAGAAAGTAGATTTATGAGTCTTAATCCTGACTCGTCAAATACAGACCCTTGGGGATTGAAGATCGGATCAGCTGCCAAATTGCTAGTATTTGATGAATTGGTAATGAGACAGATTTTTTACAGTGGAAAAAGTGGAACCTTAAGGATAACTGGAAAGTGGATACAAGGGTGGCAACCCATTCAAAAGAAAAGCAAAGAGCCTCAGTGGACATGCTGCCATATGCTCAGTCCTTCTCCATCCAGATGAAGGCATGCCAGTCGGAGACTTCAACTGGCCAAGCTAGCTGACTTTCTTTTGGCTACTATTAAAGGGATAGTTCGTTTTTTTTTTAAGTGGGGTCATATAAAGTACATATCTATAGTCAATCTCTTCCCTTCCGTAATCACCGATCAGCACAGCCTCAGTTTATAGAAGTAGAGAGCCGCTCCAGCCGGACGCTCAGCTTTGTACTGCAGTGAACGGGGTCCAGAGAAAAAGCTAAATTTAACCACCTAAAACAAGGCTCATCTAAAAAAATCTATAACAGTTCAAGTGTACATTGTATAGAGAAAATTCACACTGCTTTACATCACCGTCAGAGAGCCCTTTCTTTTGGCACTACATTTTCTCAACTGTAGAACCTCCGTATCCCTACGCATTAGCGCACCTAGGCAACAGGTGATCTGCGAGCGGCGAAATACAGTGCGAGGCCCAGTTGCTGGACTCAGTTACGTAGACTCTCCATATCCCTACGCATTAGCGCAACTGAGTAGGGATACGCAGGTTGAGAAAATGTAGTGCCAAAAGAAAGGGCAGTCTGATGGCGATGTAAAGAGGTGTGTATTTTCTCTATACAACGCACACTTGAACTGTTATAGATTTTTTTTAGGTGAGCCTTGTTTTAGGTGGTTAAATTTCGCTTTTTCTCTGGATCCCATTCACTGCAGTTTAAAGCTGAGCGTCTGGCTGGAGCGGCTCTCTACTTCTCCAAACTGAGGCTGCGCTGATCGGTGATTACTGTATAGGGTGACCATACGTCCTCTTTTACCCGGACATGTCCTCTTTTGGGGGGCTGTCTCTCCAAGAGGCCTGGATTAGTGTCTTTTTGGGAATTCAGAATATGTGTTAACTGAGTTAGAAGCACGTAAAAAACACTCGACCTGACCCGAAAAACCCTCAAAATTTTGCCGCGTAGTCGTGTCCTCTTTTTGGGGATTCAGAATATGGTCACCCTATTACTGTAGGGAACAGACCGACTATAGATATGTACTTTATATGACCCCACTTTAAAAACACGATCTAATTCCCTTTAATCCAAAATCCAAAATTATTGTTTTAATTAGGTGGGCGTGGCTCGTCCGCCAGTAAAGTTGTATTTAGTGCGAGCTCCTGCTACTTTTAAAATTAATGGGATCTTGATGTGATGGGATTGGGATATGATATTACTTTTATCATATGGCTCTTCAATATTGAAGACTTGCTGGGTCATAAATGTATTTATATATTATAATTCTATTAATAGAATAGACACATACAAAATTCTGTGATTAAACAGATTAATTAACAGTGGAATATGTAATTATGTGATGATATAGTAAATAAAAATAGATATCAAATGAAAATAAATTACTTCTTAATAAAGTAAATGCAATGGAAAAAAATTGACAGTGAGTGACAGTGAGTAAGTCTAAAGTGGCTGAAGATGTCACTTATTTGTACTTTGTACACGTTGTGCCCTGTGAAAACCATGTGCCTATCTGATGAATACATTTTTTTCTCTGCACTCCATGCTTCCACTATGTGACAATATAAAATCACAAGTTTCTTAACTTCCTTCCTGAAACAGGACAGATAGTACTTGGATGTATGTATAATGAGAACTGACATCATCCGAGTGAAATAATGACCACTTTCTGTCTGTAATGTTAAAATTAAAGATCCTATTAATCATGTCTTGTATCTACAGAAGACTTTACAACAAACATTAAAAACACTGTAGAGTTCACACGGTATATATCGTAGCTTGATTATATCACTTTTCACACTGTTTAAAAAACACAGTCCTAGCAATAAAATAAAAAATAAAAATAAAAACAATGTGTCTGAAGCAAACTATCTGCCCTGCTGCATGTTTGTCTTTTTAGGAACTGAATTCCAGTCTAGCCACCCCCAGTGATAAATTACCACCATGCCCTTTACTCTCATCTGCAGCTGCTCTCTTCAACAAGCACCCCCGCCCCCCCAACAAGCTTTATTTTCAAAGTCTAATGGGATGTTAAGTAGTTTTCCTAACTTGACCATGGAGTCATTCACTTCCAGAACTAATGTTTGAAGGGTAGGTGGTGCATCATCATTTGAAACTTTAGGCCGCTGACAAAGCTGCTGTTTTTGACAAGTTGGGAGTGAGGACGTGTTGTCTCCTGACACGTCATGGACATTTCTAACGGTCAGGTTGACAATGACTTCTTTAAGAAATCAAAACATTGATTAATAAATCAACTTTTGGGCTGGTGTGTAATGGTGAATGTCAGGGGACTCACCAAAGGCAGTATTTGATAAGCCATCTTGTGTCGAATGAAAAAGTGGACATACAGATGTGGACTGCCTTAGGTGGGCTGACCTTTGAACCTCTCTGCCTGTAATGTGGTCATCATTCAAGGTTTCTAGTCCTGTAATTTCATTTTCTGCGTCCTGATGAAGGCCACATCCTCGCTCAATAAAGTTTGAATTATTAATAACATTTGTATTCAAAAGGACCATGAGATGAAGGTTTATATTTTCTTTGCTTGAGGTACAGTGCCTCAATACACATCAAAACCTCCTGTCTTGTTTCATTTGAAAAACTGTGGATTTTGATCACCGGTGATGTGATTTACGGAGAAACTGAACACACACAATCTCATCATGATGGAACTGTGTCATTGACTGATAAGTGTTCGGAAGAGGGGCTGTCTGGGTACAACAAGGTTACAGATAATCTATAAATTGCAATTCTTTTCAAATTGTGGCTTACCTAACATCTCTGTCTCTCTCTGCCAGCTAATCTTGTCAGGGACAGGAATCCAGGCTCAATACCATTGACCTCGAATAGTCCCTCTTATCTCCTGCAACTGCGCCTCTCTAGAGAAAACTCAGCAGCTGACAACAAAACATAACTTGGTCCTCTTGGAATGAAAGAGATTCATAAATTGTTCCTCTTGTTTGCTGTCCGCTGAGTTATTCTAGAATTTCTCAGTGGATTTCTCTACTGTTTGAGTACAATAAGCAACAAAGTGACAGGAAACGGGATGTGCAGTGAGGCAAATTTCTAAAATGGATTAGAGAATGAGGAAGACAGATGAAGCAAGCAAACAGCAGTGTGCCAGTCCAGTACAGTGAAAGACGGAGCTTAGCATCCTGCATTGTGTCCAGACAGGCAGGGCTAACTCAGGGCTTCGAGCTGCATGCTGTTCCCGTGATTAGTCCTCCATCTGGCAGGGTGGGCACAGTGAGCAGCCGGAGTGACACAGCCTGCTGCATGGATCTCAGAGTTGGGGGTCTTCCTTTGCATTTGGCAGAGACAGTCTGGGTGCTCTCATTGTCCAGCCCTGCCCACAAGCCACAGAAGGATCAAACATCTGTCCAGCTTTGTTTTCTGGGCAGTGAAGTACAATGGATAATATGTCATGGCCCACCTATGTAATCTTTTGTTGTAACTCTGGTGACTATACAGTAAAATAATCTGTTCCTATTATTTGAAGATTAAACTGGAATACATTTATTTTTGCCTCAAAGATTTTCCCATGTTTAGATAGTTGAATCATAGATAAAATATAAATGTACATAAATAATCTGTATAAATGTACCTCTCTTGTTATAACTGCTGGTCACAGAATACTTTTATTTCAAACTCAGTGACCTTTATTTATATTAAATACAGTACTTTATAACTAATTGTCCTTCTTTTATTTGTAGAACATACAAGATTCTCATATCAAGCTCATCAATGCAGCTTAAAATTTATTTCAGACTGGCAACTACAGTTATTTCTCAATAGGTAATATAGTTATTCTTAATGCCTATTATGGTAGTCTTATTGTGGAATGCTGAAGATGAAGAGCCTTAGCCTGAGGAAAGACACAAAGTGTCAGGATCATGGACTCCATGTTATCTTTCTGTGAGTATGTGTCTGGGTCTCCTGCTGTGGCTGGGTGTGGTGTCCTTGATCGGTGTGAGCACCTGCGGCTCACTCACCTGCAGCTCACTCACCTGCAGCTCATCGGCACCAGCTCAAAAGGGCTGGTGTTCTCTTCCCTGGCTGCCAAATCGTTAATTTCTCCACATAGTGGCATTCACTTACTCTTTGAGTAATCTCTAGCTACCTTTTGTGTTTTTCCTTGTGATTTCTGAGACTAACCTGTTCCTCTCATCCTTGCTCCTAGAGCCTGTCACCACAAGCTCCAGCGCCTCCACCACTGAGACGCCCAGCCTCTCTCGACTCAGCCGCCAGCCAAGCCACCTCACAGATCCCCCTTCTTGCCACATGCCCAACCGAGCCACCACCAGAGCCACCTCATGGATCCCCAGCTAAGTCAGCGGCCACTCTCCAGCCTCTACTCCATCTACTTGCTGTGGTTTTTAATAAAATCTTTTAAACCCTCCCCCTGCCTTGGTTTTTGCATTTGGGTTCGATCAATGGTCTCCACGAACTGTAACTGTAACACTAAGTTTACTTTTTACCACCACTGTTACTTACAGCAAGAAAGTCCACGATTTCTGTGTAACGTTAGAATTCCCGGTGCTTGTGTGGGTTTCGTCTGCTCTGGTTTTACTCACCAATAAAACAAGTAAATTGGGTTAATTATCTGGTCAGGGCCTTTGACCAAGGCACCGGCTTAGATCTGTCTGGTCCCTAAGAGCTGTACATGGCTGCCCACAGCTCAGTTAAAGCTTCTCAATGTTGTACAATTTAAACTACTATTCAACAAAAAATCAGAGAGTGAGGTGGGGCAGGGGCAAAGAAATATTCACCTTAGAGTGAAGCTTCTCACGGTAATATGTATCTATAACCGCATTTGTTGCAATTAGCATGTATCAGTCCACCTCATCAATCCAGCTTGTTCCTCGGTATCGGTATATGACATTGGCCGCCATTCTGTCTGTGACTGGTGGTGGCTGTTCTCTGAGCTGAACAGCAGGACAGTGGAGGAAGTAACGATGTCGATGTGGGTGAAGAAAAGCGGTGCCCAGCGGCAGTCTGTTTTTATTTTCTGAGGGAAGTTCCTCACTTCTGCTGAGATGAGAGGCTGGGTTGCACAGCGTCTCCTCTGGATCCAGGTGTGTTAAGCAAACAAAAAAAATGGTCTGTTGCTCATCCAGCAAGGTAGACTGTGGCCTAGACAAATGTAGAATCCATATTATCCATATTGGGTTCTCCTTTTAGTAAGTTTTGCTGAGTGGAAAGTTAGTTAAAGATGTGCTGGTGTACTTAAAACCCTAACCCCCAACCCTTCTGGTGCCTTTTAGCCAATGGGAGATAAGACCTTAAGAATTCTTTAAGTTTGGCCCTCTGAGGTAAATTTCAGCATTTAAGTAATTCTTTGTGCATTCTAAACCTCACCAATATTATTATTAGTATTTTTCACTGGATTGGGTAGAATGTATGTTTGGTTGTTGCTGAATGGTTACAGTAATCTCTCTATAAAAGCAAGAAATATCACTCGGGGATCGACACTTTTTGTCTGCCATGACGGCGGCGCGCCGGAGGTACAGCAGCAACCGTGAGTAGTTCAAAAACCTTCTTTTTAGTAAACTCTGTGTACAAACAAACAATGCACTCAATGCTCGTGTTCATGTGTAGAGACCCTAGTGATACTACGAGCAAAGCCTTCTTAGTGTTTTAAAAATAGCAATTTTGATGCTAGCATAAGAGTGCCCCTGCACTCCATATTCAATGACAAATAAAGCCTTGGTTGCTTTTTGATGAGAGTTTCACTTTAAGCAGTTTGAGGTGATAGTGATATCATGGAGCCCTGCTCACTTGAAAATCCTAGAAAAAGTCAAGTGTCACAAGACACAGCCCATGGAGTAGTTGATATATATCTTTTTTAGGTTTGGCTGAGTTGTTGATGTCAGAAATTAGCTCAGTGAGTTGTAAGATGTAAGATACAGTAACAAAACATTACAGGTGTGTAGTTGATATCAAAATGAGGGCTCAGATCGAACATGGATGAGGTTTCATGTAATAATTAAAACAATAAGAAGTCATGAGTCAGAATATGAACATGTTGACAGGCGTAGTGGTTGGTGTGATCCCATCAATAGACAGTCTCTATTTAACAGAGACTTACTTTAATAACTTTCATTCCAATTTCATTTAACATTTTTACATTGACAGATACTGAGTTAATACAAATGCTTAGCAGCTGCATTACACTTACTTCAAGACTGAGTGAATATCAATGATGAAAATTAGTTAATGATGGTTGATATCATGTAGTGTCATTTTGATTTAGCTAATCTTTCATTTGCTTTTTATTTACATTAATTTTATGTGGCTATGCATGTTTTGTTACGTTGTTTTACACTTTGGTCTTAAGAACAGAACTCTGAGTAGCCATATTGTTGAAAGATGACACACAGATAAACTGCCTTGTCTTCCACCTCCCCGTTCGCTCCTCTGACCACTCCACCACCCTCCTGCGTCCGTCTGCCACTTGCATCCACAGCCACATTTACAGTATGCAGAGTTCCTGGCTCAGCTTCTTCAACAGCCAATTCATCATTACCTGAGGTAGTCAGTGTTAGCCTAATCAAGGCTTTGATTAATTGAATGAGGAACAGTGAGAGGTGGGCCAGGATCAGCAGGCCTTCAAGCTCAGTCGCTCATTCTTCTCGTCCTTGTCCCAGCTTCATGGAGAGCTGGCTGGCTGCAGTACGGGCCATATGGTGGTGCTGCTGTGCATCAGATCAACTCTATGCAGAGGGGCTGGTACTTGTGAGGAAACAGATCCCAGAACAGTGAGGCCAATAGAACTACTCTTACATTGTTCCCCTTTATTACAAAGTTGCTCATATTGCTATCGTATGTGATACATAATAAATAAACTATACTTACTTTTGTAATTGTATTGCCCCTTGTTTCCTCTTATCTAATGGAGGTTAAGGAAGCAATTAACTATGCCTAGGACCAAACTTTTTTCCATAAATGTGTGCATTTGTTAGGGCCCGAGCAACAAAACTGTGTAAGGACCCTTTTGTAATCAGAAGGATTATTAGGGGTTGAGTACTGAAATGGTGCGTGGACCCAACTGTAATCCAAAGAGCTATTTATTAGGGCTTGAGCACAAAAGGTCTTGAAATGGAAGGAATTATTCTTTCTCTTTGTTTGTTTCCTTAAAAACTTCCATAACTGGATTTTTTGAGGGTCTAGAGTGCTTGAAAAGCCATGAAACTACATGGTGACACTCTAAAAATGGCTTAAAGTTTTCATTATAGGGGCATGGCAGTTGGCAAGGAAGTTGCTGTTATTCCATTGAACATAGTCAAGTCTGAAGTTTGGTAAGAGGCCCTCCCTGAACATGTTTACGTGACAATATTCTGTTACAGCACCCCCTAATGACAGCAGGAAACCATTTTTTTTAAAGAAGTGATGTTGTCAAGCTTATGTGGTGCCATGAATTAGAAAATTACTATCAAGCCATTGTACATGTTCAAATCTGTCCCAGACCACACATATTTCCTTCAGTCCCAGCCTGAAAACATTGACATGTCGACATTCAGTTACAGTCATAGTACCTCCTAGTGGAAACAGGAAATTGTACTTTTCCATGCTTCTTGCAATAGCCTCTGTGGCTAGTTTGATGTACATGCATGAAATGTGGCGCACATATGTATCGCACCAACATTTACAAATAACTTTCCTGGTGCCACTACCTAAACCCAACAAAGAATCAGGCTTTTTTCAGAATTTTTCTGCTCATTTTTGATGATTTGCACTTTTTTATTTTGACAAACTACTCCTACAACTTTAACCAGATCAACCCAAAGTTCAACTTCAGTTTCTTAAAGCTGGAGTTTTAAATGAAGGGTGTGACAGTGGTGGTGTGGCGAATATCGGTGATCCACCATTAAACAGGAAGTAGTTGTTAAACTCACGAACAAGCAATGTCGTCAAAGTCTAAAAATGTACGTCTGATATGGGTCTTAGGCATAGGCATAGAAAATTGGCTTGATAGCGCACCCTAATCATTTTCAAAACTGAAGCCCCCTATTTAGCTTGGATTGAAATACATGACAGTTCTCACACAGAGCTAGCAT
This sequence comes from Diplodus puntazzo, assembly GCA_963678695.2. Taxonomy (NCBI): domain Eukaryota; kingdom Metazoa; phylum Chordata; class Actinopteri; order Spariformes; family Sparidae; genus Diplodus; species Diplodus puntazzo. The sequence continues at coordinate 16,850,253 of OZ023169.1, forward strand.
ACCCAGACTTAAAAAAAGAGTTTTGTGGGCTTATACCCTAATCCAAACTGAGTTAACTTTTCTCTTTTCTTCCCTCAAGCTGCACGCTGTATCCCTCTCTCACTCTCCCCCTCTCTCTCTCTAGATTCTCCTCCTCCTCCTCCTCCTGTCTTTTCATTCAGGATCCTTTCTGCTGGACCATTGCCCCCTGGGAAAATCTCTCTCTCCTGGCTCCTGCTTCCTCACGTATTGACAGAAATGGATCGTCCTAGGGCCTGGGCTCCCATGGATGATTGCTCACTTCTCTTTTTCTATCTCCTTATATCTGTACTTCTATAAAATATAATCCCTTTTGCATGTTGTTTTTTTTCTTTTTTGCTAATTAAGTTGTATGGCCTGTCCATTTCCAGGTCACCACGGTAGAGTGGAGACTGGCCCTGGTCTGTTCAGCCGTCCCTCTGGATCCACACTCTTCACATATATTTGATATAATGTCCTTTTATCAGATATTTTGTCACTGGATTTTGTAAACTGTGATTATGTTGTTGTGTTTTGTACATGTGACATATCTTGCATGTCTGTCCATCCCTGGATAGGGATCCCTACTTTGTGGCTCTTCCTGAGGTTTCTTTCATCTTTTTCTCCCGTTAAAAGGTTTTTCTTTTCAATATGATAAGTTTTTCCTCACTCGAATCGAGGGTCTAAGGACAGACGTGCCGTTCACTGTACTGATTGTAAGATTCAGTAGAGTTCGCAGTTCATGTGTCAACTTGCTGTTGTAGAGGAGAGTAAAAAAATGCAGCTAGTACTGGCATATTGACACTACAAGTAGAAGTACTGAAGCTGTTTCAAATTTTCACAATGAATATCGGTCGATATTTTAATATGTTTGACAACACAAATGCAATCACTTTCAGTGATGTACGATTGTCTACAAGCGAATACAAGATAGCAGAGGGCCTGTCACAGGGATGTACTTGGACAGAAATTGCTGATTCTACTGGTACATCTGTATGGGAAGAACATCAGTAATCAATAAGATTACCAATAATTAATTTTATCATTGGAAACGAACATAGATATCTAATGCCATGAATTCATTCAATGAAGGCAATAGTGGAGAGGCTTCTAATGTCTGTGTGATTGGACTTGGAACATAAATATACAACTCAATCTTAATATATCTAATTCTATGCATAAAATGATTGCCTACCCAGCCCTGCACATTGCACCTACACCTGTCAGTGTTTTCATCATCACTGGCCTGTCTCGTGGCAACAGCAGCCTTGGCCGCTTCACTGTGGACAAGCTTGTCGGTTTGGCACATTTAGCTTCACCTTGTGCCAACAATTTGCGCTTTTTAATTCTCAGTTTTTCAGCACTAGCCATTTCTTTACCCAGCTTTTTTCTTCTCTCCATTTTTTCTAGGTTAATTTTCAACACAACTTCAGACACCTTCAAACACTTTTGTTTCATGTTATGATGAGCATGCGTAAGCCAGTCAGATTTCAACAAAAATGAAGGTCAGTCCAGATTGGGAGGGGTCTCCTGTGCCCCCCCCCCCTCATTATTGACAGTACTTGGCCCAGTCTCACAGGCAGCGCTCTGCTCTGTGCTGCTGTCTGTGCTGGGCCAGACTGACTTGTGCAATGGCCATTTCTACTGACATCAGAAATTGAAAAGTAGAAAAAAAGTAGAAACTTCATGACCACCGGCCAGTTTGGCCTAGTTCAGGAATCTTCTCGAACCTCCTGATGAACAGCCCACCCCTGGCCTGTCATAAGGGTTGATCTGGCTTGCCAGTGAAAAATAAATAAATAAATCATATAAATTGGTTTAAGCTGTTAACTTTTTTATGAGGTAATGCTCTTTGAATATTAATTTTAGTATTTTCTGTTGTATCTTTTAAAATCTGAGCACGGTGGGCAGAGTTACACTATGCGCAGAAAGTCAGTCAATTAAAGCAACTTGGGATCCTAGCATCATTTTTGCATCATCACATTTCAATATAATAGGTCTTTCTTGTGGCAAATAGTCTAACATTAAATTGTAGTTTGTCTATCAGGGGCTGCCAATACATTTTAAAGTGATTGTAGCGTTTTTTAAATTTATTTTGCAATTCCATTAGATCCAAATTCCAAAATCCAGTTATGTTGTATGCATTTTCGAATGTATGAAAGAAACATATTCTATCTAGTATTTTGGATCAGTGTAAGGTTTATTTTGTAGATGTGGACAAAAAACAGCCTTGAATCCAGTCAATAATGAGGGCTCAAAATTGTAGTAATCTTGTTGGCTGCACGTGACTAAAATGTGCTCTCTATTTAAATGGTCATACTTTAAGAATGTACATTACAAGCAAAAAAGAGATGGAAAAAACCCAAATTATATTTTATGATTTTTCTGTTACTTATGAAAATAAGGACCACCATACTCAGATATTTCAGTTATTTTGTGTGTGCGCCTATGTAGCCATGACCAACCTCTAATCCCATATCAGCCCTCTTGAGTAGATATGGCAGACTAGCAAGACTCGAATCATCTGGTTTTACCATTTAACACAGTTTTGAATAAACTCCAAATCATAAAATGAGTAAGACCAAATAACTTTTTTACCAAGAGAACGTTTCTGACAGAATCCTGTGAAAAGTAAAATAGACATGACACCAATTTTGTTTTTCCAGTGCTGCAGGTACCATAACACACTGCCAGAGGAGATAAAATGCTCAGCTTTCTCCGCCTCTACCTCCTCTACTCCTTTCTCACTCGCTGTCATACTCACTCACTCCCTCACTCATTCATTCACTCGCTTACTGGATCACACAGTCACACACACATAGCTGTAGCGCCCAGATAAAACAGTCTCCCAGAGTGTGAATGTGGGAGAAGAAAAATGACATTGGATAATCACAGTGAAGCATTACCAGTCATTACTCTGTGCTGTCACTCAGAGATGAGAGACAAGGCTGCGAGTCACATGAATCCATGACTGTCTGCAGTCGGTCAACGTTAGATTGATTCTCTTCCTCCTTCCCCCTCTCATCTCGTTTCTTTTTTCCTGCTGCTTTAGGAGACACGGTTAATGAGTCAGTTTTGGTGAATTTGTTTCTGTACTTCCTGGAATGTGGACAGCCGAGTGAATCTCCTACATCTGCTGGTTGACCTTGACTGGAATTAAGATTGTTGCACCAGCAGAGGTCTTGCTGCTGCTTAAGATAAAAGCATGCGGAGTAGGATGCATTGCTGGGTCAGCCCGAAGTATTGCGGCTCGGTTTGAATGTGGTTTGCTTTTATCATTGCCATACTTGTTGGTTAAATGGTACATAAGTTAGAGCTCCTAAAATTAACATTTTGAAAAAAGCAACTTATCAAATGATAATGTGTAGTGTGGTGCTCGTTGAATCTGCTGCTCCCTCACCTTTATGGACTTGGTTTCAGCTCATTGTTCAGCTGTCTAGCCCAAAACTTTACTGTTTTTTTCTTTTACACTCGCCGCTGTCATAACAGCATTTTCAGCTTAAGTAAGCAACTGTTTTCTGAGAAAAAGCTCTAGAACCCAGTGATAACACTACCTACTCAGCAACGAACAGCAGACAAGCACAGTTAGACATGAGCTGGTAAACACAGTGGAGCATTTAGAAGCTAAACAGACAAACCTAATGCAGTTTTGAGATATATGCTTACTTTCCATCTTTCTGAGAGTAGGATGAGGAGATGGATATAAATCTCATGTCTGTGTGTCAAGTATAAAGTCCTTGCGCAACCTTGGAAACACCTAGCATGGCTCCATCTATAGTTCAAAAATACACCTACCAACAAAATAGTGATTGGTGCCAATTTAAGACCAGTTCTCCTCTCTGAAGAACTGGAGGAGAAATGGTAAATGGTAAGCTTCCAGTTCTCACTGAAGAATTAAAAAAAAACATGTTGACCACATCTCTCCACTCATACACACACATTTAACTTCTGCTTTTGCTCTTTCTCACTGCAAGGCATTACTACAGCAACGCTTATCTCCATGTTGTTAACATCTGCTTCCCCATAGCAGGCAAAGTGAGAGAGACCGCTTGAGGTGCTGCATTCCTCCCTCTGGTACAATAATCTAAATAATATCCTGTAGTCTGAAGCATTGTTGTTTGTTTGATCAGAGAGATGAACATCTGTGAAATTTCCCCTTGTTTGTGTGTTGAAACCAGATTTCAAAATGGGTTAGGACAGTTGTAGTTTGAGCCCAGCTCACTGATTCACATGTTTTTCATAAAGTTTATTTTTTGTTTACGATGCATTGACACAAATGCATTCACATGTCTTGTAAAACTTTTGGTTATGGCGATGCACGGGCGGAAACAGGAGCAATCTTTCCTGTCAGGAAAAGATTGCTCCAAGAGACCTTGGGTCAAGAGGGCATCTCAGGATGGAGCTGGCCTTCTTGATAAGTTTATCAAGTCTCTTACTATCTGGTGCTGAGATGCTGCTGCTCCAGCAGACTACTCCATGTACAATGGCTGATGCCACCCTTGAGTCTTAGAAAGTTGCCAGGAGTGCCCCCTGCACTCCAAAGGACCTAAGCTTCTTCAGCAGATGCAGTCTGTACCGACCTTTCTCATAAGTGGCTGCAGTGGGATCAGTCCAGTCCAGTTTATTGTTCCTGTGAACTCCCAGGTACTTGTAAGATGTCACCTGTGTGCAGCGTCACAGAACATCATCCCCACAGTGCTTCCAGGCTTTTCCAGGTGGCACAGTGATCAGGAAAATGATGGCATCGTCCACTACGACGCTGGGTTTGTAGGCAAGACCAGTTGCTCCAAGGTCTTCATCAGGTGTGAAGTGAGAGCAACTAGTCTGTAACTGTTGAAGTCCTTTGGATGAGGGGTCTGGTCGAACCTACTGAAGAAAAGGTTCTGGCTGTTCACCCACATCTGATCCCCGGCAGCCTGAAAGTCTGCTTTCCTCTTAACCAGGGGCTTTTACACAGACAGGAGATGCACCAGGTTAGGAGGGGGATGAGTTGCATGCCTCCTTGGCATAAAATAAGTCCAGTATTTTATTGATACTACTGTACATACTGTGGGAATGTAGGCAGGGTGGAGGACAGTGAGGCATGATTGAAATCCCCAGAGATCCCCAGGAAGAGGGCTTGTGGGTGCTGTGTCTGCAGTGAGATTTTGACTGAGTGGAGAACATCACAAGTTGCATGGGGGGGCAATATACACTGAATATATACAGGGAATATACACTGCGTTCACACATCTGTGTAAACACCCTCGGGAGATAGTACAGCCTCATGCCAACGGCTAGAAGTTCATTGTCCTCACTGCAGACCTGTTCTTTAACAGCGATGTGTCCAGAGTTACACCATCTGTCATTAACAAACACAACCTGCTTTCCTCTTACCGCTCTCCGTCGTCCTGTCTGTCTGCAGCAGTTGAAAACCCTCCTGATTAGCATCCGTGTCCGGGGTCAGCACTGTTAGTCATGTTTCTGTGAACACCATAATGCTGCACACATGGCAGTCCCTCTGAGCAAGTCCCTTGTTGGGTAGAGATCTTACATTCCCAATGACGACAGACAGGAGAACAGGTCTCGGAAAGGGACGAAGTTAAGTTTTTGGCTCTAAATTATATAATTACATAATCGCCATCAATAAACAGAACGCTGTCTTACTCTCTCACTTGTGGGGAGGAATGCTGTTTTCTGGAGGAAAGTTCACCGAAGTCTTGGTCGGGAGAGCTGACCATTGCAGTGATCCCGCGATATCAGGCACGTGTGTCATGGTAGCACCTACACCAAATCCGGAACATCAGAGTTTAGCTCTGTCCAAACCACACTCTGATCAAAGGCACATTTTAAGTCGACAGACACTGTTCCACCATTGTTTGTTCAAGCCTCACGCAGTCAACTCCATCGAACAGCCTTTTGAAAACCCTGTGCTGTCTTCTTTTCAAGAGATCGCGTCGGCCATCTTGGCTCTCTCTCTTTGTCTCTTGTGTGACACACACACACAAATATTTACATTTAAATGAACCCTTCTATTGGGACTGTTTTCAATCTGATTATTGGTCCCTGATTCCAGGGTGGGTCCCCGTTTTATTAATTAAATTCATCATTTGAATTATTCATTTTATAGTAATAGTAATTTTTAATTACTATTAGTAATTATTATTTGCTATAACCGCACATGTCCTACCTTTTTACTCCAACACTGTATATGTTTTTAGGAAGGGAAGCAACATCTCAGTGCGACACCCCTGCAGTTGAATTAATGGGGGTGTTTCCAGTGGAATCTAAGCAGACCCCCAGGAGGTTGAGGGGACACCAAGTGGCTGGGAATCGACTGGGATCTGGCTGGTAGTCGAAAGGCCATTTGTTCAGAGGGGAAAATTAAGGTGGCTGCAACTGTATTTTCTTCGTACTGTTTTCTATTTAGTGTATTTCAAAAAGGATTAACAAGTTAAGAGTCACAATTTTACAGAGTTATTTTATAGATAGATATTATGATGTTCAAAACTTTCCTTATCTTTTCTCATGGCTGTGATTTGTGAATCACTTAATGCACTGCTACAAAGAATAATCTGTGCTTGTTATTGTTGTTGTACAGAAACTTGACCATTAATGTAATGTTAGTAATTTTGAGCCTTCTTTCATTTTTGTAAATAACCTGGGGTTATTGTGTAATTTGTCTTGTCCCCATTGGCTTCTATTGAACAACATTACTGTGTTTCTTGGCAAGAACTTTGGTCAGTACAATGTTACCCTAACTGACAAATAAAAAAGGACTATAAAAATAACACTCAATTTGTAATAAATTTTATCTTTCATTAAACTGAAAAAGACAGCCAGCATTGTTCGCATAACTATCATGTGTTTCGCACCACTGGAAAACAGTGCAGTGGAAGACAGTCAAAGCCACAGATGGATGGGGACATGCGCACAGAAAGTGAGGTTTCCCTGGAGATTGACTTCTCTCCTGTCACTTCTCCTCTTAGGAGAACACGGTCCTAATCCACTGAGAAGGCAAGATACAGCCCCTCTACATTGCACCAACTGCTGGGGCTATTGAAAGTGATATCTGCGATTACCTTTCATTCTGGCAGGCTGGCTTTCCTTAACCAGACCGCTGCAGACTGTGTGTGCCCGCTACAGATTCGAGAAGACAGTCAGTCTCATTGAGTGGACAGCGTCCACTTCCCTGCTGTCATTTCAAGCCTGCTCGTCTGCCCAAACATGAGCCGACATCTAGAACCAAGGACACTCTTAACAACTGATAGCCTCTGGCTGTTTGTTGGCCTTTTTTTCTGGAGTGCATCTTTAGTACAGTACATTTTATAAACGCTATTGCAAATGTTACACCAGAGCTGTTACCTGGGAACTGATATATGATGCAGTCCGTCAAAATATCTACGCAGACAGAGTGATTAGAATTGTTTCCTACAAATATGCTAAACCTCAGCCTACTCTAATTAATGTTTATTTGTCATATAGGCACAGGCTTTCAGTAACAAACTACTGGCCCATTAGGGTTAAAAAAAAAAAGAAAAAGAAAAAAAGATTGAAATATTTAAAAACTAGATCCCCTTTTCTTTAAACATGAAGCATTTTAAAAGATTAATGAATAAGATATTATAATCTGCACTCCCTGTTAAACATAAAAAACACCTGGAAAGCTCTGGAATCTCTTTTGGCCTGTTGTACATTCTGCTGAGTTCAGTGTTTTTCAAAAAGACATGATCAAATAAAATCTGCTCTACTAAAAGTTTAGGAGACCATTAACAATACTGCAGTGGCAAACTATGTTAATAACTTGGGGCATCAAAAATAACCCTGGGTTTTGCAAATGGCACAATAACAACATGGTCAGTACTGTTGACCAGGATAGAGAGTAGAGAACCATGTGTCTCCTGTCATATGTTTCAAGTCAACAGCTGCTAGGCTAGGCTACTTAAAGTACTAAAAGCATCTGCAGCATTGCATGATATTCTATAAGATCATTGTGTAATTTATAGCATGTCTGTCCTGTGAGAAACATGCATCTGTTTTCAGCTTTGTGACGAAACACCCTCACCCTAGAAGGTGACTAAATCTTTTTTTTTTTTGCGAGGGAAGAGCATTTCCTCAACTCTACTGCAGAAACACTACAGACTAAACGGACCTGTCTGATCTGAACAGCCATTCACAGTCTTAATTTTTCTATCTTTTCACACACCTCTCTCCCTGCTCCCTACATTCACCTGACGCATTTCTTTATGTACTCTATCTCCATTTAACTAACCAGATTCTGCCATGAACACTATAAGCCAATCATACTATCAAACCTAAAACTGATCTACTCTCTGCTATTAGCTGTCTTTTCAGGCATTCGTGTGACACTCCTCCACCTCATCCTCCTCCAGCTCTTCATCCAGTGGCCAGAATCTAATCGCCAAACTTTCTCATTCTTTTGTACACATAGCAATAAATCTTAATGTCGTCTGAAAAGAAAAAACTCTCCTGATTGAACTGTGTGTATGTAAAAGTCACATGTTGTAAGTCAATCTCCTTTCAATTGTCCTGTGAAGGAAAATCTAAACAACTAATCCTACAGTCTTCTGTCCAATAATGTATACTTACTGACACACTAACGAGGACCACAGAAGTGAAGGTGCACCAACCTAGTATAATTGTTGAAACAGCCATAACACATACATTCAAACTTTTGTATTCTTATTGTGAATAGTACACTGACAAAGTCTTCTGGACTCAAAGTCACTTGACAGTCTTCATCAGTAAATGACAACCGAGCCAACAACTTCTGCCAACTCCCAGAATGAGGAAAACAAGTTATTCCTGGATGGTCTCTGCAGCCCACCCACTGGTAAAACGGAGCTCCTACAGGCTGTTCAGATTCAGCTCCTTTCGTTACATAAAGAAAGGAGTCATTTTCATAGGCCAGCCTCCTCTGCACGGTGATAGGAGATATCCGAGAGGGGGGCGTCCATCCCCGAGGTGAAGTTCGGTCTGTCCAGCGGTGAGCTAGCAGTGTTTCAGAGTTAGACACGCAAATTGCTCTGTTGTTGGTTGTAAAAATCAACATAAGTGCCTATATTCTTTCCCAGCTACAGAAGAACGGAAGAAACAGTAGTTGTGTTTCATTTTTAATGACAACGTGTGTTAACCACATTACAGTTGCCTACGAAGTCAGCTGGAAAACTAGTTAGCTACGCTTCGGTCTGCTATGCGATGGCGTTTAAAGTGAGTTTAATGTTAAAAATATTACGAGGGAGCTTGGTTGTCACAGTAAAAAGTTTGGAAACGTGCAGACTGGAGACAGAGACGATGCGAACAGTGTCCAAGTATTTGGAGACTGTGTTGGAGACAAACACAGCTTTCGCTAGCTGTTAGCCATTAGCTACATGCTAGAAACTGCAACAACACATAGAACAAACTAACATTATTCAGACACACTAACCATTCTGAAATGTCCTGCTGCAGCCGCAGAGTCTGTATTTCTTCAGGAGCCTCTCCTTCTGGGTCTGATTATGGGTCAAACTGGTATGGTTGAACCCGCTCGGCGAGCCATAGCGATACGTCCACCGTAAAACATTAGCGCATGCTACCCCTAGTGCAAGTGGCATCGTCTCCTTGAGAAGGGCGTGTAGCAGGCAAGGCAGGCGCTGACAAAGAAGCTCATAAGCATTTAAAGGCGCAGGCACAGAAACAGCCTGCTCTGGAGCTCACTTTAGTGACTTTTAGAAATTCAGGACCACGGATGGGTTTGGGACAATGCATTTCGAATACAGTGTTGTTGGACCTCTGACAGCTGTGTGAAATTAATGAAAAACAGTATAATATGTGACCTTTAAAGTAGTCACTGCAAGGACAGATATCTTATTCCTAGTAACTGTGTTTTTGCCTCCAGCAGAAGTACTAGACTCTGTGCTCAGGTAGTGGTATATAACTATGTTGGTTCTTTAGTACAGTCTTTACAGAGACAGTCAGGGCAGTTCTGAGAAATGCAGCCTCCAGCCTGGTTCTGTGCCCACCAGAGGCGCACATCCATCTAGGCTGTCCAAACAGATCTGAGTGAGTGCAGGCAAAGTTTTTTCACTGTGTTTGAGGAGACTCGAGCCCAGATGGTTAGTAGTGCTGCCAGATCAATTACCAGCAGCACACCAGCAGATAGAGGAGAGCACAGCACTTGGCTTCCAGGCCCAATTGAACTGATCGCTATTTGAACTTTTACATATCGTTATAACACGCTGTGACATAAAAGACTCACTAACTTAATGCCACATGCGCACCAGATATTGCTATTTTACCTTCCAGCTCCATTTTTAATTGCTAATTCCAGACAGCCATCATGGCAATGACATAAAGTAAACAGCTGCGCATGTTGAGTGGGGGAAGATAAAGCATTTGCCAAAGGGAAAAAAATAGTGAAGGAATTTGCTTTTATAAAGTGTTAGAAAGTAATGTGGACTAGTTACAATCTTCCTATAAATACATTTAAATCACAGTGATTAACAGGCTTTGCACAGTTCTTCACATCCTGATTGCAATGAGTCTTCGATATTAGGACAATATAATTTTGTCCATGCCCTCTAACCCAGGAAAGTGTTTTCCCTATTAACAGGGCTCATACAATATTTACTGCAGTTTATCTAATTTTGTCATGTAAATGTATCACTGTAAATGACAGCCGGAGCAGTTTAGAGCTACTTTGTTCTGGCATCTAACTGTAAAGCAAGGAATCTGCCAGTCTGTATGTTATTTGAAAATCATGAGAACCTCTCACCTGATTTACTTCACACTTGGCAGGTTTGTTGCTGAGCATCTAAGGAACTGCTGTGTTGCATTTGGTGTAAATTTCGACAGGAGATACGTTCAGTATGAATGCATTTTGAACACCGCTCTGTGTGACAGCGGGGCAGTGACTTCAGCACCGGTGCATAAGGAATTTCTGATAAAAATATTAGAAAAATTAAACACCATAATGACAATCGTTTCTGCTGAAGATGTGTTTAAAATGACGAACACAGCTGTCACCTGAGTGTAATAGTTCATGCATCTTGTAACTACCCACACCCAGTGAAATATTAAAACCAAATACTATGAATACAAATACGCTGCAGCTTTTTGTTTTTCAACTGGAAGTGAAATTAATAGTCACACTGCCATGCCAGATTCCAACACTTATCTTTTCTTCGAACTGTGAAAATACGGGTCTTAGACAGTTTTAACTCTCTCAATGCATGCTGGGAAATCTGCATATGTGCTGATCATGTTTCCTTTGAAACATAGTTTAATGAGTTGATACGTTTTATGATCAGCATATAACCGCAGATTTACCACTTAACTTCAGAGCTTATTAATGTGAGTTTTTATGACTTAAAATCTTTTCAAACGATGAGTTACTTGAGTGTACTGCCCAGAGTTTAATCAACTCATTCACATTGAATTTTTGGCAGCATATTCAAGCAACTCATTATTTCAATAGGTTCTGAAGTTAAGTTAGTTAAGTGCTGAAGAATTAAAAGGTTTTTTGATGTTTAATTATCATGAATTATAGTCTAACTATATATGACTTGTTTTGTGTCTGTGTAACTAACATGCTGACTTGTGTACTTTATGTGCTGACTTGTTTGTGTCTGTGTACAACTACTCCAAGTGCCTTCAATTCTCCCCCAGGGACAAATGAAGGTATTTGAATTGAATTGATACTATATAAGTTAATTAATTATGTTAATGAGAACATCTTTGATGACATCACTAAATTCCTAAATTACTTTTCACAGTGCAGATACAAGAATCGATAGAGTACACTAAAACAACCATCATTGATAAATGGTAAATGCATAGTTAACGACACTTTAGTTAATAGGTGTTTCATTGTTGAAAAACATTGAAATGCTTTCTAAACCATTTATGACAACTTTGCCTCCCTAGCATTTCAAAGTGGTATTACTGTTAGCGTATAAAAAACTGTGTATTATAAAGTTGCAACTGATGTTTACAATACTTAGTAAATGGTTAGTAATGATGAATAATGAATAATGAATAATTATTTGGACAGTAGTTGAGATTCTGTCTTTCATAGCTCTGTTTTCAGGTTTTGTAACAAAACTATTTGGTTCACGTTCAAGTTTGGACTACTACCACTCAATACTTTGTAATGTCAGGGATGAAGCTAAGCATCTTAAAAGTAATACTAATTATGTCCTTACATCCAGTTTGTGGGCATAAAGCGGATGTTTCAACACCCAGTATTGGATGAGACTACTACTCAAAATGTATTTTTTATTGCTTGCATGTAGTGCAAATGCTGCAGTTTGTCCTTTTTTTTTTTTTTTTTTAGCAATGTGGAAATGCATCATCCCAGAGTCTGGCAAATAATGCAAAATTTCCCTCTCCTTAACCAAATGTTATAGTTGCATGACCTTAACCACATGGTACATTGTTGTAGAATCCACGTCTTTTCTTCATGATCTGTCTAAGACTCTTTTCAAAGGGTCCAGGCTCTGACCCGAAATTCATGCTTCTTTCCAGCTTCGGTCTTCTTGCTCCTTGGCTCACACCTCAAACTTTGATATTATTATCATTTCAAATCAACCATGCTCCCCTGAGATGAGTTCAAACCCGTATAATGCTTTGTACCTGAGCTTGAAATATTTGATCTTCTATGCCCTTAGAAAGCTACTACACAGAACATCCATGGTTTTCAAGTAGCTATTCCAATGCAACAAGGCCACACCTTAACAGTAACCTGTCTTCCTGATCAACACAAATATTCTGAAAGAGGCTGCATTTCTCAGCAGTTTAGTTTAGCCTGTCTCTTTCTGGGTCAGAATTTCAGAAGTTTACTCATTGAACCAGTGACAGGTTGCAATAGGCTGTAATATTTAAGCCTGGTGTTTTAATGCAAATGTGAGTGTCTATGGTTTGCAGGTTCAAGATTTCATTGCGTGTCATGCAGTGTGGTACTAACACTGGTTCTGGCCCTGACTTGGTCTCAGCACCTCAAAGTCTTGGTCTTGGTCCTGATACACTCTGGTCTTGTTCACAACTTTATCTCAGCTTAGGTGGTCTTGACAACAACACTGTCATTTAGTGAAGGAATGGTTCTCTAGTAGTGGTTCTGTTGAAATGAAGAGTTCCTTCAGGAGTTCCCAATAAGCCCTTTAAAGCTGCCATATTTACAAAATATGTCTTGTTCTTTACCACAGAACAAGATTTTTTTCGCAGACCATAGCAATATTTTTTTGTTTTCTCCAAGTAGTTTTCAGACTAAATTCAACTCACATTTGAGATATTTTGTCAGTGTGTATATATAATAGTTATGGTGTATTTATGTGTCGTATGGGGAACGCCAGAGAGGAATATTCATGGACACTTTAGAAAGCCGTTAAAGCAGCATTGAGGGAACTTCTTGACTTTTGCCTTCAGTCTAAATTATACTTCCAAACTTGTCAAACTCCAGATTCTCTGATCCTGATGCCAAATCAACCAGTGGGTACACTTGCCTTGCGTAATCCCTTCTGTGTGTTCATAGTGCTTGTTCTGGTATGTAGGGTTGTGGGGCAGTGTCAAGCTTTTTTAATGGTGTTGAAAAATACTTTTGAAGCTCATGAATTAATGGACTGTGTTCATAAATTAAACATTGAGCTGCACTTTAAAATTGTTCTGAGTGTTTATTCAGATGTTTGTCATTTTGGTAACTGGTTTGTAGCATTTTTTTCTTGTGAGACTCAGTACATAGGGCTCCACCTGAACTTAGAGAACCAAGGTTATATCAACCATGGTTATAACCCTAACCCCCTATTTTTTTAAATAAATGCTGTTGAAATGGACAGCATTTCCCTGTGGTGTTATTGCTGGCAACACAGCCACCGCTTGCAGTCTGGCTATTGTCAAAATAAAAAAAAACAGCCATAAGAATCCAAATTGGACACAGAAACCCTGATCTCAGTGCTATAAACATACAGAGTAAAACACCGGGTTGTATTAATAAGTAGGTAAGTTTGTTACTTAATGATCTTGTGGAAAGAATGCTGGTTTTGAACCATCTCAAGTCCTGGTGGTTAGAGGAAACACACATCAGTGAGGGAAGAGGCTTTGACACAAAACCCGGGGAAATCTCCTGGAGTGAATGCCTGTCTGTTTGCTCTTGTTTTATCACTGTTTCTATCCGTCTCCCTCTTCACCTTCTTTGCCTCCTACATCAGTGGGGTTCTTTTCTTCTGCAGTGTAGAGTTTCCACAGTTATTTTAGTTTTTGTACTATAAACTGGGGATAGCAACCAGCAAAAACAATGCCTCTTCCTGATTTGGGTGTGCAATTGCAGATGCGCTTCCCTTGTGCTGTGCTTCGACATTCATTTTTTTGGGGAACGAAAAAACAGCATATTGAAAAGTTAAAGCAAATCATACCAATTTTTATGCAGATGGTGTCATTTTTCTTCTGCCATTACACTGTGCATTCAGTAATTACTTCAGAATGATATGTTAAAGCAAAGCAGAGCGCCAACACTCTTACCGTACTCATAATTCATAACTTTTGTTTCATGTTTTTCTTAGGCATTTGATTTGTATCCAGTATTTTGAATAAATACTGCGGCTGAAAGATAATTGGCGAAGGAGGGAGGCACAAAGATGTGCAGTGCATTGTCTAGGCAAACGGCAGCAAGGTTCAGATAGGGATCAGAGATGAGGATTGGACGAGGTGGGTATGACTGAAGACAAAGTGCTTTAATCACTTCCCCCAGGCCACCGTATAGTGTTGACGATTATCAGAGAACATCTGAAATATGTGTGTGCCTGTCCTGAGGCTTATCACACTTGGGGAGAAATCTGTCTTTTTTGAGCCTCCACACTGACCTTGAGTGACTGTGTGGTTACAGGAAGGGGTTCAAACGGCTTCAATTACTCATCCTCATCCAAACCTCTTCTCTATAACACACAAAGATGCAGGTCCACAGGAGGTAGGTAGGCCAAAGGCAGACAGACTGTTGACTTTGGGTCACTGAAGTTTGTTTTTCAGGAGTTTTGTCAACACCAATCTGTCCAGAGTTTCTTTTGTGTGATTGTGGATTGTATTTTATAAAAAAGGAGAAAATCACAAACTTAAGTACATATTTGGCAGGTAGCACTGTTTCAAAAGTAACAGTGTTACAGGTGCTCGGGTTTTCACTGTCCAGCCCCTCAGCTGTAGAGCTGCCTGGAGATTTCAGGCGAATAAAACTCAGAACCCACTTTTAAGTCTCTTTATATGACAAATGTTTATTTCATGACTTTTCCTTTACTGATTGTATGTATTGTTTTTATTTAAATGTTTTATCTTGTTTATATCTTACATTCTGGATCTCAGTTGCTTTAACTAATTCCTAGTGTGGGTCTAACTTTTAAAACACTATGTACTATACGTATCTCAAAGGGAGTTATGTTGCATTTACAATTTTTTTGTTTAAACACACAACTTTTAATTTTTCATCTGACTTTGTCATGAATTAAACATACAGGGTACAACATGCATACTTGCATACTTTTAAACAGCTAGCTTTTCCCCTCCTCTTCAAGTCTTTATGCTAAGCTAAGCTAATCATACACTGACTACAGCTCAGTATAAAGTGTGCTTTAATTGTAAGGTCTGATATAAGATATATCAGTTCATTTCATAGAAAGTTGTCCAAATCAAAGGCATAACAGACAAATAACTGTCCATTCTCTCTTTCTTTTTTTTTACACATTTAGAGTGAGGATCATTTTTGATGATATGATAAACTGTGAAGAAAACATCTATACATTCATGTAACAAACTAAGAATTATGGTACTCTTTTTGAGTAGAGCAATAATTTCCTAATATAGTTTTTTTTTCCTTTCTCTTCATGTTTGTAATTAAGATATACAGAACAGTAAATGGTTCAGCTGCAGTCAGTACTATTATTGCTTAAAATACATAAATGAGAACATAACTAAACACATCAGAAGTGTAGGGAGGTTGGGGGGTTGAATGGTTCATACACTGGACACCTCCAGAGAAAGAATTATGTATTTTTATGTTATGTAAATGAGTTACCACATGTACATGATTATGATTCTATGATTAATAACCCTTTCCTAAACCTAACCAAGTATTTTTTATGCCTAAACCCAACCCATCTGCGAGCATTTGACAACATTAATAGCATCCCAAAAGTCATAATATATGAACCGCAAGTTTTATTTTGAAAGTCTAACCAGACGTCACATAGTACATATTCTTACATCTTTCCTGTACAGCCCTTAAAGTCCAAAACTGGCACTAGAGGGTTAGGTAGGAGCGCCATAGTTTGAAGCTTAGACCACTGACCATTTGGGGAATTGGGAGCGCAAACGTGTTGGTGGTAATGATATCATCACTATGTCATCATGGAAACTGCCCGATCAGTGAGTTGTCCAGATAAATTCATGTTTACTCCATTTGGCTTATTCAAAATAAGTCATTGTGAAAATGAAATGAAAATGTAATATATTCTTCAATGAAAAAATCTGGTCATTTGTTGGGTTTCCTTGTTTATTATGTCATTGCATGCATATTCATTTCAAAAACTCAGTGGTTTCCATCTGAGCAACCTCAATTGTGTATTGCACATATTTCTTTGACTGGTGAACAAAGAACACATTTAATACATTGTCATGTGGGAACATTCACTAACTAGACTACGGGCTTTAAAGCTCAGCAGCAGCAGCATATACGTACTGATGTGGTGTCTTAAAGTAGCTGGCTATTAAGCAGCCATTGTGTTTGAGCTGCAGTCTGAATATGACCAGTGGATAGGAACATTGCTGGAGCTGCGAGAACACATTAGAGAGCATGGGTATTTTTAACTGTCCATAAAGTGAGGTGTTGCCATTTGAATAGCACTTGGGGTAATTATGGTCGGCAGCTCATCCTCCGTCAGCTTTGTGGCTGATTCTGTCTCCTTCTTTCAATTTCCTGCCTCGTTGAGGATGCCAGCAGATATGGGAAGAGAACAGGGCCTGCAAAGCAATGCAGCAAAGCACTTTATAATTAAAAGTGTTTGGAAAGTGAGGTGAGAAGGCAATACTATAACCTTACCCCAGCTCACTCTGGGAAAGAAAGAAACACTGGAATATTAACACAAAATAAAGGTTTATTTGTATTAGGATGTGGTATAACTCCGATAATTAATTGCATGGTTATCGAAGCACGCTGTTTGATAAATCAGATAATGATAAATTCTATAGTGCAATGCATTTTAGAATGTCATTAGTCACAGAATAATAATCAAAGATAATTTGAATTACACATGGCTACAACACAGTTTATGCACAGGATTTGGAAATTATCCATTCAAATGCAGTTTCAGGAATGACAAATGTGCTACTATCAGAAACACATATAAGAAATTATGTTTGGGACTAGGGCTGTCACAATATCCAATTTTCACTGGATGAATACTGTGGCCAAAATAATACACGATTATGACATTATTGCAATATACATACAGAAATTCTGAAAATTTCATATTAACTTTGTTTATTGTATTTTTGCTGTTTTTTGTCAAATGAATGACATTTGTTATATGAGAATCGGGAGGTGGAGAGAGAGCATATATAACCATAAATGCTACATGTAACATTTACATGTTAAATGTAGTAAATCAATGAGTAGCCACCCACCAGATCCATGTCATAGACTTCCTCGCTAACAGTTAACTCTTTCTGAAGCTTTTTCTTCTTCCTTTTCCATTATATGGTGGTTGGCAACTAGGTGTATTACCATCACTTACTATAAGAAAGCAAGAACAGAAAGAAACAGAAACAATTGAAGAGATGCTGGATTACTTACACAATATCAGTATTTAATTTTTTTAATATCATGGTATTCGTCAAAACTGGTGACATGCCTATTTTGAACTGCTTGCCATGCATGCATGCGTGTAATTAGCTTTTTCTTTTTTATCTTTTATATTTTTCAATGCTTATAGTTGTTCATTGTTGTCTACAGACGTGATTGTGGAAACAAAACCAGGTATATTAAGCCAACCTACCAAGTGCTTTTGTGTCTTAACCTAACCGGGTTTAAGCACAGCATTGTCACATCATATGATTGATAATAGAACTTAAAGAAATGTAAAGTTTCAACAAATCTGTGAAATAATGATTAAAGTCAAATTGGCAAAGTATGATTGGATGGTTAGCGACAATCTTTATATGTACCTGTTTCTAATTTCACAAAATTCTCAGCATTTGTATACTGGAAGTTTTATGGAAATAAACAAGATTTGAAATAAATGATGTGCTTCACTGTCTCTGTTTTCTCCATCTTTTTTTATACCTTCAACCAAGATAACATAACATTTGAATGATGTACATGTCATTCAAATAATGAAGCACATGATTGAGCCCCACTTCAAACACACACACACACACACACACACACACACACACACACACACACACACACACACACACACACACACTCACACGAGCGCGGACACACACGCAAAAATGTTGAACTGTATAAAAATAAAAGCTGTGTAACTGTTACTGGATGGAGTTGGATGTGTCAACATTCAGATAAACTCAGTGAGCCATAATGGATTATACTTCGGAAGGTTTCATGCTGTGGAAGGAGGTTTGTTGAAATAAAATTTGGTCTGAATGTCTAAAATTAAAAAAGCTGTAAAAAAAAACAATTAAAAAATGGAAAGCTTTTGTGACAATTCTACCTGATCTTTTGGGACAATCTCTAACTTCAGGTTGTCAAATTGTGCTTCAGTATCGCGGAGGTGAAACACCTACGCAACCACAGTCAGGATTTATCCTGTGCCACACAATGAAAATGCCATCTTATTACCAAGTGTCCATCAGTTAAACTCTCTACTAAATGTCTAAATAAGACCTTAACACTATTTAAAGTAGTGTTAAGTGTAAATTGGCATTTCAATTAGTTGATGATGATATGGCGCATAGTACCTGGTGCCTTGAGATTTTAGCTTGCCTTTTGCTCTTTCAGCTAGTGAAGACGTCAGTTTAAAAACGGGTGTCACTAATGCCTTTTCAAATCAATGTGGTATCCTAGGGCTACCTGAGAAAAAAAGTCCCCAGCAACTTCAGTTCCATCAGGAGAGACTAGTGAATTAAGTGAAGAAAATGTTATTATAGCAGATGGCATGTGATAATATGTCTTGTCAGAAAGTCTTTGGCGCTTCGCCCTCACAGAGAGATTTTGTGATCAAAGGGCGTCTGCCCTGAGCAGTAGCGAAAAGGATCCCCCCATGGAGTCCAGACACTGGTGGTGGTTGATGACTCTCCTGAGACAGATGAGCTGATGAAACGATGAAGCTGGTGAATCTGTGAAGACTGGGCAGTGATGAGGAGTGAATGAACTAAAGGCCGGGAAGACGACCGTATTTAGAAAGCCAGCAGCAAGATGAGGACAGCTTACAGTGAAGGTGTGCCGCTGTGCTATCGGATAGATGTGCCCGGCTGATATTAGCAGCTGATATCAATGGACAGCCCCTAGGTAATGACAGGCAATTATGAGTGAGCATGTGTGAGGGAAGTAAATAAAAGGATAGCATGAGAAATTAACTTATCTGTCTGAACTTTCGCTATAGCTTTATTTGTTTAGGAGAATGTCACAATGTTGTTTTCTTTCTCAGGTGAACTATTCTTATAAAGGTTAGGAGAGTAAGTGCCATTGCTGGTTCTCAGACTGATGCAGTTGTCTTTTTCACTCCCAGCGCCCATGTTGTGTAAAAAACAAATGTACTTGTGCCACATGTGCGACCCCTTGGCGTGTTGGTCTTAAAGGGGGGTGTGGTCAGGCGTACTAGTGGTGGTTTTCTATCTTGAGGTAACAGGAAGCGATAGCGCTATATGCCGACAAAAAGTCAAAAGTCAAAAGCATCTATTTAATGTTATTAAAAAGGATGCATTTGATCCACCTACACAGGTGGGTTCACACCGTCCATGCACTTTCGGTTTTTTAAACATTTCTATGATGACAGTCATGCCACTGTAACAAATATAATGGAACAGGTCCATGTCTTAAAGGGAATGGGAGACGACACTTGGATTGGTTTGATATATGTTCGGCCCAAAACACACCCATGACTAATTGAGAGTCTGGATACCATCTCTTTGCACCATGCGCTGCACTTTGCGCCCAGATTATCCACCATGTACCCCTCCTGTTGTCTTTGGGTCAGTTTGACCCGTCAGTTGTCTTTTGAAAACGGGACAAAATGACCCGAAGACAACAGCAGGGTTGTAGCAAAATGAAGTTGGTCACGCCCCAAATGCACTTGAGTACTTGATCTAGATTTCGTGCCTTAGACTGTCTACATACTGCCCATTGTGTCCTCCATGTGACAGATCAGGGTCAGGAGCCCCTGGAACATACTGGCACACCACTGAACTGCAGTATATCAATAACTTAACACACAAAATACAAGTTAAGGCTAAGTTAAGGCTCACAGAAAAGTAGAGTATTTTCACCTTCACAATCACAATCTCGTATCACAGTCAGCCTCCAGGTCTCCTTTAACCATTTTACAATATTCACATTTAAACACGTCGCCATTTTATTTAGATTTGCCTGTGACCCTCAATTTATAATCTGTCTCATCGAAAAGTCATTACTGGTCTTGTCAGTTTGATTAGATCTGTGTGGCTGTGATTCAGTGGGTGATTTCACTCGGAGTGGGAGTCGAGAAGGCTGTACATGTGTTACAGTTCACAGAGCACTCAGGCTGAGCTGGAGAGACAGCTCTGTGTACATGGCATTTGTCTGGAAGAGCCACATCAGTGATTTCCACTCAGGAGCACCTCTGCATTCAAGCAGCTACTCAAAGCAGCTGCTGGAATCTAGTAACCAAACAGGCTGTCAGACAGCCCGACACATCATTTAATAACTTGTCAGCATACATGTACTAAATAGGTCCAAGAGGTAAAATGCCTAACCAAATTTCCAGACAGCAAGTCAAAGGGAAACTTAGGCCAGCATGGTCTGTAAAAAGAACAATTAAATGAAAAAGGTCCCAGGAGTTGAAATGCATTGTTAGCTAATATATTGCATGCACTGTATGTATGTTTTGTCATGATTAGTAAAAGGTAAGGTGCCCAGATTGATGAGTTACCGTGGTTGCTGGAAAAACTGTTAAACATGACCAATGAAGTTTGATAGCTGTCTGCTTTTATGTTAAGTTAGCCTCTATTTTATTTTTATCTTACTCTATTTTATTTTATTTTATTTATGTTAACTCTATTTTCTCTATTTTCTTCTTCCCACTTTGTATTGTAACTTTTGCACAGCAATTTCCCTCAGGATAAATAAAGCTTCTTGAATCTTGAATCTTGAATCTTGTGCGCTTCTATCGGATATGACAAATGTGTTACAAACAGCATGACCAACGACGTGTCATCTTGAGATCCAGAGTCTCACTTATTTTACTGCTATGTGTGTGTGCAGACCTGAAAAAATGACCTGAAGATGGTCATGTAGACACCAAAGTTTAATTGTCTGTATTCTCTTCATGTCTGTGGCATACTGTACAGGACAGTTCTTTTTCCTGTTGTTTCTCTATATTTCTTTCTCTCCTTCCCGCTTTCTTGCTCTATCAACAGCACTAAAGGAAAATCACACCTTCATTTTAAAAGGCACAACTATAGCTGACTGATTAACACACTATTTTGTCTTGTTGAAAAAATAAAAAACATCGCTAGCTTAATGGAGTGCTGGAATTATTCTTCACTTTTGGAAAAAATGTGAATCAACCTTTTTTTTCCCCAAACCATTGAACGTCTTTAGTATGGTTCAAACATTGTACATGATACTGAACCTCTGTGTCTGATGATTGAATAGTATCATAAGTGTATCATAGTGGGAGCCTTGAACTGCCTATTTATGTATGTAGGTCAAAGGAAGTTCACAGCTTTCTAAAATAAACTGTGTCATATTGTCTGCAATGACACAGTCAAATGTCATTATTATTCAGTAAAATGTTGCTTTAATGTCAATGACATTTTTAATGTAAGAGAGTGGCTTAATGTAAAAATGTTAAATCAGTGGCGGAGGTACTTTTTATACCCATGATGGTTCAGCTGGAAACATGTCAGAATAATACAGATTTGTAGACACAAAGAAGTACCATAATTGAAAAGCTAACAAGTTAATAGATGACAAAGAATTTTCAGGAACTATCACACACCCCAACTTCAATTGTGCTTTTCTCAGGGCCATTAAAGCAATCCAGTTAGCACATGCACATTAATACTTGCTACGGGCATGTAAACAGCTTTTCCCTCACTGCAAATACTGATTAAACATACTAGAGTAAAAGATAAAATGGAGCAGAATAATTCCTGAGGGAATCACTGCTTATGTAGTAATTATACTACATGAGCATCATAGTCATTATGCGCTCCTGCTGTCTGTTATTATGACTGTGAAATCTGTTCTTTGACTTGATATGGATTTGATGATTATTACAGCAGATTTTGTCAACACTCTGACTCCTAAAGAGTCAAAAAGTAAAAGAAACGGTTAAGAATACGAACAAGAATATGGTTATAACGTTTGTTAACTACATTTGCTGCGGACTGTAGGATTTTTCCTACCACTGTTTGTGGAAGGAAAAAGAACAAAACAAGTTGCTGTGAAATGTGACATTTTCTGTACACCTCTGACTCATTTGCTTTATGAGATACCTCTTGCAAATAAAAGCAAAAAGGGCAACTTTCACAGCTCCTTGAGATGAAAAAGTGCCTTTTTTCCAAACTCTGCACAGAAAACAAACAATTACATTCTTGACTGCCTTTATTTACCCCATGATTGAGCAGTGCAGGCAGACAGGAGCGGGCAGATTAATTAACTAGTGCCTGAAAACCTTTATTCTTAGAGCGTTGTCACATTGATGGATGGCTGATTAAAGTCAATGAGATGGCTATCAGTACACAAGAGCAAACCAGTCAAAAAAAAAGAAAGAAAAAAGAAAAAAAAAAGAAAAAACATCTTAGCTCAAGGGGAAACAGAATGAAAGGAAACACACAAATACAGGTGTACTGTTAGTGACCAGGAGAGCTCTTTGTGGTTATGGACACTGCTGTGCATCAAGAAGAAAAGCAAGTAATTGGGGATGGAGGAGGAGGCTGAAAGTGCAGTATATCATGCCAGCCGCAGCTCAAATTGCCTGGCTTGTGTGTCTTTTGATGAGGTTTCTCATTAAGGGTCTATACAGCCTAGACTTTGGAAATATCACAGAATTAATTAAAATGATAGGAATGGAGAAAGTAGGCTGCCAATGACAGGACGGCAGAGGGCCTGCATAATCATTGTTCTGATCAGAGCCCTATTGTCTGCTATGAATGTGCCTGTTGACGACAGCCAGTGCCTCTTACATGTTTATCTGGATTCCTGGTCCAGTAGCTTGTTTCCACCATGCTGCTGTTGATAGAGCATTCCGCTCCTATCGCCGTGAAGAGGTTCAAAGGCTTCATTTAGTCGCCGAGCACCAGGAGAGACAGAAGGGAGAGCTCACCAGGCTGTTTTCAGCTGTTTTATCAGCTAGTTTTCAGATTTAGATAGTGAGATTCTGACTGTGTTCGTATCTGTCCTTTCTCTCACATAGACTGGCTTACTTGTGTCACACAGAGAAAAACAGAAAATCCTCAAAATCCACTGTCTCCCCCATTGTCGATTTCTCAGATGTTACACTATAGATTAATCCACTGTCATTACCCCAACCCCCACCATGCATTTATCCCGCGTCTGTCCTGTATTTGGTCTGCGGTGGAGCCTATCCATGCTGCTTTGTAATGCACAGCTAGCGCTTCAAGGAATTCACCGATGTTTGGAGAATATTGACTTGTTGGTGTAATAAAAGCTGTACAATTAATGATTTTTATATTTCAACTGGTAAAAGACAGCCCTTTTAGTTATTATTTTGAAGTAAATTACTGATTGCACCGTGTAGATAACTGATGCCATTCACATACAGATTAGTTCCCCACCAGCAGTGCTTAATTTGTAAATCAGGAGGTATCAGAACAAAGCAAGGCTGCTGCTCTGACAGGTCAGAGGGAGAGAAAAAGTCACATAAGATTACAAAAATCTACAGTACCCTGGAGCAGACCACACCTTTCCTAGGTGCTAGATGTTAATACCTAAAACAACTACAACTACTGCTGTTTAAACAACGTATTTATTTACATTTATTAATCAAAATATTAACAATAATTGCTCAAAGTCAGTAGGGAGAGGTATGTGGAAACGGGTGTTAGGGTTTGCTGTGCTCTCTCACTCTGTCGCTCTCTCCCGTTGAATGTCCGTTTACTTCTGTCTGTGGATTGCTACAATGGTGAGGAGAAACTCTATTAGGTTAGGTTCTATTTACAACCACAATCAGCAAGCTGGCTAAGAAACTGAACTGACATGTTCCGTCTGTCCATTGATTGATTGATTGTTCGTTTCAGTGCTATGTATCGCCCGCACTGACATACGCTCAGTCAGCGGTTTAAACCTTTTTGGGCCAGCCACCCATTATCCAGGTCCCTTATCACCTCCCATCAAATCAAATGTAGGCTAATGATTGTTGATGATAAATCAGTTTATAATTAGGATTATCCTTTTGATTATCACTTGCTTTTAGTATATTCTGAATCATATTTAACATATTTTTATTAGTATATTATGTATTCACATTGTTATAATTCTGTGTCATATCACTGAAAACCATTACAAAATTGTGCCGTTGAATGCCACATCATAGATTTGAAGTAAATGGACAGCAATGAGTTTAGTTAATTTTACATTCACAAATTCTATTCATAGATTTCTAAAAAAAAAAATGTTTTACTACAAGCTCACGAACTGATCATTTCCTCACCTCTATGCAAGATCTTGGTAAAAATGTTATTGTACATGCAGAAGACTTGTTCAATGTGACAAGGAGCAATGTCAGCATTGGCTTTGGTATATATATATATATATATATATATATATATGAAAAGGGAGAGTTATAAACACCAAGATAAAACCAGATTTAGTTTAATGTATTTAACAGCATGATTGAGCATTTTGTGTTTAGAGACCCTGAATAGTTAATCTGCTATACTAACCAAATCATTCTTCAAATTCCTTTTCATGGCTTTCCAATTTTACTTATAGTAACTGTATCAAGTGTGAGTATATTCTAGATAAGATGTTTAGTTCCAGCAAGGTCATGTTTTATTTGATTCCAATGGAAAAGTCTTTTCTTAAGTTTTTCTTTGTTGTCCTAATATATCCTCAAGATGCCACAGGCTTCAGGATTCAGACAGAAATACTTTGATTGATATGTGGGACTAAAAATAGACATGATGAAAATAAATATAGACAATTTGTGCACATTACGTGGCTGTAAAACAAGGAAGCTGAGTATCAGCAAAGCTGTCAATATCTATGCTCATCACCAGCCTTTCTTGTCTGTCAGGAGCAGTAGCGGTAAAGTGCCTTGTAAAGCGGTAACATTTTCTTTTCCTTCACGGCTCTTATTGTTTAAGACGTAGATCAGTCTTAATGGAGTTGCATGAAAACATACATTGGTTATGCACAATAATTGACATTGCAGCAAAAATATTTCAGTTTGCATGACACATAGATGAGTCTGGACAACAAGAGTGGAAAACTGCAGTCTTGTCAAGTAAAATCTGTAGTATTATACTGAAAAATTCACATTTAGTAGAACTTGTCAAAATATGATTTTGCAACAGCTATTAGAGTACATCTCACCCCAAAAATAAAATTAATAAAAACAAACCAGAGTTTTTCTAGGTTTTAGGAGGAATTGTCTGTATTCTTTTGTGATATAACTATTTGCAATATACATTTGAATCTTTGTATCTCTGCAATTACTCTGGTGCTCCTCCTTAAATATAATATAATAGCAATGAGTCATAATAATAATAATGCTTTCAGGCTTTCCTATGTGCAACTTACTACACTTTTTTCTATTAACTTAATTTCAATCATGTCAGTCTTATGAATATGTTGATTGAACACTGCAGCCGCTGAGGAAAAACTAAAACATTATGGCTCTAGGTGTATCAGCCACTCTCAAAGGAGTAAACAGCTCTTTACTGACGATGAAGCTTCGTAAGTAACAGTCCCTGTTTAATTTTCAGAGTGATTGCTAGAGGTGATTCTTGATGATGCTTGATAACCACGGCCCCTGGTCTCTAGTTCTTAACCTGCACTCACACAGTGGGCAGCTTGATTGAGTGGTTGCTCTGTTAGGACAGATTGTGGGTGGTCTGGGACGCTTCGGTTGCATCTGCAGTAGATCTGAAAAATATCACACCTTTCAATATGTCTTTTTTACATAAGAGAGGGGGGGATTTGGATGGGGTATAAAGTGGTTACCTGGCTTTTAATGCTGTGTGTAGGCTACTATGGAGCCTGTGTTAATAGTATAATTAAATACTTGCTAGCAAATAATTAGCCGAATACATTTTCCAAATAATAGTTGTGTGTATTGTGTTTTTGGTGAACTCAAACCAAAAAAAGAAAATAAAGAATATACAGTACATCTTCAGTGACATCATTTAACAGCAAATGTTTACGATGTGGTGGTCACAAAGACAGTAAGATCTTTTCCCAACCAGAGGGCCTGGATAAATTGAGCGATGAGGGCTCTATCCAGAGCCAAAAAAACCTGCCTTTCGGCTAGGTGACAAGGAAACATACATCACCACGAGAGCAAGACTGAAAGCTGGCATCGAGGAGGCATCAGCAGAGACTGAAGAAGCACCTTAACACCAACAGCGTTAAAGATATGTGGCAGGAGATTCAAAATGTTACAGGCTACAAAAGCAGGAGCGCCCCCATCATGTGTGAGGCCACACTGCAGGATGAGCTGAACACATGGTATGCTCGCTCTGATCTCCTCCATAACACTCAGCCGTGAAGTCTACTCCACCCCCAGAGGACGGGCCACTGTCAGTCACCACAGCAAGATGTGAGAAAAATCCTGCAGAGAGTGAATATAAATAACGCTGGCGGTCCAGATAATATACCTTTCCATGTACTAAAAACATGTTTTGATCAGCTAGCTGATGTTATTACTGACATTTTTAAACACCTGACTCTCACAGGAGACTGTTTTTTTTTACTGCTCCCTCAAGACAGCCATCATCGTTCCTGTTCACAAAGTGTGCTGTGTCCAGTCTTAATGAACCACCATGTGGCTCACACCCCCATCCTGATGAAGTGCTTTGAGAAGCTAGTTCTCAAGCACATCAAAGACAACATCTCTGCCAGCCTGGACCCTCATCAGTATGCTTTCAGGACCAACAGATCCACAGATGATCGACTGCCCTCCCCCCTCAAGGAGACTAAGGACAGCTACATCAGGATGCTGTATGTTGACTTTAGCTCAGCATTCATCACAATATCACCCATGAAGCAGATTGGAAAATGAAGCACTATGGACTTCAACATTTTGCAACTGGCTATTGGACTTTCTCACCAGCAGACTCCAGAGACCTGACTGGAGCTGAATGTTGATTTTCGAAATAAGGAGACAAAGACACTCACTCTACACTACATCAGTGAAGCTGAGGTGGAGCAGGTGAGCTTGTGAACCATTATAGGTTCCTTCGAATTTCCTTCACTGAGAACCTATCTTGGTCATTTCATGTCACCACCCTGGAAAACTAAATTCTGGAGCAAGATTCAGGTCACCTTTTCAGAGGAGCCATAAAAAGCATCCTGACTGGAAGCATCACAAACTGGCTTGGTTTGTGCTTTGCCAAGGGCAGGAGGGCTCTACAGCAGGTGTTTAAAACTGCCCAGAACATCACTGGTACCATCTACAGAGTATCAGTGACATATCACTGAAGTGAGATGTCTGCATAGAGCCCAAAGGATGCTACAAGGCAACACCCAGCCCAGTCCGTTCACCCTGCTGCCATCTGGCAAAAGGTACAGAAGTACCCACTGTCAAACCACCAGTCCATGGAGGGGCATCACTCCCCAGGCCGTGAGACTCATGAACTTATCCTCAACACTCTATGGTCTAAAATAGATGAAGTAGGACTTAAAACTCAAATATTATTTTGCTTTTTAAACCCTTGTTTAAAAAATGACAATAAATTGAACTTGTAACTTGAACCTTATTTTAAGCTAATATAAGGTGTGTTAACACAAGTGATAGTCCTGATGCTAAGTTAAGCTAACTTGCGTTCAAGAATAAAAAGAAGATTTCTTTTTTGTTTAAGCTGTATATCAGTGAATTTCTGATATTGACATTTATCGATTATCAATATTTTTTTTTTTACATCTATGAGATGAGAGCCACATTTGTATTGACCATCTGTCTTGTATAAACATGGAGCTCCAAATCATTTTCCAAATAATTTTATTTTCAGTTGTACAAAACTGTAAGACATTATATGTGACTACTACACTTCAAAGGTCATATTAATAACATATTTACATAGACAAATGATTTTAAAAACAATATATCTACAGAACTTATAGACAGGTGCAGAATAAAAGTGTATATTTTTCACAAAAACGTTATTTTAAAACTGTATGAATGAGGTAATGATAAAAACTAAGATGTATGTAGCAGGGTCTGTCAAATATAAAGTAATTTAATTTATTCAGCCATCAAAATGAAGAGAGGTTGTTTATGTAGTTTTTTAAGGCATAAAAAAAATGAAGATTCTCTTCTGAATAAAAAATACATAGTGCACCTTTTAACATAAATGATTTAAAAATATGTGTTGGCTCCAAAATTATTGTTTTGTCTTTCTCTTTGTGAGACGTTTTGACAGTTAGCTTAAACTTCTAACAATGTTTGTGCGTCAATAGTATAATAGTCTTTGGTGGTCACGTGGTATGTGTGTTTTGTCAGCAATCAATAGCCTTGGTAGTTGCCAGTTTGTGAGTTCACTGAGAAGCATGCAGGTAATGGAACACAAAGCGACTAAGGCAGCAAAAGCAGCAGACACGCAGCAGGAAGAGGGGACTGGAGACGCAGAAAACACAAGGGCTAAACAGATGAACCAACTTAGAGTGAGGTGAAATCACTGAGATACACAGTGATTAACTAATGAGGCAGGACACGGACAAAAGGAGGAACTGGAAAGTGAAACATGACACACAAAAATATAAACTACAAAATAAAATAAGAAATAACTAAACCAAAATACTCAAACCATGACACAGAGAGCCAAAGGACTTTATCTCAGAAAAACTGAGAAATCGCTCTGTAAACTACATCATCTCGCACACCATACGCCACCAACACCAACATGGCTGCCAACTTGGTACAGAAAAAATATTAACTAGGTGAAAATCAAATTTAAACTGGCTATATTGACAACTGCAATTAAGTTAAAGGGTAGTTTGTTAGTTATGCAAGCAAGCTAATACACAGGAACTGTGTATGTTAAAGAAACAGATTTGAACGACCGTCCAACGGGACAACGTCACTATAGTGAATGTTGTGTGTGTAGTCTTTATAATAATGCATTTCCACAGCCTTATATTTCATTAGTTTTATGACAAACCGCGACTTTCTCAAGTTGAAACAATATCTTTTAAATTGCAGAACATCAAATGTGTGGTTGTAGATTGCAGCCAGCTCCAAACTCCTTGTCTTACCCTCCCCTCCTGTGACTATTAAAAAAAACAGAACAAAAAACACAGCGCCCTCTCTCGAATCAGCATTTGGTTTGTCCTTTGTGGGCTACTGTACAAACATATAGGTGCATGGAAGACTCCTCGAAAAAGACCAGCTCCTTCTATATATAATAAAGGCTTATTCTCAGGACGTAAACACACCAGCCTTTGACCGATATCCTGTGTTTGTACCGCGTGTACCGTATTTGCTGTTAACATTTCATGGGCCTGGTGGGCTTGTTAATAGCTGTGATTGGCTACAAGTGTGTTCAGTCCCAGCTAATCCTCCCAATAATGTTTCAATACCTCCTCATAGGGTGTAAAGAAAAACTAAAATCGCAATTTCCAGGAAGACTGGAAATATTTTGATACCATTGTAGTGAATTACATCATTGTGAAAACTGTAAAGTCAAAGATTATTGATTATTATGAATCAACTGTAAACAACCTTTGAAATGTCTAACAGTGTGTGGGTGATGTGACTGGAAAGGACAGATATCAGGTCTTGATGCCAAGCCTTCTTCTGATCTCAATGCAGTCCTCTTCCTTAGTGGCTCTCGCTGCACCTTTATGCACATCTATGTCTGTGGCTTTGGGGAACTTAGGGCTTATTTGAGGCGAGCAGTAAAGACCTCATTCCATCTGTTTAATTACAGTGGAGATTAGCAGATTATTTTTGCATTACCGGTGCCCGTCGCTCCAGATCACATGGGCAACCCAGGGGGAAGGCTGCTCAGCTCTGACTGAGCATGACCAACTCACTGAACAGCTGGGGAAGTACACTCAAACTCAACAAGTGACAGGTAATGCATTACATATCCACAGTTAACATCCAGAGAAGGTTGACTCAGCTCCACTTTCTCTCCCTGCTTCATACCAATGCATTTGTAGAAAGTTGTAGATCATAAGTTTTATCTTTATCTTTGATCTCATTTTCTATATCTTATAACCATTTTTCCTTTTTTTTTCTGCTGGCCAGAAGTTAACCTTGGAGCACCTGAATTGCACTTCACTGCAAATGGTGTTGTATGCTCTATGACACATAATGAACCTTGAACCTTGAGGATGGTTATAAAAGAAAAACTTCAGTATTCTTTTTATGGTTGTGTAAGGCGCTTCATGACAGGATGATTTGAAAATCAATAAGAAGCATCACATGCCCACTAAAGTCGAGTCTAATGATTTAAAAGTACTATTTACTAACAATAACAATACACAATTTAAAAAAGTAAAAATAAAACTGTGAAGACTCAAATGCAGACAGAAGGCAGAGAACAGTAAACTTTGGAAAACTCTGAAAAACAAATGAACATATTTTGGGCAGAATAACAGATGAACTGCATTGATCAGCCATGTCAAAACCACTCATAACACTGATGATTTCAGCATTGCTAACAGTCATGAGGCAGTAGCTTAGGAGCTGTAGCCTTTCCCAGGTGATCTTCTTTGACTAGTATGTGGTTCTTTTTGGCGGGGTCATTTAATGATCAAATGATCCAGTTGTATCACTTTGCTAGTATAATAGAGATAAGTGGATGACTGGGCTTACCTTTTCATGTATGATATGGGCAATAGAAATTAGCTAGTACTCCATTATCTGCATCTGTATTTGTTCTCACAATAGGTGGGGCTAAAACTAGTAATGGGCGGTACTAATCCCTGCTTGTTTATTTCAAGCAGAAATTGATATGGGTTGATCAGAAGTTGCTATATTCATTTTTTTTGAGGAAAATCTTTCTACAGACCAGCTTTAGAACTAAGCTTCAGATCACTGTTCTGGATCACACCAGTAAAAGAACTATTCACAAACCACGTTTTTATGAACTTGAATGAATAAACTTCAGTCAGCTACCCAATGAGGATTTTTCTTCATCATGAGTACAGATATTATCACATTTTACTCAGACGATATTCTTATAAAAAGAATATCATAAAAAAGTACATTGACTGAACTGAATACTCATTTCAGCCTAGTACTCATTGAACCCGAGTGCAGAAGGTTGCTATAATCAGTTGGGCGCTATTGGACTGAATCAACTGGAGAACTAGAGCAACAGCAGTCAAATAAAGGAAAGCAGAGTTTTAAATGTCAAACTAATTCCTGGGTGGGTCTTACTATAATTCTTGGCACAGCTTTAACTCCATCTTGTCTTACTCACTTGCGTTTTATGCCAACCACACAATACCGGAGATATGACAGAACCATGACTCTGTGCTGTCAGTAACCAACAGTTAGCAGCAGTGTGACATACAAACGTACACATCACAGAAATGAAACGTGAGGATTTTATATCCCTGGTCTCTGATTGAGTGAGAAATATTTCCCCTCAGCGATGGAGGAGTGTAATGAGACCAGAGATGCTGCTCTTCATTCCACAGACCACAGGAAACTTTAATCAGCCAAACTGACTACTGCTGCTGCTCATTTAAAGCAGCCTCTGCTCCCTGCTGCAGGCTGGAGAGGCAGAGGGACTGCAAAGAACAAACTGAGCCCCAAACACAACCTTCCAGAGAGTTACAACTGTTATATGGTCCAGATGCATACCGTCTAATCCACCTCTGATACATTGGATGGTGCATGATGCATGTGTTTAATCTGTACTCAACAGAGATGTAGGAATGGCAGTGTGCAGTCAAAGAGACAGCTGGTCTCTGGTGGGCAAAGACTTTGTTAATTTTGGCCTCTGTAAAAGGTTAATGGTACCAAATGTGATGACCTCACTGGGACAACAAGCCCTAAAAAAACTGTTCACAGTCACTGCATCTGACAAAAAATAGTGCCAAGCTGCCTTAGATGGAGATACAATGTAATCAGGCAGCTCTTCTAGAGTCTCCAAATTTTATTGGACTGAATTGCCCAAATTCTTACAGTAAAGCGAGTCATTCTGCAGAAGTTGTGAAGCTTCTATTACTGTTTTAGAGACGCGTCTTTCTAGATGCTAGCTTTTGGGAAAAAGTTCCCAGTGCATCACATGACGATGTGAATACATGGCTTAGCCGCAACAAAAACTGAGTTCAAGGCCTGCCGCTCTTTGTGGGGGTTTGATCTCAATGATGAGACCAGCTGTCTTCTTTGCAGAGGAGGTTACGGTCAAGCCAACTGCGTTAAATAGTCCTCCTCCTCTTCTTCGTTGGTTTTACTGTCAGACTAAAAACTGCACCACCATCCACTGTATCAGAGTATATAACATAATGTTCACTGACGGGTGTGTTGTCTTGAGTGAGTGAGAATGGGATGCGCAGCTCCAAATTAGAAAATCAATATGTGGCGGCCAATGTTGATATTGTGGTGAACCGCCACAAATAAATGAATTTGTGGAAACACTGCTGTTTACTAGAACAGTGTCAGTTCAAAATGTGACTGGTCGAGCGAGCCTATTACTTGGCCTTTGATATTCCTGCTTGGAGCTTTCTTGAAGAAGCCTAAAAACATTAACATTAAAACTCAAATGAGCGGACGCGTTGTTACGTATAACCTTTTTTCCTGATTAATCTAACAACTAATATAACCATTTATCTGAGATTTGTTTTGTTACTTTATCAATAACAATTAAATTCTTATTCTTGAGGATTTATTTTATTTGGTGACTAAAATACATTTTATTGTTGTTCCTGTCCTCAGGAATACAATTGTTGCTCAACTTCCAACACCATTGCTCATGCTGCTTCTCCAAACTGAGGCGTGCTCACTGACAGTTACTGTAAGCTTCCGTTTTTTACTGTCTGCTGTTCACTTTTCTAGAGCTCACTACATGAAATCTACATGACTCATCCTGCAATTCCCCAGCACCTGCCAAGTGTGAAGTAGATCTGATCGGATGAGCAGTTAAAAGAAACTGCACTTAAGCACGCCATGAAGACAACAGGTGACAGCTTACTAGCTTGTATGTTCTGCACCTACATGAGAGGAAATAACTTTCCACACCACCAGGTGGCAGTCGTTTGTATTCATTATTCGAAAAGGGAAACTGGAAGATTTCACACCACTTCTAATTGATAATATTTCTGATGGAAAGATGAAACTGTCAAAGAAAAAGAAAGGGAGAGCCTCTTGAGCCAGTCTGGTGCACTAATTTGCTTAGCTGAACAGCCAGAGCAGAAAGCAAATGAGTGTCTTTCCCTAAAATTTGAGCAATTACTTTAATATTACTACCTCATGGGTAACTGTAACTGGTTTAAGCACAATTACATTTTGTCAACCTTTTAAACTACAAAGCCAGTTATTGCTCTTATTATCTTGAGTTTCACATTTAAATGGCATACTTCAAATACTTAAGAGGGGGTGCCTTCTGGGGTTTGTCAGAATTCAGATTTTTTTTTCCGTAGCTGCTACTTCCTGCAAAAACTCTGCATTGTCCCACAGGACCAATGGAATTCCCTTTTTGTCTCCTGGAGGTTTTCCACGTTATAAACCGCTGCTCTAGATAGTACAAGCATTTTAAACATGACATTGATTGACCTAGTGTAAGTAGGACAAGCTGGTTAGCCATCTGGTGAGAACTGTGTTGTATGTTAGTCGTATTCGCAGACATGGTGTCCATCTGAATGCGGCAATTGGCGTCGACCGCTCAAGTGGAATTGCACACGGTGGGACAGATAGGGAGCAGCTGTGAGTAATTGTTTCGCTCAGTTGCCGAGGCTCATCCTGGCCCTTTATAGATAAGCTGGAGTAAATCTCCCTTGATGTCCTGGGAGAGCAGGGGAGAAGATGGGGACGGAAGAGAGCAAGCACCAGGCCATGGCCAGCCTGTGTTTGAACTGCCTCTTCAAGACCCACAGCTTCAAATGACTTTTTCTATCAAGTGAAAGGAAAGGAAAGGAAAGGCGAGGAAAGGAAAGGAAAGGAAAGGAAAGGAAAGGAAAGGAAAGGAAAGGAAAGGAAAGGAAAGGAAAGGAAAGGAAAAGAAAGGGACTATTTTTCTGCTCCTCTTGATTGATTTTGACTTTAATGCCAAGGAGTTGTGTCATATTCATAAGTGTCAGAAAGGGGAGAGTGTGAAAGGGAAAGATCTGTGGTTTGCACACTTGTCACACAAATGGAGGGATACACTGGACGGTAGCTGGCTTTTGTTGGATAGACAAAATAAAAGAAAATGTACAAAAGGCAATACTGCAACCTGGGCACCTCTGTGCATTTGAATAGCTTTGTCCAGTTTCTACAAAGGACTTTGAATCTATAGCAAATTCCAAATAAAGAGACAATTTTTAGAATTTTTAGACAATATTGTCTTTAGCCTGGTCCTCCACTTATGCTAAATCCACACAAATTTTCAGCGCTTTAGTACCGATTCCAAAATAATCTCAGCCCATACTAATACGCCTGAAAACCCTGACCATGATTCGTGATGTTTTGGACTGACATTGACCTTGACTGCCTCCTGCTGCTTATCTAATGGACAGGTTCTTCATCCAACTGGTTAAAAGCATGGCTGAGCCCAACATAATAAAATTGAACACAAACACAAATCAATCATCACAGTGCACAAGTAGACTGAATGGAGAGCCATTGTGCAGAATGCTTCAAATGTTGATGTGTTTATCTAGCAGTCAAAGCCTTGTAATAACACAGATAACATCAGCAGGAATGTCACGAGCTTCCTCCTCCACAAAAGGTGAGCCAGGGAGAGAGAGTATGATGAGGACTGGAATAACAGAGGATGTATTGACTATTTATTCCATTTCAGCTGGCCTTGAGGGCAAGCAAAATGAAAAAAAAAACACCCTTTTTATTTTGAGGCCAGCTGCACCTCCGATGACAGAATGAAGATGCTTAGGGAAATAGTATTTGGGAAAATATATTTGCTGTGCAACAGGTGTGCTGTGCAACAGGGACCAACTAAATTTTGACTTGGTGGCTTTGGGGGAATGAGTTTTATTTTTTGGGTACTTGAAATGTATCAACACAAATTAAGTGATGGTTCATTGTTGGGTAGCAATGGAAGCCCTGAGGGGCAAGTGAGAATGTGTTTTTTTAGAGCTCCATTTTCTAAATTCTAGAATGCGTGTGAAACAGAGAGAAAAAAAGATATAATTCACTCAAAAAAAATCTCTTTTTTTTTACTCTGTTGAAAAAAAACAACACATTTAGAACTTGGAAGATGGAGCACCAGACAATATAATTCTCTCTTGCCCCTGAGAGAAATTTTTACATCTTCATTTTCACACATAGGTCTGCTGTGTTCCCCTGTTTATGGAGCCCCAAAACACCCAAAAGGGAGTAAAAACTTAAAGTCAAATGAGTCAAAAACTGAATACATCTTGAGCGTAAAAAGACACAAACAAAGCTTTAAGTTTAATGAGTTTGTGAAAGTAATTGTTTTCCTGTACATTCATACAACATTATATTTTTTTTGATGAGGCCGAACGGCATGACCAGATATTGTGGCCCCAAGGTGTCTCGAATGCCGTCTTACACTCATCCTTCTCACGAATACGCACCAAATGATTTGCACCTGAAAGCAGAGTCAATGAGGGGCAGTGCGTACTTGTTTTTAATGATAATGCTGTTTAGGTCTAGTTAGTCAATGTAGGGGGAGAGAGCGATTCTTCTTTTCCAAGAAGAAGAATCCCACCCCTACTGGCAAGAAGGACTGGCGGATGAGTCTGGAAGCGAGAGAGTTAGTAATGTGGGCTTCCATAGGGTCCCCTGTGATGTTGTAAAGCCGACTCGAAGGCAGAGTGGCACCAGAAAGCAGTTCAATTGAGCAGTCGTATGGTGGGGAGGTAGTAAAAAGCACGATCCTTGCAGGACACTTAGACAGGTCATGGTAGGCTTCAGGAACTGAGGAAAGGTTGTGGAATGGCAGGTGTCACCCTACTGCCACATTTACATTTAGGGCATTTAGCAGACGCTTCTGTCCAAAGCAACTTACAGTAATTCATACATGCATTCATACACTGATGGTGGTGGCTGCCATGCAAGGTGCCTGCTAGCACATCTGGAACCGTTTGGGGTTCAGTGTCTTGCTCAAGGTCACTCCGACATGTAGACCAGGGGGAATCGAACCAGCGAGAGTCCGATAACAAAACGCTGGCTCTACTCCTGAGCTACAGCCACGCCCACAAGTACAGACAAACACATACACACAGGAAAACGGGAGCAGGTGAGGGAGAAGGGAGGCGGGAAGACAGAAAGGGGAAAGCACAAAAAAACAAAAGCCCTGACTGCCACAGCCGGACCGTGACATGTGGCTCTCCTTCATGCAGCTTTAGGGTGAGTTTCAGCTCATTATTTGGCTTTCTGGCTGCACCTTCACTGTTCACGTTTTTGGACACAGTGGCTGTTGTTTTCACTGCAAAACAAACCATCCTGAAACGATGGAATGGGCTAATTGCCAGTCACTCCAAAAGGACCATTCCTAAGACAACATGACTCAATTTACCAGCATCAGGCGTACCAGATCTCTATCACACCGTTCCAATTTGGTTAGGTTTAGGTAAGGAAAACAACTTGTGATATTTTGGAAAACATTGTGGTTGGCTTAAAATAACTATGTTACTTATGTAATTTCAGTTACTTCCATACTAAAATTACTTACATAACTTAAAGTGACTATGAGGAACTTCTAAGTGTCTATGAAACAGTCTCATGAGTCCTCTGATGATTATAAATTAACTGTAACAGCAAACGATCCATCTGTGAAAAGACTGCTATTTTTTTATAGTTATTAATGCATGCATTTGCGTCTCATGACATATATCACATATAAAATCACATATAAAAACATTACCTCATCACAAACCATCCTGCGGTCTTTCTGTCACTCACTTACAAAACAAAAGCTCATCCCACTGGCATGCACTAGCAAAGATCTTTACTAGAGCAGGTGTCGTACCACTTTTATCAAAAGGGGCCGCTAGAATCAACAAGGAACTGAAAGTCCCTCATAGTCACTCTAAGTCACATTACGCATGTTGACCACAAATACAGTTCTGGAGGTCATTTTATAGAACATGAACTGCACTTGCAATACTGGCCAAAACAAATGAAATAAGATACTGTCCTTAAATTATTCACAAATGCAAAGCCTTGGGCTTTCTTTTATAATTTGTCATCATTTAAACAGGAAGGCCTAACTTGAAATCAATTATTGAATATGTATGGTACTGTATATTTTGCATGCTTTAATTATTGTCTGAGCTGAAAAAAACGCAAAGCAAAACCATACTTTTACAAAAACATAAACACACAGATTCATTAACACACAATTGAGGTGGCAAGTTATGTTATTTCTCTAAACATTAAGCTCAGATTAAGCAACAACTGTATAATGTTAATGAATCATTCTCTCTTTTTGTTGAGAACAATCAGCATACAGAGCGGGACATCCGTCAGAAAGTCCCTGGGTTTGTCAGGTGTATTTTGGTGTCATATCTAGCAGCAGTCATAAAGCGCCAGAAGAGGCCAGGGCCGCAGAGGGAGCCAACTAGCCCATAAACCCTCTGTGCTGAAATGTTTTATGACCACACACCATGGAAGTGCAACAGCAGAGATACGAGCCCAGGAACTGCAGCGAGAATATGAGTTTTTACTTGGACGCAGTCTGTATCCTGCTGTAAATAACTCCTGTGAGCTCTCTCTCCCCACACTGTAAAAAAGTCGATGTGTTTATGGCAGCTTTTATTTTATTTACTGTGCAGCGTTCAGGGCTGTAGAAGCAGAAAGGTTGAGCTACAAAAGTGCAGGCCACCAGAAAAGGTTGAGCTGTGGGAAAAAAAATGGCTTCAGTAGCTGCTGCGACCCTTTGTTATGCAGCCAACCAGATGAAGACACAGCTATGGGTGAATCCTAATCAGGTTTTCCATTTTCACTGTGGTGGGTGTTCCCACAGGGGCTCAAAATGTTAATCCAAGATCATTATTTTTAATTGGCTGTATCATAAAATACCATCACACTTCATGTCTTGTTGTTCTCTGTGGATAGCAGTGGCATTCTGTGACCCACTATTAAAAAAGAAAAAAAAAATGAGTGTCTGGATAAAGAACCAAAACTGATGGATCCCAGGAAACATTTTGATGAAAAAGAAAAGATGTTATTAAATGGCCCGCATCAAAACCAAAATTAAAAAAAATATTTTTCCTAACCGTGAGATTTAATGATAGCCATAGATGTCTAGGTTACAGTATAACCTAAACTGAGCTATGCTTTTAGAGTATCTGGAAACAAACATTGTTCTAAATAAACAAAAAAGACATTATGAGTAACATTATCGTACAACTACATTGCATACAAATATATAAATGAACCCAAAACATTGTGATATACTTGAAGCATTGAGGTAATTTTATTGTATCATTTCATAATAAGATCATTTTGTTGGATATAAGTTTTATTTAATTATTTAAAATTCTATGTCCAATGGACTTGGGCTGGAGCATAACCAGTGTGAGGACCCTCTTGAAATGAGATGAGTCTTTCTTTCTTTCTTTCTTTCTTTCTTTCTTTCTTTCTTTCTTTCTTTCTTTCTTTCTTTCTTTCTTTCGTTCTTTCGTTCTTTTGTTCTTTCTTTCGTTCTTTAGTTCTTTCTTTCTTTCCATGCCAAAGTAAATCACTTTTTTTAGGCTTTTTTTAAAACATGGCTACAGATGAGTTACCAGCGCACAATGTGGCAGGCTGCAGTTGTGAAGCCATCAGAGCACTGGGTTAGTTACAGTCACTTGGTTCTCTGGTCAGAACTTCTATTCTTCTTTGTCTTCTTCGGAATCTAGTTCAGGACAATTTCTCACCTAATGGTCGTAACTTCCACAACGGAAGCAACCCTCTGTGCGACTCTTGTTGAAAGCGCTCAGTGGTGTAGCCTGATGAAGAGAAAAGCAGAGACCAAATTCTGCACATGAAACAGAGACAAACTGCTGATAATGTTTCAACCACAGAGGGTCGTCAGGTGAAAGCAGAGATGTGAAGTCAGATGACTCTGATATGAGCCATTTTCAGAAAGATAACTGACTGATGTGGCCACATCTCTAATCTTATGTCTTCATGTGATTGGACTGACCAGATGTGGGGGTCACACTGCAACTTGGGACGTCTGTACTGGATTCATCAAAGTTTAAGGACACATATTTTTTTTTTTTTTGGCATAACAGACACGACCTATTATGCACATACACACAATTTGCTCATTCTTTTCCAGATCATAATACAGTATAGGACACACACAACATAATTTTAACTTAATAGAGTGTATTAGTTATGTAATATTTTGCTTACACTTGAGAGATACAAACTGTGAATATTCTCCTGGCGTATTTGAGGCATTTGCTCTAATCAGGAGATGACAATTTTTCATTTCATCACAAATAAATACAGTTATCTGTTTACTTCTTTACCTTTACTCACAGGGGACCATCTGCAATTAAAATAATCAGATCAGTCAGATTTACATAAAATAAAAGAACTTATTCTTTTAATACTCATGAATCAAGTCCTTTTAGTACTTTCACACTCTACTTAATATTATTAATAGATAACAGCCCCATTACCCTAGCCCCTCAAGGCCTTGCAAAGATGCATAATTATAAATAATGCATGGATGAAAATTCAAAATTCTGCTATATGGCTGGAACATATTCCAAAATTGAACAAGCATTTTTGTTAAAGTTCAGTGTAGCTGATTTTCAGAAAAGAACTGTAAACTGCAGATGGTCCATTAAAACTTTGCTTGAGCCACAGCCCTCAAAGTGAAAACTTCATTCACAGGAGCTCTTGGATATATATATATATACAGTATATATATATATATAGATGAGGGGACAAGGTTTGTCAATGTTTCGTTGTATATTTTGTGTATTTTGAGTTGCATAATATGTCTCTAGGTAGTTTATAGAGTGTTAGCAAATGTGCAGAAGAAAACTAGCATGTTTCGGTATTAGCCTTTGCATTAGAAAGAAGCAAAGAACTTATACGAAAGAAGCTTTAATATATGCTGTGTCCATGTATCTTAACGCAATTTTTTTCTATAATTTAAGTTTAGAAATGTGAATAAATATGTTAAGTTATATATTTCATGACATAAAAGCATTCTAACAGAGACATTGTCAGTAATAATTCAAGTTAAAAAGAGTTAGAAAGGAGACATTCATGTATATGTGTTTAATAATTTAAATATTTGATTTTATATCGCTTTCTCACCAGCTCTTATGGAACACCATGAACTAATGCTTTTCACTCCATTAATCCATCCTGATATTCTTGTCTGTATTATTCCTAAACTATTACATAATGTATGCATTAACATCTTAAATAACATAAACATGATTAGTAAATGAATAATTGATACATTAATTAACTATTATTTGACTGTTAGTTAGGGTTATTACAACATAAACTAATAATTATTGTACTCTAATTGTAAATTGTTGTCCACCTCTTTTAGAATATGTATACAGAGCTTGTAGAAAGGTGCAAAAATAAAATTAGCATAAAATGCATATGATGTTGATTAAAAACAAAACAAAACAAAACTGTTGGGTCCAAAATAAGACTCCAACAAGCAGTATTATGACGTGAATGCAATAGAAGGGGGAGATGGAATGACCCATTTAGTGGCTGAATGTTATCAATACCTTTAAATTGAGATGTTTACATAAGCACCCTACAAAGTAGTTAAAAGCACATTGTAGGACGTTGAAGTTACTATAAAAAATAACGATAATGTTTAGGTATATTTTACCAGAAATGTATTCATGTTTCTTATGTATTTATTCATCTAAGAACGAACAACATGGGGCTACTTGTAGCACTGTGAAAACAGAAGGGATACATAGGGAACTGCACTAATTTTTATGGTTTGGATATTTGAGCAGCGAAATAGCATCCCAATGATCAAATAGGACCCAAGTGGCAGCCCATCACTGCCATTTAAGCCATAAGTCCCCCATGGACATGTTGGCTGGAAAGATAACAGAGAGCCTGTAGTGCACATTAGTCACAGTGAATCACAGAATGATAACAATGCACCCCTAGTTACTGCTAGAAAACATTTACTGTCCATATTTTTAAGTTGATTAAATCTGATACAGTGTTAGGTATATGAAGTTAATATGACTACTAATTATAA
This sequence comes from Diplodus puntazzo, assembly GCA_963678695.2. Lineage (NCBI taxonomy): Eukaryota > Metazoa > Chordata > Actinopteri > Spariformes > Sparidae > Diplodus > Diplodus puntazzo. The sequence continues at coordinate 16,891,941 of OZ023169.1, forward strand.
TGTAATTGGAAGCAGAAGACAGAGCTGTGAGTAAACAGCAAAAAAGTGTAAACAAAAATGTTGAAAGTAACTACTCTAAAAAAAAAATAAAAAAAAACAGCAGGTGTATTAAAGTTCCAGTTGTAGACATCTCATAAATCCCTGCATTGTCAGTTTGTTCATTTATGTATAAGAAATATTCAATATTTGGTGCTGTGCAACATAAACAACTTACTGTAGTGTAATACTATCGTATAACAACAGTGATTCAGTTTATCAAACAGGTCACTTATAGGTTTCTTGCAGCAACATTTTATGTTTGTACATAGTGTTGTGAGGTGTGTTGTTCGACTCATAATAGATGTCTATGTCACAATTTCCTCTGTTTTGGCAGCATTCAGTTCATGTATGGAGTCCAGCAGGGAAAACCTGTCACAGAGACAGCATCTACTCTGAAGATTGTTGATAGACAACATCAAGCAGGCCAAGGAAAAGTTGACTCATCTTCTTCTTTTTTAGAAGTCTAACTGTAGACTGTTGGCATGAGCCTCCTATTGGCTGGCTATTACCGATGGCCAGTGGCAGGCTCATCAAAATCCCAATTGCTCAGGAAACAACAACAACAACAACAACCTCAGAGCTACCAACATGCTAAAAATAGCAAATTAATCTAACACCAACCTGGTCGCTGACAGTACACATCTTAACAAGCTGGCAGCTCTTACTTCTTCGGTGGGGATTTTCCAAATTTAGAAATGTTTTGGGTTCGCCTCCCCATGTACAAAACAAGTTCCCCCCGATACTACTTTGCGGATGCATCAAAGCTGCATCTTGGCTTACTTGTCCATCACAGTGAGTGGAAAAATCTAAACACAATTGTTAAGGTGTCTGGTGTGTGTGTGTCCCTACTGCCTACCTAGACATACTGCCAGTCAAAGTTCAGGAACAACTGGTTTGGAGAAATGTGTGGTTCCAGTATAGCTTGCAGCTTATCAAACTGGACCACTGAGATCTCATCCTGAGATTCACATGGAAGTGATCGGGATAAACCCAGAGCTCCGTCATCAGAAGGTGAAACTCTCCTCCCTCATGTCTTATTTTCAGGATTGGATGGACCTGGCAGGCAATTGTCTTTTCCTTTTCTCAAGAAGTGAGGACCACAAAATTATCGTCACTATTTGACGACTTTATTTTGTCTGGTATTTTGAACTTTTGCAATGGATACAAAAATAAATGCATCATACTAAGTGTTAAAGATTTATGTGTGGACACAGATAAAAAAAAAATGCACACAAAAGAAACTTGGGAGCTTTCGTGTGCAAGGGCCTAATAACTAATACCCTGCAACTAGATGAAGATAATTCTGAATTAAATCAACAACACAAAACACCCTGGCTGCAGAGGTTTAGTTGGTGGAGGGAGATACAGCAGCCAACAGGGTTGGCATGACTGTAGTCAGCAGAGTAACAGTGATAAGTGTCAGGTCATTATGTCAGTGCTCCACACCAGCCACACAGCTTGGATTGAGCCAGCCAATGTGAAGCATGCAACACCAACTGCCAATACAGGCGCGACTTCAGTGTTCTGCCTGAACTAACAATTTCGGTGCACTTTGGGGCATATTATGACCTGATTGTGTAATATCCGATACTGAACTACAATAAATGTATATTCATTTTATTAGTTCCTACACCAGAGGTAATTACATCAGGTTCACTGAAAATTGTGATGCACAAAGTCAATTCCACTGTCACAATAAATTAGGCTGATGTCGTGTCTGTCTATGTCTTCTGTTTCTAGGAACTTAATTTAAATATTTCTCTCCATTATTGAAATTCACCACTTTGAATGACATGTGTAAAAGGTAGACGAGAGAGCACAAAAAGACCATCACAGAAAAGGGATTCAATGCATTTAGAAACACAGCTTTCATCTATATGAAAAGCTAATCAGTCGGCCTGATTGCAGTGAGTGGCCTTTTGTAACATCTTTAATCTGGTGAGTGTTTTAAGAAGTGCATAATTGAAATTCTGTTCAGGATGGTGGCAATTTTCAGCTGCAGGATAATGAGCCATCAGTTGGTCTTTGCTGGTAGCATGAGGGACTGTTTTAAATATGCCATGCGATGAACCTTTGATTGGTTCACCAACGACTGCTCTATATTGTCAATACCAGCAAGGGACAGGAGACTCTTTATTTGGTCCTCACCCTTATCCTCTGCTGGTCCTAATTAAGCAGTCAGCCAGATTGAGAATCCATTAATGATGTCATTGTTATGCTAATTGATCCTCAATGCACTGAACATACACCCAGAGCCCCAGTGTGTACCACCAGAATTGTATCAGAAATCTGCAGAATGGTGTCACTCCAGTTATCAAAGGTTGGATGTCTGGCTTTGAACAAGGTGAGAACACACCTTTTGTATTTGTCCACCATTTTACTTTCATGTTTAAAGACATACTAATTGAATTTACTGCAGCAAAGACTAACATGATTAAGGGCCAAGTTATGCTACAAAAGAAGTGTCCTGTACAATGTTGTCTAAACATGGCAGAGTGCACAAGTATTTATGGCTGTTCTGAACACAGACACCAAAAACAGGGGTAAAAAGTCAGATGCCATGTTCCCCTTTTTATCTTTTCCTTTTCATCTAACCCTAACCATCATTGGTACAATTTGTTATTTACCTTAGTTTAGGACTACATACCTGCCAAACATTTGACATTCATTAGCCTAAGCTGTACTTCATGTAAAGTGCTGCCAATTAGCAAATGTTTGCAAGCTAACAGGCTAAACTAAGATGGGGAACAATCAGATAGCAAAGATGTGAATAGTGAAATGTTGTCAGGCAGAATTTTTGAATCTACAGTGTTGCATGACACAGAAACCAAATGGAAAGCGGTCGTTACATTTATGTTGAGTAGAAACCATTTGTTCCACAGTCCAAAATGTAGTAGTTCCATAATTACACCTCTTAAATTGTGAGATGTCTACAATTTTTTTATCGCCTAGTAATTTTTTATTGCCTGCGTCCACATCAACTTTCTGGTTTAGATATCATTTAATCATATTTCCGGGTAGCGAGTCTCTCACAGGACTCATGTGAAATATTTACTGTAATGTACTAATTAAATTATAAACATATATAAATATTTACATTGACCAACTGCCCATTTTTCTCTAACATAATGTTAGGTAAGGTTTGAAATCAATTTAAAATTGGCGAAACAATGGCGATTAAAACCCAGCTTACACTAGCCGTCAGATATCCACAGAAGAAGAAAAAATGTGTCATCTGTTCTTTTTATTGAAAGAGCACCATCAAACAGCTATAGGCCAGTCAATCTAGCCCCAAAAAAGAAAAAAATGCAAAAGAAATGTCTCATAGTTTTTAATGGTTCTAATACCCTCCTGAATCATATACTAATAGTCTACCGCCGTAGATGGACTGGAACATATATATTTTTTTAGATTAAAGATTAAAGTGCCCAACACTCCAAGTAAATTGAGTAGAATAGGGGAACATTTTCAGTGAATAGCTATCACTATGAAACTTCTCCAGCTGATTAGTGACATCATACGAAAGAAAAATAGTATTGCAAGCATTTGAGATTTTATGTTTATATATGCAAATTAGGCATTTCTTCATAAAATGTACCATAATTTGCATATTACAAAACACAACATTTGAAAATCGGATGAAGCCAGATTAAAAATGTATTATTTCATTGTTGACACATTAGCAAAAAGACAAAATTAAAGAAGGGATTGATGTTTCTCTATCATTACACATACAAAATACTTTTTAGAGTCATCAAAAAACCTATTTTTCGCCATGTTTTTGGCATAAAATGTAGAAAATATCAGGCTATTGAAAATATATCAACAGAACTCCTCCCTGATCAAACACAAAATATAGATAGGAAGAAATCTGCAAAGAATAGTTTATGTAGGTGTTACTGAAGTGGAGATTTCTCCTCCACAGTGTACGAAAACCACATTTTGAGAAAACGCCCTTTAAAGCTTACAGTGAAAGGGAATTCATTTTTCAGAGGAAACCACTATTAACAGACAAGTCATTGATATTGAAATCTATAAATAGACAATACGTACCCAAAACCACAACTCAAAAGACAGATGTAGAAGAGAAAGCCCAGTAGGCACTTTAATATACAAAATAGGAGGTAGGCCATAACACTTATAGATTTGACTCTGTGGCAACAACAAAAAAAGTACAATCCATGTTCTCATCCAGGTTTGCCAATATGGACAGGAATGGGGCATGAGTTTTGGATCCTCCAGTCCCATTCCTCTGGTGGTGACAAGTTTCGCATCCATTCTTGAACTTGATGGTACACTGTCCCATAACAGAAGAGTGGGAACAGCCCAGATAACTACGGAAAGCCAAAACAATACAAACGACGTGCAAGCTGTGGCTCCATCATAGCAGTGTCTATAGCAACCACCATGGCAATGTAGCAGTGTCTATAGCAACCACCATAGGAATGATAGCCTATGTAACAGCCCTACAATTTTCTGGTGAAATAAAATATTGCATTTTCACTGAAAATAGAAGGAATGACAGCCATATTTAAGTTCTCGCAGCAAGAAAGTTGACGTTCACCAGAAGTGGATCCAGGCAGTAGTAGAGAATAGGCCAAATGAAACTACTACGTTTTTCCCTGTGGACCAACGTAGCTATTATACATATTCATGTAAGATTCAGTTGTCTGGGAGCACCACAAGTTTGCTGTTGTATCAAAATAGTGAAGTTTCCTAATGGAAATCATAGAGCTCACTCTCAGGAAATGACTGCATGGATTAACACATGATTAGATACATGACTAAGTTACTTTCAGTGCTTTGCAAAGAAAAAGTTAAAATACTTCCATTAAATACTGTAATTAGCTGTGTAGTAGTGCTATGATAGGAAAAATAACCATTGTAGTCTCATTTAAAATGATGCATTGCATCAGTCAATGCAGCAGTTTGTCTCTACAAGCTGTTTTTAATGGGGTTTTGCAAACAGTGGGAGCTGTTGATTTGCAGGAGGTAAAGCTGATCTGCAGCAGGACCAACAAGATTTCTTGACTGTGACAAATCCATCAGTGGGTGATGTGTCTTCGTCAGATGTTAATGATTCTGGGGAATAGTCGATAGGTTTTATTTGTAGCCTATAATGGGGGTTCAATCTGCAATGTTTACACCATATATTCATATATGTAATTGCTGTGTAATATGAAGAAATCCCGAAAGGCAGAGAAAGTAAAGCCACACTTTTCATTAACAGATGTACCTACAGCAGGTTGCACTGCCAAAAAGAGCAAGAGAAGAAAGACTCAAGATGGCCACGAACAAGAAATAGTTTCATAGCGAGAGTCAACATTGGAATGGCTGTTCAACAATAGCGACAACTGATGGAGTCGAAAGCCTGAAAATGAAAGCCATGGTAGCTGTGTCTCTGTTGAACAGGTAAAGAGCTGGCTTGTTTTGATAGGGGAAATGTATTATTACTCTGCATTATGTCAACTTAGCTAATGTCAGTTCCTTATGTTGCTGTCATTGTTAGGAACGTACAGAGGGTGGACCCAAAAGGCAGGATGCAGATCTTAGAGACGGTGTTATAATCAAAAAGGGCTCGGTACACAGGTGATCAATCCAGACATGGTGGACTACTGCAGTATGAAACGTATTTAGATGTAATGATACCGTGGATGGATCTAATCCATATAGCAGTGTTCACACATACACTGCTTCCCTGGGCTATTTGGACATTAGCCAGACAACATGTGTGTGAGAGGTGGACTTATTCTTGTGTGTTACACATGTGAAATGATGGCTATACTCTCTGTATGATGGAGTACAGAGTCTAGTATTCTGTATTTCATGGAAGCGTGGCTACATGAGCAGATACTGAACTCCAACCCCACCATACCTGGCTTCCACACGGTCCCAGCCAACAGAGACACCACTGCAAGGGCAAGTAAAAGGAGGGGGGCTTGCTGTGCTGGTAAACAACAGGTGGTGTCACCCCGGGCATATGTTTGTAAAAGAGCCCTTCTGCAGCCCAGACATCGAGTTCGTCACCATCGGACACTTGCACACCCCCTACTGCCCCCCATTAACTCCTGCAGCAGACGTCATTCTGCACCAGCCCTCATCCCCCTGCTATCACCCACCACAGACCCTGAAATACCCCCACCCCTCAGACTGGACTTAACATCACAGCCATACAGGTGAAGAGAGAGCTGGAGAGGCTCAAGCAGAGGAAGGCTGCTGGACCAGACCACGTCAGCCCTTGCGTGCTAAAGGCCTGTGCCAGCCAGCTCTGTGGAGTTCTCCAGCACCTCTTCAACCTGAGCTTCCACCTTCAAAGAGTGCCAGTGCTTTGGATAACACCCTGCCTCATTCTAGTGCCCAAAAAAGGAGGTCCTGTGGGAATGGTCGACTACAGGCTGATTGCACTGACCTCTCACATCATGAGGGTCATGGAGAGGCTAGTTCTAGCACAGCTCAGACCCTCAGTGTGCCCATCACAGGACCCCCTAGAGTTTGCATATCAGCCCCATGTTGAAGTCAATGATGCAATCATCTACCTTCTACAGAAAGCCTTCTCCTCCCTGGATAAACCCAATAACACTGTCCACATTATGTTCTTCGACTTCTCCTGTGCCTTCATCACCATCCAGTCTGGGCTGCTGAAGGCCAAACTAGAGATCAAGCAGGTGGATTCTCCCCTCATCACATGGATCGATGACTATCTGACAGGCAGACCACAGTTTGCGAGATTACAGAACTGTATATCTGACGCCATATTGGCTCCCCCAGGGAACTGTGCTGTCTCCCTTCCTCTTCACCACCTACACTACAGATTTTAAGTACCGCACTGAGTTGTGTCATCTGCAGGAGTTCTCTCATGACACGGCCATTGTGGGGCGTGTAGACGGCGGGAGAGGGGATGAGTACAAGGACCTGGACAGCTTTTGTAAAGTGGTGTCGGGAGAACCACCTGCAGCTAAACATGGCAGAGATGAAAGAGATTGTGGTGGACTTCAGGAAGAACAAGAACTCCCCAGTCCGCATCGGTGGGACAGAAGTTGACATTCAGGAATCATAAAGAATACTTGGGTGTTATGCTGGACAATAAACTGGAGTGGTCTACAAACACGGAGGCAGTCTACAAGAAGGGCCTGAGCCAGCTTTACTTCCTGAGGAGGCTCAGGTCCTTTAATGTCTTCAATCGGATGCTCAAGATGTTCTGTCAGTCTGTTGTTGCGACCATCCTCTTCACTGTTGTGTCCCGGGGGGTGAGCATCAAAGCGAAGGACGCCGACAGACTGAATAAACTCATCAGAAAGGCAGGGTCTGTTGTTGGCTCTAAGCTTGTCACCCTGGAGGAGGTGGCAGAGGACAGGATGCTGGCAAAACTGCTGGCAAAACAAGGAATAGTTCCAGCACTTGATGTCATCGCTCCAAACGTAGTCCTCGAATTCTGGCCTGTAAAGCACCAGATGAGCAACATGATTATTAATTTTTATGGAACAGAGCTCGACTGTCGTCAGCATACTGTGAACAAATACACTTTCAATGGTGAATATTTTAGACATTCCTGGAAGCAAATATACAAATGTCCCAGTCTATATTCCATTTTTTTTCATTTAATCTATTCATGCTTTTTGACTTGAAGTACCCGCCCTTTATCTTTCCTTACATTTTTCTACTCACTGTGTTTATTGTTATGCACCAAAATACATATTCAAATGAAAAAAAAACTACTTGGTATGAAAATTTGATTCTGATTAGTAGTTACTTGCCATTTGGTACTGCAAAGACGAGGCAAAACATTACACTCACATGCAGTTCTTGTGTAGATTGGTGGGTCTGTTACACACTTTTGTGTAATACTGGGATGTTGCATCACATGTTGTGCTGTTGAGTCCTACAGCAGCAATGATAATCGGTTGAGAAATATGAATAACAAAATCGTTAACGCTCAACTTGAACCACAGAGCGTCTCCTGTCTGTATTCAAATAAACATCACCTGTATTCCTGTGACCAGTCATGTAATGTCCTGTGCAGAGACGTGCACATGATTATAGTGGGGCAGGGGCTCCAAGTCAGAAAAGGACAGTTTGTGCAAGCGCACACATTTTTTTATTGGCCTTAATCACACAATATGTTAATCTAATTAGTCAAATTACTATATTATTAATAATTTATTGCATTATTTTTATAATCATTATTACTATTATATTCACCTACAGTAGTAGTACTAGTAGTAATTGTAGTTGCATGAATGCAGAAGCATTCTACTCGAAGCAACTACACTACTAAATACAGGCTACACATCGAAAATTGTGACAAAGCCAAGAAATGACTACTGTGACTGCTACTGTCAACTGTGAGTAGGAACAACAATGTTTACAACAGCAAAGTCACAATAAACTCAATATCTGGAAGAAGTTTAAGATTTATAAGATAAACAGCCTACACAGACAGCTGTCAAATTAGATTATTCTTAACTCTCATTAACAAGCAGTTAGCTTAACAAGCACAAATGGGCGCATTTCTGAAATATGTGTCATATTTAGCCCCCAGAAGGAAGTTATGTTAATGGATTTATAACTCACAAAGGTTCAAGTTGCTCTACTGTCACGTCTCATCTATGTGCGTGGTGGAGTTCTCGATGAGGCAGTGGCCTCTCTCTCTCTCTCTCTCTCTCTCTCTCTCTCTCTCTCTCTCTCTCTCTCTCTCTCTCTCTCTCTCTCTCTCTCTCTCTCTCTCTCTTGCCCCTCTGTGAGAGACAGTGGAGCCGCAGAGGACGGAGAAGTGGCTTTAGGCTCAACACACACATAACACCGTTTTACAATGAAATGCATACGGTAGATAACCGTGGCGTTTTTATACCACAACAGGAATTTATTCAGAAAAAAAACACACAAAAAGGGCACTTTTTAATACAAGGCAAAAGGGGCAGGGGCTCAAGCACCCCTTGGGCCCTATATATGCACATGCCTGGTTCTGTGCTACAACTTCCTGTTTGAATCCTTTGGGCCCATTTCACCTTAATGCTCCTCCCTCCACATTTCTGTCACATTCAAGCCCCTGTGGAAGAGGAGGCACATAAGGTGAATCCTGAAATAAAGTCAGGGGCCTCTCTTACTTTGAAAAGTTTAAAAGAGGCTGCCCATTCTGTGAAATCACTCTTGGTAGCAGAAAAGAGAGCTGGAGGTGTTAATTTCATGGGTTAGGTCTTAAATTGAGCTCTGCAATTTTCTCCCTGAGTAGATTAGAGGAAGGTCTCACTGTCCTCAGGTAAGGCGGCCCTCTCCTCCTTCTGACTCATCACATATTGATTCCTTCCACTCCTGCTTGACCCCGACTAGCCCCTCCGCCACTGGTGCCCCCACAGCTTTGCACGCCTAACCTGTTTACGGAGAGAGATGCAGCACATGTGACCAACGGGGAGGAGGATCAGCCCCTTGGGGGCAACAACAACAGGCGTGCGCTGTGGCCAAATGAGTTCGCCCCTGCAACACATTTGTTGATGATGTACAGCTACGATCACATAGTGAGAGCATTATCTTTATCCTCAGGCTAAAATGCATTTCATTACTTACATCTGCTAGTTGTGTGCATGTGCTGCTGACAGAAATCAAAGAAAACAGCAGAAATACAGTGGTAAAGCTTCTGTTAAATTGTTTTAATCACTAAATATGAGATTAACAACATGGATTTCTCTCACGAGCACTTGACTGTATGCCGGTATGAGTATTCCAAATATATACAATTCTCAGGGGAGATATCTGAAAATGAGATCACTGTAATAAGACTGTTTTCTAACTAAACACAAACTTGCAGGGAGAAGTTGCAAATCGAAAAAAAGAAGCTTTGTTTTTGATCAGCGTCCTCATTGGGCTATAATTCCTAATTAAATTTTCCCATTGAAACCTCATTTCAGAAAGGTAGGGAACGGCGCTCTCTCTGAATTGTAATTGAGTCAGAAATGAGCAGCCGGAGCACTGAGCTGGCCTGCCTTTTAAAGAATAATGGTGCCATTTGTTTTGTGTCCATTAACAGGGAACACAGTTTTATTAATTCCTCAACTTGGTTTCCTGCATCTTCCTAATTAATTCCATTTTGTTTTTCCCACTAAGGAAGCTTCTGCTGATTAATGATGTGGAACAAAAATGTTGTTGAGATGCTGATGTGCTTCATCTACATGGTGTGAAATTTCTGTCATTAGATACAAATGCCTGATGACTACGACTTTTTCCTTTTTTATGCTGCCAGTGTCGGGGTTCTTTGCCCGAAGGCTTCATTCCATCTGCGTAATTGATTAGACCTGCAAAGAAATCAATTGACTGTTGTGTTGAAAAACACATTTTAAGCAAATGCTGTTCTGACATGTATCTTACCACCTATTGTGCTTAACTACGCACATCTTTATGCTCGTCTTATAGAGAAATTATGATTATGAACTCCTGTAAAAAACGCTTCTTCATCAACATCACAGCACTATTGTAGGGATGTAAAACAATTGGAAATTAATACATGTGCTGTGAACAGATACAAATCAAACATTTGCATTAATATTTGTTTCTTTTGAATCATGATTCACACAATTTGCTATCACACCACTGCCATACTTCTCACTGTCATAACTCAGTCAGTCCAAACAAACGTACACATACATATTCAGCTGTCCACCCATATAGCCCCTGCTCTTAGCTCATGGCGTCAAACTCCATCTTCTTTATCAAAGTAATCTAGGTAATTATCTCTGTATTATGTCTCATGGCAAAGCATGTCATAGATCTTGCTGTCCACTGGAGGACAGCATGTGAGTATGACGGTTTGCCTCAACTAGGCATGAAAAGTGCATGTGTATGCAAGTGCAATAGAAGCAGGTGGTAATGATGATGGGAACAAAGGCTGCACATAGTATACAATGCCAGGACTGTGAAAGAAGGGGGTTGGAGATGATTGGTTATTCATAGGTCCTTCATGCAGGTTATCAAGGTTCAAGTCCAGTGAGGAGCGACTAGCCAAAAGTGTTAGTGACAGCTACAAGAGTGGTTATTTTCAGCAGAACGATGATCTTTTCTGAAATCTAACCAAGTAATGTTGTTGCCTAAACCTAACCAACAGTTTTGGTGCCTGCATTTTAAAAGTGCAACCAGATGTTGTATGTTTGTTATTGCGGATTTGACCGCAGAATGAAGGGTCCACAATAAATTACGAACAACTGTTAATCTGATCAGGGATAATTCATTTTCAAAGTAATGGGTAATTTTTACATTATTGATATAAATAGGTTAGAATATTATTTTCCAAAGGAACTAAGCACCGTATTCTTTCTTAAATGAACTGTACTGTAATTCTGTCTCTGGGGTGTGCACTGTCAAACCTTTTTTTTATTTGAATTAAATGTTGTGTGTGAGAGTCAAGTATATGGACCACATAATGGAGTGATGAATCACACTAGTAACGGCAATATCCCAGACTCCCTTAACAATCATGTGATGTTAAAAGTCATAAGCAGAAACGTATTCAACTTTGTGAAACTTTTTTTCTGTTTGTTCTAATGATGTTGGTGTAACCCTGTATTTTCATATAGAGTGGGGCGTGACATATTTAATGTCAGCCATTGTATGCACTCTTTTCTGATTGATCTATTTCTGTTCTTGTGTTGGTTAGGATAACTTATCTTAGAGACCCCCCAACAAAGCTAATATTACAACTCGAATCCTGATTTGGTGTGATACTGGGTTGTACAGTGTGAACAGGAATTCCTAGTAACTGAGCTAGGACTTTTCAGATGTGCCAGACTGCAGTGGTGCCCACTTGGGTTAAGCAGTGAGGGGGACAAAAAGATGTGGCTAATGTTTGATGACATGCTCTCATGAGGATACTGTGTGTTCCAGTTAAGTTTTCAGTGGTTCAGCTAGTTGATAAAATTGTTTTGCAGTGCAAACAAAACATATCACAATAGAAAAATTGTGAAATGGAAAACTGGAAAACTGGAAATGAGCTATTCACAGTCTGGTTTATTTATCTCCTGATGTAGTGCACACAACCCACAGCCAATATACCGACATTTTTTTGGCTGGCTAAAGTAACAATTATGTGAAGTTCTGGTACGTCTCTCACAGACCAGTAAAATACGTACAAATCCACTGGACTCTGCCATATACACAAGTTACCTTCCTTAAAGGGGAGGCTTGGTCGATAACCCAAACAGTAGGTGCCAGTTATCTCTACTGTAGTATGACCATGATACCTGGCGTAGAGGGTTAAGAGAATGATTGAAGGAAATGTTGGACTCACACTCCACATAATTTGTTTTTAACTGATTGTTTTCTTATGTTTCTGGACATAATTTTTGTTTAAAACATGAAAAAAAGAACTAACCCTATCAACAGAATGTGAAGAAGTAACAGTCCTACATGCCTATGTATTGTATTGCAGAGATATTTACTGGTAAGCAGCCAGGGACAGCTGTTCCTTCTTGCAATAGCATGTATGCCACGAGAGGCGCTGGTGAGACATTGTGTACCCCTAGTAAGGCAAGCTGGCCAGAGAAAATGGCTACTGCATAGAATTTTACAGCCTCAGTCAATTAGTTAGTAAACACAATCATGCCGAAGCGGCAGGAAAATGACTTTTATTATTATCTTAAACAACAGCCCCTCTTCACCATATTGTAACAACTTGGCATTACTGTTATGAGACAAGGCAATATTTAAAGTTTGGAAAACTTTGTTTTACATTTTTGGGGACATTACAGTTATTTTTAAAAACACCTAAGTATACACTATATCAAACAGCGCCATTACTGTAGTTAGTAAATCATGACATTCTTGCACCAGGTTTGAATAAGCAACAGCAATAGCTTCTATCCCGATGAAGAGGCAACCGGGGCCTGCAGAGCTGGGAGATCCTGCTTTATCAAACATTGGACCAACTGATAGTGACAAGTACGTCTTTGTACTTCATAAACCTTGTGCAGGTCCAGTTTCTACTAGGTGACAATATAAAGTTGTCAGTTCTGTAAGCGACTGTTCTTTACTTTCTTTTTGAATGAGGGCAGATGGCCCAGTGACGTATGAACTATGAGTACTTGTAGCTTTACATCAAACATTCAAAACACTATAGTGTTAACACTGTATAAAAGGTGATCATATTAATGTTCAAACATTATAATAGACACAGTCTGAACATGTTAATAAAAACAAAGTGTCACTTGCTTTGTCTGAGTTTTGCCTTTTTTTAGGGCTGGAATCCCAGTCAAGCCACCCTTGGTGATAAATTGCCACCATGCCCTTTATTATTCTCTGCAGTTGGTCTCATCAGTAAGGCCCCCCAGTGGATGCCTGTCTCTTTACATTACATCAGTTGACATTCAGGGGCTCTGATTGATTGGACACCAATTGTTATTGGCCAATATATGTTGAAAAAAATTAATCTGTAAAGCCTGATCAGAAGAGCTAAATAGATATACATACAAGACAGTTTCTCTGTGCTCTCTTAAAATGTCACAGCCCACCAGACACACACCACCAGACTCTGCTGCTCACTAGCTCCCCTCTTGTCAGTAGCAATACTGATTTGAAATGCCCTCTAGGTTTAACCAGTACAACATATTTATGAGGGCCTACCAACCGTTTGTGACTGAGGGGATAGATGGACCAGAACTGCAGAACAGTTTTGTAACGTTAGATCACGCACTGAGTCAACGAGTGATTATAACTACGAAGCAAGTCCAGTGTGGAATTCATTCCCAAAAAAATCCATTTAAACACTTTTTCAAGGTTAATACAGCTCTGCACACTCTAGAGTTAAATAAACACTTAACTAAATGTTCAACACTGCGCCAGAGTTCCTTCTTTAACTTTAGAGTTAAAGAAACATGAAGGGAAAAGACACTGCTGTGATACATAAGTGTTAGATTCACTCCCTATAGTGTCAGGCTATCTACACTTAAAAGCATTACAAAATAACTGCAAGAATGATTTTTTTTTCTTTTTTTTCTCCCAAAATTGCTTTTATTTTGCCTTTTCACTGTACAATGAAACATTTTGAATGAAGGCATAATGGTATATGGTATAATGTAATACAGAGCCCTGAATCACTGCTCTCAGGAGAAACACTGGAAGAGCTACATTCATTTTGGGGAATAACTTGGTCCTCCCAAACATCTGCCTGATGCCATGAGTGAGCAGTTGGCCTGATATGGAATGAGATGCTTATTAATGATGAAGTAGAAGTTGTTAGTCTTGCCCTCATGTTGCCCGACAGCAACCTCCAGACTGCAGCATGATTGGTGTTGAGATAAGAAATCACAAGAATGATTGAAAATAAAATTGTAGAAATGATTGTTCAAACATCTCACTGGCTAATGCAAGATGGAAACACCTATTTTCCATTTCATTCACATTTTAACAACCCTCATTTCCACATGTAGCTAAGAAGGTGACATGGAAAATTGTAATAATGACTTTAATAACATAATTACCTAATGAACGACTAGCCTAAGCTAACTAAGGCTCTCAACTGCAACACTTGATTGCAGATGTTGCTGTTCTTCTTAATGATTTGTGGAGACTTTGGTCTGACATTTCTTTGGTCCAAAAAGTCAGAAGAATAAACTCAGAACTCCTCAGGTTCAATTCTTTGAGTTTCAATGAAAATGGAGGGATTAGGAGATTGTGGAGAAGTGTCTTCCATCTTTTGTTTATATTATATTATTATTATTATTTATTCAAAAAGCAGGTCAACTTTCAGAGATACACAAGAATAAACCAACCTAGTTGAGACATTCACAGGTGCTCTTGTTTTCTAATTTTAATCATATGTATGAAGATAAAATTAAACTACTGTAACTGCAAACTGCTTTTAAACAAGCGAAACAAATACTTTACTTGTTGCCTCATCAAGTTCACATCCTGGGGGACTTTCAGCTGACTGCACAAAGCAATGTAACTCTCGTGCTGAAGTGAGATGGTCAGTCTCTTTTATGACATTTGGTCTTAAAGACATGTCCCATTTCTGAAGCAGCCGAGGATGTGTCGTCATCAAACAGGAGAGAAAAGTCTTGGTCCACCTTTAAGAAAGAAAAGCTTCTAAAAATCAAACCATTCAAAACAAATAATTCTTAATTTACCAATTATTTTTTATCGAGCATCTTGGAAACGAGAAGAGGACAACACATCTGCCTGGGTCATTAGCTTCTCATGAGGCTGAAATGTCTCCTTCATCTTCTGGAAAATGGCCTCCTTGCAAGCATCCCCATCGAGTTGCCCTTTCAACATTCGCAGTCCTTTGGGGATTTGGGTCCCCTGGAGAAACGTCCATAGAGCTATTTTGGAGACCCATGATGAGTCTTCCTTTGGACAGTTTTCAGTGTCTCGTGCTGCTTGCAGCGTCAAAGAAGTGTTCCTGAAATAACATTTAAAAAAGTATGTTGTCACACCTTGCTCATAACAAATCTCAGAGAGTTTCAATTAGGATTATACAGGTAACTATAAAGAAAACAATAATAACAACAATTACATTAAGAAGAGCGTACTCCCGTCTGATTGCTTTGGTGGGGAGGTGCTGGATAGGAGATATCATATTGGTAATCTGAATGTATGCAATGACCATAGAGTCATTTGGCACAGATATAAAGGACATGACATACACATACCCATGATGATCAATCATGTGAGTCACCAGTATGTTAACCATTTGTCTTCTTGTGGCATCTGTCAGGGTTTCTGTTGCTTGGTACTCTTGTGGTACTTTTTCACCACTGGACCTGCTTTTTAGGACAGCTCCAATCCCACTAATTAAAAACAAAAGAGCAAACAGAAACACACAAACAAAGAAAGAAAGTAAAACCTTGTGATACATTTCTCTAGAGACTTGAGTGAAGTCAAACTGTGTATTCTAGCCACACAAATCTTTTGGGCAAGATACCCTTCTTTAGCTTGTATTGTGGTAAAATCACAGCATAACTATATTGGTATGCCAATTAGGTTATCGCAAACTGCACAACAGATATACCCAAAGCAGGAACGATGTATTCTTTGGAAGGAGAGCTTTAGGTGACATTGAAAAGTGATCCTTACATTGCTAGCTCATTTCCAGCACTGCCTACATATTTTTATCAACAGTCTTCAAACTTTTCCCTTGTCATAACTGCATACGCTGTTATTCTGTGATCAAGGGGAATCATTTTAAACATCCAAGGTCAGGTGTTGACATTAATGTCAAGTGGAGAATTACATGTAACAATAAATATGTGGTTTATCTATATAATATGTATTATGCAGGCAAAATGAAACAGGAGCTACAAACCAGACTCTGTGAGCATATGTTCTGTTCGTAACTTCGATGTTAAATCATCGGTAGCCAGGCACTTTAACAGTCATGACCACAGTTTGAGTGAACAACAATATATGGGCACTTGGACAGTGGGAATGTACGGAAGCGCATTGCGTTCACTGGATAAAAAAAAAATTCGACACCGCGAAGGTATCCGGATTTCAAAGTAAAGGATGACATGAGAAAAAACAACAACAACAACAACAAAAAACATTTTTTTTTCCATAAGTAGTTCAATATTCATATAATGCTGAACTAAGTACTCCCTAGAATACTTGTGTAACTATAATGAAGTACTTCTACTGTGTAGTATTTAAGTAATCCTCTGTCAAAATCCTTATCCTCGTATGCTTCATGGGTCTGACTGTGAGACTGCAGTCTGACCCACACAGTCGCCACCAGCAGCTCTTTAGAGCGGCTTCAGCACGATTACCATAAATGTTATTAGATAGAAACAAAACGGTGCGGCTGATTTGACCAAGCAAACGCGAACCACGGCTGGCTTGACCACAATCAACGACGCACCTTTCCTCATCTCGTAATTACGAGAAAAGATCTACGAGATCTTTTCTCGTAATAACGAGATCCTGATCTCGTAATTACGAGATCTTTTCTCGTAATTACGAGATCAGGATCTCGTAATTACGAGATAAGGTGTCTATTTTTTTTTTATCCAGTGAATGCAATGCGCTTCCGTAGGAATGCCATGAAGATGTAGTAACGGGGACAGAATCTTCCTCCAAAGAGAAGCCTATTGGTTACACTTCCTCGACACTCTGATTCCAAAGGACTGAATGAGGAGATTTAATTTATTTGTTTCCTGTGATGCAAACATGTGCTATGTTGTTTCTGTGATACAGTTAGGTGCTATTCTGTTGTGACATTTTGTTTTATAGGTATGAGACCCTGTGTGGTCCTTTGTGCTCCCTCAAAAGGATGCAGCTCTCCCTATTGGATTATATCTGTTGTGCAGTTTTCAATGACATATAATTAGCACACCTGTGTAGTTTTACTGTGATTGTGCCACAATACATGCTGAAGAAGGGCATCTTGCCCATGAAGCCACACCGCTGTTTTATTTCCTCTTTGACTCAGTCTGTATAAAAGCATATGTTGAAGCACATTAATTGGAGGTTTACCTTGTGTCAGAATTAAAATCCTGGTTGGATATTAGTTTGTTAAGACTATCTAAATCAAGGCGCAAATAAAAAAAATATATATATATAGGTCTTGTGACTACCCTGTCTGCCTGCTTTCCTTGGGCATGGCAGAGGGTCATCAGTATAGTGGCAGCTCCTGGGTTCATTAGCAACACTGGCAACACCTGGCCTCTGTGGGCCAGTGAACTTTTAAAAGCCCTCTTGGGTTCAGTTGCTGTCTCTCTCCTCTCTGACATGTCATTCTGGCTTTTGGTTGCCTTTTTGGTTTGTGTTGCTGCACCATGCAACACTGCACATACATAATTTCTTTCACTCATGCACACCCCTACACTACTGAACTTACTGATTACACATCCCACTGTTAGTTTATGTTTCCCCGATTATTTATATTTTGTTGATCTTTTTGTTGGCTGATCTTACTCTATGCGCTGTGATATATATTGTTTTTTCCATAATTTCTAGTAACTTCATACAAATGCATTGTTTACAGTATGTGCTTATGAACACAATAAGGTGACATGTTCTGGCAGACATTGCAGCGGGTGCCATAATGCTGGTGATTAAGGAAATGTAGGTTAAATACAGATGTTTATTTTAATGGTACCTCACTCTGAGGACATCACAAAACAAACTGACAAAGACAAGAGGGAGGACAAAGACTATATGCAGGCACACTAATGACAAGAAGAGGAACACGTGAGGTGAGAGGGGAGGGAACACAGAGGAGACCTTCGGGGGCGAAGGCTGAGACCCGCAGGAGGCCGACGGCAGGGGGCGGAGGATCACTGGCAGCGGTCGGCCTTGGAGCTGAAAGAGGATCGCTGGCAGCTGTTGGCCTAGGAGCCGACGGAGGATAGCTGGCAGGAACCGGACTCGGCCGGGCCTCCGACTGATAGGCTGGGATAGGACTTTGCCAGGTCTACGACCGAGGAACAGGAACCACCGACTGGGAGCCACTGCCAGGTGTCGGCTGGACCGGCTAGACACTGGCAGGGATTATTAGGGCCACCGACAGAGGAGCAGGAACAGGTGCTGGCTGGGCCGCCGACTGGAAACCACTGGCAGATGTCTGAGGAGGAGCCGGAACGGGTGTCAGCCACGCCATCAGCAGAGAAAACCTGGCAGGTGTCCACTTACACTGGAGCTGGGGCTCTGGGCTGGCATGGTACTGAGGTGCCGAACAGCAGCGAAGATGAAGCCCCGGGCAGCAGCAGGGAACAGCAGAACAGGGAGCCAGTACGGGGCCAGGAACGTTGCTTTCTTGTGGGGGGCACCTTGTAGGCCAGCTGGGTTTGAACTGACAAAGACAAGAGGGAGGTCAAAGACTATATGTAAGCACAATAATTACAAGACAAGAAACAGGTGAGGTGAGAGGGGAGGGAAAAGCACAGAGGGAAAGAACACAGAGGAGACACTGAATAGACAGAAGAGACACAAAAGGGCATAGAGTCAAAATAAAACACAAAACATAACCAAAAGACACTGAACCATAACAACGTGTTCCTTCACCATTTTATTTCTCTACCATCTACTATTGAGGCTATGAGTGCAAATCACACAGTATAATGCTATGGTCCCACAACCTGAAGAAGTCAGAAGTGTGTCTGTGGCTGCAGTGGTTGGTCTGGGATATAATGTATTTGCATTTTCAAAGGAAGCTTCACTTGAAGGCCGATGTGAAAGCCCTCACAGCGTGATAATAGCAAAGACTCCTTTCACACAGCTGCTGCTCTCTTCTGCACACAGGATGAGGGGAGAATTTCCTCACTTTGTATTTCCCTTGGATAGTTTTATTTCAGGTGTCATTCCTTCACATTTTTAATGTTGCGTTTTACTTCCCTCTGTGCCTGGCAGTGAGATGTTTTTTTTTCCTCATGGGTTGTGATATATCTCCGCAGCTAATCAATGTTCACATTTCATTGTTTCCTTTGTTGTGACAAATTCCCTTTCACACTTTGTTCGCTGCTAAGGAAAGGTTACAGGCATCAGGGAAATGTCTTTCAAAGCCTGCCAAAGCTGTGGCTGTATTTACAAAAAATATGACAAGCATGTAATTAATGCAATAACTATCATGTTCTCAGCAATTAACTCCAATTTACATGCCACATGACACTCCAAACTACCAGTATCAAAGTCTTTAAAGGCTAAAAAAAATCTTCTAAAGGCTTTAAACCATGTTTGCTTGGCCCACAGATCCTCAATACAACACTCTTTAGCTTGCGTATCCCAGCATTCACAGACCATACACACACAGACCATAGCCTAGAATTTGACTTTCTATCTGAGCAGGTGTTTTAAACTGCTTTGTAAAGGTCACTTTGACAAAAAACTAAACATCATGAATATTTACTCTGATGAAACTAAACTCTGTTTCATATTGTTTCATACAATCTCCGACATGATTATCCTGAACCAAGGGGGAATGGATTGTTATTATTTGGATTTGTATAATTTGGCATGGGTATAACAGCAACATTGGTGCTGCAACATTCACACAATATCTTCATGACTGAATAGATCGACTGACAGTGACAGGCGTACCAAACCTTCATCATACTGTCGTAGTTTGGTAAGGTTTAGGCAAGAAAACCTGGTTTCTTAGGTTTGGAAAAACATTGTGGTTTTGGTTAAAATCACTACTCATGTAACTTCAGTTACAAAATTGTGGCAGCGTGTTGTTGCTCCCAAAGTGGCAAACACAGAAGCCTGGTCAGTGGCTGTATGCCGTAGACGCTGTTAGTTACCCCTCTATCAAATCCAATCAAATCAATTTTCATTTATATAGGCCAAAATCACAATCACATTGTCCCAATAGGCTTTACAATCAGTATAGTGAACGACATCCTCCGTCCTTAGACCCTCGGTTCGAGTGAATAAAAACTTGCAATGTTGAGAAAGCGAGCAAAGTCTCAGTGGGGTTTGTTGGGGTGGGGTGTTTGAATTGGTCATACAGTGAACTTTGACTCCAAACTCCAGAGTTGAGACAGATTTGGATTTTAAGTTATGTTATGCAAGTTAGTTAAGGTATGTAAATGACATATTTGAGGTTACATGTGATGAATGCACAACCATGCACAAGCACCAGATGCACTGCAATTATTGTGTATAACGAGATGCTAATTTATAACACCTGTCAGGTGGAGGCTTTTTTTTTTCTTCTAAGTTTAATAGTAGAAAGAAGACCAGAAAAGATAAACCAAATGGAGAATGAGAATAAAAAAACAGTAAGCCAGACTTTGGGGGGACCCAAACACACAAACACTCACACACACACACACACACACACACACACACACACACACACACACACACACACACACACACACACACACACACACACACACACACACACAGAACTTCTAACACTTGGAGGCTGGTAGAAAATGGTCCCCTGTCTGTTCTGATAGCCAGTGTTGACTGATGGCCATCATTTAACAAGATGTCTCTGCGTGCTGTCCACTTTCCATAGCTGTCATCCAAGAGTAGAATGTGAGAGGATAATTAATGTTGGTCTGTAGTGGAATATAAAACACAGAGGAAACACCAGAAACCATTAAAGAGACTGCAGTGATTGACCCCTTCGTGCTTTTGTCCTTATAGAAACACTCCTGAATGCTACTGTTAACATTTAAATGCAGACAACAAAACCATAAACTGCATTACAACTTGTAAAAGGATGAACACAGCTACTGTCCTGCCCTTGTTAGTGCCATTACTCCCATAAATGAAGGAGACTAATTGAGGATGAGTTGGCATTCATCAGCTGTCATTTCATCTTTGCAGCAGGCCTGATGTGGACCTACTGGGCATAAATTGTTTTTTGACTTCACACAAGCCTTTATCTCATCTTAATGTGCTGCCAGTAATGGAGTTCAGTTCAAAATCATCCATCGTCCATCATCCCATTGGTGACCACCATTCAAGAGTGATTTGTTTTTAATTTATGTGACTAAGTTATTTACATAAATTAATTAAGTTTAGTTACCACTGGCCCATTCAAAGTGGTTTGTTAACATACATGAGGATATAGATTTTTGCACTCATGTAAATATAGGCATTATACACCTCGTTAGTTGGATTAGATTATCCACAGATCAGCCATATAGTTCATTTTAGGGAAACCATGACTACCAAATTATGATTCATTCAGATTTACCAGCACAGTAAACTGAAGAGACGGGAAAAAAGTTTTTGTTATGTTGCTGTCATGTTACAGCATAAAAGTGACCCAATCCCTTTATGTTTATTTTTCATCCCAGGACAGCCCCTGGAGTACAGCAAGCGCTCCTAGCTTGAAATGCCAATGGGCTCTGTCATGTATTGTTAGCAGCCATACTAGAAGGAGTTGCTATCAACACATCAATCATTCACACTTATAGCCAATCATTTTACTCTTCCAGCGATGGTTTGCATGAAAAGTCAAGTATTAAGGAACTATTTAAGTGCTGTGCTGTCCCACTTGCAACACTGTTGAACGTGCAGCACAACCATTACGGAGACAAACATACTTTTTTTTTAATCAAAACTATGAATGAGCACATATGGAATTATGTAGTAAACAAAAAAGTGTGAAATAATTCAAAACATGTTTTACATTTTAGATTCTTCAAAATAGCCACCCTTTGCTTTGATTACTGCTTTGCACACTCTTGGCATTCTCTCGACGAGCTTCATGAGCTAGTTACCTGAAATGGTTTTCCAACAGTCTTGAAGGAGTTCCCAGAGATGCTGAGCATTTGTTGGCCCTTTTGCTTTCACTCTGCAGTCCATCTCATCCCAAACCATCTCAATTGGGTTTAGGTCAGGTGACTGTGGAGGCCAGGTCATCCGGCGCAGCACTCCATCACTCTCCTTTATGGTCAAATAGCCCTTACACAGCCTGGAGGTGTGTTTGGGGTCGTTGTCCTGTTGAAAAATAAATGATGGTCCAACTAAACACAAACTGGATGGGATGGAATGTTGCTGCAGGATGCTGTGGTAGCCATGCTGGTTCAGTTTGCCTTCAATTTTGAATAAATCCCAACAGTGTCACCAGCAAAGCAGCCCCACACCTCCTCCTCCATGCTTTACGGTGGGAAACATACATGTAGAGACCATCCTTTCACCTTTTCCGCGTCGCACAAAGACACGGCGGGTGGAACCAAAGATCTCAAATTTGGACTCATCAGACCAAAGCACAGATTTCCACTGGTCTAATGTCCATTCCTTGTGTTTCTTGGCCCAAACAAATCTCTTATGCTTGTTGCTTTTCCTTAGTAGTGTTTATTTAGCAGCTATTTGACCATAAAGGCCTGATTCGCACAGTCTCCTCTGAACAGCTGATGTAGAGATGTGTCTGCTACTAGAACTCTGTGTGGCATTCATCTGGGCTTTATTCTGAGGTGCTGTTAACTTGCGATTGCTGAGGCTGGTGACTCGGATGAACTTATCCTCAGCAGCAGAGGTGACTCTTGGTCTTCCTTTCCTTTCCGGCACAGAAACAGCCTGCTCTCAGAAGAGCTCACTTGAGCGAGTTTTAGACAGCTGAAATTCAGGACCACGGATGTGTTAGGGGCAATACATTTCAAATACAGTGTTGTTAGACCTCAGACAGCTGTGTGAAATTGATGAAAAGCAGTATAATATGGGTCCTTTAAAGTAATGATGGACTGTCATTTCTCTTTACTTAGCTGATTTGTTCTTGCCACAATATGAATTCTAACATTTGTTAAATAGGGCTGTCAGCTGTGTACCAACCTGACTTCTGCACAACACAACTGATGGTTCCAACCCCATTAAGAAGGCAAGAAATTCCAGAAATGAACCCTGACAAGGCACAACTGTGAAGTGAAAACCATTTCAGGTGACTACATCATGGTGCTCATTGAGAGAAGGCCAAGGGCTTACAGCGCTGTCAACAAAGCAAAGGGCGGCTACTTTGAGGAATCTAAAATATGAAACATATTTAGAGTTATTTCACACTTTTTATATGTGTTCATTCATAGTTTTGATGCCTTCAGTGAGAATCTACAATGTAAATAGTCATGAAAATAAAGAAAAAACAAGGACAACTATGTTCAACTACGTTTGAACTGATTAAGCTTTTGGCTGTGCTGTAGTCATAGCCTATGCCAAATTATGCATTTTCAGCAAGAAATTGAAGGATGTGTCATCCTTCATTTCAAATGATTTAAAAGTTTGGTGACAGGTGGTAAACTTTTCCATAACAAGATACCACTGTAAATAAAGGTACTTGAGGCTGCATTTTGAACTCTGGGTACTTTACATGAACCCTTGCAAGGGGCTGAAATGTAAAGAGATGAAATGGTTGTATGATATCAATGTAATATTACCTAATATTGAAATGTGTATGTTTAGTGAACTGTGAACTGAGTGTGTGCGTGCGTGTGTGTTTTTGTGTGTGTGTGTGTGTGTGTGTGTGTGTGTGTGTGTGTGTGTGTGTGTGTGTGTGTGTGTGTGGGTGGGTGTGGGTGTGGGTGGGTGTTTGTGTCTATGTATGTGTGACACATACTGTCTGCAGATGCTGCACAGAGTTAGATGTGATACAGGCTGTGTATTGGAGTGGTTCTTTCCTCTAGGGGCTCCACACTCCACTGTGCAGGCAGGTGTGCACCCGTCTCTAACTGAAGCGGAACCAGACCTGTGACCTGGGCAGCAGGACAACTCTGTACAACAAGGTAACATCATACTTCATGAAAACACTGACGTATAATAAACCGTCAGGCCTACCATCACTAAGTCTATGTGCATTTTAATGCAAATCAGACCGGTGCACACGCAGCACTGCACAAGGAAATGTCATCACACAAGCATCTCTTTCTAAGTGGAATTTTTTTCACTATTATTCAGGAAACAAATGCACCCCTTGCTTGCTGAGGACCCTATTGTGCCTTCCATCACTGTTAAGATACATTTTCTTTCAGAAACTCTACCCAGTTTAACATTGATTTGTTAATTTGCAGGTCAAAAGATATCTCAACTTGATGGTTAAACTTGGGCTTAATCCAGCAAAAAAAGTGAGGGACCACAATCCCAATCCAGAATACTAAGCCTCAATTTCCACTCGATACGTCTCCGCTCATAAAGCAGACAGGAAGTAAAGCGTTAAAATAACGAACAGCATCCGGTTACATTTCAAAATAAAACACTCTGTGTTGACACGAGCACACAAATCTCAAAAAAGAGACAAACACAAGCTCTTCTGCTACTCCTTCGGTCGGGAACACTTCCTGTTGTTGTTTTTAATGACACAGACCTATAACTCCGGTCGGGAGTGATAATGTGATTATCGCGGGAACTCCTCGTCCTCCTACCGTACTGCGCCGTGGCATACTCGAACCGCAACCGGTGGGGATTGGCGGACGGCGGACGGCGGAGCAAAACCGGATCGGAAAAAAAAAGCGGACACGTATCCAGTGGAAATTAGGGGTAAGAGTGACCTGACAGAGTGGCTAACAGTGATTGACAAGTCAGGACTGCCAGGATAGTTTAAAGCCTGGAAGTACAAGCACATAGTCCTGCAAAGGCTATTCTTACCCTTTCTAGTCTATGATGTGTATATAACAACAGTGGGGGCTCTGGAAAAAGCCATCAGCCAGGTTCTGCGGAGGTGGCTGGGGCATGCCCAGACCTTAAGAAGCATCATCCTGTATGGGCATTTCATCACGCTGCAAGCCCATTAGCAGCCTAACCCTCAATTTCCACTGGATACGTCTCCGCTGCGTTGCGTCTCCGCCACGCCAGCGGAGCAGATACGTTTCACTTTAGTCTATGTGTCAATCCCCACCAGGTCCGCTGCGCTGCGTATCAGCTCCGTCCCAGCTCCGGCAGTCCGGAGCCCTCCGGCACAGATACGCAGGACTTCTATTTCTGGTAGATGCTGGAGCACGACGCAGCAATTTAGCTGAATTTAGCACGAAGCAGACAGGAAGTAAAGCGCCAAAATAACAAACAGCATCTGGTTACCTTTCAAAATAAAACACTCCGTGTTGACACAAGCACACAAATCTCAAAAAAGAGACAAACACAAGCTCTTCTGCTACTCCTTCGGTCGGGAACACTTCCTGTTGTTGTTTTTAATAACACAGACCTATAATTCCGGTCGGGAGTGATTATGTGATTATCGCGGGAACTCCTCGTCCTCCTGACGCCAGCTGTCTACCGTACTGCGCCGTGGCATACTCGAACTGCAACCGGTGGGGATTGGTGGACGGCGGACGGCGGAGCCAAATTGGATCGGAGCTGCAACGCAGCGGACAGGTATCCAGTGGAAATTAGGGGTAACAGAGGAGTTCACAGTCACATAGGCCATGAACATCATGATTTACTTGGACTTTTCTGATTTCAAGGTAGCTATGGTGGGAATTCACATACAGACTATAAGGAAGTGGCAGGCACAAGAAGTGGTAAGAGAGTGAAGGTGCGGCTGAGGCTTGGTGGGCACCATAGCAGTGGGGTGGGCAGGTCTGGGCAGTTTATTCCAAACAGTATTATGACTGTGCCCATCGAAAGGAGAAACGTTTTTTTTTTTTTAACAAAAAGACAAAATCTAGCTAACTCCTAAATAAGGACAAACAGGAGAAAAGGGGTTAAAGAAAAGGCTTCTCCCTCCTACAGGGCTTCCAAACAGTTTTCTTATTCACAAATTTACAAATGCTCAGATTGTAGAGAATCACATGTGTATAACACCAAACACAAAACACTAGTCAAGCCAGACACTAGTCCGAGTTGGATGTGGGTGAATTGGTGGTTAGGAAGACTGCAGTCAATTGATGCTTCAAAAAGGCTCACCACTATGCACCAAATTTCTCATCCAATTAATCTATGACACTTTCCCAAGCCCAGTCATCTTGCAGATCTGGGGCATAGCAAACACATCGGCATGCCAACTCTGCCAGAAAAGGGGCGCCTTGGAGTGCATCCTTCAATGCTCTCTTCAATTTCCCTTGGGGAAAATCAGTATTGCTGGCGCCATGACCAAGTCCTAAGGGTCAATGGCAGACACAATCTAGACAGTGATCCAAAAAAAGCAAAAACCTGCATGCCCACAAGAGACCCAATACCTTCATCAGAGCTGTGGAGAAGGCACAACCCGAACCTAGCTCATCAGGAGGGCCTCTTGATCCTGCACAGGACTGGTAGATCAAAGTCTACCTCTGAAAGCAGCTGAAGTTTCAAATAAACATTGCAACCACTTTGATGTTAATACAATATCTAGGTGGAGCAGAGTTGACAAAGCAAGTGGTCTTACTGGAACTTACTGTCCCCTGGGACGACAGGATTGCAGATGACAACGAACACAAATGTGTTAAATACACAGGTTTTACCACAGAGTGTTGGAGCAGTGGCTGGAGAGCCCGCTGTGAACCAGTGGAAGTTGTTTGCTGGCTGATCATGACAGAAAACACTAAAACTCCTTGGAGTTAAGGGACTGTAGAGCAGACAAGCCACCAAGAACATCGTGGAGGCCACTGAAAAGGTGGCTGTGGAACAGGAGGGATCCATGTTGTAGTGCACAATTGGACACAAGTCAAGGACTGATCACCCTTGGCTTAGGTGTCCGGTTGAGGGTGTCTGATTGAAGAGTTAAGGAACCCAACTGAAGATCCACCAGACAAATTACGTGCTGCCTGAGGAGTGGACAGGAGAAGCGACGCCCAAGAAAAGAGGCAAGTGCTTCAAGTTCTGTAGGGCACAGTGAACAAAATCTCTTTACAACTTGTAAACCGTGATTTTGCTGTTCTGTACATGCAACATCTATTGCATGTCTGTCCACCCTGGGAGAGGGATCTCAACATGGCAAGTTTTTCCTTTCTTGAATCGAGGGTCTAAGGACAGAGGATATTGTTCACCGTATCACCGAGTCTAAATTGGGTATCCGGCAGCCCCTCACAAAGCATTAATGGACCACCTGGACTGTGACAGTTATGCCTATTCCAGGGTGCCAATGGCTCCTGGCCTAACATTGTTTTGTGTTTCACCATGGTTAATTTGCTCAACATCATAAGATTGCCAGTGAAATGCTGTTTAAACAATAGTTACCTAATTTATAAGTCAAAACTAAACTTTTCAAAAAGGTTGGATGGCCAACTTGGCAAACATGCACAATTGACCCCCTCACACCCCATGGGCACAAGAAGCAGCAGGTTTGTTGGTGGTCAAGTCAACTATCAAGTCAGTTTTATTTTTATTGCACCAATACACAACAAAAGTTAACTCACAACATGTAGTTAATTAATTTAGAGATTCATTGTCCTCCTATGAACCAGCATTTGGCGACAGCGATGAGAAAACTACCTTTATAGTTTGTGTTGATTTGATCTGTTATATTTTAAAACTAGAATTGCACTCAGTAGAGCGCATACCTCCCCCAAAGACCAACATTCCCTTTAATTCAATTTAGCCTAATCCAATGTCAAGCTTCATAGCCCTGCATCATTCTAAATTTAAAACCACCCATAAATCCCTTACCATAATTTAGGTTCAGCAGATCCAAAATCCATATCAATTTCTAACAAGTTCCACCAAAATACGCCTGACTTCTTTTCATCAAAATTCATGCATTGAGAAATGAATGAGAATAAAAATAACAGCCTCTAAGAATGAAGAAAGTGACAAAGAACTTGTGGATCCACGTCTTTATCCAGATCAGAACCAAAAGTTACTAGGGTCTGTTCCGTGCAAAGAAAACATAACGTCCTTGGTGGTGGTAATTATTACTTATAGCTAGAAGCCTGTTTTGTAGAGGCGTGCTATATTAAACATGTAGTTTACCAAACATTGTGCCTCTTATTCACACTGTGCATGAATGGTGGATAGTTATGCTTGATCAAATTAAAGGTATGGTCATTAATGCTGATCTGATAGGGTCAGAGTTAACCCTTAGAATGCCATAAAGTGACCAGTCACACTGACGTAAGGTAATTCTGCCATGTGTAATGAAGACAGAGAGATGATCAAAAACAGCCAAAGAGGACAAGGTCCGAAGATAAAAAATGTAAATGAAGGACTTTAATAAGGTAAGGACAAAGACCTGTAAAGGCAGGGCTTTTCAAAGGCGGATGAACATCCTCGAGCTGAGAGGGTTGAAGGCAGACGCAGAAATTGCTGTGTTTCTGCTTTCCTGGTGGTAAAGTTTAGAGTTGCTATGTTTCATAGAAACATCAATGTATCCGGAGGTGGGGTTTCTGAATGAGCACTGATGGGATAGATGTTTTTATTTGCTGAAAATTCAAATATCAACAGTCTTTCCTCAGAATCAATAGCCATACCTTTAACACAAACTGCTTGAAACATATTAAAAGCAGGTAGCATTCCAGCACAGGAGCAGTGGTTAGTTTGTAGAATGAGATGTAAACTATATTTTAGCTCATGTGTAGTCTGCTGTGCACATTGTACTTGGTAAGTGCTTAAAGGGGTACATACACTTTACATCTTATTTATGCACTGTCCCATTACAGGTTGATCTGGCATTTTGAAACCAAATAACACAATTTAGCCTGTCTTTAGTCTCACAATCTCTTGACCTGTAAACCTTAAACAACAAATAGTTTTGGTGGAACTGTTTTGTGATGTTTTTAATGTCCTCTCCAGCTAATGTAATACTTATATTATAGATAGAAAGTTTTATTTGCTGAGGCAAATGGGGTCAGAGGTATCTAGCAGAACTTCATTATCTGACTAGGCCAAATCCAATCCCAAGGTCACCAGTGTAGACAGTCTCTGCAGTACCCTGAAGTTGTACATAAAAATCGCAAACAGAAAAAGGGACAAAGCACAGCCGTGGAAGAGCCCATCAGATATTGAGTCAAACTGCTTGTTGAGAATACAGACACAGCTTTGATTTAAGTCTTAGAAGAAATAGATGGGATGTGGCGAAGACGCTTTTGCCCTTATAGATGTGTTTGCCTTTTCTTTTAAGGACTTCTGCTTGACATTGACATTAGGCCAGAAGTAGATATGTTCCTATTTCATTGTATTGTGGGTCAGACATAGGCTGTCCCTCCAGTGGGATGGATCCAGAATACCTCCACAAGGAACCCTTTTAGTATATCCAGGTGTGGCTGGAGATTATGGCCTAGGAAAAAAATGTTTGTGCTACCTCGTCTGCTGCCAATGTGACCCTCTCCTGGATAAGCACTACAAAATAGATGCTACACATTTATTTACTGGTCTGACTTAAGATTACTACTTTATTTTAATGTAAGTTATTAGTTTTCTTTTTTTATGTTCTTGTTGGACTGAGGGAACTGAGGGAGAAAACGCTTATTCTCAAACGACATTAATGTTGCTAACTATACTGTGCAAGGGAGCATGAAAAGGACCCGGCACAGAGAGCCAGGGCATCAATGGCAATTAATGCAAGTGGTGTCTCAGACAAGGAGGCTAATGAGTTTTAATATACATGCAGGTGAGGGAAAGCTGAGTCGCTGAAGCCCTTAATGAACCCATGACAGCCTAATTAGGCACAATTTACAATTCTAGGATTCTAATCAGAGGCACTGAAATGCTGCCACACATCTTTGTAATGAATTGTATGAAGTCTTTTTAAATGCTCCAATCTGCTGCATTGATTGATAATTGCCTGTTTCTCTCTCTCTCTCTCTCTCTCTCTCTCTCTCTCTCTCTCTCTCTCTCTCTCTCTCTCTCTATGTCTGGCTTGTAGCTCTTCCAAGTTAGTCTGTAATAATGTGTATTTGATACACATTGCAGAAATACAGTTTACGCTAAATCAGAGATTGCACTATGCTACAGGTAGGGTAGGTAGGTAGGTACAGGTAGGGTTAATTTTGGCACCTAATTGATTTAGTTATGGTCTTTTGATAAAAAAATGTTATTGTAATTTAATCTAGTTTCAGTCAAAAAGAACTAAATATACATAAATTAATTTCCCACATAAAGAATCCATGGCTAGTGCTGCTGACACTAAGAATATCAGATTTGTGTTTTGCTCTTCATAATATACATTGATGTACATGTATGAATGTACTCAAAGGTATAACTTTTTGCTCTTTTTTTTTCTTTTGTGTTGGATATTAATGTACTTTTCATGATAATGGTTTGATCACCAATCATTCAGGGGTTGGAGTGGGTTTCTGGTAGGGGCGCACCAATCCGATATTAAGATTGGATATTGGCCCCGATATTGACAAAATAGCTGGATTGGGGATCGGAATAATCAACAGATCCATGGGCCAATCCAGTTATTGTTTTTCCTCCGTTGCAGCACATCCTACGTCATTCGTCAGCAGCACATGTGTCGCATGTTGGAAGAGTTGAGTTAACCGTTAAGCAACATGGAGCGAGCCAAAGAGTTGGCTGTGTGGAGATATTTCACGCTTGCCACGCCAACTAGTTTGACGACTGTTTGCAATGTCTGCAAAGTAAATGTTTCGAAATAGTTAAGTTTCGTTTTGAGCGAAAGTAAAGAGAGTTGCGTGCTTAAGCCTCTCGTTTACAACT
Organism: Diplodus puntazzo; assembly: GCA_963678695.2. Taxonomy (NCBI): domain Eukaryota; kingdom Metazoa; phylum Chordata; class Actinopteri; order Spariformes; family Sparidae; genus Diplodus; species Diplodus puntazzo. Next base: position 16,922,913 of record OZ023169.1, read on the forward strand.
CACAACACAAGCGCCAGCTGCTTATTGCATCTCGCGCAAGCGCAGAACGTACACGCTGCTGTGGAGTAGGCAGCACGTCGAAGTGGTGTGTTTCAGTGCAACTTTTGTGCCGAACGGGTCAAACGAGAGGCAACAGAGTGGTCGGAGAGTGGTCGGATAAGGCAGTTGGACGTCTAGGCGGTGTGTGGGGGGCTAAATACTCATTGATGTGCTGTAAAAACTTTTGAATAATGCCAGTGAATACCCTAAGGAAATATAACATAGTGTAATATAGTGTATGACACAACTAAGACCCCAAAAATAAATGGTTTGAAAGAGGAGGAAAGTAATCCATCTATGTCCAACTGGAATGGCTGAGGAGGTGGACTAAGACATTACTTATCACCCACCTACAATGCAGTAATGACTTTCCTCCCCAGACAGCTTAACAACCATTCACACCTGGGCTCACCTAATCCCAGCAATCCACATGAAGGCCGGTTGAGTCAACTCAGTCAACAAACTCAGAGCTCACACGTGTCCTAACGACTCTGTAAGGACACTCCCACACAGAGTTTAAAAGCCTACAACTCCTCTCCAGTTAGTTAGAACTGTACAAGCCTATGGATGGGAGGTCTTATGTCTTCAAGAAACTGAAAAAATTCCAGTTCCCCATGATACAGCACTTCACCATGACCTGGATGACTGAGAACCTTAGTCAACAAAAGTTGAATACATTTTTTAATGTATCAGATGGGGAGCATTAATATTTAAATGCAGTTTCTGGCGTTAAGAGAGAATGAGCAGATAATTAAAGTTAAATTCAGTATCAAATGTTTTAGTGGTAAGTGGTAAAGAAGTAAGAGATACAACATACTGTGTGTGTGTGTGTGTGTGTGTGTGTGTGTAGGTGTGTGCGTGTATGGTTATGCATGCATATTTTAATGGTAAATGGACTTTCCAGTCTATTGATCACTCAAAGCGTTTTGTGTGTGCATATTTGACAATGTTGGTAGGTGTGTGTGTGAGAGTTTGTACTAGTAGTATTAGTACAAGTAGTAGTAGTTGTAAAATATAAATGAAAGGAGGAGGAGGAAGACAAATTGAAGGAGCTTGTTAGAGAAATATAGAGACAGACAGAGGGCAAGTGAGTTTAAACCTGATGCAGATCAAGATCTGAATTTGTTAAGAGCTCAATATTTTAATTGCTGTGTCGTTGAGAGAGAAATGGGGAGAAAGTTGAAAAAAGTCCACTTCAAGAAAGCAGGCAAATGGCTGATATTTTTGCTGCTTTTGCATATATTTTTGCATCATGAGTGAGAGGACAAGTAGCCAGACGTGTAAATGTCTATTGTATTGATGTAGAGTCAAAAATGAGCAAATCACAGTGATTTGGAAAACTTGTGCTGTCTGCTGTGTTCCAGAAATGTAGGCCCAAAATTTAAATTGGGGCTTATGGGGTAGTTGGCTTGAGTGCTTGTAGCTTGAAAGCCACCACAACCAAAAGTGTAAGTCCTATTGCTGAAATAACTCAGTTAATGATGAATCTGTCTCAGCTCCCCAGATGAGACAAAGATTGCAGTGGTGATGATGACAAAGTTAGTTGTGGTAATGGCCAGAGATAGTTGATTTCATAGAGATTTTAGCTGATTATTATCCTTCTCCTTCAAAAGCAGTAACTGCTGTCACTTTAATGATGATATGATAGAAACTATGACAGTCTACTGAGCACACTGTGAAGTCTTTGTGTTTGTTGTCAAATATATGGCTGGTGCAGCAGTTAAGAAAAGTGGACGTGTTCGCCTGCTACCAGATATTTTTCCTCTCAGTATAGTGGAACTTGATGCAACAGTTGATCAAAGCCTAAAGCCCAAGCCAAAAGTATTGGCCCGATTGCTGCCAGATGCACATATGACAATCACCAATTTTCCTACAAGCTGATGTTTGAATTACGTAGGTGGAGTGAACATTGTGGGAATGAGAGTGAGATGGAAAGGTTTTTGAAATTTGTTGGAGGTCCTCTGAATTCTGTCAACCACCAGGTCCGCTGCGCTGTGTATATTCTCCGTCCCAGCTCCGGCAGTCCTCCGGAACAGATACACGGGACTTCTATTTCTGGCGGATGCCGGAGCATGACGCAGCAATTCAGCTGTACAGAGCAGACAGGAAGTCATGCACCGAAACAACAATACAACATCCAGTTACTTTCAAAATAAAACACTTGTGTTGATGCCAGCACAAGAATCTCAAAAAAGAGACAAATACAAGCTCTTCTGCTAATCCTTCAGTCGGGAACACTTCATGTTATTGTTTTGATAACACATACCTATAACTGCAGTCGCGAGTGATTATGTGATTATCGCGGGAACTCCTTGGTCTTGGAATTGCAGTTGTTGACAGTGCTGCGCCGTGGTGGACCCAAAACGCAACCAGTGAGGATTGCTGGATGGTTAACAGTGGAGCAAAACCGGATCGGAGCCGTAACGCAGCGGACACATATTTGGTGGAATCTCGGGGTCATTGACTTTGGACTTTTGGTATTTAAATCAACGATGCTTGGCGCTCACACGCAGTCACAGTGGGTGGACAATGCCTAATGCCAAACTTTTAATGTGAAGATGCTGACCATAATCATCATTATGTTGTTGCTGTTATTTTCACAGACACAACTGGGCACACTGCAGAATAATTTCCTGAATGGATAATTGTTTATCATTTATCAGACGCTTTTATGCAAAGCGACTTGCAATAATTCATACATTTATACACTGATAGCGGAGGCTGCCATGCAAGGTGCCGACCAGCACATCAGGAGCAGTGTGGGGTTCAGTATCTTGCCCAAGGACACTTTGACATGCAGAACAGGGGAATACCAGGGGAAACCAGCAACCTTCCTTTAACAAGACACTGGCCCTACCCCTGAGCCACAGCTACCCCTATAACTATACATATATTGTGTTGTCTGTTTGCGTAGCATTAAGGAACTACAAACATTTTGTTATGCAACCCTGCATTGTATAATGACAAATACATGACTTTACTACCTTGATAAATTGTAAGAGCACCATGTGTTCATTTATTTTAAATTATAGAACCCAGCCTCCCCCAGGTTGCTAAAAAGCTATATATGCCCTGCTGTGCTTTAAGATAGCTACACCCCTGAATACAACAATGTAAATAATGCTTTTTGATTCCAACATGTAGACAGGCTCTTTTGCCTAATCTTAAAGAGCCCACAACCTGAAAATACTGAGAATCACTATCAGACATAACCTGATAATCTTCCTACATTAGATACATGATACCTTTTCTGTGTAATCTAATGCTGATGCCTGTGTTAACTCCAGCTACATGGATCTATCCTCTTTCCCCAGGCATGAAATTACCGCTCATCTGTTCTGTGGCTTCTACGCTATGTGCCTTGTCCAACAAAGCAGATTCCAAAATTGTCCTTGCAGAGGTACACAGCACAGTGTGTATGTGCTCCATCATGGCTGAATGATTACACACTGTGATGAGAGGCCAAACAAATGCAGGGTGTTTAGAGGTATTATACTTCTTCTCCTTAACATCAACATTAAGAATTTAACACAGGCACGAGCCAGGTATTAAACCATTTTTCCATGACCATAGACTATTAGACACAATACAGGTAAGTCCCAAAGTAACCATGAGCCATTACAGCACAGTTTTAAGACTTTTGTAAAACGAGATTACAATACTGTTAAGCAGACAGTATTGCAGTATGGGGTCCTGCATCACCAGGCGCAGGGACAGCTTCAAGTTCCAGTTCAAATGTATTTGTCCCTGAAAGGCAATTGTTTTTTTGTTTTTTTTGCACCATCGAGAAAACATGAAATAACATACAGGCTCAACAACACTACTTCAACAAAAAAGCACAGTCATCAAAATAAGAAATAAAGACACACCAACTATGACAATCCTGCCAAACCCCTGAATAAGGTATGACCAGCAAAACAATCCTGATTTAAAATATATCAACATGTCGCACACATCAAAATGATGAATACAATTACTAACTAAAAAGGTTACTTGAGTAGTGAATAACTTAAAGTGAAACTCTCACCAAAATGCAACCTCAGCTTTTTTTGTGAATGTATATGAGTCAAACCTTTGTGTAAAAGCATAATTACGACAAAAGAGGTACTTTTAAGATTTACCGTATTTTCCTTTTCGGGTCAAGCTCATTTTCAATCGAGTGCTTACGATAGCATCAAAATCATTATTTTTAAAACACCAGGAAGGCTCGACATAACATGAAACTTTGCTTTAATATCACCAGGGTCTCTACACATGAACACGAGCATTGAGAACATTGTTTGTGTACACAGAGTTTTTGAACAACTCACCTTAGCAGTTGCTAGTTCTGCTCCCAGTCGTCATGGCAGCCAAGAAGTGTCGATCTCAGAATGTGACTTAACATTTTTCCTTCTCATTTATGAATGTTAGCATTATATATTAGCTAGCACAGCCTAGCCAAGTAATGTAAGGCTCTCAATAAATAACATAAAATTAGGCATAATTTGTCATTTTACCAAATAGTTTTGTCTGTACAGTCACAAATCACCCCCAACAGAATATCTACATGAGGGCTTTTCAAAATGGACACCAAGTTTGGAACGAGGCACCCCGTAACACATCGCCCCCATCCCCTGTTTACTTGCTTAGTTTCAGTTCATTCCTGTATGCCATGGGATCATAATGTTAATTGATCTTACAGAAATTCAAGAGTTAAGCAAAGACAACCCAATATTGCTAATTAAGTTAATGCCAAAATACACCAAATGTATAAAACTGTGTGTATAAATGTATGACTGTGAAAGTAGGGGAAACAGTAAACATTCCCTAAACCTCTGTGTCTCTGAGCTTAAAGCTTTAGGCTTTATAAGCTAGCAAAGTGTGATGATGATACAGTAATAATAAACTAAATCTGTGCTAATGATAAAAACCCTGCATTCATATGGTACTTTCAGTATAAAGGAGACCAGAACATTGGAAAATAATAATATACTTCAACTTAAGGAGGTATTTCACCACTGGAAAGATGGCCCATGCATAAAACTGTGCTGTCTATGCAGTAGGAAGACACAAATATTTTTGAAATTCACACTACACGACCAGAGAAAACAAGACTGTGGAATTCCCTTTTGCTCAAAAGGTAGAAAATGTAGAACAACCAGAATACATACAGGTTTGTGGTCCAGACCAGGTCATTATGGAGCCTTCTTTCCAGGTGGGTTGGAATAGACATACGATCAAGGAATAGCTGGATCACTAATTATTCTGAAGATATAGTAGCTGGGTGTTGTACATTGACTGGGGGAAAAATGCTTTCCATGTCCTGGTCAAGCCACACAGCCAAAATGCATTCCGGCAGACTGCACGTTGGTCAATCAAACTGTCATTTTGTGGGGTCCTGTTCTGTAAGACATTACCAAAGTAAGAGATAATTAAGAGTTTCAGAGTTTCAGTTTAAGTTTCAGGTTCTGCCATTAAGACTACAGATATATATATTTGTTATGGAAAGACAGCTTTACAGTGTCAGATTATATTGACCACCTACCCAAAACAAACCTACATAAATATAACATTTTCACATTTTCTGTTGTTTTGTCATTACAGGCATGCTCATTAACTAGCCTACAGATGTATTGTTTCTTGGTGCTGAGGATACCTGGGAAAGCACAACTCTGTTGTCAGACCCTCTTGTGTTCTGCTCCGTATTCATCAGGAGTACCATGGTTGCAATGGGAAGTACAATGGCTTCAAACCTCCCATTTAAACAGAAAGAGACATATATAAAGTACAACTATATTGTTTATAGAGTTCTACTCTATATAGTGTACGATTAATTTATGTATACAATTTTTAATTGCTAAAATACGCTTTGAATTTTTATATAAATCTTGGACAAATTACATCAGTTTTGAAATAATGACATATTTTTTTGTGGGCCTCAACTTGGAGGCTGGTGGGGCTCTAGTGCAGTTATAGGTTGAGGCATGAAGTAAGTCACAGGAACACTAAGGCAGGTAGATGTTTCTGATGTCTGGAAATCATAGCCAATTTGCTGTAATTGTTGTGTATATGATAATATAGAAATTAAACTTAAGGTTGCATGATACAGCTTTAAAACTCCACATACTGAGTTTGCAACCAAGGATTTCAGGCCTGACTTGATCAAAATGTGAACGAAGCCACAGAAGGCAGTATACAACTGTTTTTAGGTTGGGCATTAAAATTAATAAAATAAAATGGAGTGCTCCATTCAGATTAAATTTAAGGGGAAAAGTACATTTAAAGAGGTGAAGATATCCTTTTTCAGATTAATCCCAACCATTGGTTACAAAAATCAATCATATAAGTCTATGGCAAAAACCAATCCTTATTAATTAAACAAGGAGTTGGTTCTTGTTAGTTAACAGAAAGCCTGGAAAAGTTTAAAAGGATTTGGGTGTTTGACAGGAAACAAGGGTCTAACAGAGAGACTCTGTTAAGTTGCATTATGAGTAATGTAGCATCCGATATTTTTGGAGCTTGACCCAAAAACCTGCCGGAAGCCTGCTGCTTAACATGATCAGCTTTTTAAAACACCAAAGCTAGGGACCTCCATACTGGCCCACAACCCATGGGAGTAATTTGTCCAGAAAAAGGTTCAAATAGTCTGACAGAATTCTCACTCTGCTGTTATTTGCTCCTATTTAATTTTCCTGGTAAAACTGTTAAGACTCAGTGTTGGGCCAAAGCATGCATGTAATTACTCCTGGGTTTGTATGAATTCCTGTGTGTGTACGTGTGTGTGTGTGCGCGCGCGCGCGTGTGTGTGTGTGTGTACGCGTGTTGGTCTGCATCTAGTACATGGTTTGCACAGTTGTCGATGTAAAAATTTCAAACTTGTGTTCCACTTCCAATAGAGTCCTCAGTGCGACGGCTGCAGCCTGAGCTGAATTCTAACAGCATTGTTGAGCAATCTGTCAAAACAATGAGTAAGCCGATTTGTATACAAAGGAGCAGAATGTAATTCTGAATGAGAATTTGGGCTATTCATCCCTTTTTCACAGCCTGTGACAGGTAATTCTCCAGGGTTCAAATATTTCTGGATAACATAATCATATTTTCCAAGTTTTTTCATCATTGACCTGCCCTTCTTCCAGTTAAATCACATCCTAGGGATTAAAGGCAGCTATTAAACTAAATCCACTCATGTTTACCAGAGGATGATATCAAACTTCAATTGAAGTTTGGGCTTTAGCAGTTTCATTTTGATCTTGATGGGATTTTCTGATCCTTCAAATAAGCCACAAAAGAGCCCTCCACCTGCTACGAGCTAAATTAATATGAATGTTTTATTTCATGGAGATTGGAAGAGTCAATCATTTCTCGACAGAGGATATGAATTGCAAAGAGCAGGGATTACTGCCTCTCAGCCTATAGAACAACACACAAGCACATACACACACACACACACCAGCAATGGGAAAAGAACTGTTCAAAAACAGGATTTTCAAATATGATAAATTCAGTGATTATGTATTACAGTAGTTTACAGTAAAAAAAAACTTGTTTGGCACAGTCACATTTTTAAACAACAAAATGAACAATAATAATTATCTTGTTTTTTTTTTTTTTACCACCAAGGTTATATATAACATGTGTTTGTTTGTTTGTTGGTTGTTTGTCAGCAGCATAACAGGATCCTCACTTTCTTGAACACCTAGATGTGAGGCGTTTTTCGAAATTTTCATTCATCTCTCAGGGAATAATGCATTAATCTTGATGAAAAATTAATTAATTAATTTGATATTGAGTTAGAGTTAGGACCTGATCTGAGCATAAAGTGTATAAGAAACCTCAGCTGATTTAAAGGAAACTGTGTAGGTACAATAACATTCTGTTAGGACAGGACATTTATCAGTTCTATGTACACTGTACATTTCTGATAAAACAATGAAATACTTGTAGATTTACAGATTTACATTTTCAATAATTTGAGGTTGTCTTCTAAAAATTATAGTTAATTAACCATAATTTATGATTACATAAAAATTATGTTTTTAACAGTAATTTACTGTCCATCCATCCATCCATCCATTTTCGTCCGCTTATCCGGGGCCGGGTCGCGGGGGTAGCTGCCTGAGCAGGGACACCCAGAGTTCCCTCTCCCCGGACACTGCCGCCAGCTCTTCCGGGAGGATCCCAAGGCGTTCCCAGGCCAGCTGGGCGACATAGTCACGCCAGCGTGTCCTGGGTCTTCCTCGGGGTCTCCTCTCGGCGGGACATGCCAGGAACACCTCCCGAGGGAGGCGTCCCGGGGGCATCCGAAACAGATGCCCAAGCCACCTCAGCTGGCTCCTCTCGATGTGGAGGAGCAGCGGCTCTACTCTGAGCTCCTCCCGGGTGACAGAGCTCTTCACCCTATCTCTAAGGGAGCGCCCTGCCACCCTGCGGAGGAAACTCATTTCGGCCGCCTGTATCCGGGACCTTATTCTTTCGGTCATGACCCAAAGTTCATGGCCATAGGTGAGGGTCGGAACGTAGATTGACTGGTAAATCGAGAGCTTCGCCTTTCGGCTCAGCTCTCTCTTCACCACGACAGACCGATACAACGACCGCATTACTGCGGCCGCTGCACCGATCCGCCTGTCAATCTCACGCTCCATCCTTCCCTCACTCGTGAATAAGACCCCAAGATACTTAAACTCCTCCACTTGAGGCAGGAACTCTCCTCTCACCTGGAGGGAGCAAGCCACCTTTTTCCGGTCGAGAACCATGGCCTCGGATTTGGAGGTGCTGATTCTCATCCCAGCCGCTTCACACTCGGCTGCAAACCGCCCCAGGACATGCCGGAGGTCCTGGCTCGAAGGAGCCAACAAGACCACATCATCCGCGAAAAGCAGAGATGAGATCCAGTGGCTCCCGAACCGGATCCCCTCCGGCCCGAGGCTGCGCCTAGAAATTCTGTCCATAAAAATAATGAACAGAACCGGTGACAAAGGGCAGCCCTGCCGGAGTCCAACATGCACTGGGAACAGGTCTGACTTACTGCCGGCGATGCGAACCAAGCTCCTGCTCCGGTCGTACAGGGACCGTACAGCCCTTAACAGAGGGCCTCCGACCCCGTACTCCCGGAGCACCCCCCACAGAATGCCACGAGGGACACGGTCGAATGCCTTCTCCAAGTCCACAAAACACATGTGGACTGGTTGGGCAAACTCCCATGAACCCTCGAGCACCCTGCGGAGGGTGAAAAGCTGGTCCAGTGTTCCACGGCCAGGACGAAAACCGCATTGTTCCTCCTGAATCCGAGGTTCGACTATCGGCCGAATTCTCCTCTCCAGTACCCTGGAATAGACTTTCCCAGGGAGGCTGAGGAGTGTGATCCCCCGATAGTTGGAGCACACCCTCCGGTCCCCCTTTTTGAATAGGGGGACCACCACCCCGGTCTGCCAGTCCAGAGGCACTGTCCCCGACTGCCACGCGATGCTGCAGAGACGTGTCAACCAAGACAGCCCCACAACATCCAGAGACTTGAGATACTCAGGGCGAATCTCATCCACCCCCGGTGCTTTGCCACCGAGGAGCTTCCCAACTACCTCAGTGACTTCGGCTTGGGTGATGAATGAATCCACCTCTGAGACCCCAGTCTCTGCTTCCTCTATGGAAGGCGTGTCAGCGGGATTGAGGAGATCCTCGAAGTATTCCTTCCACCGTCCGACAATGTCCCCAGTCGAGGTCAACAGCTCCCCACCTCCACTGTAAACAGTGTTGGTGGAGGACTGCTTCCCCCTCCTGAGGCGCCGGATGGTTTGCCAGAATTTCTTCGAGGCCGACCGATAGTCCTCCTCCATGGCCTCCCCGAACTTTTCCCAGACCCGAGTTTTTGCTTCCGCGACTGCCCGTGCTGCAGCTCGCTTGGCCTGCCGGTACCTGCAGCTGCCTCAGGAGACCCCCGGGCCAACCAGGCCCGGTAGGACTCCTTCTTCAGCTTGACAGCATCCCTTACTTCCGGAGTCCACCACCGGGTTCGGGGATTGCCGCCACGACAGGCACCGGAGACCTTACGGCCACAGCTCCGGACAGCTGCGTCAACAATGGAAGTGGAGAACATGGTCCATTCGGACTCAATGTCCCCAGCCTCCCTCGGGATCTGGTTAAAGCTCTCCCGGAGGTGGGAGTTGAAGACCTCCCTGACAGAGGGTTCCGCCAGACTTTCCCAGCAGACCCTCACAATACGTTTGGGTCTGCCAGGTCTGTCCAGCTTCTTCCCCTGCCAGCGGATCCAACTCACCACCAGGTGGTGATCAGTTGACAGCTCAGCCCCTCTCTTCACCCAAGTGTCCAAGACATACGGCCGGAGGTCAGATGACACGACCACAAAGTCGATCATTGACCTCCGGCCTAGGGTGTCCTGGTGCCACGTGCACATATGGACACCCTTATGCTTGAACAATCAGGGAGGCCGTTCCTCCCAATCACACCCCTCCAGGTAACACTGTCGCTGCCCACGTGAGCGTTGAAGTCCCCCAGTAAAACAACGGAGTCCCCGGTTGGAGCACTCTCCAGTACCCCTCCCAGGGACTCCAAGAAGGCCGGGTACTCTGCACTGCTGTTCGGCCCATAAGCCGAGACAACAGTGAGAGACCTATCCCCGACCCGAAGGCGCAGGGAAGCGACCCTCTCGTTCACTGGGGTAAACTCCAACACATGGCGGCTGAGCTGGGGAGCTATAAGCAAGCCCACACCAGCTCGTCGCCTCTCACCGCGGGCAACTCCAGAGTAGAAGAGAGTCCAGCCTCTCTCAAGGAGTTGGGTTCCAGAGCCCAGACTGTGCGTGGAGGCGAGCCCGACTATTTCTAGCCGATACCGCTCGACCTCCCGCACCAGCTCAGGCTCTTTCCCCCCCAGCGAGGTGACATTCCATGTCCCCATGGCTAGAGTCACCGTCCGGGGATTGGGTCGCCGGGGCCCCCGCCCACGACTGCCACCCAAATCCCTCTGCACCGGCCCCTTCTGAACCCTCCAGCGAGTGGTGAGCTCACCGGAGGGCGGGCCCACGTCGCTCCTTCGGGCTGGGCCCGGCCGGGTCCCGTGGGCAAAGACCCGGCCACCAGGCGCTCGCCTGCGAGCCCCAACCCCAGGCCTGGCTCCAGGGTGGGGCCCCGGTAACGCCAATCCGGGCGACGTAAACTGCCTTGATTTTATGTCTTTCATTAGGGCTTTTGAACCGATCTTAGTCTGACCCGTCACCTAGAACCTGTTTGCCTTGGGAGACCCTACCAGGGGCATTAAGCCCCGGACAACATAGCTCCTAGGATCATTCGGGTACTCAAACCCCTCCACCACGATAAGGTGCCGGTTCGAGGAGGAGAGTAATTTACTGTATTTCTACTTATTCCAATGTAATCTTACATAAATAATACATTTTTATAATACAAGTTTATCATCGTTTTCCATTAAATAATGTCTTGACTGTGAATTAACAGATATTTTATTACGGTGGGTTTTTCTTTAGATCCAAATGCAGAGACCAGAGACAGGTATTCAGAGAGCAAAAAGGATGAACTCCTTGGTATCAGCGTATATCGTGGGCCACCAAAAATGCTGACGGATGAGGGATAAGGTCCTTTGGAAACCTGGGTGACATGCCAGTTTAGATGAATGTCCCCACTGGAGCACTTGGGACCTAGTATTGTCCGGGACAAACATCCGGCTGGTTGGATGTTCATTCGGGGGAGGTTGCGTGGGCTGCGCCATCAGGATGCAGTGCTCTATGTCCCACCTGGCTACAGCTACCACACACTGGGGGGGTTATGTTGGGCTCTTCAGCACCTTCATCATCAGAAAGGAAGAACTGATGAGAGAGGGCATCGGGCTTGGTGTTCCTGGAGCCTGGTCGCTAGGTGAGGGTATGATAAGCGTCCCTGAAAGAACGCCCAAAGAGCCTGGTTCAGCCACTTCAACGGGAGAAGATATGTGAGGTTTCTGTGATCGGTCTACGTGAGGAAAGGATGAGCTGCTCTTTCAAGCCAGTGTCTCCATTCTTGGATGGCGAGGACATTGGCTAACAGCTCCAGATTTCAACAACATAATTTCTCCTGGCAGGGGTGAGTCGATGAGAATAGAAGGCACAGGGATGAAGCTTTTGGTCAATCAAGGATCACTGAGATAACATCGCTCCAACTCCAGTGTCTGGGGCATCCACCTTCACCACAAACTGGAGACCTGTGGACAATAGCTCCTTTAACCTGGCAAACACCTCCTCAAATTCAGGTGTCCCGAGGAAGGGGAGATTGGTGAAGGTGAGCTGAGTGAGCAGAACAGCCAAACGGCTGTAGTCCAGACTGAAGCCGCAATAGAAGTGTTGAAGTTGTTTGCAACTCTCGGGAGCCGGCCAGTTGGTCAGCGCCTGTAATTTGGAGGGATCCGTCCTCACCTGCCGATGACGAGTCCCAGCAAATCCACAGATGGTGACTGGAGGTGACACTTCTCAGCTTTGACAGGGTTAGTTTGTCATTCATTCAGGGCGAGTGCGATGAGCCAGAGGTCAGGTGTATACTGAGGCTGAAACTGAGATTTTTTTGTTTGTTCAATGATGAAATACATGGGTCCTTTTTGTAGGGTTGACTTATAACTAAACCACAATTTTCTTTTTTTATTTATTCTTGTCAGATTTTTGCACCCCAGCACCATCAAACCGTTGCAATACATGTGTATAAATGTGTCTGAAAAAGGGGTGTGGGATGGGGCACCATTGAAGACATATACCCTTTAGTTCAAAGTGCTTTCCCTCTGTGAAAATGATGCCTTGAAAAGTATGTGCTCTACTTTGTAGGTTTTTAGCCAGGTGGTCCAAACTACACAATGTGCCCTTGTGCGTGTTAATGTAATGCTAATCTAACACTTGTGATTGACCAATGAGGGCTGAGCAAGATGATATAAAGTACACTGTGCATTTTATACTTGTTAATGTAATACATTTGCATTTCAGAGTTTTAGAGTAAAGATGTTCATAAACAGTTTGTAACTTTGTAATTTCATCAAAGTTGCCCTATTTAGGATTTAGCCAGATAGCCATAAGTCCATTGCATTTTAATAGGGCTACAACTAAGAATTATGTCGACTAGCGTCTCAGCTTCTCAGTTAGCTCTTTGGTCCATAAAATATCAGACAATGTTAAAAAAAATGTCAATAAATGTTTCCAAGAGTTGAGAGGCTTGAATGAGAGAAATTGGACTTTGTTTTTAAAAATGGCTCAAAAACATTAATTTGATTATCAAAATAGTTGGCAATTTAATACTTGGCTGGTAGTTGTACTCTATGTTATTGGGGCAATGAGCTTTGGGTCACATGCTTTTGAGTTTCAAAAAGTCAATGTGATTGACTTGCGTATAAAACCACTACCAAAGACAGTAACAAATATTGAGTTTAGTTAACATAAAATAGTGTGTTTGTGTACTTTTTTCTTAAAAGTTCAGTTAACTTAATCCCATGGTTGAAAAACCGAACATTTTAAGCATTTATATTAATTTTTGCTAACTTATTCAGATTTACAGTAATTTACATATTCAGTGTTTTACAAATTACATTGCAGGTTTTTACCATAATCTTACAGATACACAGGGTAATTCCATAAAATATATTTTCATGTATATGTGCAGAGATTTGTCTTAACAACCTTATTGTGTTTTTATACATTATTTCTTAGTTAATGTACATGGAAACATATAGTTTAATAGAAAAACAATGTAGAAAGAGAAGGTAATTCCATAAAATAACTACTAAAAAACCTTAATTAGCAGAGATTTAAATCAAATAATTCTCTAAAATGATACTACGAATACTATAATTAATACTGTAAATGTGCAGACATTTGTCTTTGGTTTTATGAACTCTGTGCATTTTTATACATTATTTCCTTGCTATTGCACATGAAAAAACTATATTATTGATAGGAAATTACTGTAGATATAATTGGCTGTAAGTAACACTAATAAATACCCTAAATTGACACAGATGAACCTGAAAGGCGTCTGATACTAAGGTATCTTGATATGTCTATTTTCCTACAATACGTATGCATTTATTAATAATGATATCATTGTTAAAACAAATGTTAAAAAGAAAATGGTACAAAGTCTGGCAGCAAAGTTTTCAGAAGGATACTGTGAAATTAAAGTAAATAACTGATTCAGTCACAGTATATATAATGTAATATAACTGATTTGACTGTAAAATGTAGGGTTAGGGTCATGTGTTTTTTTTTAAGTTTATTCCATGTAATTCTATCATAAGGTTATTTACCGTAACTACAAAGTATAACAAAATAATTTCCTTTGGGTTTAATAAATTTCTATCTTGTCTTGAATAGCAAGCTCGATACTTAACCTACTTAAAAAGCATGCTCTTATTCCCTCCATCGTTTATCACACACAAAGCAGGTCACATCAACATGTTCTTTCCTTTATATTATCATACAGTGATTTGACTAAATTTGTTGTCATTAAGCAGGCAAACAAACAAAAACCGGAGACATGTCATCATCACACACAAACACCAAATCAGACATTCTAGTTCCACCTGTACATCAGCTATGATTACATGATCTGGGGACATAAATTATGTTGCTATGGCAATGCTGGCAGCAGGGGACATAAATTAGCATTTGGGTTATATATAGGATGTTGAATTTCTTTTGAATTAACAGGGATTAGCAGGAAGTAAACATACATTGTAGACTCAGTTTACACTGCCTATCTATCGAAGAGTCACTCTGTTCTACTTTATTCAAAGGAATATAAATATCAGTAAATCGGTTGCTTGAAGTGCTGTACATTAGGCATTATACAAAAGCTTTACCAGAGGCAGCCCTGACCAATTTGGTGCCCTAGGCATGTCCTTCAGAGGAGATTATATATATATATATATATATATATATATATATATACATATATATACATATATATATATATACATATATATATATATATATATATATATATATATATATATATATATATATAGATAGATAGATAGATGATATAGATAGATAGATAGATATATATATATATATATACATATATATATATATATATATATATATATATATACATATATATATATATATACATACACATATACATATATACATATATATATATATATATATATATATATATATATATATATATATATATATACATATATATATATATATATATATATATATATATATATATATATATATATATATACATAGATAGATAGATAGATAGATAGATAGATAGATAGATAGATAGATATTGTGTGGCCACCATTATTTTCCAGCACTGCCTTAACCCTCATCAAAGCTTCACAGGTTGCCACTGGAATCCTCTTCCACTCCTCCATGACCACATCACAGTGCTGGTAGATGTTAGAGACCTTGCGCTCCTCCACCTTCCGTTTGAGGATGCCCGGTCTGGAGACATGCTTGGCCACTCCATCACCTTTACCCTCAGCTTCTTTTATTCCATCATGTTGGAATACTGCCCTGTGGCCCAGTTTCCAAAGGGAGGGGATCATGCTCTGCTTCAGTATGTTACAGAACATGTTGGCATTCATGGTTCCCTCAATGAAATGTAGCTCCATAGTGCCGGCAGCACTCATGCAGCACCAGACCATGACACTCCCACCACCATGCTTGACTGTAGGCGAGACACACTTGTCTTTTTGTCTTTGTACTCCTCACCTGTTTGCCACCACACACGCTTGACACCATCTGACCACAGGACATGGTTCCACTAATACATTTCCTTAGTCTGCTTGTCCTCAGCAAAATCTTTGCAGGCTTTCTTGTGCATCATCTTTAGAAGAGGCTTCCCTCTGGAACGACAGCCATGCAGACCAATTTGATGCAGTGTGCGGCGTATGGTCTGAGCACTGACAGGCTGACCTCCCACCCCTTCAACCTCTGCAGCAATGCTGGCAGCACTCATACATCTATTTTCCAAAGACAACCTCTGGATATGACAGTGAGCACATACACTCAACTTCTTTGGTTGACCATGGATTGGTCCTGTCCTTCTGAGTGGAACCTGTCCTGTTAAACCGCTGTATGGTCTTGGCCACCGTGCTGCAGCTTAGTTTCAGGATGTTGGCAATCTTCTTATAGCCAAGGACATCTTTACGTGGAGCAACAATTCTTTTTTCAGATCCTCAGAGAGTTCTTTGTCATGAGGTCCCATGTTGAACTTCCAGTGACCAGTATGAGAGAGTGTGAGAGCGACAACACCAGATTTAACACACCTGCTCCTTATTCACACCTGAGACCTTACGACACTAACAAGTCACATGACACCGGGGAGGGAAAATGGCTAATTGGGCCTAATTTGGACATTTTCACTCAGGGGTGTACTCACTTTTGTTGCCAGTGGTTCAGACATTAATGGCTGTGTGTTGAGTTATTTTGAGGGGACAGTAAATTTACACTGTTATACAAGCTGTACACTGACTACTTTACATTGTCATTTCTTCAGTGTAGTCCCATGAAAAGTTATAATACAACATTTACAAAAATGTGAGGGGTGTATATATACATACATATATATATATATATATACATACATATATATATATATATATACATACATATATATATATATATATATATATATATATATATATATATACATATATATATATATATATATATATATATATATATATATTACACTTCATAAGGTCAAGATTACTCTTGAGTTACATCATTCAGCATTGAAATATAGCACTGACATTAAATCGAAACATGGACATTTTACAGTTCACTGATTAGGTTTCTAAATTTCAGTCCATAAATTTAACAGATTTCTTCCCATTTTGCAGCATTAGCCTGAAATCAGACTAACATGATGTTGATAAGTGTGGTGATTTATCCTGATTTGGTTGATGAAGTATCCTGGTGTCAACGCTGACTGATTATGGAAATCAACAGTAAATTGTTTTTGAACGTGGGCCACTTCTCCTCAGCACTCCATGAAGGGCACAGGGAGGTGTGTGCCATAACTCACTGCCTTGATGTCAGACTTGTAATGTAATTACAAACCCATCTGTCTCTCATCGTATGACAAGCACAAAATGTCCAATTATGGTTTTGTTTAAATTGTAATTAGTTCGGCCCAATTTGCCATCCTCCAGCGTGCTGCATGTGCCTAATGAAAGGGAGATGCATGATTCTGTGCTAAAGAACCTGAGAGATTTCTGCTCACTTCTACATGCACACTCTGCTTTTTAGGTAAAGCAATAACTAATAGGTAATAGGGTCACAATGTTAGTCATGCTTACCAGTACATTTCCTTTAAGCTGTTGGAGGCAGAGACAGTTCTGGTGCCTGAGGCCAGACATCGCCAGTGCACTGAGGGGACTGATTTTTTCATGGCCAATAATTTACTGATATCTAATTAAACTTTATTCAAATCCTGGCATACATCCACAGTAAACTCCCTCAGTCGGACCTGTTTCTAATCATATCTGGACATTTATAATATGAAACATAAGAATGCTGTATGACTCTATTATCCAGGGTTGGTATTAATAAAACTTCTAACAAATAGTCCTTAACTTTGACTTGTGAGTAAAAAAAAAAAAAAGAAATTCGAGAGAATACAGAAGCTCAAAGTAACTCAAACACTAAGTGTGATTCTTCAGTCCTGACCACAATGACTTCTCATTGCTGAACTATATAATCATGTTTACCAACACTACACTCCCTTCAGCAACAAAACATCTAAAAGCAGACATCTAAAGATAATTGGTTGTGCAGCATTATATCAGTCATCACAACCTCTACTCCATTTATAACAACAAATGTACTTTGAAATGAGCAGTAAATTGAGATTTAGGACACCTGAGACCGTTTGTGTCATCACAGACAGTCTCACAGTCACATTATAATAGCAATAAATAATACTCTCTTTGTCCCATTGTGGGGATATTGAGGGTATTAAATAGTGTACACATTTACACACTCAGAATCTGGACACTGATACAAAGTACCTGACTGTATTTAGTGCACTATGTCTACACTGTTTTGAACCCTACTTTAGCAGTCAGTTTAAATGATCAAACCTCAGTTCTTAAATGTCAGGAATTGGCATAAAGAAAAAATGTCATCCTTTAGTTTGATAACACATGATGAAATTGGTGTAACTAAAAGAAAAAATAAGTTATCCACATCTGCAGTCGACCCTGTTCCAAACTGTTTATATTAAACTTTCATTGTTTCTTTTATTAAACAACAGTAATAATCAGCATGTCTCTGCAATTAGGTATCTTCCTTTCTCCTGCATTAGTATGTAGTGGAATCTTATTGATTTTGCACTCGTTTTAGGGGCACCACCTCCTTCCTGCATTGCTGATTCCTGCATGGTCTCTGCAGCCCACCCACTGGTAAAACGAGGCTCCTACAGGCTGTTCAGATTCAGCTCCTTTTATTACGTAACTACAGGAGTCATTTTCATGGGCAGGCCTCCTCTGCGCGGTGATAGGAAATATCCGAGAGAGGGGCGTTCATCCCCGAGGTGAAGTTCGGTGTGTCCAGCAGTAAGATAGCAGCGTTTCGCAATGTCGCCGCTCAGAGCAAGACACAGAAATTGCTCTGTTGTTGGTTGTAAAGATCAACACAAGTGCCTCTATTCTGTCCCAGCTACAGAAGAACAGAAGAGACAGTGGTTGTGTTTAATTTCTTTAACGACAACGTGCCGGCTGCGGTTAGTGTTAGTGTTGTTGTGTGTGTGTGCTAACCGTTTCACATCGGACTGCTTCAGTAACGAGGGTCAGTACAAAGCTGGCTTTGTCTCGACACTGACCCTCGTAAAAGGATCAGTCCCAACCATACGGGACCCAGCAACTGCACCCGAGCCACAGGTAAGTGTCGCCGCAGTTTCATTGTATTTACAGTTGCCTACAAGTATGATGAAGTCAGCTGGAAATTGGCTAACTAGTTAGCTCCGCTTCGGTCCGCTATGCAATGGCGGTTGAAGCGAGTTTAATGTTGTTAATAATATTACGAGGGAGCTTGGTTGTCACAGTAAAAAGTCAGGAAACATGTGCAGACTGGAGACAGAGACTATGTGAACAGTGTCCAAGAGTTTGGAGACTGTGTTGGAGACAAACACAGCTTTCGCCAGCTGTTAGCCATTAGCTACATGCTAGTAACTGTAACAACACACAGAACAAACTAACATTATTTAGACACACTAACCATTCTGAAATGTCCTGATGCAGCCGCAGAGTCTGTATTTCTTCAGGAGCCTCTCCTTCTGGGTCCGATTCTGGGTCAAACTCGTATGGTTGAATGAAAGCATCTCCGCGATAGCAATACATATATATATATACATCCATCACAACATTAGCGCATGCTACTGCTAGCGTAAGAGGCATCGTCTTCCTGAGAGGGGCGTGTAGCAGGCAAGGCTCTCCAAGTAGGCACTGGCAGACAGATATCATTAGCATTTAAAGGTGGAGGCGCAGAAACAGCCTGCTCCCAGTAGAGCTCATTTGAGAGACTTTTTGACAGCTGAAATTCAGGACCACGGATGGGTTTGGGGCAATGCATATTGCATAGTGTTTCTGGACCTCAGACAGCTGTGTGAAATTGATGAAAAACAGTATAATATGGGACCTTTAAATGTGAAGACCACCCTGGAGTTGAGAATTCGGTCAGGACCAAAGCACTGAATGTGATGGACGGAAGCCCCTCACGGCGAACTCTGGGTTTTCTGGTCCTAGAGACAAAGTGTGGTTCAGTCGAACTGTTCTGCCTATTCTCTTCTCAACTGTAGATTGGCTTTGAAAGCAGCTTAGTTTTGTAAGCTGAAGACAGACAGGCTGTCTGTTTGGATCTCAAGTGGTTGACGGCAAAGTATTACTTTGGTTCTATTTGCTTTATTCTGAACCCCGCAAGGTTGTATAAACTGGTAGCAAGGTTATAAAAAAACAAAACAAAACAAAAAAAAAAACAATTGTTGTTGAAAGTTGGCTATCAAATTAGAAATTAAAACCAAAACTAGCACACAAAACAAAAAGGAGCAAAAAGGTACATAAGTGACACAAGGATAAGAAGGACAAGAAGATAAGCAACAAAGAAACTAAGAGATTAAGAAAGAAAAAGAGAGAGAGAGAGTGGTCTTTGTGTTTCATTTGAGAAGCTCTTTTCTCTAAATCTAGATTATTGAAACAGTCTTGCAAGCTGAAAAATACATATACTGTATGTCAACCACTATGATCCATTAAATATCAAGAACAAGTAATATGTGAATAAGAGAGGAAGATTCAAAAAAACTAACATTTTAGATGAATGAATTCCCGTTTTAGGTATAGTCTTGAAGAATATTAAGTCGTGAAAAATAAGGTATTAAATAGTTCCTAGCTAAATTACTGAACAATAACAGGATTCTACAACATTTCCTTCACTTATCACAAATAGGATGTATCCTGTGTACTCAGCTTACATATGTATGTAACGGCAGAATTAATTATACATAGAAGTCAGAAGTTGGCAATATTGTCACATGTTAGAAATACGGAAACGAATAAATCCAGCTTGGAAGGTGTTAAAACACTGGGTTTTCCTTTCCATGAACAAGAATTTTAACTGAATTTGATGAGCATAATAGCAAAAGAATGAAACAGTTACTTCATATTGATTTTAAAGGTTGCTGCAAAGGCAGAAGCATTCAAAATTCAAATCAGTCTGGAATGCAGGCACACTTATGCTCTTGGTTGTTATCTGAATAGGGTCCCCTGTAAAGGGAAAAGGGGGGACTTTAAAGTTTCATGCATTCCGTGGCAGAGAATCACCCTGAAGCTGTAATTACAATTAGTTTGATTATCTGGTGGAAATGGGCTTCAGTTGGGAGACATAAAATATGGAATGTACTGGTAGGAATGCAGGTGGGTTGAGGTGGATAGCAATGGGGTTAATGATCTTGTCCACCTCAAACAGACCAACAAAGCCAGGTTGTTTGACTCTACCTGAAAAGAAAGTTCACAGGAGGAAAGCCATACCCTTTGTCCCGGTTGGTATTATGGGGCTGGAAGGCGTTGACGATCCGCCAAATGCTGACTTCGCTGGGTGGATGGGTAAGGGCATCATGAGCAGACCTCCAAATCTCTTTGCAACGGGTAGAAGACTGCTTTAGCTCCAGGGGACCAGGTGAATGGTGAGGTGGTTAAAAAGAGCCGTGGGAAGAACCTTTGGTAGACGTTGACGAACTCTAGGAAACGTTGCAGCTGCTTACGGGTAGAAGGTGGAGGCCACTCCTCCATTGCCAGGATCGTAGCAGGATCAGGCTGAATCCTCCCCAGGGCAACTACAAATAAACAAAGAAAATTGACCTCAGTGGAGTGGAATTCACACTTCTTCAGGAGTCTGTGAAGCACCAACTTCACTTGCTCAATGTGTTCGTCATAGGTTCTGGGAAAGGTCAGTATATTGTCAAAGCAGACAAAAACAAAATGGTTCAGCATGTCACAGAGTATGTCATTAATAAGGGACTGAAAAACAGCTGGGTCTTACAGTTAGTAGGGCCAGAAGGCATCATACTTGCTGATACTTAAAGTGACCAAGGGGGATTTAAAACATTGCCTTCCCCCGTCAACCTCCTGAATGCGGAAAAGATGACTGGTGTTTCAAAGGTCCAGTTTATTTAAGATCCTCATATGACACAGTTGCTTGAAGGAGGGATACATCAAAGAAAGTGGGTATTTATTCTTCACCGTGATGGCATTGAGGCCTCGGTAATCAATGCAGGGGTGAAGTATCCCATCCTTCTTGCCCATGAAGAAGAAGCCAGTGCTGAGGGGAGACAAGAAGGGCCTGATCAAGCCAGTAATCAGGGATTTGTTCATATATACCTCCATGGACTTTCTCTTGGGGTTGACAAGTTGCACAGGCCATTGGAGGGGAGCAGGGCACCAGGGAGAAGATCGATTGCACATTCATATGGGCAGTGAGGTGGCAAATACAGGACAATTTTTTTATTGAAAACTTGAGCAAGGTCATGGTAGCACTAGGGACAGGTCAGGAGGTTTAGAGGAAATGGTGGCATATACCTTAGCAGGTGTGATAGTGGAATGGAGACACTGGGAGTGACATAAGGTGCTCCAGCAGAGAATGGAGGATGCTGACCCATCTATGTCAGGGTTGTGTAATCTGAGCCAGGGCCGACCCTGTACCAATGTTAAAGTGGGTGAAAAGATGATAAACAGCTGGAGGAGCTCACAGTGATTACCAGGGATTGGTCAAGGTAATGGGCAATGTGTGATGTGTTATGGTAGCCGAACGCCGACTATCCAGGGCGTTTACCATCTTGGGGGCATCGAGGACTCAATGGGGATGAGTTCTTGTTCAACCAGAGCGGAGTAAATAAAGCTGTCGTCAGTGCGGGAATCCACAAAAACATGAATGAGAAGAGACTCGTGACCACTGGAGGGATGAAGGAAGATTTATGCAAATAAGAGAGCTGGAAATGGAGGAAGTCTGGCTCACCAGTGCGCCCTCTTTCGCTGATGAATAGGTACTTTTGGCATAGCTGGGCAGGAGGCGAAAAAGTGTCGGGGCTGGCCACAGTAGATGCATAGACTGCTCATTACACACCGTTGATGTTCCTCTAGGGTCAAACGAGGTATTCCCACCTGCATCAGTTCCTCCAGGACAGCAGGGGCTTCTCTCTCTGGGGATCCAGGAGGGACATGGAGAAATCAGAGGTGTTTGCAAAGAATGGGGAATCTGACTATGGGTGGAGTTAACTGGTCTACGTCCGGTGGAAGCTCTCTCTCTCTGTCGTTCCCTAAGACGGTTGACCAATTGTATGACCAGGTTAACGAGTTCCTCTTGGGAAGCTGGTTCCTCTCTAGAGGTTAACTTGTCTTGTAGGCTGTCAGATAACCTCCAGATAAACATATGAGTGCTGGCTTGTTCCACCCACTCTTAGCTGCTAAGATACGGAAGTGGAGTACGCTGCCGCTGACTGACCCCAGTGCAGGGTGATCAAACACCCTCCGCATCTCATTCACAAAAGTGATAAGATAGTCAAGAGCTGCTGAACCCCCTCCAGTAAAGCTGATCCCCACTGTGCTGCCTTTCCTCTCAACACGTTCATAGTATAGGCTATCTGTGGCTTATCAGTTGCGTAACTGGAAGGTTGTAAATCAAACACATGTGAACATTGTAACAAAAAATTACCACAAGTACCTAAATCTCCTGAGTACTGTTCAAGAGGGGGAACAAAAGGTTCTGGACACCGGGATTTGTTGGCCAGGACGCTGACAGAGACACACTGGGGTTGGTCAGTGTGACGTAGGTGAAAGCTTTTGATAAGTTTTGTCCACAAATGCTGCTTGCAAAGTTTGTTGCAAATGCATCAAATGGCATATGAGGAGTTCGAAAAAGTAAGTTTATAATTTTTTCACAGAGCCTTAGTGGCTCATGGGGAAGTAGTCACCTGGGTTTCATGTCATTCAGAGAGACCAATGTGGGGATATCCAACACTTCGTGTTTTGAGCAAAATGTACAGGAAGTTGTTTTTATATATATATATATATATATATATATATATATATATATATATATATATATATATATATATATATAGATATAGGTTGTGGGTTACAAGCCAAAACGCATTTTCCTCGATTCTAGCGCCACCAAGGGTGGAAATCGAGGACGACAATAGATTACGAAATTTTTCGGCAGGTGTGACGTATATTCCAAGTTTGGTGAGTTTTGGGGTATGTTCAGGCAGTGAAAAATGCGATCATTTGGGACGAAAAAGTCGTCATTCTAAAAACAATAGGGACCTCGCAGGTCGACACCTGCTCGGGACCTAACAAGAAATCTAGAATAACCAAAAATGAGCAGTGTTGCCAGATCAGATTGACAGTTTCCAGCCCAATCACATCTTAGAACCCGCCCAATCCTATAAAAACCAGACACTGGCAAGAAACACTGGTGATGACACGGGTGGGAAAACACAGGGTAGCAACACAGGACAAGACAGAACGAACTGACAAAGTACATGAGGGAGAATAAAGACTGTATACACGCACACTAATGAGGAGATGAGGAACAGGCAGAGTGAGGTGGGAAAAGGACAGATGAGGGAAGGAACGGAAAAACACTGGGAGGGAAAGACACACAGAGGGAGGAACTGAAAAGCCAGATGCAAAACATGAGGGCACAATTTCACAATAAAACAAGAAATAAGATAACATGAAAAACTGGTATAACAACAAATCCATCACAGAACATGACAGATTGTGAATGGTGTCCTACCAAGCCTCGATTGTAAATCCGTCTGAAATGTAAAAAGCTGTTCTTCTTTAGAATTGAGAAAACTCTCCTTTCTGGATTGCATCATACTGATAAGTTTGTGGCTGCAAAGTACGGGGAAGAAATTGTGTTCATTTGAGTGTACCCCAGTTGACCTTCCTGTGAGATGCGCCACAGTTTCTGCCTATTGTTGTGGTTGGTGTTATATAAATACATTTGACTTCAATTGGCCTCAGTTAGAAAGGGAGTGACTTTACCATACCGCTGTAGCCACTTCTCATCTCTGCAGACTAGTGGCCTGACAGAACAGTCAGGAAGTTGAGCTGTAATGTGCAGAAATATTGGCAAAAAAGGAAAGTGTGGAATAAAATGATATTTGTTTTTGTTTTTTTAATCGCTAAACTTTTGCGCATCACACTTGCATCCCATCAACCTTCATTTGGCGTTGCTGTAGGTGACTGGCAAGACTGCCTATGCCTAAAAATGGCTCTGGAAGGATGATACTTCTATTCATCTTTCAAGTCAATAAAACCATTCAAACAAAAAGATTGAATGTAATTGTCTTATTTATTATTGGTTAAGCTAAGAAAAAAAGGAGGATTTCCTTATCTTTTCTCTCATGTTTACTCTTCCTTTGGTGTGTGTGCATTTTGATGCAAATTAGGAGCTTTAATTGCATACTGTAAATATTATCAGCCTCAGAACTCCAGGGGATGCTTCTTAATAGATAATAGACATTGATTTCATTCTCTTCTCGCTGCAGATTGCTCGTCATGTGACACAGGAGAGAAGAGACGGAGCAGAAGTCTGTATTCAGGCCATGATTAGCCTGTAATCAGCAAAGTACAAACTGATTATTAGCTCTCGCACTCAGCTGTCTTCAGGGAATCTGCTTTCTAACCGTCTTTCTTCTTCTCTGTATTTCTGCCATTGATTACAACATGCTCCTCTGATTTACATAGCTGTGGCAAGGGCACTTTTTCTTTGTCTGGCAACTCAGAAGCATCCATATCTCTCCTCCTCTGACCTCCTCTGAATCCCTGAGGACGCATGATTGCCTGTTAGGGTGTGCTTTATGACTGTGGTTTATGGGTTTGTTGGTATTGACTTTTTATTTGGTTGGTCAGTCTCGTCAACCCATGGTACAGTTGAGGTTATGTCCTATTTTTCTCTTTAGGATGTCAGCCTTCAAAAAATTCACTGAAACCTGTATCTACAGACCCTGAACAAGCTGCTAAGTAACCTATAGTTGCATTAAATTCCTGAGACATTTAAAGACGTTTTGGGCATAGAAATTGTCTATCAAAAGATTACTTGAGCTATAAGCAGCATCAGTTTGTACATATCAGAATGTTGCTTGACATTGGCTGAGCCCTCGTGTTTATACCACAATGAAGCAAAGCTTGATTGCAGCCTAACAAAGAAACGCCCGAAATCCTGTGTCAAATCAGTGTATCACCCCTTTATGTCAACCCTCTGTCAGACATTTGCAACATAGTGTGTTTTTTTTTTGTATATGCCCTGTTTGTCCTTCACCTAAGCTGACATAGAGTGATTTATGAACTTACCCCCCACATATCCCCAGTCCCTAAACAGGTGCATGTAATGCATTTGTGCAGGATTATCAAAGTCTGCGTTCCTTCATGTTTACTGACTCAAATATTTGACTGAAAGACTATACTGACACCAAAATGCTGTAACTTCATAGTTAATGATGCCTCCATAATGCCTTATCTGGAGAAATAAAGCCAGGAAGTAAAAGCTCGGAAGAACAAAGAAAAACAAAAATAAATAACAGTAATGAAGTCAGTGAGATTCTGATTCAAATAGAGATGATGTTACTAACTTTGATGAAACGTTTTATTTTTGTTGTGATAGAATTCCCACTGCTGGTGTCCAGTGTGAAAGTGAAAGTCAACAGTGAGTATTTAATTTACTAATGTAGTCCAGTTACGTCACACACATAACTGAAGTTATGTACACAATGTAAGCATATTGTAACTGAAGTTACATACATGTAAGTAACATAGTTTTTTTTAAACCAAAGCAAAATGTTCTCCTGAACCTAACCAAATAGTATTCCTGCCTAAACCTAACCAAACTGAAAGCGTACAACAAAGGTCTGGCACACCTGTCGCTAGCATGCTCAACAGTCATGTTGTTTTGGGAACAGTGATATTGTCATTTTGTGAGTCACTGGCAATCAACCTATTCAGTCCTGTGTCTGAAAACTGAGAAATTTAATCCTGTTTTACATGCAGATTTCTTCAGCCTGACATTGTATTCCTGTTAGTTGATTTCTTGTTGGATGTGGAGTTATCTTGTTTTGTCCTACAACCAAATAGTCATGTAACCATCATGTCAACATTCAAAAGAATGAGCAAATAATGCAAAGTTTTCCCTAGAATATCAAAGACATATACAAATAAAAGAAAATACCCACTTGCTGCTATTTTTCAGTTATCTTTATTGATGTAACCAGGTGGCTAGCTAGCTGTACAAAACATTAATTGGTTGATTGTTTCTCTAACTGGGGGAAAAACATCCACCAATAAGCACTACACCAGACATATTTTAAACACTGAATACATGGAATATGTAACCAATAATTTAGAGGTCTGGAACTAGAGGGCAAGTTTGCCACCCAAATAGCATGAATAAGTATTTGTTACTCATTTTTTTTAATGTCACCATTGTTACCTGTAAAGGGAAGAAATACTGAACATAAAACCAGTAATTTGTCATTTAAGCATGAACAAGGAGAAATTTGAGTGAAGATTCAGCAACAAATTTGATCAGAAACAGATTTTGGTGAATCAAGTAATAGGTTTGATTTAAACAAGTCAAGTTGAGTTCAATTAGTGCTAGCCTTAAACATACAACCAAACCGTACTGCTTATACTCAAACCCCATTGGCTCACACTGTCATATGAAACCATGGACTGTAATCCATGCCAATGTATCAAACGTGTCCCATATAAGATAAAAGTTGTGATTGTCTCATCAAATCAGCTTGGCTGGATCTCTATCTGAATGGGTGACAAAACACATCTGCCAGTCCAAATGCAACACAAGCTTTCATATTTGTCTGGTTCTGGATCCCCTCTTGATCTGAAAATGCTCTGAAGGAGGCCAGTTTGAGGTGAGCAGGCAGAAAATCAAGTCCGCGCTCTCTCTTCTTTCAGTCTAACGAATCCGTCTCTGCAACCTCCCAAAGCTTGACTCGCAGATTGATTTCAGCTCAAATTTTCTGTACCAGCACAATGGTTTTTTCATTAATAAAGTGTCACAGCTGAGGACACACATTCCATGACTCATGAGTGTGCATGAAAAGGTGCAACCACAAACCAGTTTTATCTTTCAGAGAAAACATTCACTTCAAGTGCAGAATGATTACACAGAGTCACCATTTTTTTCTCCGCAAGCCTCCACATTTTTATAAGCTGGACCAGGAGCTGTGAGAGAGCGGGTCAAGAGTCTCATTGATCTCAGTCTCATAGGTGGCTGTATTTTGTTCAAAGCCCTATGGCGCAGAGTGTGCTTCGGTCTATGGGTGATTTATCAAGTCTACAGTGCCTGTGCCTCGCTGCTAGTCACAACACACTGTTACGGTGATTAATTATGTGCTTGAATGGCAATAGAGTGTAAGCTTGTACATGATGTGACAAGAAGGGTCAATAACCAGCAGTCATAATGGGTCCGCAGGGAGAGGACCTACCAGCATGAATATATTTTACGGCACGAGTAGCTAGACACGCACACAGAAACATGACATTACCCGAATATATAAATTGAGCAACATTATAGTTTGATTGTATTACAGACAACAGCAGCAGAGACATCAATTAGAGAGGCTCACATCCAAGAAGTCACATGTTTCTGTTAATGAATATGTTGTTTCTTTCTTTTGTAAGCTTTGACAGGGTGATAATATCATATTATCTTTTATCAAGTTTCAGTTGAATGGTCTTTGGATCATATGATCATATGTCTGCCTGAAACACGTGATTTGAGGAGCTTGGAGTGCAGCACCACTCTAGTCTTTAATGAGGCTTGTCTGAAGAGGATACGGTAACACAGTGTTTTATACTGTTGCCTCACAGCAAGAAGGCCCTGGTTTAAATTCTGCTGAGGCAGGACCTTCCAGAGTTTGTATGTTCTACCAATGCTTGCTAGCACTATGTAGTATTAACTGATACTGACTTAGCCAGCAGTCAGTCTTACAGGATGCCTTCCTCCTCTGGCTTGTTTATGTTTGCCTAATGGCCATGACTCCCATGCTTTGTTCATGGTGGCCATAGAGGTCAATGTCAACATAGGCTAGTTATATTACATTGGAAACATTGCAATGTACTGTATTTCCATGAAGGGCTATGGGATCCAGTCCCATTAAATGAGAAACAATGATTTCCTGCGTGGTATAACTGATTGATTAAATGTTTCATTATAATTTCACAAAATAATATGTAATAAAAAATAAAATAATCACTGGATGAGAGCAGTTTTTCCACCAGGTTGATCTATCATAGATGGCAGGGTGACGCACACACCACACACACACAGAAGTACAAACAAAACCATAACTACCAAGGGAACCACAAAAAACAAAAACATGTCAAAAGAACAAAAACCAAAGTAGCAAAAAGCTAAACAAAGTGCAACAAAGACAAAAAAGAAATTAATGAAGAACAAGAGAAACCAGAAACATACCAAGACAAGACCAGAGACACTGGAGGGACACTGGAGCAGAATGCCTGGTGGCAACACAGAAAAGGCAGACCAAGACAGGGTAACAGGGAAACGTCACGGAATAAATTGACAAACACATCAGGGAGAACAAAGACTATAGGGACACTGACGAGGGGATCAGGAACAGGTGAGGTGAGTGAGGAGGGAAAAGGACGGGTGAGGTAATGAAGGGAAAAACATGGAGAGGGAAAATCTGAAAAGCAAGAAGAGACACACAAGGGCATGGTTTCAATGGAAATAAAACAATAAAACCCAGGATCATGACACAGGGCACACAAAGGCAGCTGCTGATGGGGCTGGTAATTTATAGCTCTCTTTATTGGTAAAGCATGAGCGTTTTCTCAGCTGTCAGTCTTCATATGTAAGGAATTAATCCCCTTGCTTTTTCAGACAGGAATCTGGAAGAGGACAAAAGAAAACATGGTGCAATTTCATTTTACAGGTGGTTATTAAAATGACTGGCAGGTGGGTTTTAGAGTGATTGCTGTGTGGTTATGTTGGTTGGTAATTATACTTAGAAGGGGGGGGGCTGCTCTTTCCCTTGATTCAGCTGAATATCAGTCAACTTCACAGGTCAGGGTCATCTTTAAAGGTTGTACTGGAAAGTCACGTGAGATTTTTGCTATCTTCTCTCAATGCCCTTCAATTTTTCCAATTTCAAGTTCTCAATTCTACAGTGCTAAGTAAATATTACTTACACACTTGATCAGAGAAAACCAGACAGCTACTGCTCACTGCCTCAGTTTCAGCCTCTATTATGTGACTCATGAGATACAAGTACAGCACAAATTCTGTAGTTGCCAACCAGAAAGCATTACAATGTTACGCCTGACCAAAGTTGTAAGGGAGGCCTCGGTGGTAATTAATTATTAATTATATCATGTTCAAGTACTGTAGCTTTTTAGTGTAGCAGACACAGCTCAGCCAAGTGACATTCCTCATCATTCCTCCCATTTTAACAGCCACAAAGCTACCATTAATGATGCTATCCAGACAGACAGTTACCCACTCCCATGGAAAGACGAGCTTAACACCTTAAACTGATTTACAATAGAGGCCTGGTGAAATTACCTGGGGACAAAAGGACAAATTGCACCCCCACAGGATGGAGATGAGGTCTGTTCTACAGTTAGGAAGAATCAGACCTCACCTTTGATTGGTATTGTCTGAATTTGTTTAATGGCTGTGGACAGCAACATCAAACAGCCTTCAAGCAATCCCTCTCTACAACAGCAAACCCATACCAACTTGACTGAACATCAAATGTTTCTACCTTTGCAAGGTTAATCAGTATTAACGAACTATTATGTTACCATTATGCTCATCACATTCAGCCAAAATTATTTTGCTTAACACTTATTTGCAAGAAGTTAATGTTCTTACCGATAATTTGACTAAAAGGAATTCACTCAAATTGTTTCACTGTTCCTCTCCCTTTTTGCTAAAATACTCCCATTTCACAAACTGCTTATGCTTTTGCTACTTCTATTGGTGCATGTTAGATGACATACATTTATTTTCAGCATGTAAGTCTCTGTTTTAATAATTGTAATCTTCAAGAGTAAGCATCTCAAACAATCAAAGGAGGAGACTCTTAAAAGGAGGAGACTCCTGTATAGTTGACCGACTTTAACCACACTCTGTTTCCTCTAAAGACCAAAGCAACAAGAAATGTCTGTTTTGTTCTCTTGTTACACTTGTTACTTGTGTACCTTTTTGCTCCTTTTATATTTCTTTTATACATATTCTCTGACTTATGTAGTCCCATATCCTAATTTTGCCTCTTTGTATTGTGCTCTTGTTCCCATTTTTCTTAATTTGACAACTAAGTTTCAACACCAATTGAAACGTCTTTTATGACTTTGCTACTTTGTGTATACAACCTTGCATTTTTTCTTGAAGACTTTGAACGTTTTGTGTTGTTCGGCCAGTGCCAAATCTGTAAAGTTATCAAGCAAAGCCAATCACACTGCAGGAAACAGAGGTCTGGTATGACCTGTTTTGCTGGTAACGACACACCACCCAGGGCCCGCTTTTAAGGGGTTCCATCCCAGCTCTAAAGTCCTGGCTGGGTTTCACAAGTCAAAGTAGGCACAAACTACCTTCTCAAACTACTCATGACTGAGTTGATGTCAAAATAATAAATTATACTAAACAGTAACTCAACCTCCAAATTTTGTATCTTCCTTCAGTATTAGTCAATAGAATCTGCATTGAACAGATTATTTCTTCCACCATTCAATTCACTATCATTATAATTCATGTATATGGTAAATATGCATGTCTGAGTTTTCAATCAGTTTTAATCAATAAATATTTGAATTTAGACCCTCTGGCTCTGTATATTTGGAGTGGAGAATAGAGATCAATTAATTGATAAGTGTCACTTTTAGATATTTGACTATGCCCAGTGTCTCCCTGACGACTGACGAGATGTCCCCCTGAGTAAGAATCAATAGTTTCTGCTTTGTCCAAGTTTTTCTGGAGCTGCACCTCTTTGTAAAGACAGATACATGATGAAATAATGTTGACCAATTTGTGGGTGACCAGCTAGTCCAGAAGCCATAAAATGTCTTCTAGACAAGTGACTCCGTTTCTGGGTTGCTGCTCGTGCAGTCAGCAAGTTAGCTTGTAGAGTAGTGGATTTGTACTGTTTGTATATTTTGTGTCATATTCGTGAGCGTTTCGTTTTTTCAGTTCATCTGTGGAAGTACATGTAGTCTGCTGCGCTAGACACAAACCGACTGGGTTAATGGCATTTGGCTGCCTTTTTTCCCCTTCTTTTAAACTTACTCACGTAAGCGTCTTTGCATGCTCCGCTATTGTTTGTTCTTTGTTTGTGTTTACACTGCCGGCTCTCTGGTCCCTGTTTCTACTGTTGGATTACTTCATGCTGCCTGGAAATTTACATCGATCCCAGCATGGACACCCGAGGGCCTTTCTTGACTTTCTTTCTTGATCTCAGCTGACTACAGCAATCTCAATCTTCCCCATGGGCAGCGAGTTAAAATGTAAACTCCAGGCACACCCCTCAGTTATCCTGGCTAACATGCCTTGCCTCACGAAACAGACAAGCTGCAAGCCAATGTTAACCACATGCATGAATACAGGACTGCCCCCATTCTTGCATTTTAGGAGATGTGGTTAATAAACAGTGATGACTTGCCTTCCCAGAGTGACCACCGTTTCTTTTCGTCCTGGTTTACATTGACCCCAGAGCAAACGCTTAAAGAAAACTGTAAACAACCTAAACCAGCCTACACCCCGGCCATTCAGATTAGAGAGTAGGTGACCAAAAACATCAACCAGTAGACCAGTAATAGCATTTGAACTCTGCAGGGATGCTTCGAATCCACAGACTGGGATAACCTCCTTGCCCCCTCCAGCAACCAATACCAATCAGTGAGCAAGTGGACAGGGTGTCTTCATACATCTCCTTTTGTGTGGATAACATCAGTCCCACCAAAAAAGATCTTCCCAAACAATAAACACACAAGGGAACACAAGGGGGCCTCCGCTCAGCTTGGCAGGGGATTAAGAACATGGCCGCTGTGTACACTGCTCCCTCCACTGCTCCCTCCACTGCTCCCTCCACCTACCCAGGTGGCCGGCAGCAACCAAGCATCTCTTCCCAACAACCTCAACTTATCTTTTCAAGATTTGAGACGGACAACACCACCTGGCAAGAAGCAATTGTCTCCTCCCTCAAGCCTGTAGCAGCTGAACTCTCCTTCAACACGGAGGAGGTGGTGAGAGCCGTCAGGAGGACCAAGGAGAACACAGCACCTGGCCCCGCCAACATCGTTGGCTGTGTCTGGCGGTGCTGTGCAGAGCAGCTGGGGGACATGTTTCAGCTCCTGTTTCAACGATCCATGGACAGCAGCACAGTTCCCCAGATATGGGGATACCCTCTCCAGTTCACGTACCGTGCAGGCAGAGGGTAGATGATGCCAATCACACTCATCATGCACATGGCACACAAACACCTGGAACACCACAGCCAGACTACTGTTTGCAGACTTCTCCTCTGCATTCAAGACCCTACAGCCACACAACCTTGCAGAGAAACTCTCCACCTGCTTCCACCTGAACGACCAGCTGATCCTGTGGATTACAGACTTCCTGACCAACAGATCACATATTGTGCTGGTCTTCTCTGATGTCTCGGTCATGTGTACAGGCTCCCCTCAGGGCTGCGTCCTCTCACCTCTGCTTTCATCTTTTACACAAGGAAATTACTGCAGGTCCACCCATCCAGACTGTCACCTGGTAAAGAATGTGGATGACACAGTTGGTTCTCCTGTCCCTGCTCTCAGGCCCCTCACATCACCACAGCTCAGTGCTGTATGAGTTTGTGGAGTGGTGTGATAAATCGTCCCTGGAGTTAAACACAGAGAAGTCCAAAGAGATGGTGGGGACCTTTTCCAGCATCCCTTTGTGGTTTCTAGGATCTCTTCAATAAAAAGGTGTTGGTGTGTAGTTTGATGATAAAAGAATTCTGCTGATACAAGCTGGGTGGAATGATAGAGCAGTCTTTATTGAAACAGACCTCAATGCCAGCATCCGATCCAGAAGTGGCCGCTTTTCTGGTATTCTCGAATCTATGGCAAAAGCAAGGCCAAAATGCTTTGCCCTCTGCCCTATCAGAACTCCTATCAGCCTTCGATCTACCAAGTGCCACCCCTCCTTCTCTTCCTATGCAGTCCCTTTTCCAGTACACACCCACTTCTTCTAATTGGTCACTTTGGTAAATTATCCAATAGACTAAAAGAGGAGTTGACCTGTCTCCCCCACAACTCATCTAACTTGGCTGTGGTCAACCTAAGGTCTTCTCCCCAAATTAACACCTCTATCCTTCTACGGGAACATAAACGTTTAAGCATCTCTCACCATTTGGCGTGCAAGTCAAACTCCGGTTTAGTGTTTTATGATGGCTTGGGTGTCTGCTAACATTTGACACCCTCACAGTTGGAAACCAACTCCCGGACCTTCACTCACACAAGGAAAACCAATTAGTCATCGCTGAATCTAAACTGTGTAAACACAAAGATCAGAATGTGTTGCCATCCAGATACCTCACCTTCTAATCAGATGCTGCCACACACTGCTGCCGCTGGCAAGTTCGCCGCAGCGGCACCAGGAGGCTGGCCTCCACCTTTTTCTAGCATCTTAAGAGTGGAGCCACCAGCGCCAGACATAACTATATTTTCATTTGTCTCAATAAATGGTTAAGCCTACGACAAAAGTGTTCCTGATTGAACAAACAGTGCAATAAAAGTGGTTGGGCTTGTGTGATACATGGAAAATACAGTTGATTGTAAGAATATAAAAGAACAGGCACTTACAAACAACGGGGTGACCACTACAAGAAACTCAGGGACTCTGCTGAGCGACTGTCATCCTTTGGAAGCTAGGTGGTGGAGTGTTCATTGACTATTATCATGGGAGGTACTGGTGAAAGCTGAGGTGGGCCTTCTCTGATGTCTAATCCATGTGGATGAGACTATGTACATGTTGTGTTGATTCAATATATTGCCACCATTAAAGGTGGATTCTATGTTGACAGAAATGATGCTTGCCACTCAGGAGGCACACTCACACATTTAGAATCACACTTCTGAAGAAGCTAGAAAGTGGGACTTGAGTTTTTTATTGCGCCACACATGCTGACACAAGGATTAAAAGGATTACTGAAAGAACTAGTAGAGTTCCTCTATTATATCAGGGAATTTTAATCCATGAAATCTCACTATCATAAAGCTTAATTTTTAATCATGTGTCCTACAGTAGAAAAGAGAATTTGTTAGGTCCCACAGTGCCTTTCATTACAGAGATGAGACAGATGGGTTCAGCTGCTGCTCTGAGTAGACTGACTTGGCCAAAGCTCATTCTGCCAACAACAATTCATTAAATGCCTTCATTTCAAACTAATATTTAGCACAAAATCAACACTTTCAGCTGCACTGTTTAACATTGTGCTTGCATATGTTTAACTGTGCCACTTCAGTTAAAGGTCCCATATTGTACTGTTTATCATCAATTTCACACAGCTGTCAGAGGTCCAACAACACTGTATTCGATATGCATTGCCCCAAACCCATCTGTGGTCCTCAATTTCTGCTGTCTCAAAGTCGCTCTACTGAGCTCTACATAGAGCAGGCTGTTTCTGTGCCTGCACCTTTAAATGCTAATGAGCTCTGTCTGTCAACGCCTGC
Source organism: Diplodus puntazzo (assembly GCA_963678695.2). Lineage (NCBI taxonomy): Eukaryota > Metazoa > Chordata > Actinopteri > Spariformes > Sparidae > Diplodus > Diplodus puntazzo. The sequence goes on from OZ023169.1 coordinate 16,958,184, forward strand.
CTTGCCTGCTACACGCCCCTCTCAGGGAGAGGATGCCGCTTGCGCTAGTGGTAGTATGCGCTAATGTTTACGGTGGATGTATATATATGTATCGCTATGGCTCACAGAGATGCTTTCGTGCAACCATACCAGTTTGACCCAGAATCGGACCCAGAAGGAGAGGCTCCTGAATAAGTACAGACTCTGCGGCTGCAGCAGGATGATTCAGAATGGTTAGTGTGACTGAATAATGTTAGTTTGTTCTATGTGTTGTTACAGTTACTACCATGTAGCTAATGGCTAACAGCTAGCGAAAGCTGTGTTTGTCTCCAACACAGTCTCCAAACTCTTGGACACTGTCAGCATAGTCTCTGTCTCCAGTCTGCACATGTTTCACATGACTTTTTACTGTGACAACCAAGCTCCCTCGTAATATTATTAACATTAAACTCGCTTCAAACGCCATTGCATAGCGGACCAAAGCGAGCTAACTAGTTAGCCAATTTCCAGCTGACTTCACCATTACGTTCGTTATGTAACGAAAGGAGCTGAATCTGAACAGCCTGTAGGAGCGCCTTTTTACCAGTGGGTGGGCTGCAGAGACCATGCAGGAATCGCTTGTTTTCCTCATTCTGGGAGTTGGCAGGCTCAGAGAGGACCAGTTTATATATGTAGAGACCAGAGAGAACGTGCTTTTCATAATATGGGACCTTTAATTCAGAGGTGTGTACTTTTCATGATAGGCCTACTGAGGTATAATTTAGAGAAAAACAAACATTTTTATATTGATATTTTATCATTTTATTTATCACTGTTTGGTGTATGGTGTTGTCTGGAGAGAAAATAACAATGTATCAAACAAATAGTATTGATTCAAATTATTATTTAGTTCCTTCATCTACATGTGAGTGCAAAATATACAGTCATGGTCAAAGGTTTACAAACACTTAAAGAACATGTATATCATGGCAGTTTTGAGTTCCAATGATTTTTACTCTGATTGTTCTGTAATGGAATGAGTTGAACATATATTACTTTGTCACAAAAAACATTCATGAAATTTGGTTCAGTAATGAATATATTATAGATCTTCTGAAAATGTGACAAAATCTGCCTGGTCGAAAGTATACATATAGTAATTCTAATATTTAGCTAATTGTCCATTGACATTTTCACCTTGATTAGGTGCTTCTGATAACCATCCACAAGCTTCTGGCAGAATTGTTAACCACTGGTCTTGACAGAATCGCTGAGGTTCGACCAAATTTGTTGGCCTCCTGGCACTTATTTCTTCAGCATTGTCCACATGTCCTCGATGGGGTAAGACCATTCCAAAACGTATATTCTAGCCTGATTTAGCCATTCCTTTACCACTTTTCATATTTTCTGGGGATCGTTGCCCCATTAGATAACCCAGCTGTTTTCCTCCAGAACATTTTTTCTTTGCCCATGTGATCGGCAGCAAACTTCAGTTGAGCTTAAAGGTGTCACGTCTGGTGCAAGGGCTTCTTGTCTCCTGTTTTCCAGCAGCTTTCAATTCATTGCAGACTTTTTTGGTGTTTTTTGGTTTACTCTTATCCTTCCTGACCAGTTTTCTCACCCAAGCAGGTGATAGTTTGTGTTTTTGTCCTGATTGTGGCAGTGACAACGCAGTGCCATACACTTTATTTATACTTTCCTGAGAAGTTCAAATCACTAATGTGGTCTTTGTGATCAATGCAGAGATCCTTAGACGTTCCCACTGTAGTGTTTGTGGCTGAGTCTAGTGGGTGTATCAAACAAGCCCTATTCAAATTGGGCCCAGATATCTGCTTACTGTCGCTAAATATTCTACAAAGCTTTACCAAATCCCGTTTAAGGTTAAAGTTTAGAGTGAGACTCTTTCACAGGGATTATGTTAGCACACTCCCTCCAAGGGTTAAACAAAAATAACATGTCCGACAACACTAACACGGTTCACAGAGCATCATTAAGTCGGAAGTTTAAAATTGGAAAGAAAGAAGGAAAAGTAGATTGTTGTTTGTGAAGTCTGTAGAACACTGTCTTAACTTCCCAGCTGTAGACCCCAAACTGTAGTAAGGGGCCTCTGGTTTGATGCAGTAGAACACAACAAAATCCCAGGACTTTGTCTGGACGAGAGAATGGCTCTTCATTTTCAGCGTTGCAGGAACTCACAACATGGCACAGTACATAGCCTCTCTTCAATGTGGCTGCAGCTCATCACACACAACATACCCACACTCGCCTCCACGGTAACTCTGTCGTATGACACTGACGTCACACCCACACCTGGTGCACTAATGTCGCATACCCCCCTATGTCACAGGTACACACACACACCAAGCTCCACATACACAACCAGTCATACACATCAGGCTCAACCTGTAACAACCGATTAGGTTCACTAGAAGCAGCATGGTTACACTTACCTGGAGAAAAGGCATCTAAAACGATGCAAGTAATTGGGATATCAATAATAATAATTAGTGAATATCAGGGAAAAGGCTGTGACAGGAGGGGAGATTCCCCTTCTCCTGAGGTGTGGGGGGTTGTCAGGGTTAGAACAGGTCAGGAATTCATATGAGTGGCAATTGTCTTTGCCTAAGGTGTTTACAGGAAGGTAGCTAGGATGACACACACTGTCCAGTGAAATATCAAAGGATCACTGCCCTGGTAAAGGCATGAACAACATAAACGTCAGGGGGTCTTTGTTTTGGGGAAGGTGTTATTAACAGGTGTTATAAAGTATGTAACCACTGTTCTGTTTTATATAAGTCAAGACGATTTGGACGACTGCTGAGAACACTGTGGGTATTCTCTCCATGTTGCATGTATTAAAGAGATCTGATTCATTACACCAAGTCTGAAATTCTTCAGAGAATTGGCAACTATCTATTCAGCAAGGACAATTTCCCTTACATTTCCCTGCCATGGGAGCGCCACCTCTAAAGAAGTGAAAGTTAGCCAATGCATTGATTCACTCTCATAAATGATACCTGACTGTGGATTTAGAAATCTGATAATTAATTATATACGGCGAGATTTTTTTTTAGGACTACTTTTGCGTTACCTTGCAATCTGTTTTACATTCCCTCCCTTTTGTGCTTCCTTGTAATACTTTTTAAAACGAAAAGTTAATGTAATATACTTACATGAGTGTAAGTGCTAAAACAAATTCTCTCCAAGACCATTCAGGAGCTCTGCAACAGTGTGACTGTGGATGTGATCTAAAACTGTTAAAAAGGTGTTTTTCATCTGAGCTTGACTTTTGCATTTTTTTTAGTTTTTTTCAGCCTACTATTCACAGTACAATGGCCATCACGATTCTATCTGTCCTAGTGGTTGGTTACAGATCGTGTGATCTTTAATTATGGTTATGGGTGGTTTCATATGTAAAGTGATACAGTATATATGCATGTATGTATGGACTGAACTCCAGATGAATAAACATTTGGATTTGCAGAGTTTTCTATTTAAGGCAGGGTTAGCCTCCACAGAAAATAATAGAACCGCTTTTCTTTCTCTTTGTTAGGTTGCCTCTCATTTTAATGACCCTGGTTTCATGCCAATTGTGTTAATTTCCTCAATATGTAAATTTTGTTAATGTGAACCCCCCTTTGACTGGCAAAACTGTTGTGAGTTAATGAACCTTTTGTAATTACAATTGCTATAGCAACAGCGGTACCTGCGCCTGGATGATATTACATGCAGTCTGTTTTCACAGTCAGCAGACACAGGCAACCAAAGCCGATTAAAAACATCTCATAATGCAGAGACATTGCTTCGGAGTGCAAATAGGTGGGAGCACAATGCATCGTTAGCCTCTGAAAAACGAAATACTAATGCCATTAAGCCCACAGAATGCTGCATTCCAACAGGCGCGGCATTTTCACTTTAGCTTTTTAGTAGATCTTGTTGTCTGGAAATGCTCGGCCTAATGAAATCAACAATGAGCCAAATCAAGACTTGACAATTTGGTTCAGAATAATACAAGAATCGCTTAGAACTGCGTAATTACTGAATTGAATGTGAGATATGAAAACGAGAAACAGATAAATGATGGCCTGATTAAGTACTCTACCGAGAGATTAAATAAAATGAGGAAATCAGACAGTGAATGAGAGGAGATGCTCTATATGTCCACTCAGGTCACAGTCTGCACATGTATTTACTATGTATTACAAATCTCTATCCTGTCTTAAAAACAGAAAGAAAAGCCTCTAAAATGTTATAATGTAATTCTGAGTCATAAAAAAAATCCCATTAGACTGTCATCTTAAAACTCCAAAAGGTTATGCAATTATGGTTCCTATCATAAGTTAGTTATTTACAGTTTAGAACATCAGCAGACGGCCAAGGTCAAGAATAAATAATAGTGTATACTTAAATACTACACAAATACTGCGTTTTCCTTTTAATCCAGCAGGTTGTTAACTGTCACCACTTGAAGGTAAAATTGAATGAAGTAGCCGATCGAGGTAGCAAAGTTAGCAACTGCGCTAACCAACTTATTTGCAAAGCATGTTAACTGGCCAGCCACCTATTTTTACAATGTTATCATATAGAGGTCACCATTATCTGTGTATTTCACTGTGTTATTTCTTGTATTTTAATCAAAAAAACAGTAATACAGTAAAATGTATGTGTATGATGCAAGTATACACTTATTTATCCATGACCTTGGCCTTTTGCTGATGTTTTCTGAACTGTGAATACCCCCCCCCCATATTTAATAGAGCATTTTTGCAATCTAGTTTATTCATTTTTCCATTGTTCACCCGTGCTACAGCTTTATACCAATGTGATTCTTCAAAGGCTGTACTCAACATGCCTCACCACACTCATTTTTGGAGCATCTAATTAAATAAATAAATATTGTTTCTTCATCACTGAATTAACCAAATAATTTCATCTGTTAGTGTCACCATGTGATTTTTATTTTCTCATATACAAACACATGACATATCTCTTGATGGAGGGAACAGATCTCCTGTAAGACTCCCCTCAGTGAACCACAGAAGGAGGCACAGTGATGGAGAAAGCCCAGCAGCTGACAGCCTGTCATAGAGTCAAACACTGTGTCAGCAGGCTAACACTTTCCCACTGACATTAATTGCAGGTGACAGGGCTAAGTATAAAGCTCTACACAATGACAATGATGACTCTAGAGGAAATTCTTCATGGTGTCCCCTTCGTCTGCTGTGACAGGAGTGATTATGCAGACTAGGAGCTTGTCAAGACCGCGTTATCAGAACTTGACTGACAGAAGCGACCTTAAAATTGGCCAAAAGACATATAATATTAACATAATCATAAACCTCTATTTTTAATCTATTTACTGAATCAAGAATTTCCGATTTTTTTGGTTTGTTTTGTTTTTTAGTTATACCAGAATGCCTTTCTCAGCTTAAAGGACAATTAAAGGGATCAGTTCTAACTTTTATACTTTCATAGATATGTTTTTTGTAAATTGCGGCCGATGTTAACAAAAGCATTTCTAGGAAAAAAATTAAGAAATATGTGTGGCCTGCCCTCTTCCAGGTCACCATGGTGGACATGAGGTCGTGTGGCTCGGGCACCACTTGTTGATGCCTCGTCCAGCTCAGTCGTCTCCCGGATCCACTCACTCTACATATAGCTTGTATTAGACTTGTAACTTGATTTGTTGCTCTTTTCTGAACACGCGACATTTATTGCATGTCTGTCTGTCCTGGAAGAGGGATCCTTCCTCTGTGGCTCTTCCTGAGGTTTCTTCCATTGTTTTTTTTACCCTGTTAAAAGGGTTTTTTCGATCAGCATGTGAAGTTTTTCCTCACTCGAATCGAGGGTCTAAGGACAGAGGATGGTTTTCACTGTACAGATTGTAAAGCCCATTAAGGCAATGTGATTGTGATTTTGGGCTATATAAATAAAATTGATTTTGATTTGATTTGAAATACAAACACACTATCCCGTGGCTATACACATTAATTGGTAAAATGATGAAGTGGAATTAGTAGTACACTTACTTTAGGCAGAAATATTTATACTTATTTTCACCACAAAGTTCATTTTGAAATCAGCTTAGTTCATGATGGAATCCATAACCTTGGAATGTGCAGTATTGGTCCTGTAATGTCTGCCACTCTGGGTCTATTTATAAAAATGTTTTTAAAAAATTAAAACAAAAAATCAGACAATCAACAATGTTTGCTGAGTTTTAAGGGAAGGGAGCAGCGGGGTCGGGTGCAGAGTCAGACCTTCTGAAGGAGTAAAACATCTGGGGTCATATCAGATTCCCGTCCAGCCCGTTTTCAGGCCTTCAACTCCATAAATTGTCTCCATCATTGAACAGCCACTCCAGTGTTGCCTCCTGTTTCGCCTCTTCCGCTATCCAGCTTCTTTTTGTTTGTAGCCTCCTTAAATTCGGTCTTTCTTCTCTTGCTCTGTTTGCATAGCATTTGATATTTTGATTGCTGTCTGGATGTTAAGAGATTTTCTACAAATATAATTAAAAAAAGATTCTGGACAGAATTACTAGCCCCAGCCTTAAAGGTGCTCTGTGGAGCTGTGTAGTGCTGAAAGCTGGTCATTAGTTTAAATTAGTGGACTCCATTTCTAAACTAATGTTAGGTACTGTTGCTCTCTTTTAGTGGAGTGGACAGAAGCACTGAGATAAGGCAGCCAAGAACATGCATAAAGTCGGAGTTGGATTTTAAACAAATTGTCCCCAGGTTTGTGTGGGCAAACCTTTAAGCAATCACCATTGCTGATCTAAATCTATCTAACCCAGGCCAGCATTTTCTCACTCCCAACTTGTCGAATAGCAGTTTGGTCATTAACCTAAAGCTTTCAAACTATGACACTCCATCTAGCATCAGTTTTGCAAGTGAAGGGATCAAGTTCGCAACAATGCATAATATACACTTTCAAAGTGTCAATTTCAATTCAATCAATTTTCAAAGTGATGTAACATGTCATTTACGTAAAAATGTAACATTAAGTTAAAATTAAGTTTTTTGGAACAAGCCTTTATAAATTGGCCATGGCCATCTGGGACTGCTAACAAGAAAACTAACTTAAAACATGTTCTTCAGTGCATTCTCTGATCATCCTCCCACCATGCACCACAGTACATGCACACACACAAATACACTTTCCCCCCACATACCTTACCATCATCCTCCAGTCTGTTCCCTCAGAGCTTTTTTCAGCACCTTAAGGTGTCATCTGCAGAGCTGTAATGGCTGTTTTAATGGTCCTGAGATAAGTGCTTTGAACTCGTTGAGTGTAATCACCTTAGAAATTTCCCTCTGAATCATTTCACATATTTGCAGCATTCCAATTACTCTATAATTTATGCCCTTAGGTAGCTCAGCACTCAGACTATTGGACACTAACACTCTCCACTGAAACTCAGGGTAATAACAATACATATTGCTGTAGTGATGAAATCTTAGATAGAATTAACATTTTTCATTGAAATAAATTCAGTTTAAGCCTTCCAATAGAAAAACAGTTAGTAACAACATTTTTTAAAAAAAAAATAGCATCCGACACCACTCAAAACTGATGCTGAGACCAGTAGGTCAAGTCCACCTACCTAACAAAGTCTCAAAAAATATTTTTCCATGAAGTTGACAAAACAAACAAAAACAATGTTTAAGCTTTAATGAATGTGGCCGTGGTGCACAGCTCAATGTAACCAATGCATATATTCACCCTATAGCAGCGATCATACCTCAGATAATATACATATTATAACAACATACAACAAAAACTACTGAACTAAGATCCACCAGACTTGGATGGAAGATTGGTCTCAACTCCATTAACTTTTGGTGCAGATCCAGATAAAGGGAATGATCCAGGAATTATTCTTACTTTCTTTAACATTGTGAGATGGGACATTTTTTGACACTTTGGTTAATTTCTCATTGTAATTTATAATTTCATACAGCATGTATTCGGCATTGTTGCTATGTTAAAAAACAATAACGAAACACTGCTATTAATAACAGAAAATAATCAATACATCAGTTTGCAAGGTTTAAGGACAGACATTATTAAACAGAATGTTAAACAATTTGTTGCTCGTAAGTAGACCTTAAAGGGATATTCCGGTGTAAGTTTAAAACATAGATCTAAAAAAAACCTGTGGTGTAAGACTTGGGTGGTTAGGTTTATATTCACCATCAAAACCCTCTTTACTGAAATACGTGTTTTTTAATTTCTGTTTGATGTTTTCAGCTGCTACTGAGATAGTATCTGCAGAGTTGTAGAGGATTATTACTATATTTGTTTTTCAGTAGAAATAAAAACAACAGCAAATCTATCACAATGGAGGAGAAACAGGCTAACTGATATTTGCATTTATATGGTTTGCTCAACACCTGCCCTTAATAAGCCACTTATTTTCTCTCCTCCTTTTGTTTTTATTTGAGTATGATGGGGAAATTAGTTCCTGTCTGTCAAATCCCACACAGCTGTCACAACCAATGAAGTAGTCCATTTGTTTCTAGACATTCCCATACTGTGCATTTACACCAATACCAGGACACATGGCAAGGTAGGCCAAAAATCAATAGAGATTGGACACAGTCCAGTTCCTGCGTCAATTCTCCTACCCAGAAATTTGTGGTGGTAGATCAAAACCAGGGAAAGGCCTCACCTTCAGATCCCACTAACATCTGAGCTATAAATACTGCTATATGTACAGCTGTTGGAAATCAAAGGTATAGATGAGTTTGTATAAACAATTTTCATGTCACAACTTCACATCATCACATTGTGTATAAGAGCAGAGGTTGGGATTCCTCAAACAAAAATAAACCTTTTGCTGCAGGCAAATACAATGTATTTGTATCACAAATGTATTATTCCATATTTAACTCCATAAGTAAAAGTACTTTTTGGGAAAAAATGGCCCCTAAATGACACATATGGCAATATTCTATTTGTAGCTTATCAAACAAAGGAGGAAGGATATCAAGAAAGAAAAGGAACAGACCTATAACAAGCTAGAAGTCTATGTATGTATGTATGTATATCTTGGGTTTCAGAACATGTCATCATTTTTATGTTGTGATCAAATCTTCAATTTTCAATAATGGTATATGAGGAAATAACAGGTAATGATGACTTGACTTGTATTGTCATTTCTTATTTTAGATGTGCTTCACTGTTGTATATTCCTAAGCTACAGATAAGCCATTTTTTACATGTTATGTTCTTGTTACTCTGTGTTATTTGATTAATTCTTCTTACATGCCCTAGTGCTGACATTGGTTCTTAAATATGTTGCACATACTGACGTCAAAACGAGCCAGCTTCCAATTTGCGAGCGCATAGTTCATATATTATTTAGAAATATAAAAACATATTCCCCTTTAAGTAGAGACCAGTCCGCTTTCAACACAGAGGAATTAATTGGTACCAAAACACTCCCCCTAGGCTATAAAACTTTACAATACATGGGCCCCATTTCAAGGCAGTTACAGGTCCCAAGATTAACTGAGCAAAACAATGGTAGGTAAGTATAAAGTGGATGGCACAGTTGTGTCACTGCCATAATCAGAAAGTTAATGCAAACTATTACCTGATGCTGAGAGAAAATTGGTGAGGATAATCAACCTAACCATCCTCAATAATTTCCTCAACCAAAAACCACAAAAAAGCACGTTTTCAATAAAGTAGAAGCTGCTGCAAGACAGGTGACAGTGTCCACAGTCAAGCATGTTTTCCGTCACCAACGAAGTTTGCTGCTGATCACGTGGACAAAGAAATAAAACTCTTAAAATTTAATTGTTTTGCAACAATGACCAATAATACATTTGGAGGCGAGAAGGTGAGCCCTTTAGCCCCAAGAACACCATACCTACTACAAGAGACTACACAAATTTATATTTTGGAATGGCCTAACATCCTAACTTGAACCCCAATGAGAACATGTAGACTGTGCTGAAGAAACAAGTCTGTGCCAGGAAGCTAACCAAGGGAAAATGGACAAGGGACATTTAACTAAATATTAGAATTACTGTATGTGTATTTTGGATAGTAAATTCATTAAACAACCAAACCTTGCAAATGGTTTTTGTTACAAATTATGTTAGTATGTGTTCCAACCCATTCCGTCACAGAAAAATGAGAGTTGTAGAAATAATTTTTATTCAACACTGCAGTGATATACATGTTCCTTACCAGAACCTTATGTGAATTCAAGTTCACTAGATCCCAATCTGTTCGACCAACCGTGGGACGCCCTTGAACAAGTCCAGCGCACCGTGGCCTCATGGGGGGAGGGGCTGTACATAATCTGCAACTATATGAATGCCAGGAACCCGTTTCCCAGCAGAACAATGCAGTGTAACAATATGTTTTTCCCTTCGCCTGTCAGTGGTTTTAATGTTGTGACACACACACACACATAGACACACAATAGTAATAACTAATGTATATATATTTACAAGTTTATAATACATGTTTTAACCAAGTATGGAGATTAAGAAATAAACCAGGCTTGCCTGCTTGAATTTAGAAAATACAATACAATACAGTGTTGTTTCATATGTGATGATCTGGTGACTTCTCCAGGGTTACCTGGGAGAGGCCCCCGCAATCCTGGAAAAGATGAGCAATTATGGTTTATGAATAATGTCTGAATTTCATATATTTTTAATACAAGACAAAAACCTTAATGATGTCATGTAATGCTTTGATTTATAAAAGTAAAGGAGCAGAGAGCTGGAGAATGACACAGAGGTATTACATGTTAAACTGCTTAAGGGTTTCATTGGAGCTGGCTAAGCACAGGTCTGCCATCTGATCGGAGGGTTTACCGGGACAGAAAGAACATGGATGAGAGTGGGGGGATGCACACACAACACACACACTGATGCAGCTTAAACGAAAAAGCACATAAAAACATAATTAACTTACTTGCATGAGTATATCAGTGCTGCTGGAAGTCAGCTCTGCTGCTCTGCTGGACTAAAGTAACTTTCTGATTTCTGTGAATAACATGCCAGTAAACTGCTAATGGTGTTGCAAAAAGTGCAAGAATGTTTTTGTTATGGTCATATGGGTCATTTTTAATGACTTGTGAATTTGTGTAGGCATGAGGACTTTGTTGTCCATGTTTGTTTGATAACCACCACCTGCCTATTAATTAATTGGATAAGACACCTTTATCTCCGGAATCACTCCTTTTTTGACAATGTGTTGTCATCTTTTTTTTTTCCAGGTTAAAAACCTTTAGGAACATTTCCAACCATCCAATTAATTTGAGAAAAGGATTGTATTTGCACTTCAATAGTTTGTTACCTTTATCATTTACTATTTATGATCTCATCACCAGAAACCATCAATTTCACTGATTAGTTGGGACACTGTTTTGTATGTATGAGCTATCAGATGCGATACCTTTGTGTTTTAATCACTGTATTTGGAACCAATTTGTATCCATTAAAAAAAAATCAATAAACTCCTGAATTCAACTATTCACGTAAAATAGTTCAGAGTAATCATATAACCCTCTATCCTTTATATTTGAAGCTAAAAAAGATAATCTTAGTGGCAGAAGAAAATGAGTAGTAAAAAAAAAAAAAAGGTTACAGGAAGAACCACACCTTGAGCTGTGACCGAAGGAGAATAGTGCCAAGTCAAGCAGTTATTTTATATCCTCAACAGGGGGACATTTGCTCTTTATCATGTTGCACTCTCTGCTCTGATTTTCCATCAGAAGTTGCATCTAACCAAGAAAAATATTTTTTTTTCCCTTGCCATGGTCAAATTGCATCCTCATAAAATGAAATCTATGCTAACCCTGTGGGCTTTTGTTTTGTAATGTGCTATTTAATAACATGATAGATGATGTGTAGTCTTATGAATTGAATTTGATGCAAGTGAATGTGAAGATATATCCCCTATTTTCCAGGATTTCTTTCCTCCTGTGTTGACCCTGCAAAGTCACCTTGGACATAACACATTATTCAGACAGCATACGGTGACAGCACAGACACAGTTGATGCCATGTGAAGCCAGTCACAGGTCACATCTTGAAGGATCTTTCTTATTTTGTCTGTATGAACACATGGAGCTGTAGCCGTAGAACAGTGGAGGGAACCAATTTAAGCAGGAAATCCATGGTTTAGTTCTATAGTTCACAGCTACTGCTAAATGAATCTCTAAATAGTTGGGAATTATATTTTATACTTTGACAATTTACATATTACTCATATTTTTTTTTTTGAGACAGGACTAGAAAACATGTAGAGAATGATAACATTAAATGCTAACATTCTAAAAGACATAATGATAATGTGCTTATGTTCATCAGGTAGAGTAATATTAACCATGTTCCTCCCTCATCCAAGCTTGGGTCCTCTACCAGAGGCCTGGGAGCTTCTGGGAGATCTTGAATGTTCCTGGAATCACTCTCCCAGTTTTGGGGTCACAGCTCCTATTACCACAGGGACCACTGTTGCCTTTACTCTCCACATCTGCTCTGGCTCTTCTTTCAACCTTTGGCCTTTCTCAAGCGTCTCGCGTTCCTTCTATCTTGGGATTGCTAAATCTATCACCACTGCCTTCTTCTGATGTTGTCCTTCACAACTTTGTTAGGTTTGTTAGCCATCCTGGTGATGGGTTTGTTCTTCCATGGTGTTTCCTCCTGCTCTTCCTTCTCCTCCTTATATAGTTTTTTGATGCCTGCGGTATCAACTCTGCAGTTCTTAATTTCCTGATGTACTCATGGATCTTTGTTGTCCTATCCCAGCTACTGGCTTTGACACTCACCAGTCCTCGGCTTCCTTCCTTCCCTTTAGTGTACAACCTCTTGAAGCTGGACTTGGGGTGCAATGCTTCATGCATCTTGAGGAAGTTCCTTGTCTTGATATCAGTGACCTTTATCTCTTCCTTTGGCCAGCTTAGGCATAGGTGTTGATTGCTCAGACCTTGTTCTTACCATTCAGCTGACTTTCAGGACTTGCCTGACTCTATGTGGGTTTTTGACTGTGGCTGCTTTCCTAGCAACCCCCTCGTGGTTTCCATTTGCTTGTGGGACCCCAAGGTACTTATAGTTGTTAACAGCTGCTATGTTGCATTCTTGTAAATCAACCCCTTTAGTTCGGATGCTCAGATCCTGTCATCAGTGTAGAGGAAGTGGCTGTTGATTGTTGCGTTCCAAAACTAGCATCTGCAGCCATTCTTTGAGATGATCTGGCTGAGTGGTTTCAGGCCTATGGCCAACAGCAGTTGGGACACAGCATCTCCTTAGTATTCTCCACACTTATTGGTGACTTGTGCAACTGGCTTTTTGCTGTCCTGTAGATTTGTCTTGCACAGTCCCATTGAGTTCTTGACAACACTGTTGGTTCCAAGCATTCCAGTATCCATATATGCAGCATCGAGTCATAGGCTTTTTTGTAATCAATCCAGGCGGTGCACAGATTAATCGGTCTAGTCTTGCAATCTTGGATGACTGCTCTGTTGATCAGTAGCTGATGTTTTGCTCCTCTGGTGTTTCTGCCAAATTTCCTTCTGAGTCATACTCATATATTGAGCCATGTGCATACTTATCCTAGCCATTCTGATACCTGACAGGATATTCCATGTTGTGCAGAGGCAGGTTATAGGGCGGTGGCTGGGTGGGAATGCCTCTTTCAGGATCAGGACTGTCCGGCCATCCATTAGCAGCTGGTTCATTTGTGCTGCCAGGCATTCATGGAGTGCAGTTAGCTTCTTATGCCACTAGGTATGGATCATGTAAGAGGCCAGTGCTGTCCAGCTCTTCATACTTGACACGCTTGGATATCTGCTATTGTGGTGGTTAGCGGATCTTGTTCAGAGAGGTTGCCATGGTCCACTCTTACTTCAGCTAGCCACTGAGCACGTGTGTTATGTGATGCCTCCCTTTCCCATATGTTAGTCCAGTACTGTTTAGTCTTCAGCCTGGGTGGTTTTGTTCTCATTTATTCTGCCACTTTGGATGGTTCATTAGAGAACATCGAATGCTAATTCGCCCGGCCTCTTCTTCTTTAGTTTATCTCTTAAGGTGGGTAGCCAAGGCTGTGAGCCTTTGTTTGGTAGTCTCCATTGCCCCAGGTATGGACTGCTTATGGTACCTCTTCGACACACCTTTCTATATATATATATATATATATATATATATATATATATGTATGTATGTATGTATGTAACCATGGAGTGAGGTAGAGGCTGCCCCGCAAGAGAGCACAATCTGGTTGAGTTGCTCTTTTTTTGTGCACTGACACACTGACTCCTACAGAGCAACACAGGAAAAATATACATGAACAAATGCTCAATGATATTCAATGTGTCATCACATTACCAGTCCAGGATACACTGCTTAAACAATGTCACCACCTCCCACAACTCAGCAACTTTGCTACCTTGAAGAAGCAAATTAAGAGAGGGAAGGAGGAGACAAAGCTAACAGAATAAACCAGACATAAATGACATAGCATAAAGCAGCGCTCTGGACAATGCATCCATCAAGACATTTTTTACACCCTTAATATGATGGATGTCCAAGTTGTATGGTTAAAGGAAAAGACACAATCTCATCAGGCGCTTATTTGGATTTTGCAGGGAACGTAGGAAGGTAAGGGGGTTGTGATCAGTATAATAATAATAATAATACATTTTATTTGATGGCACCTTTCAAGTCACCCAAGGTCACCTTACATAGAATAAAAGCATAAAATAACAACATCAAACATTATTAAAACCAAACATTGACCTACAAAAAACAAGTGTAGTACACAGCGACCAGTCAGATTGAGTAGGCCAGTTTGAACAGGTGGGTTTTGATTTTGGATTTGAATGTTGTGATGGAGTCTGACTGTCTTATGTGTGGGGGGAGGGAGTTCCATAGTCTGGGTGCCGAGCAGCTGAAGGCTCGGGCACCCATGGATTTCGGTGCTGGATTGGGACAGTGATGGGTGATTTCCTAGGTGGAAGAAGGCAGTCCGGGTGATGTTTTTAATGTGAGTTGCAAATGAGAGGGTGCTGTCCAGACTGATGCCGAGGCTCTTGACTTGGGGGGAGAAGGGTACAGGGAATCCGTCGATGATGATGGGTGTGGCTGGGGTGTGTTGCGATTTGGTGAGGGTGGATTTGGAGCTGATGAGCAGGGCCTCGGTTTTATTGCCGTTTTTTTTTTTTTATTGCATGTGTGAAATAACAACTATAGTCTGGACTTTGTCTGGAGCGTATCTGTGTAAACGGCTTCATTCAGCATCTCTCCCTGACACCGTAAGTTACCATGGTTACAGGGACGCCCTGAAACTTTATAATGATGATCATAATGATTTTTGGTTAGTTTGACTGAACAAAATCATAAATGTAGCCTGATTGTAGAGCTCAATGCTGAAATTCTTGTATTAAAACATATAGAACAAATGTAAAGCCTCAGAGCTTCTTTGATTACTAACAGTATGTTTATGATGACAGAAAGGTGATAACTCGCCATCAGACTGACAAGGCTGCAAAAGTTGCTGTTTGTATGATGTATTTTTCTGTTAAACGATAAGAGACTCGCTTTAACAATATTATTATTAATAATAATCAATGATAATGATGACAAGAAGAAGTAGAAAAATAGCTTGCTGAAAAGTTCTGTAGATGGTTGATAATTTGAAAGAGTATAAGCTTGGCAAAAAAAGGCACAGTTTGATTTCCTAGATTGAAAATTACATTGAAAAGACAAAAAACATTTTAAGTGTGAATAGAACAGCTGTTCAGATCATACTCCTGTAAAACACTGTTGGTCAAATATTTAAACTTGATGTCTGCATTAGAGAACAGGGTGTGGGGTGAAGCTGTAAATCTCATTGTATTCTTTTAGCACATTTAGACTGAATAAGTTGAGTTATTTAATTTTGAGGAATGCACTTATGTTCCCTATGGCAGCTTTTTGAGTTAATTGATAGGCTATTTATTTACAAATGTAGCCACAGATGAAGACAAAATCAATCTTGTATGGAAAAAAGCATTAAAAATAGCAATAATCGAAGAATCGTGGCACCAATAATCGAATCGAATCGACAATCGTTATAATCGAAGAATCACCAGTGCCAGTGGTGAGGGAGGAGTTAATTATGTTAGTGATCATGGGAGAAATGGATAGCAGACAGGCTTTGACGAGGGAGGTGGGAAGAGGATCAAGCTGACAGGTGGTGGCTTTGGCTTTGCGGATGAGTTCAGAAATGGTGTGTTCTGATACCGGGTGAAGTCAGAGAGGGAGCTGATGAGAGGTTGGACGGTGGTGGTCATCCAGGTTTGATCGTTTGAGGAGGTACAGGATGAGGCCAGTTGTTGATGAATGGTATTGATTTTAGAGCTGAAGAAGTCCAGGAAAGCAGTGCACTGATCAGTGGATATGTCTTGTGGGAGGGTTTTAGGAGTCTGAGTTAGGTGGCTGACCGTTGCGAAGAGGACTCTGTTGTTTCCTGTACCAGTGTTGATGAGGTTGGAGCAGTATGAAGATTTGGCAGTAATAAGGGCGTTCTTGTAGTGATGAAGGTTGTCCGGGTACATTTGGCTGTGCACCGTGAGTCCGTTTTTTTTGTACAGTCGCTCCAGTCAATGGCCTATGTCTTTGAGCTGGCACAGGTGTGAGTAAATGAGACTGAGCAAGTTTTCAGGGGAGCCAGGGTCTTGAGGGAAGAGGAGAGACTGTTATTATAGTGAGTCACCAGGTCAGCAGGGGAGGATGCTGGGGGAGGGCTGGGGTAGGAGCTGATCAGGGTGGAGAGATTTGTGGTGTTTATATGATTGATGTTTCTGAAGGAGATGGTCAGTTGTTCTTTGATTTGTGTAGTTGGGTGTGAATGTCAAAAAGTACAGCTTTGTGATCAGAAATGGGGAAATCCGTCATGTCAAGGTTGGTGGGAGTGATGTCAGTGCAGCGAATTAAGTCCAGTATGTGGCCTTTGTTATGGGTTGGGAAGTTGACATGTTTTGTGATACCGAGACAGTCCAGGAGTGATGTGAAGTCGTTGTCAAAAGCCTCATTCACACTGCCGTTTGCATGCGGGGATCCTGCGCCAATTCTCCGCACCCTCCTCTGTGTGAAAGTTTCAGATGTGGAGAGGGGGGAAATTTCGCTCCGGCGCTGATCTGCCTCTGGAGGTAGTATCAGGGCCGCATTATTGGTGAGCCGTCCCAGTGTGAACGAATAATCCCGAGGCGCGGAGCGGGGGCGTGTCGGTCTGACAGTCTGATAACTACACAGCTCCTTCACTCAACTAAATACAGAGAAATGTCCCACAGAGCAACGTTACAGGACCAAACAAAAGTAACATAGTAACTGTAACTGTCATCGGCAACTTATATGAGGAAAAAAATACCGCAGCTGTACGTGGAGAAGCGTCTGTCCTCCTGCTTGTCCTGCTGACTCTTTGTCACATTTCTGCCCGAAAAACAGCGTCTGTCACCAGCAAACACTTTAACTCACCGAGTGTTTGTGATGAAAATAAATCACCGCAACCATAAGCCCTCCCGACCAAGACTTCAGGGAACTTTCCCAAGAAAACGGCCTCCGTTCCCGCGAGTGAGGGAGTCAGACACTGTCCTGTTTACTGATGGTGATTATGTAATTTAACGCGAAAAACGTAACTTCGTCACTTTCAAGGATGTTTGGTGGGTCAGTACCTAAATCACTACACATTATAACAGCATCCATATGATTATAAACTGTCCGCGGGTTTGGATTGACAAGGGGAACACCTGGGGAAACACCGACGTCATCAACATGACGAGTACCGTCACGCCTCTTTGGGAGCCGCAGCGCTGGCTTTCTGTGTGAATTACACACGTGAAGGCGGAGAGGTTTCGCTCTGTGTGAATCACCATCGGCGGAGGATTGGCGAACCACCGCTCCAGAAATAATGTGGAGAGGCTGTGTAAAAAGACGTACCCATGTGCCTCTTAAAATTGTTTTCTGACTGACTGAATGAATGATCGTTGTAATGATTTTATGTTTTTTATGTTTGATGTCTGGAAAAGCTACAACTAAATTGCCCATTTGGGATAAAGAAAGTGGTCTGAACTGAACTGAACTGAAAAAGGGCTAAAGATACAATATACACCACTAGAGGCTCAACTCCACCCCCCACATAAACCTTGAAGTTCTGCAAGGCCCAGATTAAAGCTAGCAACTCCTTCTCCACGATGAAATAATTCAACTGATAGGAATTGAACTTACGTGAAAAGAAACTGTCTGGATGGTCAGTGCCATCATCCCCAGTTAGCAACAGTACTGCTCCAGCACCTTTCTTGCTAGCATCCACCTGCAACTTAAATGGCTTTCCTAAACTGGGAGCAGCCAAAACAGGGGCAGAATAAATCAAGGCCTTGACTTCTTCAAATGCATGCTGACATGGCGGTGTCCACTCAAACTTTACCTTTGAAATGAGATGGTTTGATGGGGAGCAGCTACAGCAGAGAAGTTTTCTACAAAATGCTCTGTAATAACCTACCATACCAAAAAAAACGCATTAGTTATTTTTTAGTAGTTGGCTGGGGAAACTGATAGCCAGGACTTTT
This sequence comes from Diplodus puntazzo, assembly GCA_963678695.2. Taxonomy (NCBI): domain Eukaryota; kingdom Metazoa; phylum Chordata; class Actinopteri; order Spariformes; family Sparidae; genus Diplodus; species Diplodus puntazzo. The sequence continues at coordinate 16,976,712 of OZ023169.1, forward strand.
GCCCTCACAGGACAGACCTGCCCCTGACCAACTACCTTATCTAAATATGTCACAGCAGCCCTAGCAAAGTCACACTTATCCAGATTTATGGTCAGATTTGCCCATGCCAGTCGATCAAACAGTGCATTAATGCACTGTACATGGTTTTTTCCCATGTATCACTATAGATGACAATATAATCCAAATATACAGCACAGCCTTCTAGACCATCAACCACCATATTCACCAATCTTTGAAAAGTGGCAGGGGCGTTGCGTAGACCATATGGCATCACTTTGTACAAGTAAAGGCCTATAGGAGTTATAAATGAAGCAACTTCCTTAGCAAGTTTGGATAATGATATTTGTCAGTAACCCTTCAAAAGGTAAAATTACTGACTAATTTTGCTGAACCAACCTGATCTGCACAATCATCCATGCGCGGCAACGGAAAAGAAACTGGTTTGGTGATCTTATTCACTTTTCAGAAGTCAGTGCATGGCCTAAAGATGTGGTCCGGTTTAGTCACTAACAAACATGGTGAGGCCCAACTTGAACATGAAGGAACTGTGATGCTATGTTCTAACATGTACTTCTAACCCTATCCATCTGTTGGCTGCTAGGAAGAGACTCTCTTCAACACCAGTTACCACAGACTTTGTATGTTAAGATGTATTTATCTGCTGAGATTGCAGCTTCAGATGCACTGTTTACTATATGCTCATTTAGATAAGTCGTCAGGAAGAGTAAACTTGAACTGTCCTAACAAAAGAAGCTCACGTAGTTGTGGGAAGGTCTCTTCTACAGATGCACTAAGCCAGCAATTAAACAATGTATTTAATTCCCTGACAAACTCTGCGTGATTTATCTTGTCACAGAAAATTCCTAAATTTTTGTCAGTATGCCTCTGGTACTAGCTCGTACACTTTTAAAATGCAGTTTTAAGCTGTTGGTAATTTTCACTATCAGCCATACTCAAAGCAGAAAAAAGCTTCCTGGGCTTTCCCAGTCAGGACACACTGCAACAACAATGTTTGGTCAGTGTCTGCCTGGTTTTTGCCAACCTTTCAGATAACACAAAGAAAGTCTCAGGATATTTTCCAAAAACCAGTCTTAAGTTAGTGGCAACATCAAAGTAACCACTGGATCCTGATCGGTTTCTTGAAAGGAATCAGAAAACATACTATCTCTAACCAGGTCAAGACGGTAGCATTCTAATTTCTGCTGCTCCTGCTGCTGTTTTAGTTCAGCTTCTCTTAACTGCATTCAACTTTAACCTCTCAAGTTCAAAAGTATGCTCTTTAATCTAATTTGCACCCAAACTGATCAACCAGCGTTGATCAGATGGCCGCAGCGTGAGTGGACGTGTCTCAAGCTGATGAAGCAAACATATTTAATGGTAAGATCTATCACAGGATTTATTGTCGTCGTGCTTCTGTGTTAGACAAGGAATTTAAGTTTGTAGCCTTCTCTAGGCTGTTAGTCTGTCATTGACAATTAGCAGGCTAACGTTAATTAACATGTGCAGGCTAATGATGAGTAATGTACGTTAATAATGAGTAATAATGACTTGAAAGGTTTGCTACTTAACTGGAATTATTCTAAAACGTAGTAATGTGGTTATTTCAAACTAGCTACACGTCAAGGTATTTGACGGGTACAATGCATTGCTTTCACAGATGAACCTAGGCTCCAAATTTAAGGTAATTTAACGTTAATGTTAGCTAGCCAGCTAACGTACATGGTGAAGAGGGGTGGGAAATCTAGTATTAAACGACCCCGGGGCTAAATTATTAAAGACGGTAGCATTGATAAGCTCCAACATTAACATTACTGGTTCTGCTCTTAGTATTGGATAAGTTGAGAAAATAACATTATATTTCCTATTTATTTAGTTAAGTTAATGTTAGGCTATATAACGCTAACTGTTATCTTGCACCTTTTATCTCACCAACTCTGTTTCTAATTTGCAATAAAACCAAGGGTGGGTGAAATCGAAATCGATTCACATATGCTAAAAAATATATTTTCTAGCATTAAATGTTAGTTAATAACGTGATGTTGGCGGAACGAAAAAATTTAAACTCAACTGCATGGGCAGCGCAGCACCCGGGCAATCTACAGCACACACACACTTAAGTTATCTTGTGATTAATCTTCAAAAATAAAGGCAGCGGTTGCAAGCATTTTTTGATCAAGTGACTAAATAGTTACCTTTGCGAGACGAACGTGAAGTATGTTGTGAACTTTTTACGGCGCCACTCTGAGTTAGCAACGTTAGCAGAGCGGAGCAGTGACCAGAAGTAAACAAACGAGACTGGCTGACCAACACACAGTGCAGCATTAACTTTGTGTGCCCGTAGCGAATAATTAACAGAGAGGCTGCTGTCCACTGTTGTAGATATACCGTTAACAACACAGCGGAGAACTCCCCCTCATTTTATTATATGTCACATTAATTAAGACATTCATTTATGCTGTTAACTTTTTAAAATGAAAAGGCTGCGGATCATTTATCTTAACTGCCAGTTACATACTCTGTTTCATATTGTGTTTCAGTGGACTAAAGACACCAGTGAATGGTTTGGCACATAGTATGCCTTTTGCTTATTATTAGCCTGCCAATTAAAAATAATCTGACAAAATACACAATTAATAGTGAAACGGGTGTTGTAAAAGTAGCGTAGCTCCTTCAAGGAATAGCTCTGTGCTTCGCGAGTGTGTGTGGTCGAGTGAGAGAGAGAAAGTGACGGTGGATGCGCTGAGAACAGGATGGTGGTCAGAGCAAAGAAAAAATTAGCAGTAACGTTTTTAAGTGTAGATTTCAGTTTGTCCATGAAAAAACACTGCAGCTCCTCAAGACTGAAGTAAAGTTCCTGTGACTTGCTTCCCAACTGCTGGGTAAAGAAGTCAGATTTAGAGCTGCAATGATTAGTCGATTAATTGATTAGTGGTCACCTACTTTGATAATCGGGTCATTTTTTTGAGAAAAAATATCAAATTTCAGCTTCTAAAATATGAATATTTTCATTTTTGTTAGTCCTCTATGACAGTAAACTGAATATCTCTGGGTTCTGGACAAAACAAGACATTTGAGGATGTCACCTTTGGGAAACATTTTCTGACATTTTATGGACCAAACAACTAATCGATTAATCGAGAAAATGATCAATCGTTTAAAGCAACACCGTGGAGTTTTTCGACCTTCATAATATATTCCCAAGACCCTTGTGATGGTACATCGACTTACAATAGGTTGAATGACACGTCTGCCTCAGCCTGATGGGGTCTGTATTGCTTTTACTGGCACTACGGAACTTTGGGTTTCGCGGTGGAACCCCCATAAACTACAACTGAACTGCTTTACAGCACCCCCTCTCCGTCATTTTCGGACGAGGACGAGCCGGAACCCTCAGAGCCCAACTACTAGCGTTTGTTTGCCGGATGGTATAGCATATATATCTGTTGCTGTCATGGCCGAAGCAGCAACGAAAACCGAAGAAGGCAAAGGTTTTGTCAGAGGAGACTAGGAAGAGAAAAAGGGAAAGTGACAAAAACAGAGGCCGGACGAGGATCAATATTGGTGCAGCATTCACACGCTGGCGTGAGCTAAAGGAGGAGGAGGGCTTCCCGACAGATGCTGGCTTAGCCTTCATACTGATGGATCAGTAAGTACATTGCCTGCATACGTCTGCCTGGCTATGTTACGGAAGCTATCTGGTCCTCCATTTATCTTTGTGAGTCGAGTAATGCTAGTAGGGGAGGACCGAATTATCAATCTGGCATCTACCATACGCTAACATGCTAGTTGTCTAATGGCTAGCATGCTAGCACAAGCTAGCATTCTCGTTCTGATTTGATTATTGCAATCGATGACATGGAAATCGCTAATGTTTGCGCTAAACTGTTTAGTCTTTTTTTGTTTTTTTTCTGGTGAAAGTGTCTTGCCTCAGGCTATAATGCCAATTGATTTTTCAACTTTGCAGATTCATAGCTTGTAGGTAGCTTGATATTATTATATTGACAATATAGGCTATGGCATGCGACCTGCTACAAAAAACATTGCATTGAATTAGCATGTCCATTCTGTAAAACAGTAGTCTGTATTAGGCTAAGCTACTAATGACGCTTGCTTGTAAACATGAGCTATGCAATCTTTTGGCTTTTGAAAAAAAAAAATCAAAAATATTCATAAGACATGCTGATATATATTACGCAACTGTACCTGGGATGAAGACATTCTACACGTTACGCAGGCAGTCTGCTCAGTCCTGAGTCCCTCTGCAGAGTTCGGGGGTATCGTTGACTTGACAACAAATGCACGTGTATCCCCTGGTGTGAGCGCAACAGATTTTACGACAGTAGTAGAAGACAATACTGTTTCCCGGCTGTAGGGGGACCCCGAGAGCAAGACTTCCATGGTGTTGCTTTAATCGATAATGAAAATAATCGTTAGTTTCAGCCCTCGTTAGATTTATGTACCATTATTGTTAGCCTTTTTAGCCAATTGACTCCTGCATCCACTGATCTTGGAGCTCACTCCATAGGTGGATTTGTTGAAAGCTTTTCTTCTTCACACTTTTGTTGCTTTTGCATTGGAGAGCATTCACAGATCCAGGAGCATGAAGTAAGAGAAGGTATGTTTCCTCTACGGACTAAGTCCAACCATACTGAACATGTCAAAGCAGCATTGTCGGACACTGCTCAAGCTCATCATTGTGGAGTAAAAAGACAGTGTCCCATCTCTGACAGATTGAGTTACTTTCATGCCACATCAGGTCATCCCCCTGACGCTTTGCATGATTTGCTTGAGGGGATCATGCCTTTGTGGACAGTTTGTTTTGTTGTTCCACTTGTAAGGAAATTGACGGTTGGAATGGTTCAGCTCCTCAAGAGTACAGTATTTCTTCTATATAATTGGCACTGTGTCTCAATGTGTTTATATAGAAGAAATACTGTACTCTTGAGGAACTGAACAAGTGGAACAACAAAACAAACTGTCCACAAGCTAATCCCCTGACGTTCACATCACGTAAGAGTGTAGGAGGAAATGCACATGAAAACTGGTGCTTGTTGCGGATGCTAGCTTTTATGATTGGTGACAAAGTACCTGAAGATGACTCCACGTGGCAAGTTTTGATGACCCTGAAAGATGTTGTTGAGCTTGTCATGGCTCCTGTCCACACAGTTGAGATACTAGGATACCTGGAGAGCAAGATCAGTGAACACCATTACAGGTATTTGGATGTGTTCCCAGAGGAGAAACCAAAGCCGAAGCCGAACGCTGATTCTTTAAGAGGATTGTGAGGCAGACCGGGTCTTTCAGAAACATTCTAATGACAATGGCAAGAAAACACCACTCAATGATTGCATATCACACCCATGATGCTCACATTCAAAGGCCAACACTATCGGTTTCTAGAATGACACAAGTGGCAGTGGAGGTTCTAAAAGACAGCATTAAGGAGGCAATTGCAAGGAAGTTTCCAACTGCAGTGGTTGTGAACATGACAAACACGGTAACCATTTAAAGCACTGACTATTGTGTTGGAATGTTGTTGACTTTTGGACCAACAGGAGGACTACCTGACTTTGGAGAAATACTCCAAGTAATCATTGTGCATGAAAGCCCTGTCTTTGTTCTGAAGTTGCTGAGTGGGTGGTACCATGAGCACTTGAGAAGCTTCAAAGTAGAGCCCACAGGCGAGATTGAAATCCTTCAGCATGCTGAAATGAAAGATGCATACCCCTTGGCTGCATATAATACACACTGTGGCCCCTTTGACCTGCCTCGCGAATTTCAACAACTCTTTTTCACATAAGTGTACATTTACCCGCAACCCAGCGCGTTAGCTGATCAGTGACGTCACAGACAAACTGGACCCTATTGGCCCTGCCGTGCCAAAGTTTGTCTTAGGCGATTTTAATCATTGTAATTTGAAGAAGATTTTGAGGACATACGATCAGTATGTCACTTGTCCCACCACACAAAGGAACACCATACTGGATCTTTGCTATGGATCCGTTAGTGGGGTTTACAAATCTCAGCCTTTACCTCCCTTTGGTGCTTCTTACCACAGCAGTGTGTATCTTCTGCCTGTATATAAGCAAGCCTTCAGACGTCTGGAGCAGGAGGAGAGAACAGTGAAAGTCTGGTCAGAGGACAATGTATCCTCTCTCCAGGCACGCTTTGAGAGTACACTCTGGAACTCCTATTATGATGTGTGTGAAGATGTAAATGAACTCCCAGACACTATCTCATCATACATCACATTCTGTGTGGACTCAATAATTTCCACTAAAAAAGTGATCACTTACCCCAATAATAAGCCCTGGGTGACGAAAGAACTTAAAGGTGTGATCAACAAGAAGAAAAGAGTTTTCTATTCAGGTGACCTCCTGGAGAAAAAAGCAGTCTCTAAAGAAGTTAAGGACCAAATAAGGAAGTCCAAAAAAAAGTATAGGAATACAATTGGAAGTCAGTATTGTAGTGGAGATCTTAGAGCTGTCTGGAGAGGAATAAAATCTATGGCATCAATTAATCAGTCATCTTTTGAGACCAGGCAGCTCATCCGAGTAAATGGTGAGGATGATAACAACTTGGCAAACTGTTTTAATTCATATTTCTCTCGGTTTGAAAGGTCTGATTTTATGAATAATATTTCCATGTGGCGGGAATCTCTGTCCCCACAGAATGATATTGTAATAACACAGAGATATGTCACAAATCTCCTTAAGAGGGTAAATATAAGTAAGGCTGCTGGCCCTGACTCCATCTGCGGTCGCACTCTGCGTCACTGTGCTGACCAGCTTAGTGAAGTGTTCACACTGCTGTTCAAGATGTGTGTTGAGAGTGGCCAGATACCGACTATGTGGAAGACATCCACCATAATTCCTGTTCCTAAAGCTTGTAATCCAAGAGAACTCAATGAATTCAGGCCAGTCACTCTAACGTCTCTTGTGATGAAGGTTCTTTAGAAAATATTGAAAGATGAAATTGTCTCCCTTATAAATGACAAACTCGATCCACTACAATTTGCGTATCAGCCTGGGAAAGGTGTGGATGATGCTCAGATTTTTATCTTAGACAGGCTATATAAGCACCTTGAAAAACCCAGTGCACATGCTAGGCTTTTATTTGCTTATTTTTCCTCAGCTTTTAACAAGATGCAGCCTCATATTTTAATTGAACGTCTTGCTTCTGACCTTGATCTACCTGATCAGATTTTATTGTTGCTCTTAAATTTCTTAACAGACAGAATTCAGCGAGTATTTGTGAATGGTCATATGTCCACCTCCATCACTTCAAGCACAGGCTCTCCACAGGGCTGTGTCCTTTCTCCTTTGTTATTTATTATGTAGACTGACAGCTGCAGGTCTTCCCAAGTGGACAGCCATCTTGTTAAATTTTCTGATGACATGGCCCTACCATCACTCCTCCAGGGGGCCCAATCAGACCATGGCTGTGCATTACCTTCATTTGTGGAATGGTGCAATGATAACTACCTGGACTTAAACGTGACAAAAACCAAGGAGTTATTCATTGATTTTAGGAGGAACCGTCCTGATCCTGCTGCATGCACTATCCATGGAGGAAATGTAGAAATCGTGGAGACATACAAGTATTTAGGTACAATGTTTGACTCCAGACTCAAGTTTGACAAAAACACAGTCTATTGTTAAACGGGGCCAACAACGTATCCATCTACTGCAGAAGCTAAATTATTTTAATGTTTCTAAGAGCATTTTATGTAACTTCTATCATTCTTTTATTGAAAGTCTGTTGACGTTTTCTTTTATTTGTTGGTTTTATGGTCTGTGAAGGAGAATAACTGTCTCAGCAACATCATCAAAGTCTGTTCCAAGATCATTGGAGTCCAGCAAACAGACTTAAGCTCCATCTGGAAAAAACAAGTTATCCAGAAAGCCAGAAAGGTCATTAGTCATCCTGACCACATCCTCAGTCAGGAGTTCTGTTTGATGGGAGGGAACGTGTATGCAAGCAGACGCGTTTCCTAGGACCAGCGGTGCTAGGAACCCTATTGTAATTGTAAAGATTTTTAGGGGGCCAAGCCCGAGGGGCCAAGGGAACACGTATGCAAGCAGACGCATTTCCTAAGACCAGCAGTGCTAGGAACCCTATTGTAATTGTAAGGATTTTTTTCTCCTGCTAAAAGTGGTGCTGCAGGCTAAACCGTGCAAGGGAGGGTGGTGCAATTTGGAGGGTTGGTCCAGACACCTGCACGTACCTCAGACACAAAAAACAACATATATCTGCGTGCAGGGGGCGCTATAACCTAGGCCAACGCGTTTTTGCCTTTAACTCCCACACTGTATGTTGCACATTCAAAAACCTTGTATCCCCAGATTCCCTGAATGGAGCTGAATCACTTTGCAATTGGCCATTGGCCATTTTTTTCGCAAAATCGCAAAAACTGGAAACTTTTTCTAACTCCTCCTTGAGATTTTTGGCACGTACACTCTTCAGCTGGACCTGATCTAAAGTTATCAAAAGAATTTTGCTTGGTCAAAAAATGTGCAAATTATTAACAAACAAATTTCTGTAGCTAGCTATAAAAATGTAAACTGTTTGATATCTCGGTCAAACTAAATGCTATGAAAACCAAATTTGAGATCCCTGGTTGCCATGAGACTGGGAAGGGATGAGCCGAATTTTGCGAATTTTGCCCACTAGGGGGTGCCAAAAACATGGGAAGTTTATATCTCTTGAACGACAACACTGATTTTTACGAAATTTGGTCGCTATGATGTAGGGCCAATCCTGAGGTCAGATCTTGAAGGTGGTCATGGCTGGTCAATGTGGGCGTGGCTTATTACAAGATAAACAACAAACATTAATTTCAGCCAAACTATTATGCTGAGAGCTTTCAAATTTATATGGTACAAATAGAATAGGACACAGTTCTTCCATACCAAAAATTGCACATGTGCTCCACTAGGTGGTGCTATAATGGATGCAATCCCGTTTTTGCCTGTAACTTCCACATTTTGAATAACACATTCGCAAACCTTCTATCCATATGTTCCCTGATTAGAGCTGGGTTTTCTGGGTGGCACTATAACGGATGTAAATGCGTTTTTTTGCCTTTAACTTCCACATTTTAAAGAACAAAGTGGCCGTGATTTAGTACAACAAATCCAAATCGGCACACATTCAGCCACGTTCATAACTGCTTGCAGTTCTAGTTGTTTTTGTTGTTGTTTTTTGGTTTCTATGTGACTGAGGCTGCAAACCGAATTGCTGAATTGCTAAAGTTGTTTGAATTGAATTGAATTGAAATTCGGGGCTACTTATACTGTATGAGCCAGAATACAGTGTGGAGGTATTAAAACCACAGGTACCGCCAAGCACCGCACAGGGATTACGCCAAATGGAGGAGGAAGAAGCCGACACAGAGCTGCTCCGTGCCGGGGACACCTGCTGGCGGTGCTTCAACAAAGCCGTGGCCTTTTCCTCCTCCATAAGCTCGATTTCCTCGGTTGTGGCGCCCTCTTCCTCCTTGATTCAGTGTAATTCCTCCACACTTGATACCGGGGACAACTGCCCCTGGCTGCGGTAAACGTGCACCTATGTTAACAGAAGTAGGGTCGCTGTGCTGCAGGGGCGGGCCTAGGAAGGCAATGAGCCAAGTGCATTTTGGTTGTTGTAGGTTTTCTGCTTTTTGAGCAAAAGGGAATACTACAGCACTTTTTTCTCTGTTTTCTCTAGTCATATAGCACCAATTTAAAAGATATTTGCACCTTTCTACTGCATAGACAGACCAGCTTTATGAGAAGGTCATCTTTCCAGATGTGAAATACTTCTTTAACATTGAGAAATGTTTCATTATGGGATACTGGGGTCAAGCATTCAGGTTTTGCCTTCAATTTGTTACCTGCTTGTATTGAAGTGCTGATTAATTAAAACAACCCTGCTTGTGTTGACATAAATGGCTTGACCAAGAAAACTGAATTGTATTAACAGCATATTGTTAATATGCTTAATTTAAATGAAAGTGCCTATTGTGTCTATTGTGATAGAGGGCAACCAAGTGCCGAACCAAGGCTTGTGTGCTGTTGGTGGGATTGATCTACGCCCTCAACCTTGAGTATCTCAAGAAGCTCAGGTACACCTTTGAAGTATTTCAGAAACCTTTTTTGGAGCTTGACGGAGCCAAACTGCTCAAGAAGGTCCAGAGCCTGAAAAGTAAGCTAATGATGAACTGAATGCAACCAAGTTCAGGCACAGACTTACTGTTTCGTTCTCCATCCGATAAGGCTTTTGGGTTGGGAACTTACTGTAAGCTGATTGATGCTCACTGTGTAATGTGATCAGCCAAATTCATCTCCCAAATAGCAGCATCCTCTTGACATTTTTCTACATTCAAACAATGTATTCTACTTTCGTGGGTCTCTGTTTCTCAGAAGACACGGACTGATTGGTTGGGCATGATGTGCACTCAGTCTGTTTCTGGCTGGTTTAGGGCTCTCTTGTTTTGGTTTTGCTTTTGTCTTTTAGTATTAGTAATATTGGATGCCTGCCTTACCCTTTGTACTGGATATGGCTCAAGTGAGTTCCTAATGGAATTTTGCGTTATGACCGGTTTTGGGTTTGTTTAAATATTTTGGTCTTACTTCCTGTTCCTTCATGTTCCATCCATGTACTGTAAAACTTGTGGGCTTAATGGTGTACTGAACCTTCATTTGCTTTAACCAAAGGAACACTGTGTGGAGATATGGAAAATGCTGTTTTATGTTCAGGCACAGACTGACTGGTTCATTCAACGATTCCATAAGGCTTTGCTTAAATATGCATATGTTCCTCAAACAAATTGATTAATAGAAAACCGATGGATGACCTTTAATAATAATGACTTTCCCTGAAGGAGAATAAGGAACTGATCTGTATGTTGGTGTTGATGGTAAACTGTTGATGCAGTGTCCTGCATCTTTACCGTCTGGACAGGAACATGCCCACTGACCCAGATGTTACTTCCGTTGGTTGGAAATGTACCTTATTGTCTGCGTTGAAGCGCATGTCTCTACTCTCTAAATTAGACCTATAGCATGAGCAGTAAATTGCAAATATACACATTGAGTTGAAAATATGCATATAGTTAAGCGGGGTGCTTCTGTACTTTATTTACTGTCCTTTTATTATTTTCATTTGAGCGAGCAATCTTAAATGCCCCAAACTCACACATTTAGTGTTTTTGATACATTTTGGGATCCAGTTGTCCAGTTTGAAAATGTTTGATGTTTGTTTGGTCAATTAAAAAAATGACACGATAAATATCATCTCCTTTGTCTGATAATATATTTTTAAGTAAAGCTAACCTTCCCTGAATAAGTAATGGTTAATACGCCATGTTGTGCAATTATTATTAATATTTATTAAGTCAGTGAGAGTTAATGTTATTCACTTTTTATAATTAATCAGTTGTGTAATGTATTGAAAAATGTTAGGTAGACTTTACCTAATTTCTTTAAATTTAGGTACAATTCACTCAAAACAGGTGATGAAATCTACCCAAACAGAGTGCAAATTGTTACGTCACGTTTATTGAGTAGATTCTATAGGTTGATTCATACAGTGTGCTCAGCTCAATTTCTATGTCCCTCGTGCTAAGAAAACAATTGACAAAAGAGCTTTTAAGTTTAAAAGTCCCTGCAGATTGGAATAATTTACCTGTTAATATTAGATCCATTTCAATACTTGGTATGTTTAAGCATGTGTGACAGGTCGTCTCCCTCCCTGCCACTATATGGCACTGTGCCAACTTATTGGGCATCCTGATTGAGGGGCGGCACAATTACATATAGAGGTGCAGACACACCTGTCTCATCCTTTTCCTCCACTTCTCTCCGGTGGCTGTGGCTTGTCCATCACGGTGGTTCGGCGTGGCCGTTGCGAGTGTACAATCCTCTTCATTCAGCGCAATCGGCTGTGGGAGGACGCATCACTCTGCCAGAAGCACTTCCTGGATGCGCTTGCCTGTCCCGTTCACTGGGTGATTGACCCGCGCTATGAGCCGTTGTTCCTCCATTTCCCTTGGGTGCCAAGGTAGCTTTGTGGAATGAGGCCGTGGTAAACGGTTGGCCTGTGTTCAGCCACCTTTCCTGGGATCCACCCTGCTGTTTTGGCTCTACTTAATTGTTGGATGTCTTGGCTCTCCCGGATGACTTTCAGTTTGTTAATATTCAGCAGTTGTGGCTCCCCCTTGAACCATGTCCTGTCCTGAGCTTGTCAATTGAGCTGCTTTTGGCATGGGCCTGGCTCCTCAGCACGTGGTCACTTCTCTAATAAGGCTGCCCACTTCTGAGCCGTTTAAAGGGCATTCCACTGTTTTCATTGATTTTGTGCCTTAGCAAATAATTAGTTTCTATTTGGTTATTTGTTTTCATTGTTTTGCCACACTAGTTCTGTGTAGCACCCTGTTGCATGTTTTAACTTGTTTTTGTGTGTTTTGGTTAGGTGCTGTAGTCCAAGGCGGCAGTTCAGTCCCTGGTGGTGGTTCCCTTCATGAGTGTCCAGTGTGTGTGTGTGTGAGTGCAGCTTCACAGGTGTTTTAATTTAGACCTCCCTACTTTTGGTCTGGCCCTGCCACCTGTAAACTACAGCCCTGCCCTTTAATCTCTGCGCCTGCATTGTGCTAATTTTATGTGTTATTATTATTATTGGGAACTGGTGTGTGGGTGTGTGTGTGTGAACTTTTGATCTGTTTTGCTGATTTACTTTTTGTTAAATAAAGTGCTCTCTTTAATTTGAAAACCATCTCTCATCCTGTGGTATGGTCGAACCTGTGTGACCTTGGTTATTAAAAGTTAGCTTAGAATTTCCTGGGGGTGAAATAATCCCAAATGGCATTGTTGCAACACCGTAACTCCCTTTTCACCACGCCACACATGCCCTGTCTTCTCACTTTAAGATGGACTGCTCTTGTTATCAATGAAACTGTCACTGTCTATACTTGCTGTTTATATCAAATGTTTATACCTTATTGTATTTGGCAATCCACTCACACTGTTTATTTATTATTGGCCATTTTGGCCACCTAGTGGTCGTATTGTTTTGATGAATTTAATGTATGTAGTTTGTCTTTTGTTTTGTTTTTTTGCTTGTTGGATGTACCTTGTCGTATTGATAATTGTATTTTTTTTATCATTATTTCTATTTTTTTCTATTTACTATTTTATTTTATTTCATTTTTTTTGTCACATCTCTGTAATGTACTTATTGTGATACATGTTGGGATCCCCTCGAAAACAAGATGGTACATCTCAAGGGGTTTTATCCTAATAAACAAACTTGAACACACAACCCCGACAATTTGAACCAGAACTGGCTATGAGTTACGACGCTTCTCAAATGGATGTGCCAAACAATTGTTGAAGGAGTGCGCTTTACCCTAGCTATCTACCTAAACCAGGAGTCTAAATAACTAACTCAACCCCTAGACTTCATACAAAAGTTTTGGTGGGTAGATTAAACACTGAGCCCTTTGGCTCTGTTAAGCAACCAGCATGTGTTCTACCCTTGAACGGGGGAAATAGCGGTGAGAAAAAAATTAGATCCACACGCAGCTCTTGCATTCACTCATCTTCATCTCGTGAATCTTTCCAAGTAGTCTTTTGTTTCTCTGTGAGCGTCTTTAACATCTGAAGTAGAATCCGGTTAAACCACTCAACCTGCCCATCCCCTTGGGGTGGTAGAGAGTAGTGTTCGACCCAGCAACTCCACAGTACATTTTCAGTTATGTGAACAGCTGGTTTTCAAATTAATCTCCCTAATCATAATGAATTCTTGTTGGGAAGCAAAATCTCAACGCATAGTAGTTAAATATTTTGTCTGCAGCTGTTTTACCTGATTTGGAAGCTGTGGCATATGCCTGGGCAAAAATGACAAGAATATATTAATAACCACCCTTGCATTTGTCGAGGTGCAAGAAATCGACAGAGACAAATTAGAATGATTGGGTGGTGACAATGTTCGTAAGTGGTGCTCTTATCCCATGGCTTGGCTTTTTGTGTATCAGGCACACACATCTCTTTGTGACATAGTCCTCCATCTGTTGCATATAGGGCCGGTAAAACCAGTCCCGATTCAGTGATGTAGTCCTGTCTACTCCCTGATGGCCCATCTCATCATGGAGTTGCTTCAAAACTGTACTTATGTTTTTTCTGGAAGCACCAACTGACTTTTGCTTACAGTTTTCCTGTACATCACTCCACTCTCATTCATCTCAAGCTTATCCAACTCTCTGAGGAGACATCTGATCTGTGAACTAAGTTGTTTTAGTTCTGGACCTGATGGCTTTGTTCCTGCCAGTTTGTACTGAATCATGGGTCCAATGGTGGGATCATTCCTTTGATCATTTTTGATTTGTTCTGTTGTCAGTGGAATGAGAGGTGTGCCTTCATTTACTGTCTCACATTTGACTGAGACGCCCATGGACCTAGACACACCGGATTCTTCCTGATTTTCCACTGCTTGTGTAGCTGCTCCAATAACATCATATGAGATTTCTTCTAAACACTCTTCCATATATGTTTCCATTGTCTAGAGGCATTCTGGACAAGCTGTCTGCATCAATATTTTCCATGCCAGGGCGGTATTTGATTGTGAAATGGAAATCTGCAAGTTCTGCCACACACCCTGTGGTATTCAGTTTGGCCGTGGACAGTACATAGGTAAGTGGGTTATTGTGCACAGTGAAGAATGGGGTGTAATAAAGGTAAAGGTCAAAGGTGGTATTTTTTATATACTTTCATATTTTAATTCTATGCTGAGCCCCGAAACAAAATTTTGTTCTATGCTCACTTGTTGCACACTGAATGACAATAAAGTCTGTCTATGTCTAGGTCATTGCGGAACTGACGATGCATTCAGGTGCACTCTCAGACAATGGGAGATGGGAGATGTCAAACCTGTGGCCAGCGCCAAGCAGGCGCCACCTATTGGACATTAGGGTCAATGCACTTTCATTTGTTAGTGCAATTGAGGCCGCTCTGATGTCAGAACCATGTGATGGTCCCAACAATGTCATGCCTCGTAGGGTTCTGCCGATGATGATTTTTGGGGCTGTGCCTGCCTTTACTGACACAAGAGTATCACAAAACTCTAGTCCTTCCGGCCACTGTGGGTTCTCATGAGGCTCAAAAATCAGGGTCTTATCCTCTCTGAAAGGTAAGGCTTGCACTCGACACTCAATCTGCATGGAGCTACATTTAGGCACACTGATTCTCTAATTTTCTGTCCTCACATTATGCTCACATGTCTGCCCTACACTCACTGCTTTAATAAAGGTTTTTGCTTTATTTTTCCTGAGGTGAGGGAAGGCCATTGTTACTGCCCTCACTATTTTTCCTTTGTGTTTGTTGTCCATGTTGTTTCTTGTCCCGCAAACTATCCGATACAAGGCGTTCAATAACATTAAACCCAATACTTGGACACTTTTGCTGGCCTCCTTTTAGCACTAGTATGGGTATCATCAACTCATTATTATTAGCGGTAAGCTTAAAGGGTGCTTCGAGCCGACCCGCAAATGGCATTTCATTTCCATTGGCTGCTTCAATTTGTAAAGGATCAAGTGGGTCAATGAGCCCTGCAACATCTCTAGTGGCATGTCAGGTAAGTAGCTTGCTTTCCATATCTCATCTAAAGCACAAACTTGTGAGCCTGTAACCCAAAGCGCCTGGACCTTCTGTTTGTTTAGGTAACATCTTTATGCACCTTTTTCCTACTATTTCCCTTACTATAGGTGTTTTTTTCTGGGGCACTATTTTCTTGACACTTAGCTTTCTGGTATGGCTTTGTGTCCTGCTTCTTAATGGCTAAACGTGCACATCGCTTACAATGTCTTTTGTTTGCCGGTGGGCCTCCTGTCATTCTTTTGAGCAGTACAGTGTGGTTTTGCAAACTGAACAACATTTAAGGGTCTCTCTTATTTTCTCTTCGTCACAACCTGCACAAAATTGGGACTTTGCTTTACAGCCTCAGAAATGTTCACTGCTGTCGCACCTGAAACAATACTCCTCACCTGCTTGAGTACAAGTGAAACACCTTGAGTGGGGGCGTGGTACTGGGTAATACTGCTGTGGTGCAAACCCTTACTGGAACTGGGCTGTTCCCCTCATCCATTCAGGACCAAAGGCTTGCTGGTACTCTTGCATTGCTGCTGATGACTACTATGGAGTGTGATTCAGTCTTGTAAGGTGAGGGTTGTGGGGGTGAGAAAACTGGATAGAGGGCAGAAACCTTTTGTAGTTTTCTGTTGGTTGGTGTTGCGGAGAGCTAGGACTGTATCTTGGTTTAGGTGGATTCGCTGGAACACCTCATCCACACAGACACTCCAATTAGAGAGCGAGGCCAGACACAGTAGAACAGTTAACGTGGCTTTAATGATGAAGCACAAATCCAAATCACATATAGCTCGGTGTTTCTGGTTTACTGCTTACAGTTTGACTCTGTTGTCTACACTGTCTGAGGATTTACATTGGTCTGATTGACTCTCTTCTGTACTGGTATCTTCATCACAAACACAGACAAAATATCAATGCAGAATGAACTAGAATGCTGTGAACAGCTCAATATTGTTTTTCCAAGGACCCCTTAGCTGCCCAACGAGGTGCCTGATGTAAAAACACCAAATTCAGCACTGAACAATGCCTGCACAAGAAGACACACAGTAATAATAGGGAATTTACAATAGTTGGGGATACTGTGGGGGTTCAGATGTGGATTTTTGGATGGTTTTGTAGTTTCTGGGCTTTCCTCCTCTAAGGTGTCGGCGTGTAGTTCGATGATAAAAGAATTCTGCGGAGGCAAGGCTGTGTGGCTGATAGAGCAATCTTTATTGAAACAGAATCTATGCCAAAATGCTTTGCCCTCTCTATCAAAACTCCTGACAGCCTCTGCTCCCAGGAGATCAAAAAATGCCACCCCCCGTTCTTCCTGTGAGGGCCTTTTTAGAGGCCCTTCTCCAGTAAACCCACTTCTTCTGATTGGTCCTTTTACCAAATTTATCCAATGGACTAAAAGAGGAGTTTGACCAGTGTTAGGCATCTTCCACTATTTGGCATGCAGATCAAACTTAGCTAAGCACTTTATCGTCTGTTAACCTTTGACTCCTTACAGTTGGAAGCTTCCTCCTGGACCTTCATTCACACAATGAAAATCAATAGGTCATGATTGAATCCAAGCTAAGTAAATCAGAATGTGTTGTCCGCCAGATACCTCAGTTTCTCTGATTTGGGTCACCTCAGCGCTCAAATCTTTCAACAACACCATACCAGAGCGCATTTCTTTAATCTCAGACAGCAGAACAGGGGCCAGCGTGGCTGTGCTTTGCCGAGGTCATTATTTTCTTTTTCCACCAGAACTAGACTTGAATGGACCATATGCACATTAGTTACTCAAGATGGAGCAGCTTGTTTCTTGTCTCTCCTTTTCGTTGGCACAGGTAATGTTCAGTTTCTCCAGCAGTAGTTCATCTGTAGTTCTTGTTTGTAAGAGGTAAGGCTGCAGGTCACTTTTAATATTGTCATTCTGTAGGCCACTTAGAACAGTATGCATGAATAGACTCTGGACTAGTGTTGGGTCATATTTTAAATTTTAATCGGCTTCCTGAGAGGCAAACATAATTTTCTATCTCAAGTCCATAGCTCTAATCAGGAAACTCTGGGGGGTTTCTTTACTGCTTTGTACTTCAGAGGTGAGTTGTTTATATAATTATGTGGCACCCCTCTCCTGGTAATGGCATCTCAGGATCAGTGGCTCTAGACAAATTTTACTGGGGGGGCCGAGGTGGAGCCAGTGTTTAATCAGAGGGGCACATTTAAAATGGAAACAATTGATATTCAAATATTAAATACTTTAATTTTGCTTTACATTAAAATCATACAAAAGTTTATTTTGTACATAAAGAGTGCATCAATTGAAACAATGAGGTAGGGCCATCAAAAATTAGAAATTAAATAGGGTAGGACAATGCTGCAAAAGGTGGTCATGGACCCCTGACCCCCTCATACCAGTTTGGCCTAAAGCTCCGTCTCCTGTCCCCCCTCACAGTGGTTGAGAATATGTTCAACTTGGGCTGTAGTGCTACATCGTTCTTGGACTTGCTGATATCTGTGGAAAGATGCACAGTAAACATGGGGCACAACTATAAACAACATTTATTTACTCATGTGTGTATGTATTTTAAAATGTAGGCCAAGTATTGGTTTATTTTTTTAACATAAGAATCACATATCAATGACGCAAAAAGAAAATTAGTACAATAGAAAGCACCATTTTATGGACACAATGTACCATGAATTGTAATGACACTGCTTTGCAAATGGCATGTACAAGAACACCTTTTCTACATCACAAACCTAATGGTGCAGTACTTGATCCACATGGATCCACTTGCTGTTCCTCTCTCTGTCCCTGTATTTTTTCTTCCTCCTCACCCTCTTCTTCCTCACCCTCTGGAGTGTCCCTCTCTGTGTCAGTGTCCTCACTTTCATCACTTGCCTTCTCTCCAACCTCCACCAACTCCTCTGGCTCTCCCTCTTCCTGTCCTCAGCTCTCTAAATACCTTGATAGGTTTCTCTCACTTTTTTATTTACTGGGGCAAAAAAGGCTGCAATGTCCCTTCCTCGTTTCATGATGACTACTTGAAGAAGAAAAACAAAGTAGAGGCATACATCTCATTTCACAAGTAACCATCCCTCCCTATGTAACACGGGCAGATACTGTTTAGTACTTTACTCAATAAATGTATTATTTATCGAAATGCAACAGCCAAGACTGATAAAGTTAGGCGGTTAACGTCACAACATTGTGTAGAACTAGCCAGGATACTGACAATCAGATATTTGCTTCTGCCTCAATGAGTTTGCCTTGATATTTAAACATAGCGAGACCAGACATTTACAAACTTGATTTTCTTATCGGAGTGAGGAAAAACAGTAACGCGGTTACGCGCAACAAATCACTTTACGAGATGAGATCGTTTTGCTTACCTTCGCCTGTTGCAACAAGACATTAGTAGCTCCTCTCTTCAAAACTTCCTGCTGCCGTTCTCATTCTGATCTTGCAATGCAGTGTTGCAGACTATTTTTTTCAGAGAATTGGCATAAGCAGTAAAACAGGGGGTTAAGTTGACTTTAATGGCCCTTTCCTGCTCCCTAGTTGTCTACCGGAGCCCGAAGGCATTACCAACAGATCACTGTACAATCGAAAACCAAAAATGCTGACAAGTAACACTGCAAGCACCCCAAAATACACAAAGGTAGTATGATCCCTACAGGGAGTTCTATTTACCATAAAGTGCCAACAGATGAAGAAATACTAACATAAAATGTTCTTAAAGGATATCTAAGGTCCTGGACGAGCCCCCATTTGTTACAAACTTGGCTCAAGCTTGTAACAAAATAGGGAGTTCACACACATGCAAAAAGTTTAAAATCAAAGATATTTAAGCAAAAGAGTCAAAATGGAGATGCAGTCAGTAGTGTAGGCATGTCTGAAGGTTGGTGTATGTGTGAGTATAAGCCGTGGAATGAGGTAGCGGATGCCCAGCAAGAGAGCACAATCTTGGTGAGTTGCCCTTTTATGTGCCCCTCCCTTCCTCAACGTGCAAGCTGTTTGTGTGTGTGTGTGTCTACATACTTCTTAGATAGTTAGTAGGTAGGCCACTTATAAGGTAGCTCTTTCTTTGACACACCTTTCTGCAGTTCTTGCATGACAACAAAGGTCCAGCACTAAAATAAATGAATGAATGAATGTATTTATGTATTACACCTTTCAAGAACAAGTTAGAACGTGCTTCACAATTAGGGATGGGTCGATGTCACTTTTTCATGTCATATACTAATAAGACAATACTGAGTTTTTGCCGATAACGATATCAATCTTTCCTTTCCTCTCTTTAATAGCAAACCTATAGATAATACATCGGTCTGGAAACACTTTGTTTAACCTAGCCATTTAAAAACATGCTTAAACCATAGAACAAACATTCTACTTCTCTACAGGAATGAATACATAGACAGCATCACAAATCAGTTTTGCAGTAGGGCTGTTTTTTTTTTATTTTGACTTCTTTACATGCAGCATTTTTAGCAATTTTCAAACATTGAAAATGAATTTCATAGCGCAACTGCAGGTGCAACTCAACACTCATTGTAGTCTGTATCTCAATGACAAAGCAAAAACATGTTGCAATGTAGACCAAACCTTAAAATGAAATATAAAAAAAACAAATTAAAATTAGAATAAATATAAAATGTACATTTGAAACACAGTTAATTTGGTAGATTGGCCTCTTAAGAAACTCGCAACAGAAACTTACACCTGATAATTTAGCTCCATTATAAAACAAACAACCAAAAACTAATAGTAGAAACGGTGCAAGTAGTCACATGTAACCTTCTAAATTTAACTGTACGTAAAACACCTGTATAAAAATAAACAGTAGAATGAATACAATTCCAGTATAAAGTTATTATTGCAATGTAAACATAAAATATTTGGTTCAAGTTTTCCCCAAATATGCTTAGACATAGTTGTAGCAGCCTCCCCCTTCAAAAAACAATTTTAACAGTCTTAATGCAAATTATGTTTGTTCACTTTAACATGAGGGAAAGATTCTTATTCAGAAAGATTAGCATTTCAGCCTTCTCAGCCACCAGCCTGCTCCTCCTTTCATCAATAATAATGGAGGCTATGCTAAAGAGCTGTTCTTAAGTGCTCTTCACACTTATCAAATGTGCGCAAATAAATTTAGCTGCCATAACTTCAAAGGAGGGCAGTCGAGGTTGGTTGGTCTTCTAGCACAGCAGATGATTGTCTGATGGCTTAATGGCTAGCTCGTTGAGGTAGGTCGGCACTTCAATGCGTGCACTTGCAGTGGCTGACTCTAGACCAGGTGCTACTGTGTTTTCCTCCAGCATTTCATCAAAACACTTTGAAGTGTGCTCTTGCTTGCAGCCGTCAACTGGGGAGTCTTGTTTGCTGGCTCTGAGGCTTCTGATCTGGTCTTCCTCAACACGTCTTCCAACTTTCTGACCTCTGCTATTAAAGAATCCTTTGCATGTCTTGAGATTTCTGCATTTGTGAAATACCTGGAATAATAATACTCTCATGTAACATTTAAAATTAGCCTACCTTTAATATCAAGTGATTAATGTCTTTCTGATGAACGAGGCTCGACATAAAATATTGAAAATATTCAACGTGCAAATCTCTCTCTCTCTCTCTCTCTTTCTCTCCTCACACACACACACACACACACACACACACACACACACACACAAATCGTAAGAATAAGGTTAAAAGAGACCCTACATACCTGTCTTCTTGGATCCAGAAGCGTTGCGACTGAGTATAATGGCTCAGACTCCACGTCTTTGAAGCGTCTGTTCACAGCCTCAAGGAGGGTGCCTTTAATGGTCTTGATTCCATCGTCAGCCTCGGTTTCTCAAGTGAGACTGCGTTTAAGGATGCTCACATTGGGGATGACATAATGCTGAGGCAGATGCAGAGCTTACCTACCTTGTCAACTCCTCGAAAGGGGCTAGAGTTGTTCCTGTATCCCCCACTGGTTTACAGTCAATGTTGCTGTGGATACGCACACAGGGCCCGCTTCTGTGCAAGGAGGCACTCGATCATGTAATATGTACTGTTCCACCTCGTACTTACGTTGTTGTAGACGTTTGGGCCGCATATTCAGCTCCACTTGAATGTCCTCCAAGTGTGAATATGCAAGCGGCCAGTGCTTGAAGTGACTGACGAGCAGTGCATCACTTACACTGTGATAGCAGTTCCTCGTTCACAATAAGTTGCAGAGTATGTGTGCGAAGCATCCCAAACTAGCAACTCCAAGGCGATCCATTGCTTTTATAACATGACTGGCATTATCTCTTAAAATGACATGGACTCTGCTTTTCTCAATTTCTCACATTTAACATCTCCTCCGTTGCTGTAGTGATGGTTTCTCATGTTTGTGAGCCATGAAACTTAAGCATGCAGCACTGCTTTTAGCACAGTAAAACTTTAATCTATCCACTGTGTTGTCAGACTCTGATTTCTAAATGAACTGGTACACTTGCTTGTATTATTTGGGACAACCGTGTCAGAGATGAAACACTGGTTTGGCAAAGTGTAGAAAGGCTCTAAATGTTGGATTAAGTGTCGAAAATCCACATTTTAAACAACAGAAAGGCTCTGGTCATCCAGCACAATAAATTCAGCCCTTTTCTCAGTTATCAGCTTTGCTTTGTTGCTGTCCAGAGGGAGTTTCTCACACTTTTGAAGTGTTTCCAGCAGCGTTTGTTGTTGCGGTGCACTTTTCTTCTTTTTTGGCATACTCCTTCCCGTGGTGTTTTCTGGGTGTGTTTTATCCTGATTGTGGTGTTGAAGTTTTTAAATAGTGCTGCCACCCCTTGAAAAGATTTGAATTGCATAAATTGCACTCTGTTGGTTTGCTTTTGTCTTCTGTTAGCTTGAAATGCTTCTACTTAGCTGGCATGATGGCATACTCAAACTTGCTCCAGTTAGTCACTTGACACACGCTGCTCTCTTTATGGCATGTCGCGAAGAATTTAAGCATTTATGGAAGATTTAAGGGTAACAAATCAGATTGGAATACATTTTCCCCTGTCAGATATCCGATCCAGGGATTTTCGCCAATATCGGACTGATACCGAATATTGGATTGGCGCATCCCTATTTACAGTAACAATAGTTAGTACAAGTGAACTCATGTAAAATGTAAAATATAAACACAATAGCATAGTTAAAATAGCTACAATTAATACCATCAGATAAGAAAAGGCCATACGATAAAAGTGGGTTTTAAGATTAGAGTTAAGGAGGATACTGATTTTGCCTGGAGATCTCAAGGGACTTCTACAGCTGAGGGGCCCGAACAGCAAACGGCCCAGTTGCCTTTAGTGATGAGTCGCAGTATTGGAACCATTAGTAGGGCCCTGCTTTAAGTTTTCAACCAGCGATCAGGCTCATAGGGAATTAGCAGATCACAGATATAGGTCAAGACAGGACATAATACATGAAACATTGGTGATACCAGGCTTTGGGGTATGCAGTTGGGTGTCATCCATGTAGAAATGGAAATCAATGTCTTTGATCCTTTCAGGATTTGCCTAAGGGGTAGCATGTATGCTACCAGAGAACAGGGGACCAAGAATAGTCACCTACTGGACACCACATAAGAAGGGAGCACGAGGGGAAGACCTAGCTGGCTGGCCAGGTGGGGAAACAGTGACAGAATTAAGAGCTTGAAAACAGATTCTGGGATTATGACCCTGCATAGTGATCCGTTCAGAGAAATATGTGCACTTTGCTCCTTTGATCTGACGCTGGTAAGGGAACAATAGATGTTTTTTTTAAAAAAGCAGCCTTCCTGCATTGTCTTTTAAAAATCCTTAAATCTTCATTCAACCATGGCATAGAAGGAGGTTCCCCCTTTTATATCTGACTAGGGTTAAACAACTATAGAACTCCTTGATTAAATTAATCATGGAGTGTGGTATAGACTTGCTCAACTTGGAAAATGTGAGAAGATGACTTTTGTTGTGAGTTGCCACTATACAAAAACAAATTGATTGAATGACTGATAGAACCTACAATCTTTGTCCAGGTGCTGTTAAAAACACTGATAAGCTACTCTACAGTGGGATCATGATGTTTACTGTTATCAAAAAAATATTTTGAGGCAGTAAAAGATTGACAGAAGCAAGAGGCAGTGAGCAAATTTAGGGAGTGAATCAGTATGATGGCTTTGGGGTCCGCAGAGTGGAGTGTAGCCTCGAAGAGAACTGCCTTGTGATCAGAGATGGCAAAATTAACCACACATCATCTGCACAGGAACAATGGGAGAGTACAGGGTCAAGTGTGTGTCCTTTGTTATGGCTGGGATGCTTCACATATAGTTTGATAAAGTTTTGATAAACTCAGAGGCAAACGAAGAGGAAGAACACCAACAAAGATGAATGGGTCATTCCATGCTGGTCATTCCAATGGGTCTAGCTGTACTCCAAATACTTTTTAAGTTATGACTTTTTTAAGTTTGGCTGTCTGAGCTAAATTTCAGCATTTAAGTGATTTGTTTTATGTGTATTCTCAGCCTCACCAATCATTTATTTTTCACTGGTTTGTGTTGGAGTTTGTCCTGAACTGTGTATCTTGGGAGGTGACAGAGGCCAAACACATCATTAGCATTACAGTTCATCTCTTTGTTTTTACTCAATGGACATCTCAACAGGTTTCCAAGCCCCCCACACTCATCTAACCACAGAATTTTGTCCTGCATTTTGTCAGCATGTGTTCACAGATACAAGGAGCACAGACAGATCCGGCAAAGGAGAGCTCTCTCATGCTCTCTAAAATTAAACTCCGATCAAAATAAAATCTTAACCAAGAATCTGTTACCACACTGCCTATTCATCCCCCAACATGCTGCGAGGAACATTTTTAGTGTAGTACTTAAAATGGAGAACGCTCGTGGATTGGAAGTCCCCACCATTTTGTATATGCAATATGAAAACCGAGGCTAAAAACTCCGACCAAACTCTAAAACAGTGATGAGCAAACATGAACCGCGTCCTATTCATTGTCTGTCTCCTAAACTGCTTTAAAAAACATGGTGGCCTGTTCATCTGTAATACCATGTTGATTGATACCAGAAACCCCCTTCTCTGTTTTCTCTGGTTATGTAGCATAACAATTTCAAAAATAGTTGTATTTCTACTGAATAGACAGCCCACTTTTATGCAAGGGACATTATAAAAGTACCACAAAAGCAAAGGTATGCCTACTCATTAAAGGCACACTACGTAGTTTGGGGGAAGAACCTGTAATCAGAAGACAACAATCTATTTTTTGACAGATTTCATATGCCTAAACAAAATAAATAAACACATTGTCTTCATGTTCATGACTGAATAAACAAATTGTCCATTTCAGAATAATATAGGTTTAGTATATTCTTGAATTATAACTATTGATGAATTAATGCGTTGATAACTTTAGTGCTGCAGGGTGGCTTAACCTATAATAACATAACCTACCGTACTTTCCGGACTATAAGCCGCTACTTTTTCCCCATGCTTTGAACCCTGCGGCCTGTACAACGGTGCGGCTAATTTATGGATTTTTACAGCTAACGGCCACTAGGGGACCTCCTCAATCTATGGATTGTACAGGTTACGTCCCTCACCTTTAACACCTGGTTTATTATTACGCTTCTGCGTCGCGGCGACAGCGTAGCTACGTCGTCGACCCTACACCGTCATTGAGCATTCGGAGTTCTGCGTCGAGGGAACGCGTTGTTCTGTCGGTGGACGTCATCAACGTCAGTGATTCAGGTTTGTTTTGCTAACAACACATAGTCAGACAGGTGGCGGTGCTAACGGAGCTAACAGCTGTCTGTCAGTCTGACCGAGAAGTTTCTCACTTTACTTTGCTGTTAGTTGAATTAAATGACATTCATGTTGTCTTTAACTGTCCGTGCGAACCAGTCCGCAGCTTTGTGCGTCTGTTTGTGCGTCTCTGACTCTTGCGTGTTGACGTTTGCGTGGTCATAGGTTGTGCAAATATGCAACTTGTTTGTTGAAATGTTAATAAAATGGAAGCTTCCCCAAACAGCAGTCTCTTTCCTGACAATCTCCTCTGTGCACGAGCCTTTACATATGGTAATTAAACGTTAAAACACCTGCGGCTTATAATCGGGTGCGGCTTGTATATGTACACATTTGTGTTTTTCCCTAAAATTGGCTGGTGTGGCTTATATTCAGGTGCGCCTTATAGTCCGGAAATTACGGTAGTTACAACTTTAGTGTTTGAATATATAAGCAAACTAAGTAACCAGTAGATCTAATGCTAACTAAACTAAAGCTTTTAAATACATGTTGTGTAATAAAAGTGTAATATTTGCCTCTGACATGTAATGAAGTACAAGAATTAACAAGTTTAGGTTAAAAGGGTATTTATCCTGTATATGTTGGAAGGGGCCAGCAATCCACTGGAAAGCAGCTGGTAGTTGGCTAGCATCTGAAAGGCCAATGGTCCTTCACCTAATCACCTAAATAAGAACTCTGTCATATTGAACAAAATGACGTATATAAGTTCTGAAAACTCCTGAATTAAATCATAAGTAAATTTAAGAGGTCTGTAGCTAATAAACACACAAAATAGACAATTCTTTTCAATAAAAATAAGACTCTCAAAGGTGGGGAAACAGCCAAGCAAGACTGGAGAGCAGACAAAATCATTTCTGTGTATTAATGCAATCCCCCCTCTTTGGCTGGTGAAAAATATATATTCTGGGGGAGATGACTCAATGAGGGAGGCAGGATTTATCCTAGACCCTGTGATGATAAAAAAAGTCAATATTGTTGGTAATTATAAAATCCTGGCAGATAAAAGATGTGTTAGCAAGTGATCTTACCTTCAGTAAACAAAATTGCACAGATTCAAGAGCAGGGATTGAAGAAATAGTTTTAATTGTGACGACATTGTCTCCAACAATTAAAATCTCAGGTTGCTCAGAATCACAACTGACCTTGTAAACTGTTTTGATACATGACAAGCTGGCTAAGTGCAGGTATACTCAGTGGTTAATCACCAGGTCTATAAGTTGCATGACGGGAGGCAATGGCAAAATAACAGGTGGCTGGGGTAAGGAAGAGAAAGCTTACAGCACCTGCGAGTCCCGGTGGGTCTCCCATCCAGGTACTAACCAGGCCCTGCTCAGCTGCCAAGATCGGATGAGCTTGGACATGTTCAGGGCGGTGTGGCTGTAAGACACATATGAGTTACTGGCAATTGACCTGTTCAGTCATCAAGGCATGAGGACATATTGCTCCTGTGACTGGGGCCCTGCCTCCCTTTAATATAATGATATAGACATTTAAAACATCACAAACTGGTGATTCAAACCACCCAGAATATCATTGTACCCATCTACCAAGCATCAGTGATACGATATCAGTGAAGTGAGATGTCTGCACAGAGCCTGGAGGATACTGAAAGACAACAACCACCTCAGCCATAGTCTGTTTACCCTGCTGGCATATGGCAAAAGATACAGAAGTCTGAAAAGTACCAAACAAATTACATACATATACATGTGAAAGCCTCTGTATAAGACTGTCATTTAACTGATTTTTTCTGAAAATGTTACTCAAACATTGTGTATAATGTATATATTGTTAATGCAAACAACAACTCACAGGTTCTTCTGTACAGTTGTTTAAATTTTTACTGTGTTTTATACAGAATTATTCTGGCAACCACAGCTGCCAGTATTTTTCAGTAAAAACAACAGTGAAAATTAGAAACTACTACAGTACATTACAGGTAGATTGAACACTTCTGTCTTAAATGATTTAAATCAAACTCCACTGCCTTTTTGTAGATGTTTGACTTTTACCAGAAATGTGAAAAGAGTAGACAGATTAAGCATATGAAAATTAGTGTACTAAGAATGTATTAGTGTAAACACAATTAACAAATACATAATAATTTCTCTGCTTACATATTTCTAAAACGTACAAACTTTTGCTTTGTACTTGTACTTTAGAATAGAAAGCATGTGACAGATTAATGATCATCTTATTGGAACTGAAAGACTTTCCTGCTCTTAAACTGTCTTAGGACAATTGAAGGGTTATTTTCTTCCAAGAATTTTAGCACACTCTAAAGATCACCTAATTAACTTGTAAAAATAGATCCAAAAAAAAAGTACAAATATCTTTAAACAAGGTATTAAAACTGAAGAATGGGCATTCAAATGAAGACAAGACAAATACAACTTAGCAACAATTGCATAACGATTCAAATTTCATCAGAATCTTTTACTTTGTTCTTAAGCTTGAAGAACTGAGCAGATAACGAATCGAAACAAACCTGAAAAAGGATGAGCACGGCATATCATTACATGACGAAAATCGTACATTTTAGTCCATATTCAGACATCACGTTACTCATGATCTGAAAGTTAGTGAATCAAGGTAAGGACTCTGTGGTTCATGTGAAGACTGATGTGTTTGTTTTCTCCACTTCAGTGTCCTTCTCTGGGTTGATGGAGAAAAAACACCTTGGGAAACAGACAACTATATTAATAATAAAATACAGTATCTACCTTACCAAAGAAAAAAAAACGTATACACCCACACACTTTTAATAGTAAAATAGTAAAATGACAAGTTCCGCAACCCCAAGCCACAGCAGCAGCTAATTTAGACTTGTTTCTGGTCAATAAAGTGAAAATGGATAAAGCCAATGCAAAAAGACACACCTCTGCAGAAACTCCAGGGTTGACGCCAGCTCTGATGGGAAGTGGATGTTGAAGCAATAATAGCTCCCAAACATCATGCACAGGGCAGAAATAAAGGAAGGGAAGTTGTCCTGTACAATTCGATCCACACTCAGCATTAACTGTCTTGAAGAATAGCAGGATCGTCCAAAAATGAAAAAAGAAAAACGTAATTAAATAATATTTCACAAAATAGTTTTGAGCATTTTTATTTTTACATTTTCAATTCAAGTCATTAATTTTAAGACATTGCAACCGTGTATTTTGTTTTGCCACAGAGTAGAGATGGTATTCAGAATGATAGTCAGCTTTATGTATATCCATCACAAAATACACAGCCGCATCATTCTGAAGTTCCCCAAACTCTTTGAAAAGAAAGAAAAAAGAATTGACACAAGGAAATGCTCTGTTTTATATGATGTACATTTATATTGTATGTCTGTGGAAACACTAGGATTGTGTGCCGAAAAGCCAAAGTCTCTCACTGCATGTTTTATAGCGTCACTGTAAAGGTTAGGGTAAAAAGTACAGTCTTTGACTTGCCGAAGCTGAATGCATTCAGGACCAGCTGAAAAATAGGCCTGAAACATCTGATGCCTTTCAGATAAAGTTAGGCAGATGTTTTTAAATTTTTTCAAATGCCTGGCACATCTCTTGAAGTAGCTGTGTTTACTTTGGAAATGCATTGTCGAAAACCTGATCAAGGTGCCAAACTTCAAAATTGGTGCTGGATAGTGCCTCAAGAAGTGATGTTTCAGGAATGTCAGGAGATAAACACTGTCTTGATTCCAAATATTCTTGGATTATAACATCGAGGTAGGCTACCTGCCTGAGGCAATTAAATCTTTTATGTACAAATAATATCAACAATATCTTTAACGTGGAGCGTTAACGACCACACTTCATCTTCTGGATTTTCAACCTTGTCACCAATTAATACATGCAGCAACCTTAAGAAGTTCCAGTTCCAATCCCATTTTTTCAAGTCCAAATAAAACTGTGAGGGTGGAGGTTGGGGCGAAGGCTGAGACCCACTGGAAGCAGGCAGTCGAATCCCCGACCGGAAAACCCTCTTGGACCTTGGAAGGGCCACCGACGGAGGATCACTGGGAGTAATGGAGAAAGCCCAGCAAGCGAGGACGAGGAACAGGTGAGGTGAGGTGAGAGGAGAGGGAAGAGGAAAGGTGAGTGGAGCCTGGCTGATGAGCAGAAAATAGGTCAGCCTAAGACAACACTGACAGAGGGAGACAAACATGTAATGAGAAGGGAGGGGAAAATACAGTGCAGACACTGAAAAGACAGAAGAGACACAAAAGGGCATGGAGCCAGAACATAAGACATCGTACCATGACCGCATCTCCACATGCATTGACAGCAGAATTCTGACAAATAATTTCCCTGTACATGTTACTGATGCTATCCACTGAACTTGTTCTATGTTTCCTGGACATATTAGCAGTAAATGATGATTTCGCAGAGAACGTATTTTTACAACCAGTCACTAGACATGCCACAGGTCGTCCCTCCACCAGATGATCTTTTAAGTGGGAAAAAAGATCTTTCATGGTATGAAACACACAGTGAAATGGCACATTTAACGGCGCTAATAGTAACAGAGGGTATGGGTTCTTTGTGAACCTGATAGAAATGTGCTCTAAAAGCTGTGTAACTACTAAATGTCCACGCACAGTCATTGCCAATGTGATGGTTTAACTGGTGTTCATTTTAATTGGTGAGGGTCCCAGATGCGCTGGAGGTGTGGTTTGAGAATCCTGTCTCAAGAAGGGTCCTTGGCCCTGTCCGCTAATGATGAAAAACATTCCTATTACCCTGCTCATCGATCCAAGTTATGTATATCTAAGTGACCTGTGGAGGGTGGGACTCCTGCACCAGCAGCGATGACAGCTTGTCCATCATCCTGCTCACTCCCACCACCTGCACTGGGTCAAGAGGGCATCCCAGGATGAAGCTGGCCCTCTTGATAAGTTTATCAAGTCTCCTCCTGTCTGCTGCCGAGATGCTGCTGCTCCAGCAGACTACTCCATAGAAAATGGCTGATGCCACCACAGAGTCATAGAAAGAAGTC
This sequence comes from Diplodus puntazzo, assembly GCA_963678695.2. Lineage (NCBI taxonomy): Eukaryota > Metazoa > Chordata > Actinopteri > Spariformes > Sparidae > Diplodus > Diplodus puntazzo. Next base: position 17,007,104 of record OZ023169.1, read on the forward strand.
AGGAGTGCCCCCTGCACTCCAAAGGACCTGAGCTTCCTCAGCAGATGGAGTCTGTTCTGACCTTTCTTGTATGTAGCTGCAGTGTGATCAGTCCAGCCCAGTTTATTGTTCATGTGAACTCCCAGGTACTTGTAAGATGTCACCATCTCAATATCTGTTCTCAGGATGTTCACCTGTGTGCAGGGTTGTTTGTGCCTGCGGAAATCCACCACCAGCTCTTTGGTCTTCCCGGCATTGAGCCAGGACATGAGGTGTTGGTCCAGCCCCGTGAGCTCCAGCTTGTCCCCCAAAAGTGCAGGCTGTATGGTGTTAAAAGCACTGGAGAAATCAAAGAACATGATCCTCACAGTGCTTCCAGGCTTGTCCAGGTGAGACAGTGATCTGTTCAGGAGGAAGATGATGGCATTGTACACTCTGATGCCAGGTTGATAGGCAAACTGGAGTGGGTCCATAAAAGGACCCACCAGACGGCGGAGATGGATGAGGACCAGCCGCTCCAGGGTCTTCATCAGGTGTGAAGTGAGAGGAACTGGTCTGTAGCTGTTGAAGTCTTTTGGGAGAGGGATCTTTGGCTCTGGTACCATGCAGGAGGTTTTCCACAGCAGTGGCACTTTTCCTAGCTTCAGAATCATGTTGAACATGTACTCCACAATCCTGCACAGCTGGTCTGTACAGGACTTGAGGAGACTGGAGCTGATCCCATCTGGACCCGTAGCCTTCTTTACCTTCATCTTCCTCAACTGATTTCTCACCTGGAGAGTCAAGAGGGACAGATTGGAGCAGGGGGGCTGAGGGCTCCTGTCGCTGTTCTTCCCCTCTCTGATCTTCTTCCTCAGCTCCTTCTGCACAGCCTTTTACAGAAGGAGCTAGGGGCTTTACAAGGGGCTTGTAAACAGGTGGGAGATGCAACAGGTTGTGATCAGATCTTCCCAAGGGAGGGAGGGGGATGAGTTGTATGCCTCCTTGTTGTTATAAAATATTTCCAGTGTTTTATTGTCTATGGTTTGGCAGGTGACATATTGTGTGAATGTGGGCAGGGTGGAGGACAGAGAGGCATGCCTGATCCCCCAGAGATGAGGAAGAGGGCCTGTGGGAGCTGTGTCTTGGGGGGATATACACAGCGAACACAATCACCTGTGTGAACTCCCTCGGGAGGCAGTACGGCCTCATGCTAACTGCTAAAAGTTCTATGTCCTTACTGCAGACCTGTTCTTTAACAGTGGTGTGCCAAGAGTTACACCATCTGTCATTAACAAACACAACTAGCCCTCCTCCTTTCCTTTTACCTCTCTCTGCCGTCCTGTCTGCCCGCTGCATTTGAAAACCTTCCAGATTAGCATCAGTGTCCGGGGTCAACGCCTTTAGTCATGTCTCAGTGAGCACCACAATGCTGCACTCACGATAGTCCCTCTGATGCTGGGTCAGTGCCGTTAGCTCGTCCATCTTGTTGGGGAGAGATCTCACATTCCCCATGATGACAGACAGGAGGACGGGTCTGTAGCACCTCCTCCTGCTATGATGAGCAGCTCTGACATGGCACCTGCTTCTCCTCTCCAGCTCGCGGGGGACATCGGGCACCGCAGCGCTACTGAGGGCCGACAGCTGATTCCTACTGTAAACAATAGGGCTGCGTACAGGCTCCCTGGACACGGCGGAAAACGGTGAAAAAAGCAGTATTAATACCAAAGCGAAAAAAGTCTGGTCTCCATACTGCCCGGACAGAGAGCTCCAAAGAGAAGTAATTAAAAGCAGCTAAAAAGTACAAAAAGAAACATGAGGAAAAGAGGAAAAAGCTCAAAAGTGAGCGAGAGCTGCTGTAACAGGCTGCCACTCAAGCGTTGCCATCAGTCATCAATTCTGAGTCCAGCACGCTACTGCATATAAAGGGAGACAGTGATTACTAACCGGGTGCCAGGTCTGTCAATCACTCACCTGGCGCTACTCTTCTGAGCCCTCTCCACCTCTCTCTCTCCCGCAGCTGCGCCTCGACCACACTCACCTCCACACCAGCACATTTGAAAAAGCAACAGGGTTCATTCCTGTGAACTCTACATTGCAGCACATGGCCCCTCAACTTTTGAAGCGTCTTGCTGCAAAAACAGCAGGTGATCATTTTTAGCAAGCTAACAAAACCATCCTTACATGCTAAATGTCGTGATCGTCCGCATCATACACACAGCTCCATGTGCCAGCGGACTAAGCAGCGCAGACTGGCCTGCAGTTAACTTGGACACGCTGGGCAGTCCAATGAGAGTAAAGAATCAAACTCTTCTGTTCAGTGATTGGATGTGGCGAGCTCATCTTTAAAATTCAAACAGACGTTATTTCACAGGGATGATAATCATTACTTTTCATAAATCCTTACAAATTTGACCTATTTTGTTATTGAAAGCAGTAGAAATACCCCTACTGACATTCCTTAAGTCTGAATTTGAAGCCTGACTTTATGAAGTGTCCCAGAATGGAAATAATTCAATTGGTTTATTATCATGATTGATTTAATAGTTATAATGAAACCATTCAAAAATGTTGTTGCAGCCCCACTTTGAATAACACTTGGGAAAACAACATAAGTCATTCTTAAACCCCTCATATTAACACAATTTTACTATATTTGTACTTCATCTCTGTAAAATATGCCATATGAAATTGTGAAATGTATCTTTCAGTATAAAAATCTACCCGACAACAAAAAAATATATGTATTATTTTAACACTCTTATGTTGTAAATTTAACTACCTAATTTAACTAATTTAACTACAATTTTCCTGTTAAAACTACAGTAATATGTAAATGTACAAAGAAATATGATTCCTTTTACATATAATTACTTATTACAAAATATGACTGTAAATTACACACTGCTTCATTGTTTCTCTATTTAAAGTTTTTTTAATGGCATGATTTAACAGAACTTCACAGTTAATTTCACAGACAATTTTTACATTGCACCAATAATGCACTGACTTAGAATTCTTTTAAAATGTCTGGACTTTAAGTTGCAGCAGCTTAACTTTTCTCCCACAGCTATGGCTACTGTTCTCGTCTTTACTGAAAAAAAGAGGAAAAAGCATGTGGTTGTTTGTGATCCTGACACAGCCTTTCTTGCTCTGACAGCAAGTTTGACTTTTATGTAATTACTGTCTCAATCAAAACCTACCCACACTGTCCAAATGTCAAGGATAAAGAGGCTCCCTGTCACAACTATTAGTAACAGCATAAATATTTCAATGTCTCTCTGTAAATCATCGTGTAATAAATGAATGAATTTTGCCCTACAAAGTGAAGCAATATGAAAGAAAGGAGAGAGAAACATTAAGGTGTATTTCTATAGAAAGGGTTTATAAGCGACACAATGCAAAAGCAGCTCTTCAGAAACAAGACATTCATTCTTGAGTAGCAGACAGTCATTCGACTCAGATGAACCTCTGGCTGTCAAGCCAAGAGAAGAAGATGAAGATGTAGTGTGAGGCAGGGAGTAGAGCACAGTGCCAGATGTCACACAGCTCACCTTACCACTCAAAATACTATGTGAGAGCACTTCCTAACCTCCCGTCAGAAGACATCTAATTGCTAATCTATAATCCTTTTAATACGCTTTTGCCTTTTCCGATTGATCCTTTTCCAACTGGAACAGCAGCACCGGGGGCTACATTAATCCTTTTATTGAAAGCCTGGAGTATGGTTCTAAAAATCCAAATAGCTCTTTTACCCTTGTCACCCAGACTCCCCACCCATCGCCACTCGTTATTGTTGTAATTGATTACCCCATCAAAATGAAACAAATCTTTACTAGAAAGCAATATTTATTTGAATGTTAAGAGGGGAATAAACTCTTCCCACTGTCTTTGATACAGGCACCAATTCACATATTGCAAGAAGAATTAGCAATTGCCAAATCTGTGGCAAACAAATTATGGTGAATACTCTCACCACTCTATGAATTTAAGAGCTACTACTAAATAATATCTGGTACAGCCATTGAAAATATGAACCACAGCTGTATAATATTTTAGGGCACTCAGAAAGCGCAGTCTTCTGCCAAAGCAAATAGCCCACCCTTCTGTGATCTGTAAGTGCAACCACTATACATTTCTGGATACATTTCCAAATTATTAGCTAGGAATGCAATGATATGTAGATTTTTTCAAAAGAAAATTTCTTGATGCCATTTTGGGAGTATGATGTTACCTACCAACAAATCATCTTGTTAATTTACTCATAAAGTTAATGGGGGAAACAGGGGAAATGCATTCTACCATCTCGTACTGTACACTACTAAATAGGCATGACAGTACACGTCATGATGATGACGTCTGTGTTTTTTAAGGTGTTTCCCCAGTGTCCTCCTGTCAGTCTAAACCCGTTGACTATAATCGTTTAGATGCTGTATAATCATTTGATTATGTTGTGATTGAGATCCTGACCCACCAAACATCCTGGAAAATGTCAAAGTTCGTAAGGCAGGCGGAAGGACAGGCGCTTCTCCACATTTACGTTGCCAAAGACAGTTACAGTTACTATGTAACTGTTGTTTGGTCAATGTTGCTTTGTGGGACATTTCTCTTTATTTAGTTGAGTGAAGGACCTGTGTAGTTATCAGACTGTCAGACCGACATGCCCTCGATACATGCAGCCGGCTTATCCATTCACAGGTTTGGTTCACCAATAATGCGCCTCTGATAGTACCTTCAGAGGCGTATCAACGCCGGAGTGAAATTTCACCCCTCGCCACCCCCGAGACATTCACACATAGGCGGAGGCAGAGAATTGGCGCAGGATGCCCGCACCCAAATTACATTATGAATAGTGTTAGTGTCTCGAGGTGCGTTGAATGGCACACACAAGCCGGCCTGTCTGCTTCCTCTGACAGGCCCAGAGACACTGTTTGTTTGACAGGCAGTCGTGTAATACATGTCAGTGGTAGTGACTCCTGTTTACGTCTCTCAGAAGTCACTAAAATGAATAGTGAGTTTGTGCGTCCTTTTGCTAAAACAATGTCAAATTCCATAGTTTTCTTTGGACCCCTGCCTAATGTTCCAGTGATGATGTTTGCATGTCCTCATTTAACCATTGGCTGTCAAGGTGGTGTCCAGCAAATGATGTGTGTTTTGTTGACAATAGGCAGACTTTCTGGGGAAAAACTGGTCCAAGTAGTAGAGACGACATTCATTCCATTCTGAATGGAGCGGCTCTCTAGAAATCTGACCATGTTTGTTCGTCCAAAACCATCACAGTAAAAACCATGACAACCCAGAATTGAGACCAGGAGGCAGAGCTGCGGTCCTACATGCTCCTATGCGCTTCTTTTAGAGCATTTACCCACCCAAAAACCCATTGAGACTGTGTCTGTCCCCTGCCCTCTTAAATCAATCAGTAAAAGAGGAGTTTCACATAAAAAACTTGACTACACCTGTTAAAAAAAATAGAACGTTGAATTAAAAATGTTAAAAATCTTAACCATCGACTCTATCTAGCAAATGATTCAATATCAGATCATAATATTAACTTATTCTGTATCACTGAAACCTGGCTGAGTAATGATGAATATCAATACATCATATCAATATCACATTCCTTGAGACACTGGTGGAGAAGGGGCAGTTGCAGCCATATTTGACTCAAGCCTATTAATCAATCCTAAAACTAAAATCGATAGTCTTTCTCACCTGACCTGGAAAACAATACAGTCAGTCCTGCTTGTTGTTGTTTGCCACGTTCCAGGTCCTTACTCTGAACTTTCAGAATTCTCAGAGTTTTTATCAAGTTTAGTCCTTAAAAACAGACATAGTAACAATCTTGGGTGATTTTAATAATCATGACATGACTATAATGATAGTCTTGGTACTGCATTTACCTCATTATTAGATTTGATTGGCTTCAGTCAGTGTGTACAAGAACCCACTCACTGTTTTAATCACACCCTCGACCTTGTTCTGGCATATGGCACTGAAATTGAAGACTTTTTCCCCAGAATCCTCTTTTATCAGACCATTATTTAGTAACTTTTTAATTCCTATTATTGGACTACAGTAATAAGCCACAAGGCAAATATATATGTTCTACATGTCTATCTGACAGTTGTGTAGCTACATTTAAGGAAATTATTCCATTGGCTTTTTATTCAATGTCATGTCCCAACACAACAGTCGACTCCGGTCGTAGTCCCTCCAAGATTTGTCATCTTGAATATAGTGTTGCAAGCCCTCTGCGAATGACACTTGACTCTATTGCCCCTCTGAGAGAGAAATCAAGAAAGCATAAGAGACTAGAGGAAAATCTGAATAACTCCAGTTATTACAGAGAGTCATAATTCTATTGATGCTTGTATCCCTATAAAACTCAGCAGTAATGACTTTATGGGCTTCTTTAATGATGAAATTGTACTTATTAGAGACACAATTCATCACCTTTGACCTCAGATGGTATCAATTCAGCCTCTAACACAGAAACTTCAGAAACAGTTATAAAACCAGATATACATCTTGAATTCTTTTCTACCCTTGACCTTCACCACCTGAGTTCAGTGATATCTTTATCTAAACCATCAATGTTAAAGAAATCCTACCTTTACTTAGCACTTCTATAGTCAACATAATCAATCTGTCCCTATTAACAGGATATATACCACAATCCTTTAATGTAGCTGTAATTAAACCACTTGATACAGGGATTTTAGCAAACTATAGACCCATGTCTAAAGGCTCCCCCTTTTCTAAGATTCTTGAGAACAGGGTTGCCGGTCAGCTCTGTGACTTTCTACATAACATTAGTTCATGAGAGAATTTCCAGTCAGGTTTTAAAGTGCATCATAGCACCGAAACCGCATTGGTTCAGTTGCAAATGATCTCTTTATTGCATCTGACGAGGGTCTTCTCTCTGTGCTAATCTATTTATCAGACCGTTCTTGGTTTGTACAAATGAACTATGAATCCTCTCTGCACACCAAATTTAGTCACATTGTTCCACAATGTTATGTGCTCTGACCAATACTATTTGCTTTATATATGCCTTCTATAGGGAATATCTTTAGAAAACACTCGATTCATCTTCATTGTTATGCAGATGATACACAAGTATACCTGCCAGACAACATTTATCAGTTAGCTAAACTTCAGACACGTAATAAAGATTTTGTGGCGAGCGTAGGGTGGAATCAAGACACAGTAAGATTGAGTTGCCTGTGTTTGAAGGATAGTAGGGCTAACGGGTCCCACTCGTAGCCTACTGACTGCGACAACGCCACCTTGGGACTTTCACCCAAAGATTTAACTCCATCAACTGATTTAAGGACACGCAAGTAAGGTTACTCACTAGGCATGAGACGTGGTTCACAATTAAATACACTTTATTGGTAAATATTAAAACATAGACCCACACAAATTGTAAAACGGGACTATGCACAGCTGAGGCTCGCTGGTGTGGGGAAACTAGTGTGGGAAGGGGTCCAAACAAAATATCATAATCAATAAGTCACCCGGGCACGTGACAGTCACACACTCACACACACTTTGTGAATAACCAAAATAATCCCAGGGGAGCACAGCACACAGGGAGGGAAGGGACACCGCCACCCAGGTCACCAGCACCAGCACCACCACCGGCCTCTGCAAGAAAAGAAAACACAAGAATAGTCACACCGTGCAACAAAATTGTATAAAATGGGAACTGGGCAAATTATAATCAAACCAAATGAAATCACTACTGCCCAGAACAAACAAACTATAAAGAAAGAAAACAAATGATACGAATTATATGAAAAAAAGAACTAAACACCACCTGCCCTAAAACAAATGAATTATACTAGTTAATTAAATCAAATTAACCACAAGGATGTCAAAAGTCAAGGCAGGTGGGGTAATGAAAACAGCAAATTAACAGAATAGACAAAACAAATTAAGGTGTCAAGATAGAGCTAGACACGTGGCCATAAAGGCACAGTTAACAAAAATAACCGTGGCTTATCAACTGCAAAGCAGCGGTAACTCGGCAGCCACAGCTGCGACACAGCAGCCGACAGAGCAGCAGCAACACTGCGACAAAGCAGCAGACAAAGCAGCAGCGGTCAGCTGATCGTGACTTTTCTTGTGTCACATGGATCGTTCGGCCCAATGGCTGGATCTCATCTACAAAGCACAAAATTAACACTATTACAATGAACCTACCATACCCGTTTCAAATGCCGCAGTAAAACAACATACCTTTTGGCCGGATCGGATACACACACGTTTGTTAGAGGAGAGACCCTCGCGGCTACCAGCATTTTACCTGTAACCATGCTAGCGTTAGCTTTAAAAAGGTATCGATCAAGATTGTGCAGACAGAGAGGACACTTACTGCCGCAACCCAGAGGGACCAGCGCACATCAAAAAGCGGCGCACACAAGCGGGGCACGTCAGCTCAGCCGCTCTGCAGTACAACATTCAGGTGCCATAAGAACCAGGAAAGGGATTAGCACTTGACAACATGGAAGCAACGAGCAGCGTACATTCTTACCTGCCGAGAGCCAAAACTTCCGGACCGGAAGTGACGCGTCAGACAGGAGCGCAAAGAGAAAGCGCCGGGGAGAGCTGCTGCTTTTATACTCCGTTCCCCCTACCGTGAGTGGCTACCACTGGTGTTCAATTAGGGACCGGGATACAGAAGTTTCATGCTGCTACAAAGACATAAAAAGCTGGATGACCTTTATATTTTCCAGCAAATCTTAAAGACATAGTGGTACCCCATTACCCCACTCGCATTGTGGTTCTTAGAGTATCAAAATATAGAATGGGAGGCAGAGCCTTTGACTGTCAACCTCCTCCCCTGTGGAACCGTCTTTCAATGTCAGTTCAGGAGGCAGGGACCCTCTCTATCTTTAAGAGTAAACTTTCCTTTTTGATAAAGCCTATAGTTAGGGAATGCACAGGCTGTCCTAAGTTTAGACTGCCGGGTGATTTCCTATGATACACTGAGCTCCTCTCTTTCTATCTGTACACATTCATGTCTGATTAATACATGTTACTGACTTGGCTTCTTGCCCATAGTGTGCTCTCTTGTCTTGCAGGTTCCCATGAATAGTGGTTGGCCCTGCTGCTGCAGTCCTGCTTGAGTCCTACTATCAGCATCATCATCATCATCATTGTCGTCATCATACTTCTATTAGGGCCTGAGCGCTGACCAGCATGTATTGACCCATTTCCATACCTTGTTCTTTAACAAACTACTCCTACAGATTTAACACAACAGACCACACATTCGCTTAGTATCATCCTCAGACCTTGAAAATAAAAAGTTATCAAAAGCTTTCGCCTCAGTCATACCTGGTGTGCGTGGTGGTGCAGTCCATTTGGATTCTTCGCTGTGAAGCAGGAAGTCCTTATAACTTCAACATACAATGCATAACAGTAGTAAGAGAATTTATGTAATATGATTGTAGAGCCGTGTGATCTAATGTATAGTGAAAACAGAAGTGGTTCTATGATGGTAACCAGGTTAAAGCAGAGTCAGTGATGCCATGTTCAGCCAGAGTGGAGAGGAGGATTTGGTGGTGTGTCAAACACTGCTGATAGATCTCTAATGCTAGGCCCAGTTGCCAGGAAAAAATGGTAGTTGTTAATGTTCCTGTAATCTACAGATCCATCCATATGTGCGTGTCACATGGTATGTAGCATACTGACATTTCTACTTAACATATCATTACGCGTTTACATTACATTACCTGACTTTTATGAGGGAGGTGGAGTCACCACCTTATCACATATGTCTTGTTTTCACTGGGTGCTGTCAGTCCAGGAGAGAATCAGTGTCTGTGACTTTGCAGCTAGGGGGAGGGACATAACGTAATTTCTACGCTATTGGCTGCTGCCTGTTTTTTTACAGGAAACACCGTGCTGAAGCAAAGACTGTGAGTGTGCGAGCGAAAAAAAACAGTTTTAATACTATTTTTCATTTTTAAACAGCTGTTTGCAGGATGCATAGAGATAAAGTAATATCTTTATTTGTGACTGAAAGATTGTCTAATCTATGTAGATTACTAATACAAATTATTAAAAGGTACATCAGCCTGCTACATTACATTATTGTTGGGCCTCACCCCACATGGCTCAAACAAAGGGAAGGCCTGTAAGGAAAATCAAAAGCCTTACTACGAGGGCCTTATCAACCTGAGGAGTTCAAGAACAAAGGAACTGAGCCAACACCCAAAAGGCCTGGCAAACTGTAACTCCAGGTACAACCCATCCCCAAAACTTTCACCTGGTTCCTATTGGATCAAAGTAGCCGCGGGCCATAACATTCTGACAGGATGACCATGACATCACTTGGATTTTAAAGGTCAGGAGACCCTCTGCACATTGCATTTCCAGGGTAACGTCATGCTGTGAAGGGACTCCAGTCCAGACGGCAGTTACCGTAAGGGTGTACTTTGAGAAACGTTTTTCACTTTGCTTGACCTAGGCTTCAGTTCCCTCCTCGCTGGACGAGACAGAGACCATTTTTGTTTTACTTTCGTTTTTGCTAGAATATTCTTTTTTATTGTTTCGGACCCATAGAGGAACACTGCACAACCCAGTCATTCCTCACCGCCTGCAGAAGGAAGAAATTATCTTCAAAAGGAGACGAAACCACTGAGGTCCGGTCCTTCCATCTGATCGATCCCGCTGTTTGATAGCAGCTTACCTTCCTCAGCTGCTAGGGTGCTACAGCTGATCCTGCGCTCGCATCCAAAATGAGTTGGAGTTTCGAGTCAGACAGGACACATGATTGCCACAACGAGGGACCCAAGTAAGAGGCTACTGTTTGGGCAGAAACAGATAGTATACAGCGTGTTTTTGTTGTGCTTATATTTGTTGTGAGGGGACCGCCGAGTCCTACATATGGTCTACTGTACTGTGTGCTAACTGTGTTATTATGCTTGCTAGGAGCTCATTCATGCTGATCATGGACAGCTTGTGTATTTTTGCAGCAGTGTGTGATCACAGTACGTTGTATTACGGCTCAATCAGCGGACGATAAACGAACCTTGATTCATTTGCTGGCCACTGGTTGAGGAAGAGACGACAGCTGTGTACCACATGGTCATTGTGTTATTCTGTGTAGACTGCTAAGCCCCCGCTTAGCTTCTTTCCTTTTACTAACTCACACACCCGCACACACACTTACATACACATCCCGGTCCGTAATGCACACGTAATTTTATGAGCGATCTGTTGGAAACTTATAGTGAATAGTCCCACTATAACATAAGATACGTGTGTCTAGCACGTATTTATTGATTTATTTATTGACTTCAGAGGTGGACTCCTCTCGGTAGCCCGACTACCTTTTTGGAACTGTGGGTATTATCCCTCCAATTTCACCTTGCGTGCAATCAAACTGTACACAAAGCCAAATACGACGTAACCGTTGTCTTTGTTCAAACGAACAAACACGTGTAGTGATCGGCTTGGGTTGACACATTCACTACCACCATTTTTGAATTCCAGGTATATGATTCAGTTGAATCGGAATCATAACCTCGGAATCTCCACCCATTCATATTTTTGGCTTGCTTATGTTTGTGTGTCGCTGGTTGTATAATCAACTGTTGTTTGTTAACGTAGATGGTTTGTCTTTTGGAGAAAGCTTCAATAAACACTGCTGATTATAACTGAGCAGTGTCTGATTATTTTGCACAATCCCATATTATAATAACAGCTGGTTGAGATGGTCAGTGCTTGGATTTACGCCTTCTCCCGTATCTAATTATTGATATTTTCATAACTTTGACAATTTGATTCATTTCAGGCTTTGCGACTAAAAGTATATCATTTGATTATTGATCCCTGACTTCAGGATGGTGCTCCATGTTAATGAATCATAGTAACCTATGTTCCATTAATTAACTATAATAATGTAATTAATTAATAATAACATTTTAATTAATAATCAATAATGAATATCGATTCCCAACATTCTTCACTGGGTTATCAACATCAGCCCAATTAACAGTTCCAATATCATGACTGGAAGATACAATTCAACAGTTCAAATCCATTAATAACAATTAATATAGACTAATAATACAGAAGAGAGCAGCTTTTTTCCATAGATTGCGAGACTCCTCAAGTCACCCAGAAAGACATCTGTATGTAAAAATTACTAGAAACACTAGAGTGACGGGAAACCACTGGAAACATTAGGTTGACCATGTACCAACTACAGCTGGTGATAATAATCTGGCAGCAAGCAGAGAGGAGACCAGGGTATAAGTAAAGAGGCTGATTGCTCCCAAATTCGCTGCAGGTGCGTGAGATGGCAAAACGATCCGACCAGCAGGAAAAAACACCCAACTTCTCTCAGCACCACTGAAACACAAAACACAACAACAAAAAAACAAGCTGCAGTAAAGTCCAAACCATGACACAAGCATTCTTATTTCAATTTAGCACTGTATATTCTCATTTAAATTTCACTTCTGCTGCTGTTGTGACTGCACACGTATTTTATGGCAAATGTCAGCACAGAGTGCATCATCATTTATGATTTCATGGGCTTAGCAGATAATGAACTTAGTTTTAACTTAATAAAATTTCACTATGAGCGTCGAAAACTGCCTTCTTTCTTAAGTATCTCTATAGCACATGTGTATAATCCCCCCTATTACCAAACACTTAAGCCTGACCCCTGAGGTCACATTGATGTGCAGAGAAAATGACCGCATCCATGTGACTCTATTAACCCCTAGCCAATATTGACACTTCTTTTTGTGCTGAGAACATCAGGCAGAAAGTTTATAAAGAGGAGCAGTTTCCAATAGTTATGGCAAGATGTATTAAAATAAGAGGAGGAAAGATAAAGGGAAAGGTCAAAAAGATAAGACCTGGAAGGGATGTGACATAGAGGGGTGTGTACTTTAGCAGGTAATTAGCTCTCCTAGATTAAAATGCCACATATTTCATCAGATGTTTTCCAGGGCCCTGAGGCAGTACTCTTTCAGACACAGTCAGTATTAATTAAATTGTTTTCAATAGTGTTATTGAACTTTTAATAAGGATAACAAACACCCATTGAGAGGCCCCTCAAAAATCTCTTGAGTCCCTTGGGAAATCTGTATGATTAAATATGAAGGTAACCTTAATCTTGGTGTCAGTTCAGACTCACTGATGTAGGTCTAATGGAATTGGGGAATGAGAGTGGGAGGGTTCACAACTTTGATAAAGTTTGCCAAGAACCTTAATTCTGGTGATCGACACTGATGTGCCCCTATTATCATCATGTGGCCATCATTTGTGAAATAAGGATAACCTCAAATCAAAATAGCTACTTAAAGGTAGGGCTGGGCGATATGGCCAAAAGTGTTATCACAATATTATGCCACTGTATCCTGTGAATATTGCACATTCTTAAACTTGCAGGTAGTTGTTCAGTTCAGCTTTATTAGCCTCCTGTTCTGTAAGACCTGATGTGATTCGGACGTGCGACCAGACCACATATCATCTCTGAGCTGCTGCTCCACCTTGACCCTCCATTCTGCATACAGCTGAGGGACTGATGTTTGGCAGGGTGTACTTAGCATCCATGATCATCATTAGCTTCTTGAAGCCCAGTTTTTAAACCTTAAATTTCAAGCAGAGGTTTGTAGAAAGTGTATATAATGTTTTGTTTCAAAATGGTATAAAGGACCATGATTTTTTTATATGTTTTTGGGGGGCTTTTTAAAATGTCTTTAATTGATAAGTCAGCTGACGAGATGACAAGAATGGGGTTAGATAGACAGGGGAATACTTGCAGCAAAGCACCACAGTTTGTATTTGAATGCTGGGCCACTATGGCGAGCAATCAGATGCCATTTGTTCATCAGAATGAATAGATGAAAATAAAGAAAATATATATAGTTATAATTATGTTCATATTGTGGAACTTAAAATAGACTAAAGTTAAACTTTGATAATGTTTGTGTGTGTGTGTGTGTGTGTGCGTCTGTGTGTGTGTAAGTGCGTGTGTGCGTTAACAAAGCTAAAAGTGTTAGCAGGCACCTTGTCTGAAGTGCATGCACAAGTTGAGTGTGTAAATGCCATCTTTTCAAATCAATTTGGGATACTTCTGGATACTTGCGCCATAAATGTTTGGGGACTGCAAAACTTTCCATCAGCTTGGTGAGTAAATAATGACTGAAATTTTATTTTATGATGAACAATAATTATATAAAAATACCCAAGTCTTGCTGATGGTCTCATCTACTCATGTAGGTCATAGAGGCATGAGTATTAAATTGAGATTGTTTCCTAACCACTTAAAAAATCTTGTCATAGGTGACATTTTTTGTAAACTGAGTTCTATCAGAGCCCCTGGCCCACCCAGCTCCAACGGTGCAGCATTGTCCCTGGAAGCAGTGCCTGCTGGTGGCTGACAACATCAGAGCAGGCCATCTGCCCCACTGGAAAGCTGAACTCACAGCCTCATCCCGGACAACTACCTCCTCCTCACTCCATAAAGATCTGTTGTGCTCAGACATTCTAGGGGTCTTCCTTGTTCCAGCCACCAACCACCACCTCCTTGTCCTCTCTTTAGACTTATCAGGCACACCAGTTTTTTCAATGCTGCCACTCTTTGCTAGCACCCCGACTCCTGGATCCCCAGAGCTCCCCCTGCTGACGTGGAGGAACCAGTGAAGGTGGGAAGAACTCGTTTGACCCCAGAGGAATGTCATTGCCGCAATGTTGAGCATGACTTTCTCTATTTCCAGCTCTAATGTTCACATAAATTAGGGATGCACCGATCCGATATTAAAATCGGATATCGTCCACGATATTGACAAAACAGCTGGATCGGGGATCGGAAAAATGAACAGATCCACGGGCCGATCCAGTTTTTTTTTTCCTCCGTCGCAGCACATCCTACGTCATTCGTCAGCGTCAGTGTGTCACATGCTGGAAGAGCACTAGTTGTCGTTTGACCAACTTTTTATTAGTTTATTCTCAGGTTCAGCTGCTATGTTTTATTTTGGATTCCTGTTTGCAGGACGTTGCACTTACGTCACATTTCTCCGGTGATTAGCTGTTAGCCCCGCCATCAGTTGTTAGCCTCACCGATCAGCTGTTAGCCGAGCAACGCTAACTTTCAAACCGACGTACTCAATACTCTGTGGGCTGTCCATCATTGCTCCGTTGGTCCTCCCTCCACCACTGGGTTAACTGTTATTCACCGCCGGGCTGCTTTGTCGCTCTCCTCTGCTGCTGCGGTCTCCCCCTGGCCGCAGCGATGTTGGATGGTCGCTACTCCGCCGTTGCTGGCGGGGTCTTCAGGTGTCTTCAGCACCTGGACCTCTGCTGTCACTTCACCCCAGGCTTCATCGCTTGGATTGGATCTCTTGGTCTCCTGCGTCGCCCCGCTATGTGCACGGAGCCTCCAGATGCTAGCTTGTACACGGACGGTGCTACTGACTTGTGTTCCCTCCGTGCTGACTGACAGGCGCTCCATTTATTCTGTTTTGTTTGTTCCACTTTGTTAAGTGTCCTTGGTTACCCTGACAGGCGCTATATAAATTAAATGTATTATTATTATTATTATTATTATTATTATTATTATTATTATTATTAATGTTACACATGTTTACAATGTTTGGTATATGTTTGATTATTTTGTCTTAGTTAGGAAAGTAATATTTAGTTAGGAAAGTCTGGTGCCTTTAGTCTCTTCCACATGGTATAAGGCGGACGGTATACAGTTTATTAGTAATTCAACAACGGTATCGGATCGGTATCGGGTATCGACAGATACACAAGGTCCAGGCATCGGTAACGGTATCGGGACTGAAAAAGTCGGATCGGTGCATCCCTAACATAAATCTTCCGGCATCCCTCCAGTGGTCACCAGATGACAGTTCTATTGACTCAGCACTGGTTGACCAAACAGTAATCCCCATTGAAGCCCTCGATGTCCACAAGACAGGATGGACGTTGTTTGGCTACCATAACACATCACACACTGCCCATTACCTAAACCATATCTGGTAACCATTGTGAGCTCCTCCAGCTGTTTGTCATTCCATCACCCACTATATTGGGTCTTGCCTGGCTCAGATTACACAACCCTCACATTGACTGGCAGCCCCCATTCTTAGCTGAAACCCCTTTCTGTCATTCCCACTGTCTCCATTCTGCTGCCACATCTGCCAACGTATCTTCCACCTTCCTTCTAAACCTCCTGACCTGTCCCTGGTGCCACCAGTGTACCATGACCTGACTCAAGGTTTCAGTAAATAACTAGCCCTGTCTCTGCCACCTCACTGCCCATATGACTGTGCTATCAATCTTCTCCCTGGTGCTCCGATTATTTCAACAACTCACTGGTTACTAGCTTGATCAGGCCCTCCTCGTTTCTCCTCTGCAGTTTTTTTTCTTCATGGGCAAGAGGGATGGGTCTCTTTACCCCTGCAGTGATTACAGAGGCCTCAGTGACATCAGGGTGAAAAATAAATATTCTCCACCTCTGATTGATCCCTCCCTCGCACCACTTCATGTGAGGATATTGACCTAAATGGACCTTCATAACGCCTACCATCTTGTCTGCATTCGGAAGGGCGAGTGGAAGACGGTGTTTGACACCAAACTTCCCCACAACTATGGAGCTGTGGTCCAACAGACCCTGTGAACCTTATTTCAGCCTATGAGTACATTCCATCGACAACTGGGAATTGAAATGCTTGTGCCTCCAAACAAGCTTTTTTCATGATGACCATACAGGCTTATCAAGTTCCGTGACAGGAGAGCGTCTTGCAGCCATTGTGCAATGAGCTCTCCTGTCACGGAACTTGTCAGAAACTCATCAAGTGAGCAACGCCACAGATAACAGGAATAATACAATCAAAGCTGTGAGCCTGAGTGAGTGGACAAGAATCCAGTGTTTTGGCCAGTGGCTGCACCTTACAATTAATTATTTCATACAGTCATAAACTCTGTGAGTATTTTGAATGTGTTTTTCATCCTATTACAAACTGTGTGTTAGTATTTCATGTTTTTTTCATGCAATTACAAACTGTGTGTTAGTATTTCATGATTTTTTTTCATGCAGTTAAAACTATGTGAGAGTGTTTAAAGATTTAAGAGCTACGCTTACCATGGCATTATTTAGTTTAATTTTTAAAAAGGTTATGAGTGCAGCTGCCTGGTTCAAAATAAATGTTTGTTAAATTTAACTTGAATGTGATTTTCTCTTTTTACATGCAAATGTAAAAAAAATTCCAATAGAGTGGCTAGTAATAATAATAATAATAATAATAATTATTATTATTATTATTATTATTATTATTATTATTATTATTATTATTATTATTGAAGCCATTAGTTACAACTTGAACAAAAGTCTTGTTTTTTTGTAGTGTGAATATAGTTTAAAATGTGATCACATTAGCCTACCATTCAATTACATTTCTGAGCACTGATCTCTAAAAATTATGTAATGTCACAATTTTGACACAGTCAATTAATACAATTTTGAGCAGCATGACAATGTTTGTAGTTGTGTGTATTTAAAAAAGGGAAGATACACATTCTTTCCAAACACAGTGCATCGGTGTTTCTATTGGCCTTGGCCTCTTGCTGATAACATCCATGGTTATAGATGAAAAAAGGGGAATTCTGACCTCTAAATCAGAAGAAACCATAGACAGATTTCCCTGAAACAGTTTTCTGGAATTTGTCTGTTTGTTTCTCTATTGTTTTCAGTCAAAATTAATGAATGCTTCGTTAATGGGTGCTAAGCGCGTAACCCATGCCCCCTCTAGTTTACCTTAACCCTTTCAAAATGTCATGCAAATACTTAGATGGTCTGTCTCTTTGTAGAGAAGGCCTGAGAGCTGCAAGAATTCCAAACAAGATTAATTACTAATCCAGTCAACTTTGTCACTGTGGTAAAGATACCTTCAGGTAACTCAAAAAACCTCTAAGAACATTCACCTACAATCCAAGACAAGACGGGGATGGGAAGTAGAAACAGGACATTTGAGTTATAATTGAATAAATGTAGTATGTCTGTAATCATATTGGTTACTTCAGGTTTAGTATTGTACTGGTGGCTTTGAAAGCCTTTTTTGTGTGTGTCCTTGTTACCAATGTTGCCTTTTGGGTATTTCTGTACCTGAAATTATCTTTAGGAGATTCTCTAAAAACAAAACAAAAAGAGGCCAGAAGAGCAAGCATTTTAATGAAGTAAACATCTTGTTACACCCGAGTTGAAGCTTTCTTTACATCTTCTGAATTCCATGTAGATCATCCAAGACCTTGCAGTAAGCGACAAGCAACAGTTTGGAGAGGAATTGTAATGGCAGGTGTCTAATTGTGAAGATTCAGAAGTGATTAATGAAAACTAATATTTCATGGCAATTAAAATGATTAAAGCTGGAGGGCATTTTTGCTTTTAGTCTGAATTGTTGAAGGAAGGAGGTGGCAACAAAGCTGAGAAGCAAATTGCATTTGTAAGTTGAGGAGAACTGTATTAAAATGCAAATGTACAGCTGTTAATAGTTCTTCAAAAACCAATAATCCCCCACAGTCAGTCATGTGTCAAAATGGTTAATGGAAAAATATCCCAGAGGCATGCAGGGTCCTTTTTCCATTCCACTTTTGATTAAAGTAGAAATTCTGTTTGGGGAAAAGTGGGGTTTAGGTCAGGATGGGACTGGCAAAGATGGCTTATTGTGGGCAGGATCCCAAACTCATTGTTCTGATGCCCTGATTTCACAGATATGACTTCTCATGGGAAGAACCCTTATCATGAGCAAGAGGTAGCCAGGCTGCATATCAGATCTGCAGTTATTACAGGCATTCATCATACAGCTGAGTGGAATACAACCTGCGCAGGGAAATATTGACATGAAATAACATTATTTGCTGCTAAATGGAGAGGAAGGGGGTTAAAATGTGTCAGTGGCAGGACCAATACTGCATACATGTTGTTTCTATTAATTATAGTTGGTGATGCTTAAGTCTTATGGATGACTTAAGTCTTATGGATGACGTGCTGACCAAGATGATCACACCGCTTCACATCGCCGTCAGACCAGCCTTTCTTTTGGCACTACATTTTCTCAGGGTTAGAACCTCCGTATCCCTGCGCATTAGCGCAACTGTGCAACAGGTGATCTGCGAGCGGCGAAATACAGTGCGAGGCCCAGTTGCTGAATGAGAGGTTTACTTTCGATAAAAATAAAACTTAACAATTTCAGACATAGACACAGACCATAAAACCTCCTTATCCCTGCACATTAGTGCAACTGCGTAGGGATACGGAGGTTGTGAGAATGTAGTGCCAAGAAAGGCCAGTCTGAAAGCGATGTAAAGCGGTGTGACTTTTCTCTATACAACGTACACTTGAACTGTTATAGGTTTTTTTTAGGTGAGCCTTGTTTTAGGTGGTTAATTTCGCTTTTTCTCTGGACCCCGTTCACTGCAGTTTAAAGCTGAGTGTCTGGGCTGGAGCGGCTATCTACTTCTCCAAACTGAGGTGCGCTGATAGGTGATTATGGTAGGAAACAGATCGACTATAGATATGTACTTTATATGACCCCACTTCAAAAAACACAAACTATTCCTTTAAAGTGCTGGAGAGAAAAAACATATTAATGATATTGAATGATATCATGATATTTGAGCAGTGCAAGGAATTTGGGTCCAGGGGCCTAATATATCAAGCTTTCCACTTTCTAAGCAGAAATTGAGACTCGTGAAAAAATTTGATTTACCAACACTTTGACACTTGTATGTTTTTGAGGTAAGGGGAATTAATGACGCCTATGTCGAGTTGGTGAATAAAGAAAATCTTGAAAACACTGTCATCAAATATGAAAATGAATTTAAATTGTGTTTTTTGCGGAATTTTCCAGTATTATCATGGATTAACAACTGTTGTTTTACTAAGATAATGGTATAATTGTCCCGATATCTTGAGAAAACAGACTCTGTTATGTCATTGTTAGAAAATCTCAGGGCAGAATGAAACTATAGTCTTACATACAGTGATCAACCCCAAGCAGATACGTTATTGACCACTAGGCTGCCATTTCTAGTTGGCATAAAAGAAACTACCTGCATTGGTGGGCGTTTGAATGGTCTGGGTTAATAAAGTATGTATACATATGAATGAGATTGAATACATTCAACTATTATGGCTTTTTCTTGATTTGAAATGTATGTAAATCAGCTATGACACATCAAGACTCATAATCTCAAGATACCAGTTGTTTTTCTTGTTTTTGCTGGAAAACAACATGTGATAAATGATTTGTATTCTTGTAAAAACAAATAACATGTACCATGTTATCATGAGAAAATAGAGAAATGTGCAAACATACTTGTATCATGTAACTAATTATATGTACACAATCTTTTTTCCAAAACCTTATACCAAAGATTTGGTAATATACATCAGACACAAAAGAGTCACTCAACTATATTTTCAATAAGCCTGTAGGATCATTTCTAGTAATAAAAGCTTCATTAGTTAGTTGTCAGTTTTATTATCATCGTACTCTTCACCAACCATTCTACTATCTGTATCAGCTAGTCTATACATTGTATCCTTAATTTTTCTCAGCGTTTTCATAGTTTTCTTTCATTCAGCTATTGTGCCACTTACTTTAGTTGTACATAATTTATTATTGTCCATGTAAAATATAACAATCCCCCATGAGTCTGCATGGAAATTAAGTCACAGCATTTTCTACCCTCATTGTATTAAGGTTAACAGAAAATCAATGGCTCCATGTTCATTACATATAGAATTAACAGAAATGGTTTCTTCATGTGTTTGCTTCTACACTGATGATATTTAGCCATATACTATGAAATCCCTACTGGCTTGTTAAAAGTGAGCATTGAGGGCAAACTTTTGGAGGCAGCTCCTTAATGAGGACAGCTATAAAAGCCCTCTGTGGACCGCCAATGAACACACAAACCTGGCATCCACTTTAATTACTGATAAGTTGTGAGCCAGCTAAAGGCTGCGGATATCCCTCCCCCAGAGCCCCTAATCTGTTTAAAGCCGACTGCTGATCCTAACTGCCGAGTCGGAGGATTCGATGGCAGGTGCCACTGTGAAGTCCCAGAACAGACGCTATCAGCCTCGCATCCCAATCTCCACATCTCCCTGGGACTGAAATACAAGTTCACCTCTATGTGTTCAACTTTCTGGCGTGCTGAATTATTATGAAATCTGCTCAATCACACATGGTGCAAAATCAGAAGAAGATCCAATAAGTAATTATAGACAGGCATGGAGCTTATGTGTTCTGGGCCACTTTGAATGTGGAGGCATTGTGATGTTTTTCACAGGCTGTTGACATAGACTGTTTGTACACTATACACATGAGAAATATGGAGGCTGTGTAATTTCTCATAACGCATACCAAATACTTAATTAATTCAGTCATCCAGTCACTTCTTCAGTCTTAACATTGTACTGAAATAAATTAAACCAGTGAAGATAACTAGCTCTAAGTACCTTGTATTGAATTGTAAAATGTAGGGCAGACTTTTTAGCATTGATAAATAGCCAACCCTACATTTGAGTACTGAAGAAATTGTGCCGTTGAGTCTGAAACATATTTTAAACACTGATAGTGGCAGAAAAATACTGAATATTTGGTTATTGTGCCTGCTGCTGGGTTGTACATCCTGAATTGTTGTCTTTTCATAAACTTCAACACTTTTGTATGGTGAGCTTTTATAAGAGCTCAATTAAGGCTGGGCAATATAATATTGTTAGTATCGTGATATGAGACATTACACTGTTTTGGATTCTGGATATTGTTATATCATGATATGTCATGTGTTGTCTTGCCCTGGTTGTAAGAGCTGCATTACAGCAGTAAAGTGATCAAATGTTCTGAGCTTACTGGACTGCTCTGCTTGTCCTAATACTTTTCTACCCACTGGGTGAATTCATTTAAGCTTAAGTGTTATTATTTCTCTTCTAACAAAATGTTAAAAGGGACTTGTACTATAGGTTTAGCAAGTATTCCGTGTGCATGAAATCATATAACTTCATGGGGGTGATGTCAGAGAAAGGGGAAGGGCACTGGTCAATTACAAAGCATCCCAAGGAGTTGCATGACACAATCAGTGACGCAGGATTCTGATATGATTAATGTTAAGGATGCAATGTTGTTCAAAGGGTTAAAAACATAATCATCAAAACATAATTTTTATCCAGGAAAGTTACAGTTGATTTACTCATGATGTTAAAGGTTGAATTTTAATAGCTAACCCTAACACTGGGTGGTGGAGTAGCAGAAGGGTAGCCCAATGGCAGCCAAGCCCAGAGACACTGTTGCAGTGAAGAGCGGCTCTGGAGGATGAGTGACCCGGAGACAGCTCAAAAGCCACCAAAAACATTCTGCTACTACAACAGCTATTGTATGAGTTAACAATTTTAATCAAGCAAAGAGAGCACACCAATGAAGCCCTCCAACCAGAGGCCAAGTACCGCAGGTCTTGTGAGAACTCAGGACAACGGCCTGCATATCACTGAACTGAGTGTAGCAAGGGAGACGGTGCCCCCTCCCCCCTTGTAACCCTTGAACTTGCCTAGCAGGGTAAGCTATACAATTCAAATATAGTCAAATAATAAATTATTGACTCTGCAGTTCTGCTTCTTCTCTACATATTTGAAAACCAAATAAAAAAAAGTGAGAATTGGGAACACAATAATAAAGCTATATAGATCTTACCTAGTACTGCTATCTCAATGTGTCCAATATCAGCTGTGTCAGGAAAGCTAACCAGGTCAATTCAAATTGAAATCATTGTGTCATGATGGAAGATTGAAATACTTAATGGGCGTTTCCACTCTGTGCCTCATGTTACATACAGTTTTGGAGAGGTGAGAACATATGTCTGTGGCAGTGGTGGAGAAGTATCACATCCTTAACTTGAGTAAAAGTACTATTACCCCAATGTTAAAGTCCTGTATTCTGTATTCCAAACCTTTTCATGAAAATATGCAAGTGATGCATTACCTACACAATTTTAGGTAATTTTGACAAATAGTTGTATATGTTATGACAAATAACTTTTGGACTGTTAACGCTGTCAGAATCGTTGCACTCTGGTAAGGTTTAGGCACTGAAAATGTGGTTAGGTTATGGAAAAGACCATACATGACATAAGTATGTAACATTTATGTTTGTTAGCTGACTTATGTAACATGCCTTAAAAACAAACCAATCTCGACTTTGAGTGGCAATCTGGGTGTATGATCTATAGAGGGGCACTATTATTTTTTTAATTCAGTGTATTACTCTACACCGCTGCAATTCAGCGTATTACTACACACTGGTGTCATAGCCTATTCACCTTCAACCGATTGACAGGCATAGTGACAGCAAGATTTACAGAGAAGAACTCACACATACAAACATTCAATTGATAAAATGTTCTGTATCTTTAATCCATATGTACACCCCGACCACCCCACCCCACCCCAATCCACCCCACCCCACCATCCCCCAATAAAGAAACTTTCAATTAGTACTTTTAATATATTTAGTCAGTTTTACAGCTTCTGTACAGGATTGCTGTTTTCATGAAATTCACACCTAGGGCAGCAACATCATTTTCTTTGTTAGAGGAACCAAGAACAAGCATAAATGGAGTGAACAAGATGAATTAGCAGTTAGGGGGTAAACACACAGCTCTTGAAGGGAATGTACAGAAGCAGCGCAATTTGGATAAACTATGTACAATACAAACCATTCATACAAATTAGGCTCTAAGATATATAATTCAATACATTACATTTGATATATTAAGTGACAATGAGCAAGCCCCATCCCCCAATGAACGGCCAACTGATCAATCAGTATGGCAATCAGATCATAAGTCAGCCGAGAATGAACTGATAACCCAACAATCTCAACATCTAGCTGCACTAGCAGGAACAATCTGATGACAGCTGAAGAGCGACAATGTTACAGTATCTGACCATGTGAACATTTTTTCTCTCCTGACTGACTTGCCTGAGGGAGAAGCCAGCTCAGTTCCAGCTCCTCCCTGTATAGTTACATTTTTCATAGGGATCTTCACTGTCCTCTTCAGCTGCCTTGCAGGTTTTGTAAAAGTGTCTTAAGATTTATTTTTTAATTCTTTTGAAATGAGGAGTTAATTTTGATTTCCAGTTATGCAAGATAAACTGCAGAGCATAAATAGCACAGCAGGGTCAACCAGTCCATATGTTGTAGTCCAAAGGGTTCATATGCTGTAAGAGGAAAAGTTTTACAAATAAAATGTGAACAAAGAGCAAACAACATCTAGTTTGAAAAGAAGTGTGAACTAAACATGAAACAAACAACAAAGGGCAACAATGATAATCCCAAAGGGAGCAATAAGGGCAAAACATAATCCAGATAAAATACCTAATCCTAACTGATAAATAGCATCATTTTTATAGGTCATTTTTAAGCATATTAAACCCCTATATACCACCATTTAGCAGCAAGTAACTGCTCTCTTTGCAGATTTCAGAGCATTGACTTGTGAAATAAATTGGGATGGTTGACACTCTGTTATGGACATTTTTAGGGACAGTACAGCTAACATTCACATTTCTCTGGTATGGGTAGAAGCCCGAGTCTGTGCTCCACGCATCCGTTTTTTTGTATGTGAGTGTACTGGAAGGTCAGCCAGAAGGGAAGTAGGGAGTGTCACTGTGGTAGTTGTAGTCAGGGCACACTTTCTGCACCAGTTTGTAGTCGGTGCTATAGAAGGAAATAAAGATGCAGATGACTTTGAAAGGTTTGGAGCAGAGCCAGGAGACGTGGCTCTGGGTCTGCTCCTGGTAGCAGGTCTTGGATGGGTCAAAGTTGCAGAGCGTGTTCTTGGCACCCTTCTCCACCTTCTCGTACTCTATGCGGCAGTTGAAGGACTTAGAGTCCTTGGCATCGATGACGGACTGCTGCGCTGCCACGTCAAACTCCACTATCTTGGTTGGAGGTACTAAGCTGACAGAGACGTTGCCCTGGCCTGTCGAGTTATGCCGAAAGTAGACACTAAAGGTGCCGTTGCCGTGATCCACAATCTTACCAGTGATCAGTAGGTTGAGTTTGACCGTCTTGATGTTAGAATGGAAGTCCCCCCAGCCAAACATCTTCTTGAACTTTCCTGTCTTGACCATTGGCCGCCGCTTGGCTCGCGGCCGTGAGTCCTGCAAGTCTGTGGAGTTCCTCAGCCAGTCCCACAGGTCCTGCTCAGAGTAGGGTTCCGGAGTATCATAGCGAAGGTCCAAGGCTGTGCTGTTCTCTTTGCCGTGTAGAGTTTGTGACAGCAGCCTACTGATGGACATATCCTTACTGCTTTCTGTCCATATATGCTTTAATGTGGATTTGGGGCTTCCTGACTTGACCATATCCGACTTTGAGGCGTGGGCACTTGTTACCTGCGGAAGAGAGAAACAACATCTGTCAGCTTATGTGTGTAATGGGATGATATACTTGATCCATGTTCCTTTTGTTCTTCTCATACACCAATCATCCATAACATTGAAAAAAATAAAAAACAAAGACCAAAAGCCGAAATGAATAACATTGATCATCTGGTTGGAGTGCAGCATTCTGCTGGGTCCTGGCGTTCATGCAGATGACAACTGACATGCAACACCCAATGAAGCCCAGCTACAGACCAAGTATACACCCTAATGACACTGGCACTCCCCAATGGTAGTGCACCCTTAATGCCTCAGGAATGGCCCAGGGACCGGACTACAACAGTGTTTGGATGGATTGTGCACCAGGGTTTCCAGAACATTGCATTGTACTGAGATGATTTATGTTATTCACCTCACCTGATAGTCCTTTTAATGTTTTGGATGCTCTGTGTACTTTGATTGCTTTTTAAAACCTGTTTAGTTGTTTAGCTGCTATTCGTCAGGCCTCCATTTAATTTCTCCAAAAACTGGCATAACCTAAGGTATTTTTGTCAGTGCACATGAGGGCAGTAAAACATACAAAAATGTGACATTCGTGAATAGGCAGGCAAACAATTCAACACGTAAAGAGAATAAAGTAATCCTAAACAAATTACCGTACTTTCCGGACTATAAGCCGCTACTTTTTCCCCATGCTTTGAACCCTGCGGCCTATACAACGGTGCGGCTAATTTATGGATTTTTACAGCTAACGGCCACTAGGGGACCTCCTCAATCTATGGATTGTACAGGTTACGTCCCCCACCTTTAACGCCTGGTTTATTATTACGCTTCTGCGTCGCGGCGACAGCGTAGCTACGTCGTCGACCCTACACCGTCATTGAGCATTCGGAGTTCTGCGTCGAGGGAACGCGTTGTTCTGTCGGTGGACGTCATCAACGTCAGTGATTCAGGTTTGTTATGCTAACAACACATAGTCAGACAGGTGCTAACGGAGCTAACAGCTGTCTGTCAGTCTGACCGAGAAGTTTCTCACTTTACTTCGCTGTTAGTTGAATTAAACGACATTCATGTTGTCTTTAACTGTCCGTGCGAACCAGTCCGCAGCTTTGTGCGTCTGTTTGTGCGTCTCTGACTCTTGCTTGTTGACGTTTGCGTGGTCATAGGTTATGCAAATATGCAACTTGTTTGTTGAAATGTTAATAAAATGGAAGCTTCCCCAAACAGCAGTCTCTTTCCCGACAATCTCCTCTGTGCACGAGCCTTTACATATGGTAATTAAACACTAAAACACCTGCGGCTTATAATCGGGTGCGGCTTGTATATGTACACATTTGTGTTTTTCCCTAAAATTGGCTGGTGCGGCTTATATTCAGGTGCGCCTTATAGTCCGGAAATTACGGTAATTATTAATACATAGTTTCTTTGTTTGAAATGTAGCAGTTGTGCTTCTCCTATAAAAAATACCAAATTACAAGGTTTTCACATAACTGTCATCACCGCTTTTCTTGGCATGTTACTATCGCCAGCTGTCAATCAGTGGAATAGCATAAAACAACGGGAGTGTGTATTATGTCATTAGCGTTAATTTGCACACATGCGTTTTGCATTTTAGTTGAGTTCAGCATACAAACAAGAAGGACACCAGCTCATCACAAAAATTCTCCATAGTGCACCAAGGGACAACACTCCACCTTTAATTATATTAAGGATAGGTCTTCCCACCTTCAACCTGAGCAGAAGCCTCAATAAGTGAAAACACCTGTTTAAAGTTACCATGAAACGGGTAAGTGTTATTTACTTTGGTGGTTTTAAGGTGGTTTTCTTCTGATACTATAACTGGCCTTCATTGTTCTTGGAAGCCGCATATGGCCCCATTCCAGAGCTGTTCAATGGGAAAATCCTGGTTAGCACTAGTTAGCAATGACTTTAGTAACCAGTAAAGCTATCCATCCAGAGTTTAGGCAGAGCAGACAGAGGACATCAGAAAATACTTTCTGTATCCACCCAAATCAGTGACTTAAGTTCTAAAGTTTTGTTTTGGAACAGTAATGGCGGGGTCATGAAAATTGCGTTTATTGGACACAAAATTGGTATAAAGCTTTGAGTGCAGGATGAGTCATCAATATTTTACATAACATTTCCTAGAAGTTACAAACTTTGAAAGACCAAAATCCTTGAAAATAGCTTTCATGTTTAGTGACATATAGGTGAGATATGGAGACAAAGAGCCAATACATATTAATAGAAAAACACTTTAACATTAGTTGTGACTTAATGAAAAAAAAGCTTGAATTTGATACAACCCAGACACATCTCCAAATCCCAAAATTTCCTGACACCTCAATGGTAATGTGAAGTCAACAGTGTTCATAGCTGAGGACACTGTAACCAAATACGTATCTTTAAAGGACTTACATTCTGGCTCGCTGGGTGGGATGGGGAGGAATCAAAGCCCTAGAAAGACATGCCAATACTAAAACATGCTTCTGTATTGGGTGAAATGATGTGTCACGAGATATTACTTATCTATATCAAATGAAACATAGACTTTCACAGACAAGCAGGCAGTTTTCTACGAAATTGAGTAATCAAATGTATTCCATTTGGTTTAAGATAATCAATCTTTGCTTCAAGATTTAAATTCAAATCCTGATCGCAGACAGACTCAATTTGGGAATAATAGCACATCAAGCTGAGTGTGAAAGAGAATTGAGAAACATATTGTTCCCATCTCCTCCCTCTGTCAAATAGGGAGTATCAGCCAGCTCACACAGATAAATGCAGTGGCCGTTCAGCATGTTAAGACTGGACTATTAACTAAAGAGTGCTCCTTGAATTGATGATTGATGAACCCAAGGGTATTCACTATTTCGCACAGATGACTAGAATTGGGCCCATACAGGCCCCTTAGAGGTATGTGACATTGATTGCCTGATTTGTACTGTAAGACGTGACAGCAGATCTGTCTTGCTGAGCTTTTTGCATTTTGTGGGTCGCCCCCAGGATCAATACTTTGAAAATCAGGTTTTGCTACCAATCAGCTGGCCTTCGGAATTGAATTGCCTCACAGTTGTGTCTCTCAACACCATGGGGACGTGCAGAAAGCTTTTCACATACTGTTACATGGAGACAATGTCTGTACTATAAAGTATATCACAGACTTGGTAGCAGAATAACAAAACTAGGTCGAAACCTAGTATATGGCTGGACCATGTCTGGTCAAGGTACCAAAATGTGGTCAGTTCATTACAGGGGTAGTCAGAGGTAGAGTTTATTATTTGAATTCCTTGATTTGAAATACTCATGTGCAAATCAGCAGCAGAAAATCATTTGTCAGTGTAGTAACTGAGGAATGAGTAGAGTTATTACGTTCAGAAGATTTCTGGTTTCAGAAGAATTTCTGGACATTTCGGGATTTTTTTTAGGCCTATATAATTAGTCATTAAAACAGCTATAGCCTAAAAAATATGCATTGCTGAGATCTACTGATTATTTCCCCTTGATTTAATTAACAGCTTTAAGGTGCACTATGTTGTTTTGGAAACGCAATTCAGAAACTCAGAGAGGAAATCTAGTATTTATTATTGATTAGTTAATAATACAAACTCAGAAATTTCCACAACTAAATAAATAAGCCAAGATCCCCTGACCCATACTCTTTGAAGCAAGAAAGGTGCTGGGGCCCAAGACATATAAATAAAGTTGTCAGCATTTGTTGTTTTTTAGAGTCAGTTTGTGCTGTATATTCAGTTTATTCACTCATGAAAATGAAGAGAGATAATTTATTTAGTTTGTTTAGACATGAAATTCAATGGTTGATTAATTTAAAATCTTCTCATTTAAATTTTCTTCCCAAAAACTACCTAGTCCACCCATAACTATTCCCCATTTTGAGTTGCACATTTCCCTTGTCTTACTTTCATTAATATTTACAATTTCATGTTTACAAATGCTTTTACTTTGAGCATTTCCTTTTCAGCTATTTTATCTATATATATTTATATTTATATTATATTATATTTATATTTATATATTTTTTTCAATTTACTTTTTGTTTTTTTAGGTAATTTATGACCTGATTACTCCTAGCAAGGGGTAGTAGTAAAGTAGTAGTAGTACTACTAGGGTAGTAAAATAATAATCTTTAAATTGTATTTATTTTATCTTCAATTTCTATTTAGACTTAGAATTTTAATTATGACCAAAAATATCCTCCATACAGAGGATGCTCTGAGGACACTGAAACTGACACTGTGAATTTCTGAACAACAATTTCTGACTGAATGTTTGAAGGCACTCAAATGTATAGCTGAACAAACACACAAAATCCAGTAATGAGTCAGCTTCCCACAGATTTTTTTGCCAATGAGCAAAAGATGCTCCACTGCCTGGGCCAATCCTGTAACTTTGGCCCTCACTCACTCACTCTGATTTTTTTTTTTTCTGTTGATGGCTACCCACCACTGTGATAGGAGCGGCTGTAATTGGAAGGTCGCTGGTTTGAATCTCAGCTCCTTCTAGCTGCACGTCGAAGAGTTGTTGAGCAAGATACTGAACCCCAAATTGCTCCTGATGAGCAGTTGGCACCTTGCATGGCAGCCTCCATCATCAGTGTATGAATGTGTGTGTGAATGGGTGAATCTGACAAGTCTTGTAAAGTGGCTTTGAGCAGTGAGTAGACTGGAAAAGCGCTATAGAAATACAAGTCCATTTAAGAATAAAAAAATATATATTATATTTTATTATTTATTATTATTATTTTAGTAAAATGGAGTGGAAAGAACAGGTAATAATGACTGATCAGCAAAAGTGTGAGATTGTTACTCGGTTTGAACAGCCAGCATTTGGGAACTACTGGATCTACAGAAATAGTATGTAATAGTCTGTTGTATAATAATCCGGTGTGCAGTTTACTGCATTTGCTGCTAACACCTTCAACCATGGTAAATGGTAATTTAAAATGGCTTGAAGCAGCTGTCCTGATAAATCCTGAGATTCTGTCTCAACATGTTTTAAAGCTAAAAGTTTCATTTTGTTAACTCTCCTTTGGAGAGTTTATAACTACAGCTTTTAGCTTTGCTGATTAAATGTGCCACACTATTTGTTTCTATAAAATCAGAGGAGATGCACGTGTGAATCTTAATATCTGAATATGCGCCCTTTAAATAGCTGGAAACAGACTGTGCCTTTGATTTCAGTTATGCTTCTTGTTGGCGCAAGAAGTATGCTGCCTCAAGATAGCAATACACCATCAGTGCACCTGACCACACCTCACACCCTTAAGACCAACACGGCCAGGGGCGCAGAGATGGGCACAATTACATTTGTTATTTACACAACCTGGGTACTGGGAGTGAAAACGACAACTGCATCGATCTGAACCTAGCAATGAAACAAACTATAACAGGACACGTATTACATTCAAAGCTATTCGCACACTTAGTACAGACAGTTAGATAATGAACCAGTCACTCCCTAGAGAATGTTTTCTATATTCAACAAGAGGAAAATCAGAAAGGAAGAAACAAACAGAGGCTTACTGAAGTTCACAGCTCACTTGGTGGAGTTGAAGAGGGTCTCAGGTGATCTATCTTAAGCCTCAAGGATTAAAACTCAGAGAGCACTTGGCTGCATGAGGCAGACACACTCAGCAATCATTTTCTATTCAAACAGGCGAGGTGGCCTCCTCATCTTGAAGAATACCCCGGTTGACGAAGGGTGAGGATTACACTGGATTGGATTTATGATAATGTGCATGCTTATGAAAGGGATCTGGAAAAATCCCTTTTTCATGGTCCGTCAATAGAATTATTACAAAAAATGAACTAAAAAAACAAGACAAAGCGCTTTAGATGCGGTTGCTTTGAGGGGATTCATCTGATTTCTTCAGTCCTTGCACAGGTAGTCACCTGTAAAAACTATGATTCAAGCTAGCAGTACAGAAGCACCAGAAATTGTGGCCTGTAGCCACTTTAAGTAAAAGTAATATTACAAGTATCAGATAGATGTCAGTAATAAATGTTTTAAAATGAGCTCTGAGCCCCTATCAGGACAAAACCCCTGGAGTGCTCAGTAATTTGGGTGGGAATGCCTGGACTAATTTAATTTTTTATTTTTTTTAAAGTAGACTTTACTGCTGCTTATTGTCAATAAAATGTGCAATCAATTGGATTACCATAAAGTGATTGCCATACAGCAATGAAGAGCCTCTGGGGCTACCGAGAGTCTTGGATCTGTTGGTAGGAAAACATCCTTGTTTCGTTTAACTACGTACTTATGTAATTTCATTGACAAACCTACCTAAGTACATACATAACTGCAGATATGTTGTTTATGTGACTTAACTATGTTGGTTAACCAAACTGTCTTTCCCTTTTCACACTGGACAAGAACAGCTATTTTCTTGGTAGATGACCTGTGCTTGTTTGACCCAACCATCCATCTCTGACCTCCTCCCTGTGTGGACTTTTTGGCTCTTCATACTTCTTCTCTTCACTTCTTCCTTTTCTACCATAATAAATACTACGGCCACTAGAGGCTGCAGAATAAGAAATGTAAACACGGATCGTACTGATCTGCTGAGCTGCTGTAGGAAGTTGTTGCCGCCATTTTTGAATCCTGCTTAATCCTAAAAATTTTAATGGAAGGATGAAGACATCAAGCAGTGCAACGGTTTGACTAATTAATGTGTTTTTCAGATGTTTTGGACAACAGTGAAGCTCTTTGGCACATAACAATACGATAAATCAGGCATTAGATCTGAACACAAATTGGTGGTAGGATGCATTCCAACATATCCACCTTATTCCTTTCAAACGTCATAGATCAGACAAGGCACGGCACACATCTTTTGAAATTGCAGTTAAGCAAATAACTGGTATCAAATGTAGTAACATTACATGTTTAAACATCAGAAGCAGTGCACAAAAGATGGCAAAACCTTCAGGAAAAAATACAGTAATGCAAAATTAGCATTTTGAATAAGATTTTATTAGAAGACCCTAAAGATATAGATCCTAAAGACCGGCAAGTTCAGACACATTGTGGGAATAACACATTCTTACACAAAAAAGTACTAATACAATCGAGTTAATCTGGATTCTAAGTGTACCAGTTCCAGGGCACAATATTGCTAATCATTTTTC
Organism: Diplodus puntazzo; assembly: GCA_963678695.2. Lineage (NCBI taxonomy): Eukaryota > Metazoa > Chordata > Actinopteri > Spariformes > Sparidae > Diplodus > Diplodus puntazzo. Next base: position 17,039,630 of record OZ023169.1, read on the forward strand.
TACATTGAAAATTCAAATATTATGTTATCATACTTAAGATTAGTTTTGAGCTATCTGTACTCACTCATGTTTTTTTTTTCCTCACATTATCATATTCACCTTTACAATTCCACACAAACATATTTTATTTCACCTTAAATTTTTGAAACAGCCATTTCAGCTTATTGTTTTGTGCCACTGCACACAGAAATTAAATAAAGTAAGATCTCAGTTACTGTAATCGAGTGTTTTTTTTTTCCATGTATTTGCAATACTGATGTCCTCACTTCTGACTTGAAAAAAGCTCTTACATCCACTTGGCCAACACAGATTTTGAGAATTTTACCAATCTTTGGTACCAAGTTAATTGGCATTGTTTGCTAAAGGATCTTGTACACTTTGAGACATCTTATAGCCCACTCAACATTAATGCGGGCACTAGCAACGCAGCATGTACGAGTGACCTCTTCATTGGTCAGCTGGCTTCCTTTGCATGTGAATGCTGGCATGATTAAGTTCACCCTGCGCTCCTCCAGCAGGTCCCTTACAGTGAAACCAAGGTCGCCCATCACCTCATCTCCAGCATGCAACCAGTCCAGGAACCCTGAGTTCTGTGTTATGTACCGGTCTCTGCATTTTGCTGACCTGACTTGGCAAAGTGTATCTTATTTTCATGAAGCATTAGGATTTGGTCCACAACTGGCATGGATGATTTAGTAGGAGCAAATTGTTGTAGGCAGGATACGAGTGTATGAAACTCAGTGAGTAGAATACCTGTGTACAAGAGAGTCTGCATCACTCTCCACAAGCCACAGGATGTGACAATTCTGGGGATTGGTTTGCTCATACACATGAAGGTAGCCCCCTCTGAATAGGTATACTTTTCCATCCCTTGGTCTGACTACTGTTTGGGCATCAGAGAAGCACCTTGATCATGAAGATGGCGCCTCATTCTGGTCCATCTCACCAAGCTCATCTGATGATTACAATGCAGGTCATTTATTCAGACATGACATTTATCACAGCTATAATGATTATATATATATATATATATATATATATATATATATATATATATATATATATATATATATGTACTATAATGAATGATCAGGAGCCATACGCTGCCTTAAATTTCAATGATGTAAAGTAACTAAGTAAATTAAAGTACTGTACTTCAGTGCAGTTATGAGATACTTGCACTCTACCTGAGAATTTCAATTTTGTGCAATGTTATTCTTCAGCTTCACAAAATGTCATGCATTGTATAGCCTACAGTAAATTATGCCATCATATAGTAAATAATACTTTTAATTTAACCAGAGCATGTAATTGTCAAATTGTCAAACTGCTACGTTTACCTGAGTAAAAGATCTAAATACTTTATCTGCAACAATTTAAACTGCACAGTATTAATTAACTTCAACTGGCTATTACTGGAAAATAAAGCAATACTAAGTAGAGTACAGTTTCCTGTAAACCTGAATTCATACCTAATTGTCTCCTAACACTGGTGTCGCTCCTTTTCAGGACCTGACGTTTCTTCTTTGCTGGTATTTTGTAGCTCAGCCACAGAGAAGGATGCAGATATTCCTCTGTTGGCTTTTTGTCCACGACATGAAACAAGCACTCATCAGCTTCAGGTTTTTCAGCCATGCTCTTTCAGTTTCATTGTCTGTAGGTAGACAATGGGATAGGTAATGCTGAACACAGGAACAATCCTTTTCCAGCTGTGCTTCAGGCATGTTCAAAACACTGTCGGTCGAGCCACAAATTTTGCTTGGTTTGGTTATTTGTACAGCCATGAACTGTGCAACAGGTGCCAGAACTCCACAAGGACATTTTAGGAAAAGTTAATTATTCATTTTTCGCAAAAAGCGAGTACACAAAACATAGATGTATGCAAATTGAGAATGTGTGTACATTGCCTCAGTTGTACAACATCCATATTCCTACGCACAAGTGCAGCTGTGCATGTGTGGCATAATAAGGTGGGTGGCAGGTAAAACTGTGCTTGTGCATAGGAAACAATAAGAGTGTTGGGCTGTTTGATGGCAACAGAAAGTGCCAAAAATGTTCAAAAGATAGCGTACACTGAAGCTTGTATAGATTTTTTAGGTGCCGCTTCTTTTAGGTGCCTAAAGTACGTCTTGCTACTGGTTTAGTTTGAAGCAGTACAATGCTCTGCTTCCTGCAGGCGCTACCCACTGCTTCTCCACACAGGGTGAGAGCTGACGGTCATCTACTGCGGGAAGGCACTGACTAGGGATAAGTACTTCATACAACCCCAAATCAAAGACCCCAACCATCATTTGAATGTATTTCTCAATCACAATAAATCAGGTCAGATTTCATTCAGTTTTAAGAAGTTTTTCCACCATCCATTGGGTAGATTAAATATTCTCCAAATTCCTATATTTACAATATCTATTCTCGTTTTTTGCATAAAAGACTACTTCAGTAAAATCAAAGATGTTCCCCTGGGAACTCACATCACTCCATCACCAATGTTTCTAATATTGATATATTAATGATCAAGCCATTGAAAAACTAGAGTGTGTTTATCACAATTGATTGCAGTGGGGCCATACAACTGCCACTGAGTATAAAGTGTGCAGTCTGTGGTTGTTTATCTGTACTCGCTGTTTGTCTAGTCCAGTGGGTGGGCTCTATGCAGTGCATAGAGACATATTTATCTGTGCAGTTCTCAGGTTCAGGCATCATCCAGCATGTTTCAGGCAGAGGGCCAGTGGGTTTGCAGGATCCAGGAGCTGCCAGCTGTAGTGTGCTCACCTGAGGGAACAGTGCATCTGGTAAACATGGCCAGCACTGCAGCCAGCACAGGCCTTGCAGATACCTGACTACTGGCCAGACAGCCAGTTGGTTGCCCCCAGGCAAGGAAGACTGCTGGGCAAGGCAAGCAGTATAGTCTCTGTCTGTTCAATCCAAACACAAATTATTTGCTAGAGTCTCTGCACATGCTGTTAAGCACTTTGGCATTTGACTGCTTCCAAAAGTTTTCAATAATGTTTTGTAGAGCCTCTCAATCCTTGTTTTTACATTCTTTTCTGAAGTCAGAGAGATACGCTTTTTAACCATTCAATCCAAAGTGATACATCTTTTTTACTACATGACATGTCATTTAACAGATACATTAGTGAATTCATTAAATCAATGTATATACCCGACAGATGGAAAACAAAGTAACTCATTGCTGATAGAAGTTTAGGTTAGGGTAACAGAATGGAGAAACACCTTGTGACAACCCTGAATGTGACATGAAATGCATATCACCCATGGTCTGTTAAAATATTAATATTTATTTTGTAGAACAGATAATGAACGCTGACCAACTGACAAAAAGACAGAAGGGAAACATCTGTCTGGCTGGACCGGGGAGTACAAGGAAACACTTCACACATGAAGCTTAAGTACGAGATAACATTAACATGAGTCATAAGTAGTTTTGCAGTTGAAACCACAATATTGCTTTGTTCTGGGTTTTTTAAGTTGTTTGTTTGTTTTGAAAGTGAATGAAAGAAAGATGCAACATATTAAACATATTTGTTTTTCAAACACAGCTGTTTGCAGCATAACTGAAGATGAGGTAATAGGGCTATATATGTTTAATAACTGTTATATGAAGATGGTGAAATAAAACAAACTGTTTAAGTGACTACCTTTCATACACCCAGGTGACATGTATTGACAACATGTGCTGTTGTGGCATATGCAACATTTACAGCTTAGTTATAATTGCTTGTGTGTCCAAGCTTTTAGGCTATAAACTGAATGAATTAGAATTGTGTTTTATCAAACCTTGTTGTGTACAGTACATGACTATATATTTGTGTGGATATTAGAGACAAAATAAATCATGAGCCTTAACCAGCCCATAAAAGCTGCATGCTGGGCATCAGCTGGTTTATCGTACCAACAACCAGCACTAACCTGTGCTATACATTGCCTTTATCCTATTTCTGAATGTTTTTTATTCTCAGAATCCTCTCAAGCAAAAAATATAAATTTAAACAAGTTAAATATAGACTAAAAGAGTTATCTTATCAAACTCTAACTACTCTCTGTGCTTTTGCCATCCGTCTTTCTTGATACTCTCACAAGTAGGCAGCTTCAAGCACACAAAGCATTACATTTGTCTCAGCATACATCTGAAGTGAAGATCTTTACACAAAGTTTTTACAAGAGTCTCCACGGACAACAAGAAGTAGCCTATATTAGTTACTGTTTACTGAATTTGTAAAACTGTACATGTTTACTGTCTATGTTATATTCTTTAACACATTTGGTGTAAATGGTGAAATCAGTTGACAGTGTGTTCAAAATACTGCTTGGATGAAAGACACACTTCAGACACAGAAGAAGACGGGATGCACTCTAAAAAAGCAGCACTTGTAACACTTGCTACAAGATAAGAAAACATCATCAAAACATCAACACAACATGTTTTGTGTTTAAAGCTGAATTTACAAGAAGGCACTGATGATTTGATTTAATTTAATTCAATTAGTTGTAGCTGTTTCGCAAAATTTGTCAAGTTTCTCCTCATGCAACAACTCTTAAAATCACGTGAGATTTGTGAGGGAGTATGGGGATATTGCTGTTACAAGTGACTTCAACTCATTATGTGGTCTATGTCCTTGACTCTCATACGCACACACACACACACACACACACACACACACACACACACACACACACACACAGCCCACTTTTTGCAACAAATGTATCAAGTGGATCACAGCACCAGTTAATTAAATATGAAATGGTATGACCATGCACATCCCAGAGAGAGACACTTTTGTGGTCATTGACGAGAATATATTGTGTGTAGTCCTCGGGAGAAAAAAAAAATGTTAATCTATATCATTAATGTAGAAAAAATACTAATTACATTGAAAAAAAAAATCATTATTTGGGGTTAAAAATAATTAGTGATCCTACAGATGTTTGATTTTAATGCTTTTATGGGAGCTCATACCCATTGACTCATCGTAATTTGAACGCAGATTTGCTCTCCATTGTGATTTTACATACTCCTTCTTCTCCCTCTCTGTCTTTCTTCTGATAAGTCTGACCTATTGACCTCGGCTTTATTCCAGCTGGTATAAAACGCTCGTACTCTTGATGTCTCAGCTGTTTCCAGTCACAGGTGATTTGCCACAATGTGTCACAGTGTGTGTATTAGTGTGATGAAAACTGTCTGATGACTGTCTGGGACTTAGTCAGTGTGGATTTCACCTGATGAAATTCACTTGGTGTGCTGTGGCAGAAATTAGGCAGGACAGGATATAGCGTGGGCTTACAACAGCATTCCATAAGTTGCGAATTATAGCTTCTTGTCATTTTACTGCAGCTCACTGCAGCCGAGCGTTATCATCCCTTACTGCTGCTTGTATTATGTTGCAATGTTAGAAAACAAGTATAAACAATCAATACTGCCTGGATGACAAATTAACCCCACCGTCGCTTAAAAGTGGTACATTGAATTGACAATGTTCATTGTCACACTTGATGGAGTTTTTTTTTTTACGTTTATAAAATGTATTAACATGGATTTGGCAACCAGAGATTTTGGGTTTCATCTTACGCCTGATGCAAAGCTTCATTGCTAGTTTCAGACCAACCCCTGTTCATCCCTGGGCACGGTGGTCTTAAAGTGAGGTGTGGTCTGGTGTAGAGATGGCCCACTGCTATCTTGATGCAGGAGAAAATGACAACACCCTAGACCAACACGAAGCTGGGGCAAAGTCAAAGGCTATTTAAAGGACGCATTATTCAGATGGCATGATGCCCTTACGCAGGCGGGTTCACAACATACAGACATTTATTTATGAGGCTGCTTTTAGTTATTTTAAACATTTCCATGCATAGCAATGTTACTGTAACAAATATTGTCTGAGATATTGTCTGAAATCTGAGAGGAAACTCTGCAGAGAAATCAAGGACAGTGGCTTCACGGCAAACTATTTTACTATATGAATCTGGACTGTGTGTGTGACCTCTTGATGTGACCCAGAGCGTAAAACACAAATGAACATGAAATAGTAACCGATCCTACCAACCAATCAAAGATGTTTATCAGCTGCTCCTCGCTGCAAATGCGCATGTTAATGTAGAGATACACATATTGTTTCTGCTGCTGGAGGATCACTACAGGTAATGTCATTAATATATTTCCATATTTAAAACATATTTCAACCACTCACATCCCACCTGTTATTCACTAGAATGATCATTTTATGACCCGTCCCACCTGATCCAAGGACTGATATCTGCGCAAGCACAGAGGGATGCGCAGCAACGCTCCACCTCCTCCTCAGTTAAGTTTCTGTATTTTCTCATATGCAGTCAAATGGAGTTGTTGATGATTGTGAGATGGCAGAGGGTCCAGCGGCCAAGGACAACATTCCTGTCCCTCAGCAAAAATGAGTGCAACTATTAAAATGCTCTCAGTCCTTGTGCACCTGGCTCTTAAAGGTAATAGGAGATAGCACCCTGATTGGTTTAATGTTACGCAACTGTTGACTGATACTTTTTGTCTATTTCTTCCTAGGTGAAAGTCGGTCCTGGTTGATTTAAGCTAACCAAAAAGCAACTGCACCTGCAACTTGGTTTTATTGTCAATGTTAGATCTTTTAGGTTATTTCTTAAGGGTATCTTCACACCCAAACCACACCCATGACTAATGAAGAGTCCGAATACAACCCTTTTGTGCTATGTGCCCTACTTAACGCCCAGATTATCTGCAGTCTAACTTGCAAAATTGACCTGGAAATGCCCTAAATTCATTTGCACCATGCGCTTTCAACCAAGCACTATAGATCCTTTAAAAAGGGCCCTTTCTGTTCCTTATTTTGTATATGCTCCTCCCTTGTCAAAACTTGGTGCCTACATTATAAACAGTGCTACTCCACAGCCAGCAATATAGAGATATGCATGTTTTAGTAGCAGACAATGTTATCTGGAGACAAGCAGAGCTGAGGAGCATGTGACAGAAGTGTGGTGAGCTCAGTTATTTCTAACTCCACAACCCCAAACTATTGTTTCCTCCAGGATCAACCGACACAGATTCAAGGGATATCACTAGAGACAATTTATCAGACTTCGCACAGCTCCTACTGGAGCCACAAAAAGCTTTGTACTGTGCAACTTTTTTCACATATACAGGAGTACTTATATGTCTGGTCAAAGTTTGGAGATTTCATGTGTTCAATCAAACTGAACTATTTATCACGTGAACTGGATGGAATCAATTCTCAACAGGAAGCAAACACGCTTAACAGAGCTAATCGCTGAAATAAATAGAGTGAAATCTCCAGTCTAAAACTCCAAGGGCCAGATGTATTAACCACTCATACCCATGAAAAATGTACTTACAACACCTTCCACCCAGGTTTCTAACTGTATAAAAATCCACAGAATGCGCATGCTGGTAGAAATCCTTAATAACATGCATACCATGCACTCAGTCTTTTCAGTCCGAATACTGTGATGTTTCGAGTGGGCAATAAAGGACAGGAAAAGTGAAAATTTTACATTTTTATTTACAGCAGAGCAGTTTTTTTTTCGACTAAATATTGATAGGATTATATCTAGAGTTAAAAAAGCCTCCACTATGATTACACAGTGATGCTCTAGTTGTTAACCTTCTTTGTACTGTCTCTTGTAAATATGTTTGTCATTATACAGTGTGATCATTATAATGAGAATGAGAATAAATAAATATGTGAGGTTAAATAATCTTTATATAAATAATAATTATTTTCCTGTGTTGTTGGGGAGTAAGAATAACTTCAGGTGTGACCTACTAACAGGTACTTTAAACTGCCCCGTCTTATCTGTGTGTGCTGACGTTTAATTGTGTTTGTCATAGGATGGAAATTAACAAAGAAATCATTGAAATAAACAAAACAAAATACAAGACGCGTTAAATTGCAAAAAAGACATAACAGCAAAACAGCACATCTTCGAATTATTACTCTTGGTATTGTGAATGTTTGAAAGATGAAGGTTAAATATTTGTAAAATTCTCACAGATGTGGAATATCATCACAATGTAATTATACCTGTGTGTTCAGCAAAAAGCGACAAGTTAATTACAAAAACAAATGAAAGAATTTCCAGGAATTCTTCCTAAAATAGCACAGGTCAGAGCAGCACAGAGTACATCTTTGTAGATAACCTTCAGGGTGTTTTCTGGATTTAAATGAGGCAAAAGGATTCTTGAAGATGGGACTTGAGCTGGATTTAACAGCATGTTCCAGTTCCTATCTGAACCCACTCTTTCTCAAAAGAGTGGGTTCAGATAGGCAACAAGAGAGCAAGCAAGGTGCTACCCAAAGCAGGACATAATTCCTCTCTGGTTGCGGATTAAAGCACAGTTTCCTGTGACACAGCACCACATTGAGACCAATGTCAACAGGAACGTGCTGTTAAATCCAGCTCAAGTCCCATCTTCAAGAATACTTCTGCCTTATTTGAATCCAGAAAACACCCTGAAAATGATCTACAAAGATATACTCTGTGCCACTTTGACCTGTGCTATTTTAAGAAGAATTCCTGGAATTTTTTTTTATTTGTTATTGTAATTAACTTGTCGCTTTTTGCTGAACACACAGGTATAATTGATGTGGCTCTGTTATTGCCAACAGCTGAAGAGTGGGACAATAAATCAAATCACAACACTTGCATCGCGATCCATGTTGTATTTTGAGCTCAATGGTAATTTGGACCCCAGATATTGGAGATGCAAATGGCCTGCGAGAGCAGATTGTATTATTGTATACTGTTAACACAACAGAAACCCCAGGAACATACAACCACTAACCATATTGGTATTTTAGTTCTAGTTTTATGACAGAGTCCAACATAATCACATCCCAGCCTTTGTTTTTTACAGAATGAGTTTGGCACCATTTCATTTGCGTTTTTTACATTAAAATGAGACTGAAAACAAAAGATCTGAGATGAGATGAGCTCCAGATTCTCCATCTCTTTTGAAAATTTCCAGTCGTCATACTCATGCAGAGGGAGCTGCAAAGCTGGGCCGGAATAAAGTGATGGGTGAAGAATGATGGCCTGAACACAATGTGGTGTTCAAAAAAGAAGCCTTATGAAAGCCCCAGAGAATGAAAACAGAAAGGGAGGAAGAGAAAGGGAGGAATCTTTGAGGGTGTTAGCTTAACAATATAGGAAGAGGAGGACTGAGGAAGCGTGACCCTGAACATACAGACAATTAACCTTCAGTTCAGCAGAGTGTAAAACAAAACGGAGCCTTCACAGGCTGAATACTCATAAGTGAACATAACATAAAGGCCCGGGAGTATGTTCATTTTACAGGGTGGGCCACACGTGTACTGTACATTTTGTAATTTCTCACAATTATCAATGACTGTGCAACTGTTTTTGGTGTTGAACATTTAATCTGCTGGCAAGCTACCAACTCAAGCATCAGAATAAGTTTTGGCAATATATGTTTCTGCGAACCACAGATATGTTAAATTTTTAAATTTCTTTAGGTTGTATATTCTGGTTCTGAGAGCATACTGGTGAGGGACCAGGCTGGCAGGGATGTTGTCTTTGATGTGCTCAAGAACCAATTGCTCAAATCTCTTCATCAGGATGCGGGTCATTAAGACTAGACACAGCAGACTTTTTAGATACAGGAACAATGATGGCTGTCTTAAGGCAGGAGGGAACAGTCTTCATGTTTTTTTTTTTGTTTGTTTGTTTGTTTTAATTTTGGCTTGTAATGACAATGCAGCTGAAGACATGGCAGGAAACTTGTTGAGAGGGAGAGGGAGAGTGACACGCAGCAAAAGGCCCCACGCCGGGACTCGAACCCGGGGCCGCTACAGCAAGGACAAAGCCTCTGTACATGGGACGCCCACGCTACCCACTGAGCTAAATGGCACCCCCAGTCTCCATGTTAAAAAATGTCAGTAATAACATCAGCTAGCTGACCAGCATATGTTTCATGACTTTAAGTACACGGCCAGGTATATTATCTGGACCAGCAGCCTTATTCATATTCACTCTCGGCAAGGTTTTTCTCACATCTGCTGTGGTGACTGACAGTGGCCCATCGTCTGGAGGTGGAGTAGACTTCACAGTTGAGTAATTGTTGAGTAAGTTATAATTATTCAGCCCCTCCAAGTCAGGAATACTGATTAACCAGTGACTGGACTTCCAGAAACAGGTGTTTTTATATGCAATCGCTTGAGACACATTCACTGAACTGAGGTGATCTCCATTTCACAAAATGCGAGACGACTAACACCATGTTGCTGGACCTCTGTTGAATTCTGACAACTCTCAGTCAATTTAAAGGGGCTGAATATGTATGCAATCACTTATTTTACATCCCGAGTGCTGTATCGTAGGCAACTGGACTTGTTTTAGTTCCTTGAAGACGTTTCACCTCGTACAAGTGGCTTCTTCAGTTCTAGCTAACTGAAGGGGAGTTTGCTGGCTTTTAAACCTTGTGTGGGAGTGTTCTTACAGAGCCGTTAAGGGCACGTGCGAGCTCTGAGTTTCAGAGTCGTTAGAGCCACTTGGCTCAACCGGCCTTCATGTTGGTTGCTAAGGCTAGGTGAGTCCAAGTGCGAATGGTTGTTAAGCTGTCTCGGGGGAACTCAGTACTGTATTGTAGGTGGGTGATAGGCAGTGTAGTAGGGCACTTTCTCTGTTCCCATTCCAGTTTGACATAGATGGAATCTTTTACTCCTCTTCAAAACCATCTGTTTTCTCTGGCCAAGATGTGGACAGCAGAGTCTTGATCTGAGGAGTTGGCCCTCTTGTGTTGTGCTATTTGTTTATGGAGAGGTTGTTTTGTCTCTTCAATGTAAAAATCAGTGCAGCCCTGGCTGCACTGAACAGCATAAAATCCTTGAACATCCATTACTCTGCTTATGCCTGGGTGTTCTGTCCTTAGGATGGACAAGTTTCTGCCTCAGCATGTTGGTATTTTTAAAGTGAACCGGTTTATTATGTTTAAGTTCTCCTCAGATATTCCCGCAACATAAGGAATGATGATGTAGGTTTTCTTGCTTCTCCTCTATGTCTGCTCTGGATCTTTTAGAGGATTTGATAAAGGTCCAGTTTGGGTAGCCACGAGTTCTAAGTGCTCCCATGATGTGCTTCTGTTCCTTCTCCTTCCCCTCTGCGTTTGTGGACATGGTCTCAGCCCGTTGGTTTAAAGTTCTGATGATCCCCAGCTTGTGCTCCAGTGTGTGATGAGAGTCGGACTGCAAATACTGATCAATGTTTGTAGGTTTTCTGTTCACTTCAATGTTGAGGCTTCTGTCTTCCTCGGTGTGTACTTCACAGTCCAAGAAGAGCAGACTGTCTCCCCTGACATCTTCCCACATGAACTTGAAGTTACTGTCCACAGCATTTATATGTTCTGTGAAGGCTTCCACTTTCCCTGTTCTGATCTTGACCCAGGTGCCGTCCACAAGTCGGTTTGTCTACTGTACAGCACCTGGATGACTGAGAACCTTCAACAACCTATTATTTTACTTAATACATTGTTAACTAATTGACATTACTTTATAGAAATCCGTTTTCACTTTCACATTAAATGTTTTTCTTTTAAATTCTTGTCAAAAAAAAGCTATTTTGTATTGACTGAATTGACAGATAAATATGACTTGAAAGGCCAAATTGAGGATATGGGAGGGCTTTGTAGCTGCTATGAATATTTGTATACACTGTACATGGTCTAGGATAATTCTTCCTCTGGTGAGGATCTGGACATGCTGGTAAAATTTGGGTAAAACTTTTCTGAGGTTAGTTTGATTAAAATCACCAGCCACAATGAAAATTCCATCCGGTTGTTTAGTCTTGTTGCTGCTGATGACATCATACAATTCCTGCAGTGCTTTTTTGAGCTTGCATCTAGGGGAATGTACAAAGCAACAATAAAAACACGGGTGAATTCTCTGGGCAGGTAATATGGTCAACATCCTTGCATCAGCAATTCGACATCTGGTGAACTGTCCATTCACTTTAACTGTGTTTGAGCATGAAGATTAATTAGACACAGAGCCCTCCTCCTCTCACCGGAGTCCTGTGTCCTGTTGGCTGTGAACCAGGTCCGCCCATTGAGGACAAAAGCTTGATCTGGGATGTTAGGGATTAGCCATGTGTCTGTGAAGATGTGCGCACAGCAGTCTCTAATTTCCCGTTGCTGAGTGAGCCTGAGTCACACCTCATCCTGTTTATTCTCCTGCGGCCGGACATGAGCACGAAGAGGGCTTGGTTATGGAACAGCATTTGGTCCAAGTCAGGTCAGCTTAACTCTGATGCCGCATCTTTTTCTTCTCTTCCTTGGGCGGGTACAGCGCGTTCGGTGAGGTTTTGTCCCACTGGCTGGCTGCTCAGCAGATGCTGCTGGTGGAGAACCTTTCCCAGTCTGCTGCACTCAGCCCAAACCCCACACTTCCTTTTCATTTTGTCATTTTAATAATTGCATCTGTATTGTAGATGCCATCCATCTCAAATACTTCCATTTATACAAGTATGTATCTCCCTTGGCAAGATCATTAAAAAAAAAAAACTACTTAATCTAGCATTGATTAATGACTATCCATAAGCTAACACAGACTAATTGCATTTTTGAACTAAAAGCATAACAAAAGTTTTAGCATCTTCACAGGTTTTAATTTATGTCCAACAGCTCAGTGAAACCTGTATGTGATCGTATAAATGTGGCAGGACCTGGAGCATTTAAACAATGGCCCTTACAATCATCAGCAACTCCATTTGACTGCATTTTAGAAAATACATGCAGAGATTGCAGTCCGTGGGTCATAAAACTGGTCATTCTGATCAATAGGTGGCATGGGATGCAGATGGATGAAATATGCGTTAAATATAGAAAATATTAATGACATCCTTCAGATGCAAAAATGTGCATGTGTTGATGTATATCTTCATGTATCTTATACATGAACATGTACATTTGTGAAATGAGGAACAATGCCTTTGATTGTTTAAAACGCCTGATTTTTTTGGATTGGTTAGTATTTCATGATAATTCATATTCTGTGTTCTTCTATGCATTGTAAGGTCACACACTCAGTCCAGATTCATACAGTAAAATAGTTTGACATGAAGCTGCTGTTCTGATAAATCCTGAAAATATTTACTTCAGCCGCTAAAAGTGTAATTCTGTTTGTCACTGGAGAGTTTCCTCTTCAGCTTTTAGTTTCGTTTAAAATAACTGAAAGCCTCTGTTTCATAAAATCACAGTGTCTGTCCATTGTGAACCCGCCTGTGTAGGCGCATTTTACTGTCTGAATAATGCATCCTTTTAATAGCAGAAAAAAATACTGCTTTAGGCCAGTTTTTTGTTGGTCTATGGCACTGTCCCTTTCTGCTGCCTCAAGATAGCAGTGTGCCACCCATGTGCCTGACCACAACCACACTTGAAGTCCAACACACCTAGTCGTATTTGCTATTTATACAACCTGGGCACTGGGGTTTGAAAATGACAACTGCATTGGTCTGAAACTGGCAATGACACTTGTGCTGTGAGCTGCTTTGCAACATGCAAGAGATAAAGCCCTAAGTCCTTTTGAAACGATTTGACACATATCTTGATACAGGATCCATTATCCTTACAACAACAGGTTTTTTTTTTGGTTACAATGTGGTTAACTGAATAAAAAAAAAGTAACTTTAAAATAATTTGAAACCTAAGTAAGACAAATAGTAATTTATTATTTATATTTATATTTAGTTTTTTTTTTACCCTTGGTTGATTCACAGGTGTGCAAAGATTTTGCTCTATGACTTTAAGTGAAAAAGGGCATATGAATGCTGTTACAATGAATAATATAGACTGGGTTCAGAAAAAATAAATATTTTATCAAGTTTATCAAGTGGAGTTAAGCCTCCATTTAATAATGCTGCTGCATGTTTGCTCACGGCACGTACGTAGTGTTAAGATTTCAGGCAACTTTTTGACACTTTTTTGAAGGTGAATATTTTTTCAAGTATGTTTTAAACAACTTAGCTAGCAGACGACACACTGACAGACAAACACATATAGGCAACTGGCACAGGCACATGGAGAAAAAGTCAGAGTTGCTTGTATAATGAATGATTGTCACATGGATTTAAGTCAGGTTTTCCACCAAATTAGCTTCAGGTGTGTGGTTGTGTATCAGTACAGCCCTCTGAGTCTTGTATCATAGTGTCAATGCTGTTGTGTTAACACCCTTAGTCTTGTCTCTTAGTGTCACTGTGCATGTATGACAGAACAAGAATTATTGTACACTTAAAGTCAATTGCAGGCAAGTGCCACTCTGGAAAGATATGCCCAAATCATTTCTACATGTGTGACCTTTGTGGATAACACATTGCAAACTATCCCCTGCTTATTTTTGTGCTCATCTACATTGGGGAGCACATTGAGACGTGACTGAAGCATTGAGGGCTTCTCTCAGTCCCTGTGTCCACATCTCATGAAGTGTTCCTCAATGAGAATAGGCCATGAAACACAGCCTCTAAAAGCTATCACTACCCACACCACGCAATGCGAGGAAAACTATTGGTGCTTGGCACCACATTGCTACTAAGCGCTGCTGGAATCTCACAGTTTGCCCTTGTACTTGAGTGCCTAATGGTCATTTAAGCAGACTGTTAGACACATCATTAGAGCAAACTTTCTCTGCGTGAGAGCAAATGTGCAGACTGCGCATACGTGTGTGTCTCTGTCATATAAGTATAAGCTTTTGCTATCATTTTTCTGCCATCATCAACTTAAGCATGTCTGTTAAAAAAAGTGTCACAGATTTATGCAGGCGTAGTAATACAGGCCATCTAAAAATCAAATCATGTCAATGTTACAGCTCAGCAAGGGTTACCGAGGATACCGAGCCAGAGACTGTGTTTCAACATTTGTAGGTTGAAACCAAAGTTTTTGGTGCAAAGTCGAGACATTTATCCAGCCATGCTTGTGATAAAAAGGGTCTTTCTCCTGGGAGCATATTTGTGTGTTCAGATTATTTTAAGGATATCTGCTCAGAAGTTTAACATGAAATAAGTCAATAAGTCATATGTGTGATGTCTTGTATGTGTGATTTATGAAAAAAGAAATTGAAATTGAGGTTTGCTACTGATACCAGAGAAAATGTCCTCAAAATGGTCAAGATTCACCCTCTCAAGTTCCATTTTAAACAAACATTAGTTTAAAATAATAATAATAAAAAAACAAGCTTAACACATTTTGACTAGTCTGTCTTTTTGAAAAGGTTGAGCATTGCAGACAAATACTTTCACATCCAGTGTTGAGCGCCACTTAACATACAGGTGGCGCTGAACTCTGAAGTGAAGGCATGGTGTGCTCAAACTGTAATTTGTATATCATAGTTTTTCTTCTACAATGACTGAGTCAGGTGTAATGTGGGAATGATAGATCCATTATCAACTGATAGTCTAATATTGGCTGATACACTGTGCTATTGAATATTGGTTAATAACGGATGTGTACATTCTAGTAAAACACAAAAAAGCCTCACACTTTCATTGTCTTTTTTGTTTACAAGTGGAGCTAAGGCTTGCTTGTGAAACTCCGGAGCTAATATGTCTCGAGGTGCCATAAATCAAAGCCGGCTTTATTTTGTCAGCCCGCAGATGGCCCAAATACACAAATCACCTCAATTAAGACCTGAGGAAGGGAGCTAAAAGGGAAAAGTGTTTGGAGAGGAAAAAGGGCACCTGTTCGCCTGTCATATCTGCAGCTCTTCTGATCAGCGACTCGGAGCTTCCCCCTGAGCTGTTCAATGCTGAATTAATGATGGCAAACAAAGCCAAAGCCTCCTCACAGCCCCTTTGTGAGTTCATTCTCTTTCCACTTTGGTCCCTCTCAACTAATCTTCAGTGTCACACTTAATGAGATTTTCAGTTTGTAAAGTAAGTGGAGCAGTAACTCCCCCAGCACACGCTACCATTGCCAGTCCCACCGTCGCTTCGGCTGCTTTTAAGCAACCACTTATGCACCTTCTGTCTATTTCTCCTCCCAGTAAAATATGCATTATGAAGGATTATTACTTATACAGATCGCATTGAATTATTCACACTGCAAAAAGATGCAGCTCAAAGTACAGTATGTGTTAAATGCGTGCTGTTATTTGCTTCATTATTCATAATGAGCTGTTTCTGCAGCTTCTCCAGTCCTAGAGAATAACAAACAATGAGCCATTAAAAATTATGAAAATAAGATAAATATGCATATCAACATTAGCTGAAATGAATGGAAATTAACAGTTAATTATAGTGCCGTCTGCGAAGGCTGTTTTACTTCATGTAATTAATGTTTTGATTTGTGTGATGTTAATCTCTGAGAGGATCTAACAGATAGCAACTCATTAACTTTTGAGTTGTGTGCATAGAGATGTTAACTTTATTAGATTCTGCTGTTCCTCTCTTGCTGTCAAGACATTGTATTCTCCATCTGATGGTTAACCTCTCACTTAAGTGCAGGACCATAGTACTTTCTCTCAGTTCTGTGACTGGTCTCAAGATCTCAAGGACAGACACAAAATGACATTTTGTGACACATTAATGTTGTTACAGTGTTTTAGATGGTTGAAAAGAGGATGACAAGATGTCTCAAACATTCAGCCGGATGATCACCAAGTTTTGTTGATTTCAAGTTAAGATCAATGTTGAAATCCCCGGCATGCACACTGGGATGTCTGGTGTTGGTCTTGTCAGCGTTACCATGTAAAAGTATAGTTGTGGTACTGTCTTTTGTACCCTCAGTAACTATTTTTGAGAAACTGATTCTGCTGGCTGGCATTCAGCAGAAAACATTGACAGAGACACTCCAACATGACAATGTATATTGAACAAATAAAGTGAAAACGAAGTGTCTCACACACACACACACACACACACAAACACTCAAATACCAAGTTATTCCACTTTTTGTCGATCAGGTAATAGTCTACATGAAAAAAGGAACAAGGAACCTTTAATATTTGTTGACTATGGTGGCCCCTGTGGACAAAAGATGACAAGGGCGAGGCAAAGTAGCTTCTGTCTTCAGGCTGTGAGTAGAGTCATCCTCAGCACTCCATCATAACAAATGCTTTTAATGTTATGACTTAGGTCAGAATCTGAGCCAGTGACAAAGAACACATAATGTTTAATAGTCAGTCTTTTCATTGATGTTCTCATTTGCTTTATAGCGGCATCAGTGTTCTTATTTTCTATATTAGTGCTCAACTGAAACTACATTACCCTCTCCTTAGTGAACTGCATGTTGTGTGTGTTTTATTTGAGTACCAAGAGAGAAACACAAATGTTCCTGAATCTCAAAAACAGTGGGAATAGAACGGAAAGTCTGAGCTAAACTCAGTTCAGGATGTAGAGTTTGTTTCTGTCCCTCAGTGTGTTGTTCAAACACTTTGCTGTGGCATTAGTGTAATTATTTCGATCACTAATTTAGCTTTAGTATAGAAGTAGTATAGTAACATGGTGTAAATATGGATTATTTTGACTTGGCTGTTTATCAACTCTGCTATTATTTGAAAACTGACTTGGCACGTTGTCACATTCGTTAACATTCGTACATGTCATTGGCTACCTACCATAGTGACAAAACCTGTGGCTTGTTATAAGCACATCACAGAGTTGCAAGGCAGTGAGGTAATCTTGCCTGCACACTTACTGTATACCATAAAATCCCAATAGAGACGGTGTTTTGATCTTGGATCTTCACTAGATCAAAGTATTTTAAAAAACATTCAGCATTGGTGGTACATTGCAAACATTTATTCTGGCAATTGGGTTTTGTGCATTTGGCAATGATTATGACCCTTGAGATCAGCACATTGTTCAGCAAAGGGTAAGCTATGAACAATACAATACAATACAACAATACTATAAGAGTTCTACAAGAGTAAGAATTATTAACCATTTGCTCATCTCTGATATCATGAAACTACTTTGCTGACAGTTTTTTTTTCTTTTTTTTTCCTAGATGTAAATGCTTCCCTGCCCTGTGACAGCACCTTTGCCTTCCTGTAACTTGCTACACCGTATTGGCAAGTTACAGGAATGCATATAGGGTGTCACATTGTCTAATCATCATTATCAAAGTATTGTCAGAGAAAGATTTACACCAGCACTGCAGGGTTGATAAAGTTGTATATTCAGCAATATGATTGAGAGCAGCTTGCTGCTTTATTTGATTTGCTCTTACACACATAATGAAGTTTGTTCTTCTCTCAAGAGTAGAGATTTTGAGAGCTGAATAGAGAGTGTGCTAGAGCTGAACTAGGGTCTGTATGAGGAGGTAGTGAGGTAAAAAAAAATAGAGCCACATGAGCACGGTCATGTCTCATTGCTATGCAGAGTTGCCTGGAATCAAATTAAACCAATAATCCAATGAGGCACCATCTTTGCTTCCACTGACAGCAGAGGACCTCATCTCAAACCTATGACAAAATGTAGTCAATTTAAGAACTGAGAGCACAAACAACTTGGCTCAACTTTACATTTTTTTTTATTATTATGTTATTCTGATTTTCCTAATAATACTATGATTACATAGGCACGACTGGATTAACCTGATTTTTTTGGCCCTGGTGTTGTGTAGTGTTCTTAAAAATATCCAAATATTGAAATGCATAAAATATAAATAACCCATAAAAAAATTGTGAAACTGTTTCTATACTCATCTGCAATATTGGTATTTCCAACAGTAAGTTGACACACACAACATACATGTTCTAAAAGGCCGAATCTGAGAAAGCATTTAAAAGTATATCTTGTTTGTCATCGTATAGCCTTTCTTAATTTACATTTTAGGGTTCAAGGAGGAAGGGCTATTGTTTTTGTGTTGGTTCAAAATGATTTGTCTCGTACCATGACTGAAATTCCCGTGAGCAGGAATGAGCTAGACACATCAAAACTGGCACAGTAAGTCAAAATGGTGTGCAAATCAAATCAAAGTCAAATCAGCCACATAGAGGTGCTATTACAAATTCACTTTTCAAAAGGCCACAGCCTTAACATAGTAAGTCTGATTGAATTGAATTTAGACACGCATGTCCTGCTCAATTTTATCAACTAAAAAGTCTCAGGCACCTTATGGGCCTCTATGACAGATTTTGTGCCAATTAACATAAACTGAAAAACAGTTGGTCAGAGATACCCATCTCCATTACAAATGAGCAAGATCAGTTGAAAAACATGGCCGCTATCATCAAAATATCCTCACATGGGGAGGGACTTATAATTAATTTGCCATAACTCAATAACCACTGGTCCAGTCTTTATAAAACTCAGTAGATATGTTCAGGCCCAGGTTGGAAATATATCTCCAAAGCAAAACAAAAAGTTTCACCTCAAAACCCGGTGAAAAGAATGTCACACATTTTTTCCAAACCTGCTCAGTGCTGATTGCGGCTTTAGTTTCAGTGATCTGAGGTGCTTGAGTGAAAAAAGCTTGAACCCACCTGATGGCCACATGGTACTGAAAATGGTACCTAATAACAATATTTTTGGTATTGTATCTAAGTTCTAGTATCATGATCACTGTTGGTCAAGTTACCGGTATTTTCAAAATGCAATCTATTACATGTTACTAGTTACCCTAATTTTAAGGTAATACATTACGTAACTATACTTTTTAGTATTTTTTTTTGTCCACAGAACAAGGAATGCATGGACATATGCGACTGAAGAATGTAAATGAAAGTGCGCGGATGGATACAGCTTCCTCATTAGGCCTACGAGATACGGCTCATTTCAGTCACACAGAGACTGAACAAAGAACTTAAAGGTTATATTAACACACACATAGCCTATATTAATATGGTCATGCGCTGTGTGCGTGGATTCTTAAAATAACAACAACACACTTTTTACTTTTAATGCGTTATGTGATATAACTTCAGTAAAATAGTACTACTGAAATATTATTAATGACACCTTATATTACTTGATTACCGCTAAAATGAATATTTTATTGTAACGTGACGCTGATCATGACAATAGTGTTGTGCCCCCATGAGACATATTAAAGTCTTATTGGTAAGCTAAGATATGAATATAGCATATCACAGCCATCACTGACCTTTTTTCCAGCAACAGCAGGTAGTTGTTTTCAGTGAAAAAGCTCAGATTGAAGCACTGTAGTAGGTAAGCAACTAGCTAATAAATATTATGGTGCACCTGGCAGGTTAAGGAGTCAATTATTCTTATATTCTTAAGAAAGAGTGGAAACAACACAGGAGAGCTTATATTGGAATTAAATTCATATTTGTTGACACAAACATGAAGTACTGAAGTATCACTTTGTGACTGCTTGATTTATAAATAGACAACTGTGTGCCAGAAGAACTTTAGGAGATGATAACATGCCAGTGTTGTGGTACAGCTTGTTCTGTTGACTTCAAGTGGCCCAATTAACAATAACATCTGAAACAACTCTTTGCTTATCTCTACTGTTTTCCACAATTGATGGACTGAAACATCGATGGACAACATGTTTGACTTGTCATAACAAGAGGAGCACATTATGTAAATGCATACCCAATATTGTGTATGCCTGCTCACATGCACACTTTACTCCATTTACAGTAAATGGGACACAGAGCTGTCATTAATGTTATCTGTTATACCTGAACTTGTCAAATGTTTGTAAAAAATAAACATATTTGAATCAAGGGATTTATCCATCATCCTCAAATCTAAATAACGAAGGAGGTCGATTGCCAGACACTGACCTTAATGATATATGTGATGCTATGTAACTATGTCAGAACTCACTGTTGACTTATGTTTGTACATAGGACACAAACATCCTCAGCATGCAGACTTTGTCACTCTTTTTACTGTACTACACTTGACTTCCTTATATTAGTTCAGTAGCTCTCTTCAGTTCCTTAAGGACAGCTATAATAAGAAATAAAGCTCAACACAAGAAAGGTGTCAGTTGCGTTTGATAAAAGACCGGATCCGACAACATTTTAGAAGCAATAACAATCATAGGTACTTTCTTCTGTAGAGAGGGAATCGGGACATAGCAAAGGGAAATTCTTCAACGCCACTCAGTTGTCGCAGAATTACACTATGTTCAAAGTGTACCTCTACACAGCTGAACATTCCATCTGAACATTCTAGCAAAATGCAGAAAATCAAAGGACTACCGTAGATGGTGGACATTATGCAATATACATGTCTTTCCAAATGCTTTAAGGGAGTTTGTAGGGCTCAAGACATCCAGAATGTTTTCTATACTCCTTCGTTATCCAGCCAAAGCATTTACGTTCATGTAATCTTGTTAAGCAGAAATAAGTGGAGTCAACGTACTAGAGTGTCAGAGAGCAAGACAAGTGTGATGCAACGTGGGCACAAGGCAGAGACAATTACAAACTTAATGCGGCCTGCGTGGCAGACCGAAATATGTCATGATTAAAAAATGCAGTGTGACTGCTATCAGCATCCAGCATAACTACAGGCCTGTGCAGATTAGCAGCAGTTATATGAAAAGAAAAACTCTAACCATCACAGAACGATTACTTTTGCAAAAAGCAAATGACAGAAACACCAGAGCAAACAAATTGTATAACATTATTGCGAAAAAAAGATAAGTACGTAAAGCATTACTTCAATAAAGTCTCATATTTCGTACTAATCATTTGATAGCATTGTTGACGATGTGGTCATTGTTCACTATAAAAAACAAGACAGAAAACATATAATTCCTCAACTGAAAAATGATATCATGACATTCTATAAGTGCTTGCCCATAATTTGAGCTCACCAGACATAGGATCTTCAAACTTCATCAAATTGTACTCACTCATAGATGCCAGCCATCTAAATAAACCTCCATCAAACCCCTGCATCATAACAGAAATGTACAACAACGCCTCAAAATCTCACCATGTTAAGGAAATTGAGGAAAACTCTAGGATCTGTCACTTTCTCCACATCTGAACCAAAAGTTAATGGAATCTATTCTGTGCTAAGACTCATCATAGATACAAGGATCATGAGAATCTATTATGGCACTTTTTTATGTAATCCTGCTGAAAAACCGACCAATCAACAAACAAGGGTGAAAATAAACCACTGTGGTGAAGTTAAAAAAAGCTTTTTTTCCTCAGGTCCCTTTAAGGGCTATAACATTAGCTATGTAACGGTGTATTCAGCTGTGTGCCAGCAATGTTGCTTGGCTAGATGGTCATCGACTACCTTTAGCTAGACTGAAATATCTCAGCACCTATTTGATAGATTACTATGACATTTGGTGCAGACATTTAAGGACGAAGTCTTGATTCTATGATTTCAAGTGCCAACACGAGGTTGACATTTGTGCTTTTGAGTGTTATATCTCAACCTACTATAAAATGGATTGTCATGAAGTTTAGTAAAGGCATTCTTATAACCGAATAAAACTAATGACAATTCCATCAGCCTCAGCTGTACTTTGTGTTTAGTACTAGATACCAAATGTTAGCATGCTGTGCCTCTGTACAGCCAGCCCGTTCTTACTCCCAACACATCAAATACAGCAGCCTGATCAGTGGCCCTACGCTTGATGCTGTAGTGACCCCTCTAGCACCACTTCATGAAGCGCCCTGCAGTGCAGTAAAAGAGAGTGAGAAAATTAAGTGGGTGGTTGGATGGGTCATACAGTCGACTTTCTATCTGGAGACTGGAATTTGGGTCAAATTTCACAAGAATTAAATGTTTTCTCACAAATGCTATAATTTGTAATTAAGTTAACATGTGTAAGTGACCAACTTATGTCAGTTTTGTAATTTTCTTAACTTGCCTTACGGAAGTTATGAGACTGAATGTAGTTCTGTTAAGCCAAAATATGATCTTTTCTGAACCTTACCAAGTAGTTTTGGTGTCTAAACCTAACCAAATCCCAACGGTTTCACAATGTTAATTACATTCAAAAAGTCATAATATGTGAACTGTTTGTATGCAAGCTTTTTTTCAAAGTCTAACTGGACATTGCATTTTACATATTGTTGCTAACTTGACCCTGGAGCACTTCATGTTCAAAACTGAGTTTTGTGCTTTGAGTAAAGTAATATGCAAGAAAGCTCAATATCTTCTGCGGCACGAACACGAGCATGTAGTCTGCCATTGTTGTTGTTATTGTTATGAAACGTCGCGAGGTTCAGAGGTCAGAGGCAAGAGGTCGAGGGGCGGGGCGATGGCGTCATCGTTTTGGAAAGTATGCGGATTCGCAGTCCACAAGACAACGGGAGGGCTGCGTTTTCGGAGCCTGCTATCTAAAAAAAAATAATAATAAAAAAAAAAGGTTTGATGATCAGTCGGCTACGGCAAAATCTGACGAATCAGATTCGACTATGAAAATCCTTAGTCGAAAACAGCCCTACTTTCAATAATAAATGAGATGTGCTCTGCATTTATTGTTTGTATACAATTTGTTGTTACTTTTTACTGGAGGCACTTCTGTTTTCCTTCTACAGTAAAATAAAAAGAGCTGGCCATGTCCTAAGCATATGTAAAAGATAACCATATTTTTTTTGTCAATGAATGATTGGACTATGTAGAATTACAAAACCATGCAGCAGCCAGTAGCAATCCTTTCCTGTCTCTGGTTGTACAGCAGGTCTACCAGGGCACCCAGGAGTGTGTGTCAAGAGAAGGTTAGCCGAGAACAGGCATTTGGCCGCGAGTCCCACCGATCGCCCTCCCTCTTGTTGTCCAGCGGACTACCAGAGCCACAAAAATCACCTTCATGGTTACTGGCACATTATCATTTCCTAGCTGTGGTGAGCTGTGGTTTCCCTGCCGGTAAACACACCGCCTGGCTGTTTCTCGCTGCGAAGATCGGCTCCGTAGAAAGAGTACAGAGGTCAGTGTGTTGATGTGAAGATGTCAGCGTGTTACTCCAGCTCAAGCACTGCTGGGAGAAAAAAAACATTAATGGAACTTCTGTGTGAGCTGAAAATGTTAGTCAAAAATTGGGAATGAAATCAACGAAGCCAATCAATTATAGGTGGAGTGGAGAGGAGCTTATGAGAACGCATCTGTTATCTTGAGCAGTATGATTGTGCCCTCTGCTGTGCAAATAGAACAAAACAATGACAAGGAGAGATAGTAGAACGCATTCATGCTGATTGGCCTTGTTAGATCTATAAATATATATATAAGTATATGTTCATGCTTATCTTTCAATGATTGATAGATATGTGAAAAATCAAGTAAAAAGATTGAATATCAATGAAAACATGTCAAGATAAATACTCTCAAATCACATCTCAAAAGCTTTCCCCCAGCTTTAAATTTTGTAATAGAATCAAAGTGACAGTCAATTCATGGCTTTTAGCCAGCCTTATCATTCCATCAATTAAATTCACACCAGCTGTTTCCTATTCAAAGCATGTTGCCCAGCTGCAGCTCTTAAACACACTACTGTGGAGGGAGTTCATTTTCATTCCAATGAAGCCGACCAAGTGCTCACCTGCATCTCAGTGCTGCAGCCTCTAAGAGGCCAGAAGTGGGTACGAGGGCCACCACACAACATTAATGTGGATTCTGCGTAAGCTCAACCGTAAATGAACAGCAGCTAGCCTGAGATTAGCTCTTATCAGGCTGACTGAAGCCCCTGTGCTGGGGGGAGGAAGGAGGAGCATGCCATCCACACTGCTCCTTTTTGAACATCATAAGCCCAGTAGGTTTAGGTAGTATTTCCTCTACTCCGGCTGCTAATGGGAAAATCAAAGGCCTGTGTCGTGTCTGAAGCCAGAGGGTGGAGGCTGCTAAGTGAATGCCACGCTCCGGATTTCATGCCATGTCTGTCTTTCTCTGTGCACCTAATCAAAGTGAAGCAGCAGAGGAATATGAGCTGTTATCCGTTACCTGAGGACTAATTGGCCCTTTAATCCCATATCAGATCTGTGCTCACTTCAGCCATTCTGAACTGACTGAGTGGCCGAGCAACATCATTGTATCAAAGCGCTCTGTCAAGGTATGGCATATAGCAGACCTGTTAAAAAGTCACCCATCCATTTCAGATGGGCTTTGGGTGCCTGGTGGGGATGTCTGGGGCAGTGGGGTGTGTACCGGTCGCATTTAGAAAGGATGACACTATGACAAGTTTTCATGGAAAAAATACCCAAATTACCTGAGAATGTGACAAACCACAGATGTATGAGGAGAGAAATTTAAAATACTGACTCAGCTGTCCAATGAGGTGTTAAATTAACAGGAAGGCCGCTTACAAAATCACCAACATGACCAGTCGTTCAAAGCATTCATTTATGTTTTATTCCCTGGAACAAGCCCTCATCAGTGTCACAGTCATCACAATATTTCTTAGATTCTTTCTTCTGTTATAAATCCACCATATGATGTTGTTTACTCACTGCCACTAAATGATGCGCTAAGCCACTGTAGTCTTAGCTATGTACTCAGCTTGATAAGGAGCTATCTCATTGCAGTCAGTGATCTAAATCCATGTAGCCTTTATTATTATCTTGCTTGCTATCCTGCTAATACTAGGGTAGCTAGTAACATTAAGTAAAATATGGTTTAGGTAACCAAAGTTTGATGATATCAGTTGAATGTGAATGCCTTCAGTTGAATGCTTAGAACTGCTCTCTGCCACCTTCCTTTTACAGTGTTGTCTGGAAGGTCATTTAATTTGCACATATCAAAGGGCTCTGCAGAGTGTCGTGTGGGGAGGACAGGGCGAAGTGGAGGAACAGAGTCCCTGTTCACAGACATTATTTCCTGGAAATAATAGAAAGAACCTGAATCTAGCAGGCTGAGTGGTTGAACAGAACACAAACACACAAACATGTATATATATAATTGTAACCTTAATAATAATAATAATGAGATGAAATTGTCTTTCACACCTCGGTATGCTTCAAATGAAGTGCTTGTATGATCCTCTAAGGGCATCTCCAACCCCCACTGTGATATGGCAAATCCATAGGGAGTTGAAATCATCTGCAACGTTTTCTTGAGCACACTACCGAGTGCAACACCATAGAAGCACACAAAAAGGCTGAACATTTTTGACTTGAGTAAGATTCACATTCTCAGTACTCAAACCTGGGTTTCATCCTCTATGGACCACGAATCTTTACTTAAATTGTGGTATAATATTTGAATCCAGCCCCAGTAAATCATGAATATCTCCAGTAGTCTTGCCAATAGTTCATTGAAATATTTTACTTACCAAAGTTAGACAGATGGCTGGACCACCTCAGTGACTGACTGACTTACTGCCATTACTCCTGCTGGAGCACCAGCAGAGCAGCAGAGTGAAGAAAGTGTATGTAGATGCTTTAGTATGAGCTACATCCCTGCTGCTGTCTCTACATGAGAGCAGGAGTGTGTTGCCTCCTCACTAACCTTATACATTTGGCAATACCATGAGCAACCATTCATAAAGATGATCAGAATAAAACACATTTTCCAGCATTTCTGAACTCTCCATCTGTCAAGCCCTCGCTCCAAAAACAAGCACTGATATTTGAACAAAAGGTGCACACGTCGACTTTGACTGTGTCAAGACCTTGCCTATTGTCCATCAGCGCGATGGGGCTTTTGTAGAAATAATGTCCATTTAAAATACTGATTGTCCTCACAGTGCGCCTTTCAGCCTGACGCTGTGTACCATTAATCACAGAGGACAGCTGAGGCTGACATCCTCAGACAAAGGCAATGTCTAATTGTACAAGTCAGAGAAGAAGAGGGTTGGATTGTGTATACTGTATATGCATGATTGTATGTGTGAGAGAGAGGGCCTGAAAAAGTGTGTGCCAATGTATTTGTATTTAACATTAAGACCTGATATGTGTTATTCCCCTGTGCCATGGAGCTTAGTTGTTTTCACTGTTGTCTGTCCTAAAACACATCCATGAGCTACACTGGATGACTTACTCCTTCATTACCCTGAGCACACACTGTAGTCGATTTTACATCAAACTGTACTCACTATTAGTTATATTAGCCACCTAAATAGAACAAGGCGTTATTTGAAAGTTTTGCATTTTGCATTAAAAGCTTACCAGGAAGGGGAAGAATTATGCCCTATCAGCTGGAAGGCTTTTAATTTGAAACATCCATGCAGGATACAGCATCCTTGTTTTTTTGTTTCACAGACAGTAACTTAATATCCAGTCCTAAAAATAGAGTAGTATGAATGGAAATAGTCAAGAGGAATGCTAATGCCGCAGAGGTGTTAAGTTTGCATTAACAGGAAACAGCATTAACAGCCAACTAAAATAATAGCTGATCTAAAAAACAGGGACTAAAATCTAAGACTAATGTCTTACTAAAATCTGATAGGATATACTTCTACAAACAAGAGAAAATAATACAAGAATGTAGAGCTAGATGCCATCCTGAGTTTCAGGAAACACTGATCAATTTTTTTTTTATACATTTTTCTGAACAAACAGCTGAACTGCGAAGTGTATTGCTGCCACACAAAAAACAACACTATCACATTATAAGTGAAAACTTTATTGTGCAAACATGATCTTTTTTTTGTATGAACATAATAAGTCTATTGTACAAACATGATCATTTTATTGTACGAACGTGATGAGTTTCACATTATAACTTGATAATTTATATTGTTATTATATCTCATTTACATCATTTGATTAAGTTTTAATTTATGTTTGGGTTAAGACAGGGCGAGACTTTGCCGTTATTCAGCATGGCGGATGACATTGTGATCAGCATGTGTATAGTGAGGAGGATTTTAAAATTCACGGGGCTGGGCAGAGGAAGGAATCAGTCCTTCTCCCTCTGGAGAGAGTGTAATTTCTCATTTCATCTGACTGTATATGAGCAAAATTCTCTATTTAAATGGAGAAGGAGGAGTGCTGCGGTGAATCTGTGAGTGTGTAATGTGATGCATGGATCGCAGTCCTCTGATCGGACAGGACAGGT
This sequence comes from Diplodus puntazzo, assembly GCA_963678695.2. NCBI lineage: Eukaryota > Metazoa > Chordata > Actinopteri > Spariformes > Sparidae > Diplodus > Diplodus puntazzo. The sequence continues at coordinate 17,067,557 of OZ023169.1, forward strand.
CATAAGAACTATCATTCTTATTAATAGGGGACGGGGTGTGGGTGGGTGAAATAACTCATCTTTGATAAGGAACATATCAATAACATAACCTGCAACAATCCTTCAGCATGCCTTGCCTGCTTGATCCACAACTAGTTACATTCAGGCAGGCACACACACACACACACGTACACACACACACACACACACACACACGTACACACACACACACACACACACACACACACACACACACACAAACACACACACTACATACAGTCAGAATGTCTCTCCTCTACTTGAATTTGGCACAAAACTGTCTGATGTGATGCTGCAGAGTTAAACTGCTCGATTTTCCACAGTATTTCACAGTCATTGGAACAGCTGCAGTATTAGCTGTACAGGGTATTTCTCCTGGTGACGGAGAGCTGCTCATGGCCACTGGGGATTTAGTCCAACTTTTTAAAAAGGGGGGGATTAGAGAGCCAATTCCATCCTCGCATAACCCACTATGGAGTTCTGGTGGAGCTCTGCTAGTGTGTGTGTGTGTGTGTGTGTGTGTGTGTGTGTGTGTGTGTGTGTGTGTGTGTGTGTGTGTGTGTGTGTGTGTCTGTCTGTCTGTCTGTCTGTCTGTCTGTCTGCCTGTCTGTGTCTGTGTCTGTGTGTGTGTGTCTGTTTGTGTGTGCATGCATGCCTGCCTGTGTTCGGTCCGCTTGGTCATAACAAGCTAAATAAACAGTGAGAATGGGGATATTACAGTGCAATAACAGAGCAGAAGCCAAAATTTCAATGCATGATTAATAAGACCCAATCCTCGGGCTAATGATTAAAAACATTTCCTTGTGTAAAACATTCAGCCAGATACATAAACGTTCTTCTGGAGCGATGAATACATTAGTAGACAAATTCATGCTAATGTCTTACTAATGATAGGACATGATTTATGATTGGCAGGTGCTTTTTTTGCCGGCGAGTAACAGCAGACAGGCGAGCGCGAGGGGCTTGTAAGAAATTATGGTGAAATGGCGACAATGGTATTGAAGAGCCTGCTTTGCTCTGACACGCCAGAGGCTAAAGAGGCTTTTGGTCTGTCACTCACGGCGGGATGACAGGGTGAGCTCAGTATCTGGGTCTTCAGGTGCGGACACACACTATCAGTACAGTACTTCCTGTCTTATCCTCCCCTCCTGCTCTGCTGCAGCCTGAACTCTGCATTTATGCTGACTGTAAGAAATCTGCAAGAGCAAACACATTCAATTAACTCCACAGCATTTCTTTTGGAATGGCTTACTGCCTGAGCCATTAACTTGAAACTTAGAGCCAAATAGTTTTAAATTTTAGCTGAGTTGAAGATATAAACTGGGGTTTTATTGGAGAATGTGCAACTACAGAAGAGATTCTGCAACAGCAATACTGCATCCAGCTCTATGCAATGTTGGGCTCATTACTCAAAAAGTAATTTTCAGACTTATTACTGTCTAGGTGCAGTATTTCATGACACTTGATTACACTCCTGCTTTACTGTTCAACTTTGAAAGTGGTAAGTGTCTCTGTTTGTATCATCAGAGATCAGGTTAAGTTAGTTTCTTCTTATGTGAATACAAATTTGACTTTATTCAGGTATTTACTTATTCTCAACCTGGCATCAGCTTCTCTGTACCACTCATTCAGAGTTAGAGGAGCAGTCTAGCAACTTGTCCGTCTTTCATCGACTTGCTGTATAACACATGTTGGAACAATGCTGATCACTGACCACATTTTTTTCCCACCTAACATAAATGTATCAACCGTCCATTCTTTTCTTTGCTTTTGTTTACTGTGCTTCATTTGTATTTCGGTGGACCACCATGGGACCCTAATTCAAAAAAGTCATATATGGCAGTAAATGGCAAAATAGGAATCATTTTTGGTCCAGTCTGAGTCATGCTGTGAATTGAAACCAGGGCAGCACAGCGACGCCACAGTAAGCACTGGTGCCTTATAGCAAGAAGGTCTTGGGTTTCGGAACCCAGCTGGAGCAGGGCCCCTCTGTGCCTGTGTTGGTTCTCTCTGGGTATCCAGCTAGTCGTAAATGTGATCCTAACAGGTTATTTGTCCCTATACGTGAATTGGTGATTTGTCCAAGGTGCACCCCACTACTCACCAAGTTCGGTCCAGCCCCCACAAATGATAAGCGGGTACAGATAATTAATTAATACATTCAAAACATGATGTTTGTCATTTTAAAATATAATTTTCGAACATGGGATTGGGATTACTTTTTGCTTTCATACACTTTATGAAGTATGAGACTCAATATGACTAAAAACATGTAACTAGAAAGACCTCAAAGCAAACAGTCATGTAAGTTACGTTGTCTCGTTTAACATTCACTAAAACCCATAACCAAACCCCAAAGGTCAGATCCCATGTATTAGCTAGCGCTCAGAAGTGGCTAACTCCTTAAAGATAAATGCAGCTCTCATTATGTTATGACTTGTTGAGATTTTACCCTTCTATATACTTTTCTATGCCAAGGTGACAGTCATGTTGGTGACGTGTTGAGCAAGACGAAGTAGTTCACTAAGTGGTTTTACAAAAAATAATAAATGGTACTGTTCTCTCTTTACAACAAACTGTGACTTTCTTGACTTGCAAAATTTTGGCAGAATTCAAACAAGATAAAAAAAAATGTGTCTCTCGCTACTGACTACTGTACAATAATTTTCCAAAATAAGGTCCGACAGGGCACACCAGAAGGGAAGGTACTTTGTCTCTCTAGTCTTAAATAAATGATGTAAGTCTAAGAAGTGGTCTTCTTAAAAAATCTTTGCATCCTGTGATTGCAAAAGAGCACCTCTTCAGAAGTTTTCCATCTGCCATGCATCACAGCTACTCAGGTAACTTCTCCTGCACCGGCTGGTCTGAGGGTTTCTCTCTCTGTCTGGTTTCTGCTCCTCTCATACACACAGCGGTCACACTGAAACCTCTTGTAACTGCTCACAGTGGAGCTGTTCTCTGTGTCCTGAGCAGCTAATGTTTTAAGTAATGGCTTGTGAGGCCTGACAGATCGGCCACGCTCTCCCCGAGCTGCAGGCCTCACGCTCAGAGACCAAATCCATCAAAGCGACAGGATGAATTAGTGCCGAGACACCTCACTACCTGTTAGGAGGAACTCCCATCAGCAGTAATTGATTTGATAAACGCTCGAGCATACACGGAATGAGAGACGAGGGGAGAGACAGAGAGCCACACAGAATGACAGAGACAAACTTTTATACTGAGTTAGGTTTGATAAAAACAGACACCTGTTTCAAGCGGCCAACAGCGACTTTTGATCCAGCTCTGTCAACTCCAACTTTATTTAAATTTGACTAGGCTACAACGTGCCCAAAAGTCATTCTTGAATAAAAGTAAAGGTATCGTGTTTAAATACTTCAGCAAAAGTGAAAGTCACCCTTATGAATAGTACTAAAGTATAAGTCTTAGTATCTGATATTAAATGAAGTTAAATCAAAAGCACAAGCAGTTAAACCATAGGTATATTTACATGTATCATTATTGGGAAAATGTAACAGTAATCATCTTTAAGTGGGCTGTAGTTTCCTCTTAATTTCCCAGAATGTTTTGTTTAATTAAATAGAAAAGAGATCTGAGACAGTTTGTTTTAATTAGTTTAGTTTGTTCAGTTTATAGGCAAATGTTGATATGCAGGAGAATTGCGCCTTTGAAACTTGAGGAAAACAGTGCTGAAGTGTCCACAATCCACAAAACAAATCCAGCCCACAAGTAAACATGGTCTGCTGTTTCTGATTTTACTTGCTTTGAAACTTTGACCACAAGGTTTCACATTGCAAAATGAAAATGTTTTGTTTCCAAGAGAGCTGTTACTGAAAGTATTTCCCATCAGGTTCCTGGTAATTTGGGGCTTTTACACAACCTGAGGAGGAGTTTATGTTCTGCAATAACATGAAAATTACATTTCATTTATAGGCTGACTCTGGTAACCCAATAATTATGAGTTTGTGTTTTTTATTTTTTATTTTGGTGAGGCCATATCAGACTAATGTTGACTCCTGACCTCTGTATTTTTAAAATCCCAGCAACAGCCCTGCTTCAAAGTAACTTTAAACTATAAATCAACACTACACCTTTCTGGCTTTACCTCATATTATAGTCTTACTTAGCACATCTAGCTAAAATGTGTTTATTACTGTGTAATATGTGTATAAAGAAATATATGCTCAGGGGAAATTTTTCATCATTATTATTTGTGTTATTCATGAATGTCCTTGACTGTTTGGTACCAAATGGATGCAATACTCCTAGATGTGGTAATAACAGATATATAAGACACAAAGTGCACAAATGACACCATCGTTATGGCTAAACCAGGAGAAAGACTTCAAAAAGGGATTGATCAAATGTGCCATGATTGGAAAATGGAAGTTGGGTATGAAAAGAAGTACAACTAAAGTGACAAAATGTGTCCACTGTAAAACTGGTGTTAAGAAGCACCAATTCCTCTGTGATTCCTAGGTTTCATCTGAAACTCCCCAAATATACATTAAATGTTAAAAGGGCAGCTGTGACTCAGGGGTAGAGCCATGGTCATGTTAACGGAAAGTCGCTGGTTCGATTCCTTTGGTCTGCATGTCAAAGTGTCCTTGGGCAAGATACTGAACCCCAAACTGTTCCTGATGTGCTGGTCGGCACCTTGCATGGCAGCCACCTCCATCAGTGTATGAATGTATGTATGACAAAAGCATCTGCTGAATGCCTTAAATGTAAATGTAAAATATAAGTTAAAACAGCAGCCTGTAGTAATATGATTTATAGAGAGGTAGGAAGATAACCATGCCTCAAAAAGTTGTTAATAAAATAATATTCTCTTGAGCAAATGTGAGATCGATGTAGTTTTTCATGCAATTGGTTGGATGAGAGATTTGGTATTATTAAATGGCTGAAGCTTGCAGTTTTCGTTTTTTAAATATTTCATCGATCATTTGATCTACATTGTGAATGTAAGGGTGACTTTTGAAAAGTATCTATTCTGTGAAAATAGGAGGTAAAACAAACTCCATGTTCTTAACAGAAGATACCTTTCCAAAATACTTTGCAAATCATCTGTCTGTGTTTAAACTTGCAGACTGATGAACCAAAACTGGTCTGATTGTGATTGCGATGCAGGTATAATGTACACAGGAACAGCAGACTTGATGGAATTTCACCTGCACACAAGCTGCATGTCTGTTTTGAATTGCAGCATAAGCCGCTGCCCTGACAAAACATTGATAAATAAATCAAACAGGCTTTATGCTAGCAGGCAAACAGACACATGGCAGCAGCGTGTGCTGCTATAAAGGTGATGTTCACTGAACACTTGCTGACTAAGGGAAAGAAATGTCTCCTTGTCTGCGACAGCGTCTTCTTCACCTGCAATAGACCCGATACTTTAATCCCTCCTCTACAGCGCCGATCTGAATTCAGACTGTTTTGACAGACAGGGCTGAAGGTAAACAGGGACATGCATGGGAGCATGTTTACACTGTATATTGCACTCTGCATGAAATTCATTTTCTCTGCCTGGGGTAGAAACAAATGAATTGATGGCATTGGAGTGATAAGAGAGAAGTAGATCGGAAAATGGCAAACAATAAGGATGAGCACATCCGATTTCCATGAAGGGAGCATTTGAAGTCGAGGGTCAGCTCGATAACAAAAGTTATTCACGTGAGTCTGAGGAGAGTATACGGAGAATAGAAAGTCTGTGGGAGCGCGAACCAAACAAGGAGACAGAGAGAAGCAGTGAATGAGAAAGAGAGATAAGGGAGGAATAGAAGGCCTCCTCCTCCTTGCCTTTCACTGATGTGACGCCTCTCTAAAGGATGACTCTCATCTCACTGACATGTGATTGACAGCTGTCAACCACACACACACACACTCCTCAAGGCTCTTTTCTTTGCCCTCCGCTGTGACTAGAAACCATCCACAGGCCAAAAAATAGAATTGTATTTCTGAAAATCAATACGACCTCAATCTTCAGGGCTGCTTTAAGTAATGAGGCCCTGTCATTTGCAGCATTGGGGAGCTGATAAGGACTGTGATTGGTCTATTCCATCATGGAGCCCCAGATAGAAAAAAAAGGACACGAAGGTCTGCCCTGTAGTGTATTGATTAGTGAACCAGGATAAGCTGCATTTAAGTGTGTTTGCAGTGAAATTAATGTAGTTATCATTAACTACATAATTTTTGATACAGTGCCCAACAGCTCCCCCTGGGGTATGTATCCTGAAAAAAAAAAAATTGAATCAGCTGCAGCCCATTTAATCCGGTCGAGTGAGCAGATTGACACTGCAATTTATGTCTAATAAACTCTAGCAATTATTTACTCACTTTCAGACTAAAAATTAAATTTTATGAGAGCAGGGAAATGACTAGTTTGGACCCTCCAACCACTCCACTCTCTGCAGTGCTTCTCTACTGAAATAAATAAAATGTTTTCCTTATCAATTACTTTTGGCAGGAACTGACTCATTTACTTCAATTATCATGTGAATTATTTATTCTAGGGTAAACGATATTTCAACCATTACAAACATCAGATTTATAAAACATATTTTGACCAAAGATTCAAAGATGAACAGTTGTCAGGCTTAAAAAAAAAGACTGGGTTTGTTTGTTATGGAGAATTTAAGCTGATATATGGATACATTATAAATTTAAAGCTGCACTTATCAATAAGTTTATATGACCAGTGTGTTAAACAACAATGCATATTGTGAAAGATATCACCAGCAGACAAACATAGTTAGAGACCAGCTGACTGCTAACAGTAGAGCGTATAACAGCTAAAGAAACAAATATTTAAATCAAGAGTTGGTTGAGAACAATTAGTTAAAAGTTGAATAAATGTTGGACAGCACCAAAGTAAAAGCTACTGTTGCTTTGTGTCATAATAAACATGCAATGTGTGGCACCTTCGACATTAAGGCAAACAACTTTTTTTTTGAGGGGGAATGATCATGGTTCATTCAAAGCCTGGATAGAAGTCCTGTAAGTGAGCAACCCACCCAACTTTCTGGCTCGTTATACTACATTCATCATTTGCACCAATCATTATCTCCACCTGCTGGTGCTGCACATTCATTGTGTGTCATTTCCACGCCTTGACGGGTTAAAATGCACTATCATCTAATGGATTGGTGGGTCTTTGACTTGCTTTAGCTTGAGTAAAGACTGCCTTAGGTTAGGGTTAACCAACACTGACTGTTGATAGTCCTCCATGTCACATCTCAGAAACCTTCCCTCTAAGAAGCAAAAGTCTTGATTTGCATGTTCGTGGCCTATTGCTTGTCAGGAAAACATCCCAATACATCAATTTAATTCTACTCTGCATGAAACCATTTAAACTGAAACATGTATGGTTACACAAATCCCAAGCTTTCCCGCTCAGCATGTCATACAAAAAAAAATCTTGTATCTCAGATGTTGACAGCTGTTGACATTCTGTGTTCTGTCTACTTTTCCTTCTATCTACGAGCAAGGAGGCAGAGAGGAATAACACACAGGTTGACAGTTTGTTGTTAAACCCTAAGAGACTTTATCATTGTTACTCTTCAAAAAACCATCAGTGTTGACAATTTTCAGCCTGCTTCTCCTTGGTTGAATTATATATCAGCTTGTTTGCTCGGAGTGACAGCAGCAGCACAAACAACCCGGCCTGACAGACGTGTCGGTGTTGACGACAAATTGGAGTACTGTACTCCTAAAAGCAGGCCGAGCATAGAATGCTCTCACCTCCCTCCTCTTTTCCTTTTTTCCTTTTCCTGTTTTGTTCCGCATCTCACATGTTCTCTCCATCCATCTGGTTTAGACATTACTACAACGTCTGAAAGTGACCCGGAGAGAGCTGCTGCTTTGAAGATACACTACAGTCAAAAGATTTTGTGTTGTGCTCTGATATGAAGATCTGAGAAGGAAATCAGATGTATAACATGGATAATAGCAATATTTAACAAACAGCCCGCTTTAAAGTAACTAGCTACACCAGCTTGCAAGTCTTGGAGTTTTTTTTTCTGATTATAGCAGTCAAAAGTGAATGAATATCAAGGACTTAAACTGTGATGAGATGTGACTTTTTTGTGCTATGTTGCAGGAAATTATGATAAAAAAAAAAAATCTTCCCAACGTTTGGTTCAGACAGTCACATTTTGGTAGGTTGGTGTAAGTGGTTAGTTAGCATTATTAGTTCTCTGCAGATAGCTGTCCAGAATGTTAACCTTTCATGCCTGTTTAGCCCTGAATGTGGTCTCTCAGGTAATGCTTTCACCCAGACTGAGTAGCAATCCCTGAATAGATGTGACCGATCAGATGAGTAAGCGTCTAAGATCTAAGATCACACAGTCTATGTTGAATTTAAGTGATGCAACTAACTTTATTGGATTATTCTTTATTTTGATCAATTGATTAGTTGTTTGGTCTATAAAACGTAACAAAATTGTGAAAAAGATTTGATAAGTGTTTCCCAAAGAACAAGATGACATCCTCAAATGTCCTAAAACACATGTACTTTACTGTAGTAGATTAGTAAAGAAACTAGTATATCTCTATTACTAAGAGTAACTGTTATAGAGTGTTTGGTCACTCAGTAACCTATGTCTCTCCTCCACCTGCTCATGCAGTAAAAGAGAAACTAACTTTTTTTTGTATCCCTGCCTATTTTATCCAATCAGGACAGAGAACTCCATAAAAAAGCAGTCCCTTCTGCTCAAGAACGCACATAGAGCGGGATCCTCCCGTACGCTGCTATGTCTGGTGATTACCACTCTGCGTTCCTGAGGTGACATAGAGAGGAGGGAGGGGATAACAAACTGCAAACCGGAGAGGATATTAGCTAAAAAGGGTGACGATGCTCACAGCAGCTTTAAACTTCTGGTGTTTTATTGTATTCGACTATTTCTGGAAGACATATTGGTGGCATTAGACAAAATTGTCAGGTGACAGAAATACAGTAATGGTGATTCCCTTTGATCAGAGGTTTATAGTCCCAAGGTGTGGGGCAAAGCTATACAAAACCAGTTTTGTTCCAGCAGCTATCAAAGTGGTAGCAAAGTTTACACTGATGCTATATGCAATGGCTATTTATGGATTTAGTTTTTAAGTTTAAAAAATGGGTTTTTTTCCTTTGTTATTCTCAAGGCTATTTATTTAAATTTGTTTATGTTTATTCCTTTTTAAATCCAGATTAGTGGAGCTTTTATCATGTGTTATTATATCTGTGATAAGATGGATGCATTGTCTTCTACTGCAAACTAAATCTACCTATGGGTACAAAAAGTAAGAAGTGTAACCTTAACCCGATTTTACACTATTATTTTTTTTATTGTCTTCACTGGTATGTATAATATTGGATGTATTGTGAAAGGTTCACTGACGAGGGATTTTTTAATAAATTCAGTATTTTGTACAGATCATTTTCGAGGCTTTTGATAAATTTTAGGGCGTGAAACCAGTAATTGAGAGCATTCGATATTATTCTCCAAGAAACCAAGTCTAATAGAATTCTTTTCAGACATGGCGGAGCTTACTTATTTGCAGCTTTTACACTGTTAAGTAAAAATCCTTCCATGTTCCACTGTAACATTTTCTATGCTACAGAAACAGTCCAATATTGTCAGCCAATATATGGGACAAAACCCTGGTTTGAAGTGCTCACATGAGTGTTCATCGCTCATTGATTTTTTTGTAAGTCATCCATACATGTCTCTGGATCGCGACGACAGCACCTGCATGGCCAGTCACTGTAACCTAACAGGATGGAAAGATCTAAAGGAGAAGATAACGGACATGGCTGGTAATTCCCATCAGTGGGCGCCCTGACTGTCGGACTGTGCAGAAGACGTGAGCTCCGATGGCAGATCCATCACTGCCGACGCAGCGGAGGGAGGCCGACACTCACATATACTGCGCACACACACCTCCTCTACATTTCCACCATTTCCCCCGCCTCCTCCCTTGAGGAGTACAGCACTGCAGCCTACTCTGTGTCACTGGTCAGTCAAGCCCGTCATCAGGTTAGAAAGCAAGGCAATCCATCACTTTACAGCTCCAAATCCAAAGCCTGCATCGTATCCAGTCAGCACCGGAGCACAGACACTGTTTTTCATACAGTATCTTCCCACCAGAGTTAATTCAGCATGAGTAGCTGGAACTGAAACACTTATCTCTTCAGTATATACCAGGCTTGGTCATGCAATTTAAAACAGTGGAGTCATTAATCTCAATTTCAACATTAAAGAAATATCTTTCGCAAAATAGGAAAATTCCAGAAAACGAGAGTCTCTCTAATTTGATAGTTCTGAGGAGTATTTAATGAAAGAAATCGAATATGAAAGGGATCATTTTTTCTGTCAATCTATCTATGAGGATTGATCAAGTGTTTGAATCTTTTCAATGAAGAATTTGAATCAATGTGTTGTATGTGACATAACTTGTGTGCCTGGAATGCTGACACAGTGATGAAGATAAGGGTACATTTACATCTTCGCTATATCTTCTTAAAATCATGAAGATAATTGATACAATTTGTCTGTCATGTCCTTATTGCCATCGACAGTACTTGTTTTCAATGTTTGGTAGCTGTATTCTGCATAAAAACTGAGGGCAGTGTGGGGATCATTTGCAGAGCTTGAAAACTGGTCACATTTAGATAAAGTGAGGGTGTCAGGTCCCTGTAAAATAATAACTTTTTGTACATATTTACTGAGAATATCAATTTACATAATTGTGGCAGTAAAAAATATTTTGCTTATCCAAATCAAGCATCTAAAGATAGGGTTGTAAAAAGTACCCAGATGTTATACTTTTTTAAAATGTTAAGTATTCCATAGGATTGGTACTTGAGTAAAAGTCTTAAATAATCTCATATTCAATTCAAATCAAACTTAAATATCCAAAGTATTTTTTGTGGCACTAAATATAACTTTAAAAATACAGGTAACAGGAAACTATTAATATATTTACAAGTATGGCGAGGCTGAATGTCGGATGTCGTACTGGAGTACTGGAGTTTTTTTTTCTTAAATTTACAGATTCAATAAATTAATTTAAAAATGCACTACTGTGGCTCTGATGCAGTATGTAATCTGTAATATAACTTATCAAATAAATGTAGAGGAATGTAAAAAAGTACAATATTTTGTCTCCAAACTATGTGACAAGTGTTGTAAAGCAGTTTGAGTGGTCAATAGACTGGAAAACAGCTATCGAAACGGCCTATTTACCATTCCATTTACAAGTGTAAATAAAATACATAAGTACCTCAAAATTGTACTTAAGTACAGTTTCTGAATTAAAGTACTTAGTTTCATTCCATTACTGTATATAGGCTGTATGTTGGTTTTATAATAAAGCCTAGTGAGGAATCATTGAAAATATAAATCAGCACAAGAATGACAGTGTGACAAAGTTCAGAAATGGCGTTTTAATAGAGAATGTGATGAACAGATTGAAAAGACATTTAAGAAATATTTGTAACATTGGGCTGTTTAATTAAATTAAATTGACTTTTCCACTCAAATTCCAGTGGAAGAACCCAGGTTAAGGATGTCCTTGTCTCTTGCCTATTGACTCCTAATGGCCGTAAACATGCATGAAGGACTCAAATAGAGTAAAATGTGATGATTCTTTAAACTAACAAAAATAAGTAGCAAAAGACATTTAAAGAAAATTCTGGGAATTGGACTCCATAACTTTAATCAGATGATTTTTAAAATGTGTGTGGATGAGGAACACACAGGCTTGCTTGCGGGTCATCCCTATTTTTCACACAAATTACCGGACAAGGGGAGAACGGCCGGGTGTGGGGGTGAGGCTGGTGATGGTGATGGGATAAAATAGCTAAAACAGAACTGGAAAAATATCACAGTTAGAATAGTGTGAGGAAAGCTGTGGAGCAAATTTCATGAAGCATCTTTGGAGACCAATCAGTGAGGGAGAGACTCTGATCAGACCAAATGTGTCAAATGGACCCAATCGCCAGTGAAGCCACCACCTATTAAACACACTCACGTGCAAATGTTTGCAAATAATAATGATCATTAGATGGCAGGAGTAGATTCTAAAATCAATTTTAGCCGCAAGCATATGTGGCCGTGTTGATACTTGTGGCACAACATTGCCTGGTGAACACTATCTGTGTTCACTACATGGCACTACAGAACAAGGACTGGTTACATGTTAGGTTCAGGTGTCTCAAAGGTAGACCTCGCCGAGAATTTCAGGTAAATTGAATGACAGTCACCTGTTGCCAGTAGGTGACGCAAAGAATATAACTTCCATCTGGTAAGTCAGTATGGTAAGGGTATCACTATGATCAAACATGAAAACAATTTCAGGAAGATTCAACAATGTACACTGATGTTACAACAACTTCCTGATCAATGGCAAATGATGCGTTGCCATTAACAGCGTTGGATGAAAACTGACAAGCTTTACAATATGGCACTGTCAATGTCCTTTTTTCTTTAAGACCATTTTATAGTGTATGCGGTCAACCTGCTTGGAGAATAATATCATCAAAATTTGAACTGTCAATTCCTTAAGCCAGTAGGTGACGCTGTGACTATAACTGAATATTCACATTTAACTGTCTTCAGACCAGGAGTCTTAAAAACATCAAAAATTCGTTCTTGGCATACATTGACAAGCTACCAATTAAAGCTGTTATGGCTAAAATGTTACAGTTGCCTACTGACACATCCAGCACATAGAGAAACAATAGTATTCATTTGTCCACCCGATGAATGTAAGTCCAATAACTGAGTTTTGCTGTACAGTGAGTTAATTTGAGCTTTTTTGCTGCTCTTTTTCGCTGTTCCGGCAGCAAAAAAAACCAAGAGAAACAAAAAAATTAACTTGTGGGTTGTAAATTAGCTATAAGGACCCAAAATAATTAACAGAAGGACACTAAAAAGGCTTTGTGAAGCCCAGAGCAAAACATGGACTAATAATGATCTGTCAGTCACTAAAAATGAGCCTCTTTAATTAATTATTAATTCAAAACAGTTAAAAAACTATAAATTGCCACATTTTTGGATACACGTCTGCTATTTTGTGGATTTTAAATGTTAAATCTTCATCAAAAAGGATAAGTCATGGAAAAGACCGCGGAGGCAGGCGCTGAGTGGCATCAAAAAGACTATTGAATCATCTCATGTGAATGCAGATATCAATGTGAGTGCTGGAGAGGTCTGCTCTATCACTTCAGCTGCGACGAGCTGAGCACACGGCAGACTCCGAAGTCACAGGAGTACCTGGAGATGCAAAGCAGTTTGGACGAGGTTATCTAATCGCCTCCTGCCTTCAGAGACACTCCTCTCGCCGGGCTGCTTCAAAGTGCTGCTATCAATGTACCACACGCTTTGCCATAAACGGATTGTTCTACGTGGAGAGGGAAGCACGGGGTGTGTGTGTGTGTGTGTGTGTGTGTGTGTATGTGTGTGTGTGTGTGTCTTGGGGGTGGGGGGGTCTAACCGGACTCAGGATCAAACCTGGGTCGGGTTGGATTTTCTGAGAACAACGCCCTTCAACAATCAGCTTCAGCTTTGACCTCTGAACTGTGAACGCGATTGAAAATCTGGAGCAGCGCGTGAAGGAGAGAATAGAGGCTGTGGTCATTAATCACAGATGCCGACTGCCTCAAATATATCATCTGCGCGCACACACACACACACACACACACACATACACACACACACACACACACACACACACACACACACACACTGACAGCATCAGCTTCCAAGCTGCAAAGTCAGATTGTGTAGTTGTTGTGTTAATATTTGAGGGAGTTTCCTCTCCAATTTAACACCATCAAAGATTCAAGGCAGATTTTTCTCATTCACCCCCCTCCGGATCTCCATTGTCATCCCTGCAATCATGCACGCAGTGAAGAAAGATTTGGTTATTTTCACTGCAGTAGGTGCTATTATCATTGGCTTTATGGCCAAACCAAGGTCGTGTGTTGTTTTGACTGTTTGTGGGAGCGTGCGGCCGCCTGGGGAGGCTGAGCTCAGATCAGACAGCCCAAGACTCACCCTGCTGATAAGTCCTCGGCCCCTCACAGAGGTTACGCAGAGGTAACAGTTCACGCAATATAAAGCACTACAACAAGACCGAGCCACCTTGATGTGTCAATTCCAGAGTTGTGCACCATTAATCTTTCTGCTGAGATACACAGTGGCGCTCCGATTGAAGGTCAAAGGTCAGCTTCGCACATGAAAAACCTCAGCTTCAATTTGACTTCATTGTATCAAATACTAATTCCATGAATTCTCCTCATTCAGAATTGTGGTTGTATAAGCAGTATGTATTGAATATAAAAGAGCAGCCTTTCTTTGTTTTTGGGTGAAACAGCAAAACAATGTGTTAGTAGATTAATTAATTGACCAACAGAAAATTGTGATTCTGATTCATCTTTTCAATTATTTTCCAAGTACAATATTTCAAATGTGCATTTTCATTACCATCTTTGGCTTTTGAACTCTCGATCGAACAATGCATTTAATTTGAAGACATTGTTCAGACTTCACATGTTCAAGTGTGGGCATTTATAAAGACTATGTTCCACATTTTATGTTTAACAGACAAAATAATTCATCAATAAATTAAAACAAATCAATTGTATAATCAGTAGAAAAATAATCATTAATTATAGCCCTATTAACTAAGACATTAACAACAGTCAGAGCGTGATTAATACTGGATGTTTAAACCCGTTAACAATATCAAAATTTAGAAATCTTATATAATGTTTCAGTTGATAGTCTTTTTTTTTGTTTTTTGACAAAAAAAATGAAATAAAGACAAGGGTGTATGTGTGTGTGTGCATGTGTGTGTGTGTGTGTGTGTGTGTGTGTGTGTGTGTGTGTGTGTGTGTGTGTGTGTGTGTGTGTGTGCTTGCCTGCGTGTGTTTATGTGTGTCTTAAATGTGAAAAAAATGTCTAATTTCACTATTTACATAGAAACAAAAAATGTCATAATTTAATCACTTCTCATTTTGTGTCAAGCTTGAGGGCTGGGTTTCAATTCCCAGCACCAGTACTTTCGGTGTTCCACAAACACAACTGACAATGTTCCCAGGATCGTGTCATTTTTACTGCTTTATAGTGACTCCACCTGGTTGTCAGGGTGTTTGCATGGATGGAGGAGGGATATTTGGAGTTAATCCTGGCATGCATTTTTATTGACTCAGTAACGAATTCAACAACTGTGTCGTTGTAGAAACGATATGATAAAATTACGAGCGCCAGTGAAAGGGAAACCTTGAATTATAGTCATTCGTCATCACCTTTTCTAAGTTTAATTGTCGTGAATTAAACTGTCCTAATGTTCATTTTGCTGGAGGTGACCCGCGTCATCCTTTCAGGACCTTTAAAAACACCCAAATGACTCTCGGAACGCTCTACAAGGACTAGAATCACCCGAACGACCTCTAAGACACTCCAAACCTCCCATGACACTTTCTGAAGACCTGTGCACCTTCTTCAGTGACACATGGAACCTCCTTGAGAACAAGACAAACCCCTTTTAGCACCATTGGAACCTCCTCATTGTTGTCAAATCACTGCCATCCCTCCAACTGGATTCCCTTAAGCATTGCTTGATCTGCATTTTGCGGACCCCCCAAGACATATATGAAAACAATCACCGTAGCTGGCAACCACTTGTCACTGAGCGGAATCTGGCAAATTTGACAGCGCTGGGTAACTGAGGTGAGGCCGTTGAGACGGCGGCAGTGGCAGCATGGGGATCGCAGTGTTGTGTTGTTCTCAGAGACTGAACCCTTGGCCCTTTTGTACTTCACTCTCTCCAGCAGCCGGACTTGAATAGCTCCAAAGTGACGCCTCCATGCTGCTTTAAAAGCTTTAAAAGTAGCACAAAGGTTGAACAAGGAATCGAAAGAAATGTTCACTTAGTCAACATCTGGGCTGGAAAATACGGAACGCACTCTCCACGGCTCTCACTTGACAGCCATGCAATGCACTTGTCTGACTGCATGTAGTCTATGTTTATGTGCGTGTTTGTTCAGTCGTGGGGGGTATTGTTGAGAAGGTTCTACACTGTGTGAGCCGTGCTGAAGTGATTTCAGTGCGACTTTCTTTCCTCTCCAACGTGCAGACCGCTTGACAGCGTAGGCACCATTTGCATTGATAATAACATCTTAATGTGACTGCTATGACTGTTGCCAGTGGGATCTTTTACATCTGTTCACCCCGGGGAAGAAAGGGGGTAGGTGTGCAGGCAAACCACAGACACCTCATCGCCTGACCCTCAAGTCAAAATGTGGCACCAAGGCCCGGATGGGAAGCGCGTCTGCCAGTTCTTTAAAAATGAAGCAGTGTCAATACGCCTCGGTCCTTAAATCCCTCCTGTGGTCTGACTTCATATCTGTGACTAAAAGGCCAAACTGATGTGAAACAAATGCAATGATCCCACAACAGAAAGACATCCGCTAAAGAAGCAAATAATGATACAGCTCATAATGTGAACAATACGAGGAAGAGCCAAAATGTACAAAAGCGCCATGTTCACATGTGTGTATCAAGGATGTAAATACAATAAGAGACCAATCAGAGATTTAACAGACAGCTAGATTGAGAATATTAACAATAAAAACACAAGTAAATAACAGTAGTATTTATATAGATGAAAATAAGTGGATTTCACACAAAATCAAATAGCTGTTGGGAATTAAAGAATTTTAGATTATTTTGGTACAAACAGGTTGATAGATGAATCTAACCACGAAACAAATTCTATACTATTCCTGTTCCTGTTTCTTTATATTTCTAAAATAATCTCAAAACAACAATATAGAATGGTTTTAGAATTCCGTTGTTTTTCTCTTAGGTTTGACATGAATTTAAGCATCACACAGCTTTTTCTAAAGTATAAGGCACTGGGCTGAATTGAACACACCTTTCACCTGTAATCCACGTTTAATAACCAGAGGTTTCAGTGCAATAATGTAAATAAGAAAATCATAAAAATCCCAGATGGATATCTGCTTTGCGGAGTAATAGCGTGCGCGTTAATTAAATATTGGACCCATAGGTGCTCGTCCCCGCTCTGTGCCATGGACTGTAATGCTGTCTATACCTGAGCCGTGGCTGTTATCGGGGTCAAGGCGCGGCTCTCAGACAAGAGGCTTAAGCAGAGACAAGAGCCTTTAACACGAAATAAAACCATCAAAGTTCAGCCCTAATCCCCGCTGCCGTGGATAAGGCTGACTGTTAACGGGCTACACAATAAGATCGGTTTACTCTAGGCGGGGTGGCTTTGTATGTGTGCTTCTTTTTTTCTTTTTCTTTTTTTCCTCCAGCTATACAATTCAACGAAGACAACACGGCGGACAGGATTTAGTGGAGAAGCAGCAGAGGATTTTCTTCAGCCGTGCGCTTGTATTTTAAAAAAGTCACACCTTTCCCTCGACAGCAAGGAATTTGACACGAAATAAACGCTTATGCCTGATGTCTATAAATGACAGCAGGCTTTCAGGGTTTAAAGTCAGAAAGAGAGTACAAGGCGGTATTCGGAGATTTCTTTTTTCTTTTCCTTTTTCAAGAGGGAGGAGAGTGGCCGAAATTCCAGCTTTGCAGGCAAAAAAAGAGAGACTGGTGTCAAAAAGAGGTCAAGCTTTAAACATCACTTTTAATTTCAAAACGATTATTTATCTTTCTATTGGAAAATAATTGTAGTTAGGCCCTTTCCCCCCTCTGGCTCCTTTCAGAGTGTTGCTTCTTCGTGTATTTAAAGGGGAAAAGTGTGTTTAAATGACTTTAGCACCTTGGAGAGCTCCACATCCACCAGCTGTGCGTTTAACTTTCTATGTTTCTTGTTTTTAGATAAATTAAGACATACGTTCACACACTAAAACCCACTGCGATACAAACTGCCAGAAAGCGGGGTTTGCACGTATTCATAATATACTGGAAAATGCGTAAAGTTGTAGAATTACCAGTGTGCGTAATACCTACATTTTGATCCAATTCACACTGGCATTCTTATCCGTATTGCACCTGTTGGCAGTTGGCTGAAATCCACCAGTTGAGATCAATTGCATAAATTAGAAATAGAATAATATAATAAGCAAAACTATGCACGTCAAAAATAAATGAAATTAAGCAGAGCAGTTTTTGGATGTTGAATGTGTGTCTAATTAGGGGAGATCGGGATTTAGACTTCCTCTCTGTTCAGGCCTGACGTTCCATATCATTTGGCGATCTAAAAAGTAGAATTTACACGATGTGTTAAAGGTTGGACAAAGCTACATTTCTTTCTTTTCTGCTTCTTTGTGTTGAAAAGGTGGAGTTTTAAGTGATACCGTCCTTTTTGAGACAAATTCAAAGACTTGGCAGTAAACTGACAGTAAAGCTTTTACCCTGTCCGTCAGTCTCAGAGCTTTACTCATACCAAAAAAACTTAAACTGAAGCACATTTTAGAAAGTGTTTCAGCTTTATATTCAAGAATAAATTAACTTCTAACTTTAATCAAAGGTTTCATCTAACCGCGGGCTGGCTCTGTTTATGGTCTGGATGACTCGTTTTAAACACAAGAACAAGACCGAAGACAATACAAGTCTATGTTCATTTAAAATTTGTAAAAGAAGCACTCATTTAAGGCTCGAAGCCTGTCACTGTGTCCCAGTGTTCCCTGCTTCCAAGTGTGTACTCTGGTGTCCACGCAATCAGACCATGGATTTGGAGTTTTGGACTGTTATGGCGCCCCCGTGAGACGATTCCGTTGCCGGTGCCGGTTAAAGATCGCTGTTTTAAGCGCCTGATTACCAACAAATTGTCTAGAAAATTAAATAAATAAATTAAATAAAAAATAGAAAAATTAAAAATCTTTTATTCATTCACCTTACGTTACCATACTTTTCCCCCATGCGCAAATGCCCGATTTTCTCAGTAGTATACAGTAAAGTGAATTTTTATGCACAGTGTTATGGCGCACGGAAAATGACCCCTTTCGTCTAGTTTTTATTCTCATACAAATATTTACAAAAGGGGCACGGATTAAGTTTTTAATCCGCGCTTTGCACACTTTCTGCGCACCGTGCCGGACACTGGAATAACCGACCAGCGTCTCTACAGTCGCGTGTTTGATATTGCGCAAGTTCAGCCGACTAAAGTCCGCTCAGAGTAAGACAAATTCGAACATTTATTGTGGACTTTGTGTCAAAACAGCGTGGGACAGAGAAAGTTTGGGCTGGAAGAACGGGCTAGAGGCAGAAGTGTGTAACTCACCAGACAAAGTGCGGGCGTCAGGAGGAACACGGCGCACCAACACGTCACCTGCATCCTCCAGGAGCTCAAAGTTCCACTAATTTCCCTCGGCTGGTAGTCGCAGTTTTGCGGACCATAAATCCACCTGCTATCCGCTTCACAGCACGGTCGAGCCCCTCAGCAGCCCAGGCAAAAAGGACACAACGCACCCCATGACCGCAGAACAAAGCTGAGAGTTGGGAGGCTGGGGCGCAGGACGGAGGAGCCGGTGAGGAGGCTGCTGCTGCTGCTGCTGTGGAGTGATGATGCTAGAGGGGGGAGTGGAGGGGCGACGAACAGGCCTACTTGAGAGTTAATCCAGGTAGAGAGAGCAGCGGGGTCATAGCTGTGAGCAGGTTCACGTCCTGATTGTCGGATAGCTGGTGCGCGCAGCGGTGGGAGCGCTCAGATCTGAAGGGAACGGCGGGGCTTTCCGCTTTTATAACACGCGCCTACAACACAACCGGAGAGTCTCGCTCTAGGGGGAGGGACGAGATGGGGGGGGGGGGGAGAGAAAAAAAAGGCAGGAAAAGAGGAATTAAACGAGAGGAGATTGGTCCAAGACGCAGCCAAGAAAGCGAAGTTTTTTTTTTCCTCTTCCTCTCCCTTTCCTTTCTCTCTCTCTCCCTCTCTCTCCCTGTCTCTCTCTTTCCCTTCCTGAAACAGACGCTCGCGAGGAAAAAGCGTTTCACCTTGGCTGCTGGTTTGTGCGCTTGATGTAGATGAATGAGCTGACATTCAGAACTCCGCTGCCAATAGCTCCAGGCAGCCTCCTCCTCCTCCACCCGGCCCCAAACAAGAGAGCCTCAAACCTGACCAAATACAGCACAACAGCTGCCGTTCATGATGTAATTTCAATATATTAATACTCATTATCACTGTCAGACCCTACAGTATTATTGCTGATAGTAATGCTACCAATACACCACCACCCCCCCCCCCCCCCCCAAAAAAAAAAAAAAAATCATCTTGCTGTACATACAACAATGTCGTACTTATTTTCATGCATATTCACATATGCCAGCACGTGTAAACTGAGGCGAACCTCAGCTGGAAAAAAAAATGTCCGCCTTACCAAATCATGTCATGCATTGTCCGTCCAAAACAAGCGAAACACATCGAGGTTTTTTCAAGAGGCACCAGCTTGTTGCACTGACTTTTCTAAAAGTGGCAGTGTCTCAGAACAACACAGGATAATAAGGCTGCTGCGGTACAACACAGAAATAAACTTAGCTGTTGATTAAAGCTCCAATCCTTTTCATCTTATCAGATTTGTTTTTCCTTTTCATTGAGGGCATTTGTTCTGCTATAGGCGGATATTTACACTCAGTTTCTTTAAAGTTATTTGCCATGTCAGTGGCAGGGTGTGCCATGTGTGTGCTGTTTGAAAAATTTGCACAAGCAATTTACATAAATGACATGAACACGATTTGTGCATATCTGGATAAGCAGAACAGTGGGTCCACAGCATTTTGAAGAGGTGACATACATCAGACAGTAGAAGTTTAAGCATAGTAACAACTGCCTATTGGGACGACTTACCACCTAGAGGTATAAACAAATACACATGTCTTTACCTGGTGTATCTCTAATAGAGAAACTGCTTAAAGTATGATTTCTAGCCCAAAAGCCTTGGAGCTGATATTATCAGAATGTTCTTAGCATTACCACCCAATCAACCAGAACTGAAATCTTAAAGATTCTGCAATAAAACCAGCAGATCTCTTCATTTGTTGTGCGGGGCCACTACTGAGCCCTCCCCAAACAAACACATTCCCAGAAACTCACCAGATGGATTTCAACCAAATGTGGATGGAGGATGGGACTTGGCTCAGGACAGAAATCTCTCTTGCTTAAACAATGTGATTGTTGTTGTTGTTGCTACTGTTTTTTGTTTTGTTTTGTTTTGTTTTTATATATATATATATAATTTATTTTTTTTGTTAATTTCTCTTGGAATTACACATGGATCATGATGAAACATGAACATATGTAATGTTATGGATATTCCATTACCTGAGATAATCTGGTGTATTTAGATGGCTGGTATCTTTGAGGACTGTTGGTCCTTGGTGAGGGGATGCACTCGACTGAGTGCCATTCTAGTTGTATAATGTTTATGTTTGTTTAAGAACATCTGCTATGTAAGCATAATATTAACAATTAATGGTGTCAATATTTTTGCCATGGGGTCCCTCAAAAGCCATTAGTCACCTTGTGATTTTATCATTTGAGTTTGGGGCCCATGGGCAGTTTCCCATACTGCCTTGCTGATATTCCAGCCCAGGATGAGAATAATTTATGCAATTCTTTATAATAACCATAATTAATACATGGTACATTCATAGTTAGTTAAACATTAGTTAATAGTTATTTCACTATTCAAGAATGTAATGCTTTTATTTTTTATAGATGATTTTACTAAACCAATATAAATATGTGTGAACATCAGTTGCAATTTAATGATGTCATCCAAATAATGTTCATAGACGAACTGAACAGTATTCATTAACCATTTACAAAGTGTTATAAACATCCACATAACTTTACAATAAACATTTGCTTAAATAGTTTATAAATCATTTCATTGTTAACAGTGAGGAACTATTAACTAACGTTAAATTAACTATACATTTACCATTTGTTAATGATGGTTATTATATGCCAATGCCAGGCCCATTCACTGATGAAGACCATGAAGTGTGCTTAAAAGCCCTGTAAATGCCAGTTGGTAGACTATTGTTGTTTGTAAGTAATGTTGAGAACTCCATTCTCTAAGAGTAAGATTGCACATCCAAATGTGTACAATAGGAAGGGGCCAAAATGAATTTTGTGTGTTTGTGTGTGTGTGAGTGTGTGTGTGTGTGTGTGTGTGTGTGTGTGTGTGTGTGTGTGTGTGTGTGTGTGTGTGTGTGTGTGTGTGTGTGTGTGTGTGTGTGTGTGTGTGTGTGTGTGTGTGTGTTTGGGTGGATGGGTGTCTACTCTAGATGCCAGCAGAGTCAGGACAAGGTGAGTGTGTGTTCCTGGCTTGGAGATAGATAGATAGGGTCCTTTTTGTCAAGGAACAGAAGGGGCGGAGGTGAGCAGAAAAGAAAAGACAGGAGGTGCTGTGCTTTAATAAATCCCCAGCAGTCTCATTGCTACAACATTACAGTGGTCAAGCATTGTAACCATAACTCAGCCAGTGGGGCTGATGGGATCTTGCTCTGAATGGCCCAGATAGCCTTCACAAGCCCAGCATTGCATGCAGTGGTAGAGCAGGCAGAGATAAATCAGCCGAGTCTGGCTGACTTCCATTGTGGCTGCAATGAAGCACAATCTGGTCTTTGGTAAGATAAAGGGCCTGTAATTCAGGATTAATTCAACATTCCCGCATGTTGATCAAAGATTTATCCAGATTGTGCCTAGTTGGCCGGTAAGGCCAGTTTGCAATACTTGAACTAAGTACCTAAGTGCTGCAGGTTTCCCTTAAATGCAAGTCAGCTTTGCAGAGGCCAGTAGAGTCTGGACTTTGAAGGACTTGGCCAATTATTCCTAGGAATACATCTATACAGTACAGTACCTCATGATTTTTGTTTGGTGCAAATACAGGAAAAAGTAGCATATTCAACTTTCAGAGACCACAGTTTCTGTTTTATCACAGACCTGTAATCAGTAGTCAGTGTCTTCTTCCCGTAGCCACTTTATTTAACCTTTACCATACCACATTTGACATAACTCAGGGTTTGCAGAACCGTCCATTGAACATTTTTGTCTGGTGACATGGTTGCAATAACCATACCTTACCATGAGCATATTATTTAACCTTCACCACAGTTTATTTGCTGTAACAATATCTTTTCCCTAACCCTAACATGTGGTTGCCATGCACAGGTAGTGCAGAAAGAAACAACAGCAACAAAAAATATAATCAAAGAATCTAATCCAAGGGTTTTACCGAATTGTTCAGTTGCATTGTCACCGGCAAGAGCATAGGTTTGGTCTCATCTTTGGTACATTCAATAGAAACAGTTTTTTTTTCTCTGGCAGGGTGCTTTTTGGAAGTGCTTGTGCAGTGAGAGAGAAAAAATGATATGAAGACAAGCCTTAAGGCTGCTGTTTCAAAATCAGTACAATAAGTATTCATTAATCAGAGCACTTGCATGACAAATTTGTGTAAAATGTTTGAATTTATGAGGGATTCTCTGCTAAATTCAGCATACATGGAAACAGGTCTTTTTGGCTTTCAAATCTATCTCTTACAGTCCATGGTTCAGAAACAACTCAGCAATAGTCGTGTTGTGGGGTAGGACACATGGGAATATCGAACTCCCATCCAAAGATGTGAGGCAGTAGTGGCTCAGTCCGTGGGCACTTGGTTTGGGGACCAGAGGGCAATCGATTCAAATCCAGTCATCACGGAGTGTGGACTGGTAGCTGGAGAGTTGTTCACTCCATGGGCAAGGCACCAACCGCCCCCTTGGAAAAGGGCAAAAACCTTCAAACATACTTGACGAGTAATTGGACGAACCATCTGTCTATCATTGCAGAGCACTACCATTGCTAGAGCCATCAG
Organism: Diplodus puntazzo; assembly: GCA_963678695.2. Taxonomy (NCBI): domain Eukaryota; kingdom Metazoa; phylum Chordata; class Actinopteri; order Spariformes; family Sparidae; genus Diplodus; species Diplodus puntazzo. The sequence continues at coordinate 17,091,402 of OZ023169.1, forward strand.
GTAAATCAAACTCTTTTTGAAGCCTAGACAAGGGCAAAACATCGCTCCATCAAGAAAAGTCTTCAGTGCCATTCTTTGCTCTTCTTTCAATTAAAGACAATTGTACGAAAATTGTTGTTTTCAAATGAATAGTAATTAATCTCACTGGAAACTCTCACTCAAACTCCCACTGCTAGACAAACCACTGTGGTTTGTCCAATAAGGACATAGCTTGAGGCTTGACAAGACGGGTTTGTGTGATTACAAGATTAGCAAATCCATTTCAGTACAAGGCATTTTCAGGTAACGAGACTGTAGTAGATACACATTTAGACTATGGCCATTCTTTTGTGTTTTTTTTGTTTTTCATGAAGAGAGCTTGGGAGCGACTGTTTAAGAAAATGACATAACCATCTCTGCCTGGTTATTTCTCCAACTACGGAAAACTAGCATGTCCTCGACAGAAATACGACCATATATATAGATTGACCGTGAAGCAGCTTCTTATGCCCCATTTTTACGTTTCTTATAAGGCAGCAATTTCTAGTGGCTATGGTAATTATTACAGTTGCAAAGGAGGAAGTCAGGGGAAGCAGTATAAAGAGTGAAAAGTGTAAACTCCCTATAGGGATTAGTTCATACAGATAACTGGGTTAAACAGAGCACAGGATTTTTAGTCAGCATACTTGCTAATGTAGTGACAGTTATGACCTGTACATAACACTACTTACTCTACAGTAACATAAGTAGTAGTACTAAGTTACATAAGTAACAGTTATTTTAACCCAAATCACAATGCTTTTGTAAACCTAACAGCAGGTGTGCGACTGAGGTCAGCTGTAGCTGGTACACCGCAATGGTCAGGTTGTTTTGTCACTGGTGTGTGACCTTTTCTGTCATTTTGTTTTGAGAACGTATTGGGATAAGCAAAGAGCAGTTAAACTATGGGGTGCATCAGTCTTCAGTGTATTTCACTGAGTATATTCAAAAAGCCTATTGTGGTTTTGGGTTTTCTTTAAACATAGATTGTTGCATATGTACATTGCATTACTTTCTATACTGGCATTGGACTGTATGTTAATCATGAGGGTTGAAATTGTCCAATATGAATGTAATGTTTAATTCAAAGCTTTACTAGACTGCTTTAAACTGATTTATTGGAGCACTCCTGATGCTAACTCCTGCCATCCTTTTTTTCATGGTCTCTTCAATGAATGTGAAAATCTGACAACACCGGCTTGTGCAGACACTGAGTATATAGACACCTTTAATCTGAGGATAGTATGACCTTGCTAGTGTCAAAATGTATATAATACAAGTGTGGATAAAAATGGAGAAGCCATTTAGTGCTTTGACTAATGCTTTGGAATGTGCTCCCAGTCACTAACATAGACAGTCAGTGGGGAAGTATGAGTCTCATTGCATTTCAAGGGCACTATAGAGCATCAGTGAAGCACAGAGAGTTAGAACTGTGCTGCTGAGTTGTATCAGTGTCACAGAAAGAGAACCATTCACAAGAGTGATGTGAACACAGCCTGCCGACCATTACAAAAAGGGGAGAAATTACAGAAAGGGGAGTCATTTCTAAATTCTCAAACACCTGCTCTCCTTCCTCTTTTCAGCACCAGATCATCTTTCATTGATAGAGTGTAATCATGAGGTCAAGTTGCTAATTTTCCAGGCACACCTTTTGTGCCCATTCAGTGCTGGGGGAGAAAATTACAGGGTAGCCTTTTCCTAATAGCTTACCATTGGGCTACAAAGAGGAGGGGTAAGAGATAGAAACAAGAGAGAGGAAGAGGATGATTGCCCAGCTGAGTGACGCTGGCGCCCGGTGGCATGGATATGTACGGCTGGCTCAGCTCCATTGCCGATTGTGAGGGCAGATGTTGCTGTGGGCCCTCAGGCATGGCCATGAGGCGGTGGCAGCAGGTTTGCCGTGGCTGCTGCCCAACCAGCTGCCATTTGAAGTGTCACTCCACATCCATGGCGAGGGATAGGAGTCAAACTGGGCTTGACCAGAAGGGCCAAGGGTGCGCTTAACACCATGTGTGGCGACAAAAGGCCTGGCGGTCTGCAGTCACAGTCGAGGCTGCCAGTGCTTTTCTGGAGGATGTGGAGGATGGGTGGGCTGAGGGGGAGCTGACAAAGACAAATGGCTGAGTAGAGCGTCGGTCACAGGATGCAGCTGCTGCACATCAATCGCTTCCTCATCACAATTAGAATGACTGCCGGCTTCAGCATTGAGGAGTGAGGACGGAAACTCAAGTTTCCATTTGGTCTATTGATGGGTGTGAATACAAGTCTTCAAGTGAAAGACAGTCAGAGATTTGAGACTTATTTAAAAAAAAAAAAAAAACTTTCAGAACTTAACTTGGGTAGAGTAAAATGAATAGAATTATTTCTTTATTTGGCAGAACCATTGGGGAGTCTGCAAATGAAGAATTCTTGAGCAATTCCTGAGTATAGAAGAAAAATTTGTATAAATCAGTTTTATTGCAACTTGTTTCCTGCTCTCCCCCGTATATGACCAACGCCAATGCCCAGTACCTGGAAGTAGTGTGACTTTTAGACACTTAGGAAACAAGTTAAACACTTATCTAGATCAAAGACATAAAATGTATAATTTCTGCTTGAGAATGTCAAAAACATGATGTGACCTTAGTCATATATTTTGTTCACATCATCACGTCAGATAGATTTTCATCAGCTATGGTGGTCGTTTGATGGTGTGTACACCACCTGCATTACCTTGCATTAATTGTAGTGTTTATTTGCCCAAAACAGCCAGTTTTCTTCTGTGTGGATGAGACGTAAACTAGTGAACACTGAGGGTGTGTGTCTGTCAACCTCTCACTAAATTAAGCACTCACCAGAGACTCTGGTTCTTTGGTTCATTTGGTTCTTCCTGTCTTCTCTGTAGCGTTACATTCATGAAGTAAAGTTACAGCAGGATATAACGTCACTGTGGATGTTTATTCCTCCACATCTGGCTCTGCACCTGACTCTCTCCTCCAGAGCTGGCTGGCTTTGAGCAGAGGCTCTGCCCACCTGCCCCTCCCAATAGACCCCCCACAAAACTTGTGTGCACCTATGATGTTGCTTATGACTTTGTGTGCACAACATAGGTTGGATCAATAAGTTGAAGTTGAACCAGGGTACCGGTCATTAAATTGTGATGGATGATTTCAATGGACAGCTTTGGAAAAAAACATTTTCATTTTTCTTCTTGATAATTTGAGTCCATGTGGCCTTTTGCTCTTCTGACTGTTAGTGTTCTCTTGTCCCATTGGACTCTTTTATTTTTAGGTATGTTGCAGTGTTTGTAGGTCTTCACGTGTTTAGTACAATCATACTTTGACCACAATGACAAAACTACATGTAAAAATACAGTAAAAAAAAACATGGTTGTGATCAATGATCATTGTTGAGAAAAGGTAAACCTAATTGAAGCTGTGCTTAGGATAGCCTTCTTTTTAAAAGTATTTGTGCATTTTTTTAAAAAATGGTGGATGGTACAGAAGTGACAGGAAATGAGAAAGAGAAAGAGAAAGAGAGAGAGAGAGAGAGAGAATCAATGACATGCAAAAAGGCCTTCATTTGAATCAAATCAGGAAAGTCACGGTATATGATATAGATCTTAACCACGAGGCCATCACAACACCACAGACATTCTTTGTAAAAATCTTGCATCAAAACTCATCGGATCAGACACAGAGAAACAAACAAAACCCTGCCTGCTCTAACCTGCAGATTCCCTCTGTTTGCCCCACATGAAATTCTGCTTCAGGTTTGGCCCATTACCAGTCATAAGAATTAGGAATTTGAGAGAATTATCCGGACTGAACAACATCACATCTTTTGCTTCTGTTCCTTTGGTATAAGTACAGTATATTACTATATTAGTCTGCTGTGTGGTGTTAAATCATAGGACTTAAGTTTAAATAGCATTTCTGACCGGTAACTCCTGTGAAAAAGGCTATTTTTGTCATTGACTAAGGCTGATGTAAAGGCAGAAAACTTGAATGATGTATAATCAAAGATGAGGACACTTTTCCATGGCTTTCCTCTTTCACACACAACTGTACTGCAGCAGTTTCCAAAAGCCTTTTTTTAAGTCAGACCCCCACTTTCCTTGATTGAGGCAGTACTTTATTTTATCAGGAGGAGATTATCAGTTAAAGGAGACATCTTTTATCTTTGGGCTTGGGGGAACAGAACTTAGAAACAAAGAGTGCTGCATAGATGATCTTTAGTGTTTGACCTAGTATCCTTAATCACATTTTTTTTTGCCAGATCTTGATGTCTCTGAGGTCACAGCAAAGTCACCCGTTTGAAGTGGGTTTCACAACATGACTTAATTGATTAGGGCAGCTGGTAGGACTTCCTTTTCTTGGCAGGGGGAATTTAATTGGAAGACAGGGACATGATTATGTCAAGTGCTGATTAAATGAGAGGACCAAAAGCATGTAGCCTGTCTCTGTTTTACTTCCCAACATCCGATCATAATCAGGGGCTCTGATGATACAGGCAATTACATTACTTCAACAAGAAGAGGACAACGGTTTAACCAATGGAGCACCAGAATAATTAGACCTAATTGTCTATCTACATTAATGCATTGGAACAGAATTGGTGCCTTCAGTATCCAGAGCCCAAAACACAGTGTGGTAAATTAAATTAATGCAGAATAAGGAACATTTCTGTGCAGCCTACTAAGCCAGTAAGAATGCTTGACCTCAGTGTGTGTCTCTACTGTGTTTCTTTGTGTCTTTTCAGCCACATTCCTGCATATGTTCCTCGTGGCAAAGTAGCCTTTGCTACTTTGCCACAGAACATAACACCTGTTATCTGTTTGTGAAAGTGCAAAACTGAGAATGTTGTCCCAAATCTATGAATGTTAGCAGCCCGTGCAGAAAAGTGATAAAAATGTGACAAAATTACCTGAAACTCTTTTTTAAAGGTTTTTACAATGCTTCATGTGCATCATAGAATCATCAAACCACAATCTTGCCTGTGCAGTCTGTACACTTTTAGCTGTCTTTTACTGACATCTGGTGGTGGCACTATAGATTTATACACAGTTATTCAATGTGGAAACATTATACATTTCCAGCTAAGAGCAATATTGAATGTTCCTGGATCATCATCATTATGAATTCAGTGTCATCTTTAGAGCAGAACACAGAACAGTTGTTAAATATTAGTGACAATGTGCTGTTTGTTAACTTAGCTTGACAGTCTGGTGCTCCAGTCTAGTCTCCCAACACAACACTTAGAAAACATCTTCTGTTTTGAAAGTCCATGATAGTCGGGGCTGCTTGGTCTTCTTTGGTCTTCAGAAAGTACTGCCAAAGCTTTGAGATGTGATTGTGGTTATTATACTGCTGCAGTATGAATCCTTCTCAACAAAGATTCAAACTAGAGGGTGTAGCATGTCTCTGAAGAATGGAGTGGTTCCTCTCCTTGGTCGCGGTTGAGTCAATTTTGTGCAGGTGTCCAATTCCGAAGGGGGGCAAAACAGCCCCAGACTTGAATATTCCCATCACCATGTTTCACCTTGGGTTTGCAACATTAGAGTCATTATTCTCTCCTGATCTTCTCCTTACATACACCTTTCTGTACTGCTATAAATCCCTAACTTGAATTAATCAGTAAATAAGCCTTTTTTCCAGTCATTCACTGGGAAATTCTGGTATCTCTTAGTCAACTTTAAAGCATTTGGCCTTGTATCCATCCTGAGAGGTGGTTTAGATACTGCTACTTGACCTTTTCGACCACTACAACAGAATCTTATTTTGACAGGACTTTTGCTGTTTCTTATTTATGTATTGATCTTCTGATGGTGTGGTCACTTTGGGTCTGCCAGACCGTAATTTGAAAACAACTGATCAAGTTTTTTGTAAAGAGTTTCATAATTCCAAGCATTGTTTCTTAGAAGCCTATTCTATAATTTGATGCTGAGAAAGCCCCTCTTTGCTTAGAATAATATGACTTCTGACACTTTTGCTTTGTTCTGATGCCATGTTTCAAACTATCACAATGCTATTTCATAAACAATTATATATTGGAAACTTGAGGAACAGCTGTATAAATATACATATGAGTGTGTGTGTATGTGTGTGTGTGTGTGTGTCTCCATTAAACACTAAATTATCCAGCTAGCCATGTAAGATGCAAGCTTGTGGAGTCAAGCTCACAACCTTCTTGATGTGAGATGACCTAACACGATTACTAGTTTTAAATGTAAAAATGTAAGCTTCCAAAAATTTGTAATAGATATCAGGACCATTGTACTTTGTATTCATCATTCCTTATCCATAACTGCTTATCCTTCACAGGGGCTGGAGCTGATCCCAGCTGATATTGGGCCAGCTTCACCGTGGACAAGTTGCCTGTCACTGGGCTAACATATAGGACAAGCAACCATTCACGCTAACATTCACATCTACAGGCAATTTAGATTAAAGTCACTCACATATCTTTGGACTGTGGGAGGAAGCTGGAGTACCCAAGCATGCACAGGGAGAACATGCAAAATACGCACAGAAAGGCCCTCACCTAACAGAGTAACATACCCTGTCCCATCCGGGTCTCAAACTCAAGATGATCCCAGATTTCAAAAAACAAAACAACACTTTTAAATAGTTCCCTTGTTTATTATCAGCAATTAGTCAAATACATATAAATAAATAGTAGGAAAAAGACAGAATTCATCAGCGACTTTGTTTTTCACAATTGTATCAATGTCGCTTTTACCACACCCCATTCACGTCTCCATTTTTTTTCTTTTTTGTTTGTTTTTGCTTAACATCTTGTGCAGTAAAAAAGGAAACACATTATGGTACATGAACAATAAATAAAAAAAGAAATATGTAGCACTTTATTTACAACTCATATTCCAAGAAATATAAAATAAACATTCCGTTAACTTACTAGCAACAAACTCCACAGAATATTAAACTGGCATTCTCTGGCAATGATATGATGTCTCATATTGATAAGTAATACACCGTTCATTTTGGGTGACTGGACTTTCAGCTAAAATCAAGCAGAATTGTACAGTTTCAAAATAGTCCAATTCAATTTTTCGCCCTGAACAAATTGTCATTAAAAGAGAGGACTTTACACCATCTTGGGACAATGAAAGTCACTAAGAGTGATATAGTTTTTTAAGGGCTGAACGCTTTTTTAAGACAGGGAGACCACAACAATTCTTCATTGGTACTGTCTCTCAGGGTTACTTGACTGAAGAGTTTACTTGGAAGAATGTAATTTAACACTTGAATGGTTGAATAAAACCTGCGACTCCAAACATTTTACTTTTCTGTAGCTGTGAACATGGAGGAATTTCCATCTGAAATATCTACAGAAAATTGATTCCTGGTGTACTACAGCATACATAAGACTGGATTTGAGGTCAAGTTAAGTTAATTATCACTGGGTATCTCATGAAGACCTGTGGGTTGGATAATAACAGATTAACAACTTTAATCTACAACTGCAGACTTTAGGGATTGCTGTAAAAGGAAAAAAATGATTTGCTAACATTTGTAACCATCATCAAACTGGGTCTGTTGGGCATTCTAGGCCATCCTCAGCCCTGGGCTACACAATATTTCTTTGGGCCCATTTCACACGTGCAGCTTTTAGCAACGTGTTGATTTTCATAGACAAGCCTACAAACTCAGGGATAACCCTGCTCCGGAGAAGAGAGAGTCAGCTAGCCCTTAGGCAAGGTTGGGGTTAGCTCATTTTGGAATGTGCTAGGATTACGCCACTGTGAATGCTTCAACAGCCGAGGGCTCCCAGATCCCTTGACTGGGGTTAAGAGGGGAAATGCCCTTGGATAGTGCAGTGGAAAAAGCCCTATGCAGTCCATCCGACTCACTAAACTCTTCACGCCAGGTTAGATTAGAAAAAATGAGATGTGTTCTCTGTCACAAATCAAAAGTGTGCCTAAATAACTGTTCCAAAAGGGCCACAATCCTGAATGCATGAAAAGCTTAAAAAAAGCTGACCATCACAAGGAGGAGGAAGATGTGATATATTGGAATAACGGCACACATTTTCAGCCTCTTTTGGAAGGCATTCATAGTGCTGTTCTCTGTTATACATATGAAAAGTGACAGCTGAGTAAAAAAAGAAAAAGAAAAGAGAAAGACAGGAGAGTTTCTTACCTCTACACAGCTGTCCAATCACCACTGTAAGTGGGTATGACTGTCAGATTGTTGGTTTAGGAAAGTTATGGAAATGGTTGGAAACACACTCCCAAATTGGAAACGAATTGGGGGAGGGGGTTTATTAAGGTGTTTGAACCATCATACAAGCAGTTCTGATAGGTGCCCTTAAAGGTTGAAGAAGATGTTGATTGTTCAGCCTCAGCCCCAGGTGACGACCTGGAAATGAGGCTCAACCATAAACATAGTATCTTTAAAGTTTTGTGCTTGATTGTCAAGCAGTGTCTAATATCCCCTTTGCGATGTCAGACTTGGAAAAACTATGTCTCACTTTTTCAGTAACTTTCCAAAACTGACAATCCAACAGGCACCCCTACTTTATCCAGCCTTTGGCCAGTTGTGTCGACATTTGAGCTTTAAAGACATGCAAAATACAGAGGATTTGTTAAGGAGGCAGTGGGATGCGACCAAGAGGAGGCTATGATGGCTATTTTAGCTGACTTTATACATCTGAATACTTGTAGCCAAGAGTGAATGTTAAATAATCCTCCATCTTCTGTTTTCACTTTTCTTCTTCTCATATCCCAGCCAAAAGGTTTCATAATGGAAGGGTTTTGTTTATGTATCTCCTGAAGTCTGAGTTGATGATGGTGTGTATCAATAATTTACAAAAGTAAAGGATCATGATCTTAAGCCACAGTCAGACATCGTTAATAAACTCAGGCAGAGTTTGGGACGCATACCTGAACATACTAGAAAGGTTAAGTTGAGCCCACAGAAAAAGTCTTATTTACATTGCGTCCCATCATATCGCACAGAAGAGGTAATAGAAGAAAAATATTAACAAACATTGGTGAGTTCTGTTTGCAAAAAAAGTCTACTTTTTTACATTTCTAGCACAAGACTGTACACCATCTTGTATTTAGAGAGAGGCAGTTTCCTATGGCAAAGCTAGACGTAAGTACATATCATGCTGCACTAATATAGTGCAAAATTATGCCTGAAAAATCAAAGGGAAAGGCAGGCAAAAGTGATGGTGGCTCTTGAAATTACTTTTATCTATTTTCTTCTCTGGCCTTATCTGTTTTTGCAATCTCACTCAACAGTCACAAAATTAATAAAAAAAGACCATTAAGATTTGTGCTTTTAGGGCAAAATCTCTATTTTTGGGTGAACCTCTCCAACGACTGGTTTCAATGTTTCTGGCAGTAGTAGATGGCAGAGAAGCAAAGGCAGACTTCCAGAAGTGGGTAAAGAATTCATGAAGGCTCTCGTGAAGCAAAGTATCAAAATGGAAAGTAAAAAAAGAGAACGGGAACATCAAGGCTGCTAATGACATGGATTCAGTGTCTTGATCTTTGAGGTTTCTCTTTCTGTCAGAAATCATCTTCCCAGGGTGTCCACCTGGAGGTTGAACAATGCCCAGTGGCAGCCCTGACATCATGTGGTTTCCATACAAAAACCCTGGGTGTCCTGCAGTAGGACAAATGTCTGTAGGTCAGTGTGGTCAGCAGGAAGACTTCTACATGTCAGCATCTCCGTCGTAGGCCAGAGTTAAAGGCTTCAGTCTGTTGTTCATCTGCCGCCGTTGCGGCCTCTTTGGCTTTTTGCTACAGAACAAACAAACAAACAACAGGGTAAGAGTGTTTAGACAATCTGGTCTCGAGTGTTTAAACATAGTTCTGCTTTAACCTTTGTAAAAGGATTAAACATGGAAACATCCTGGTTTCACGTTCCCTTACTGTTCTCAGTAAACACCACTCCAAATCGCGTATCATTTGCATTTCATACATTCCCCATAACTGATTTGGAATATTTAATGTAATTTTACCTTACGGAGAGCAAGTTCATTTTCTTTCATTTCATTAAGGTACGACGGTCAGATCTGAACAAGTCCTACAAACTTGACAACAAAATATGTTGAAGATTCTCAGTCATCCGGATCATGGTAATTCAACTAGACTTTTTTCAGTTTCATGAAGACGTTTCACCTCTCACCATCTTCAAGATACTGAACCAGTAGCACTTAGAAGACAAAAAAAATGTTAGCCTTTTGCCTCCCAAAAATACTTATATGAGTTTGTTATAGTCTGGCAACACAACAGTTTAGGCTTGTTCAAGTTCAGGAGCAAAACCTAGTTAATTAGGTTCACAAATAGGAAACATTGTCATGGTAACGGACAGAGAACCGTCCCTGTTAGGTAAATATAAATATAGCTTGTTGAAGGCAAAACTAGGACGCAATAAACTGTATATTGGGTGGCTGTAGCTTAGGAGGTAGACAGGTCATCTCATAATCGGAAGGTCTTTGGTTCGAATCCCAGCTCCCCCTAGCTGCATGTCGAAGTGTCCTTGAGCAAGATACTGAACCCCAAATTGCTCCTGGCAGCTGGCACCTTGCATGACAGCCTCCATCATCAGTGTATGAATGGCTGTGTGTGAATGGGTGAATCTAACAAGTGTTGTAAAGCGCTTTGAGCAGTCAGTAGACTGGAAAAGCGCTATAGAGATGTAAGTCCCTTTACCATTCACCATTTACCATATCAAAGCTGTTCTGACACTGCTGTTCTCCGACACCTATTCCAACAGCTACTAATGCTATCAATGATAATAACACTTGGTTCTGCTTGATAATTCCAAATTAAAGGCTTGTTCTTTCATGAAGCAAACACCAGTAAAGCCAGTATACATTGCAGTGCCATTGCTAAAGCTGTATTTCTTTGGTCTGCAGGGGAAACAAACAGGTGTGGGAAGAAGTCTGATTTAAACCAAGGACCATTTTGCTGGGAGGAGACACAACCCTGTGCCACATTTGTAAGTGCAAATTATTGTGTCTGAATCACTAGACCATTTCAATTAACAAACATATTGACAAGATTATTCAGCCCGGTAAATTCATTAATTGAAGTTATTTGCAATTGTAAAAGTTTGTTTTCATACCAGAGGGAAATGATTAGAAATGGTTGCCTGAGTTAGTAAATGGGCTAAATGTGCAAATACTGGGGTGTTGTTCTTTTGGAGTGCCATACACAAGCAGTCAGTGTAGACAGGTAATACATATGTATAGACATGTGTATTTTTGTACATACATTAAGCGAGCTACAATAACTTTTTCAAGTAATTTGATTTACTTTCTGTTATGTTATTATGTCTTATTTACTTATCAAGTTCTTTTTTGTTATTATCATATTAATTTACCTAATGTCTTGCAGAATATATCACCCTATTAAGAGGGAAATCATGCCTCAGTGTGAACCTTAATCCATTTGTCAGTGATGATGATTAAATAAAGAAGAGAGAAAAAAAGTAATCGTCTGGGGTAGCTGTTACTTGTAAGCTGCACAAACTTCATAAAGAAAAGTTTTTAAGCACTTGGAGGCAATGGTTTCATCCGAGGACCGGCACAATTGTAACAATGTTTTTTCTCAAACTATAGCTAAGGAAATATACTCTTACTCCCATCCTAATTAAGCCTTTAGCTATCCACAAAAATACAATTGGACATAATTTTAACACTATGTCTGGAAATATATACAAACATATATCATTTGCTTGCAGATTTGCATTACATAGAAAAGATAACTTTTGGCCTTGTGCCCTTCTAGTTATCCATTTTTCAGATTTGTTGAAAAACTGCTTATATATTGTAAACACGGCAGCTTAATGAGGTTTACATAGAGTATACTCTATCAGGTTTTAAAATGAGGCCAGTTGGCAACATTTGACATTTTTTTCAACAATGTTTTGGACACATTTTTTTTTTTTTGGTTTTTTTCATTGGAACAATGAAGACAGCCCTGAAAGAAAATGAGTGTCTAGAAATTAAATGTGTATGTATGACCATAAGATGGCAGCAGAGGACAGAAAAAAAACAAGACTTGCCAAAAAGTTGGCCTTTACACAGTTCATAAAGCACTCTATATCCTGAGGTTTTAACAGTGAGAAACTCTTACAGAAGTTAAAGTCATGACCGATCTCTGACCGAACATATCTTTTCTGTTAAGTTTAGTTTGAACCACTTGATAGACTTATGGTGGGTATTTAACTGCCTTTAGAGTCAATAGGATTTAAACCAACAAACTCTTTCATTTTGCCACCATAAGTCTATTGCAGCAGTGCTGCACATATAACCAACATAGCAGTAACAACAGTTTTCAGTTAAGAGTTTGTCTGCATGCTGCTTTTAAAGCTTATGCAGCCAGACAAAGATTTCAATTTGTGAGTAAACACTGGGTGTACTAAATGTATTTTCCTTAATTGCTAATGCGAAAGGCGCATTTATGTACTAACACATTACTAATGTGATTGAATGCCAGACATTAGTAGCTTTAGCCCTATTAATATTTAAAAGAATAGGTCAATGTTCAGGAATATTAGCCCATTTGTTCATGAGCAAACCTCTAAAATGCAGTCTGCACATCTCACCTCCAGGAAGTGATCCACTGAAATGAGTTAACAGGCACTGGAGGTGTCTGGGCAAATATAAATATCAGGCACAGGGTGAGTTACAAGGTTATGAGGTGAGGCCCTGACTAAGTGATGAGAGTTTCAAAGTGATGTGGTGTGGCTGGCTGTGACTGCTGCTGCTCTGGCTGTCGTTGTGATCCTGGAGGTTGTTGAAGCAGAGTCTCATATTCCTGCTGCTCCTCCTGCTGTTGCTGCTGTTGTTGGACTTGGCTGTGCTGCTGTAACTCTTCTTGCTCTAGTTTCTGGCAGGCAGGACAGATGTAAGGCACAGTGTAGCTGTTTGGGTCCATCCAGTAAACCCCATCTGATGGGGCATTAGATCTCGACTTGCAGCAAAAGCAACAACCATAGTAACTGAGCACGGAGTGTGAGGATGGAGGTGGAGACAAGAAAAAAAACAAGAAATGATGGTGACAAACAATGAGAGAACTCAAAGAAAAATAAAGAATGATGTGAAATGAATTAACACAAGCAGTGATGTAATGGAGGTCACATCCAGGTTAAATGTAAAGGTATGCCACATTTTTTGTGCTGACACACATATTCATATATTCAGAGGTTGGACAAAAATATTAAATAACTAAATTAGATCTGATGAAAGGAAAACTGGAAGCTGAAGGGATTACTGTGCGCTGGAATTCCTGATTAGATAAAACAACTTGCCTACTACTACATTGCCTCCTAAACCAAAACCATGACTCTTGACCAAGTCTCTGAAATCAGTGTAGCCCACTTTTGTTATGGCCTCATCCTCAAAATCCACATGGGGAGGGTTGGGAAAAGATCATACCTTTAAATGCATTAAATACTACTGCCCCACCATGGCTGGCGATGTCCCAACTTCTGATCAAATACTTTTTTGTCATCAGAATGAGGTGCCGTGCTTGAAAATGTTAAAATGTTGTCTTGAACTGTGGTCACTGGCCTACCAGCATTGACTGAGCTGAGGAGTGTGGTTTATAAACCTGCAACCTCTGTGTTGAAGGGCTTAATAATTGCTCCCACTTAAGGAGAATAGGTTTGGAATTAAACATAATGTAGTGGACCCCCCACGTGAATGTGCGTGATTAGAGTTAGGCCAGGGTGTCTGATGAGAAACAGTGAATGAAAACATAACTTAGTTTTTCTACAACAGAACTCCACTGGGCACCTTGTTTGGGGAGACAAACTCTCAGTTAATAACATCAATTTTACAGCATGAAGTCTCAAGTTCATAGATGGATAATCCTGGTGATCTCACTTTGAAACCATCAGGTTTCATCATCAGTAATAACTGACAAATTGGCTTATTACATTTAATGAAGTCAAATCTATAATTGCATCTTGGTCAAATTTTTAACAAATTATTTTTCTTCAGTTTAATTGTGCTTTCATCAGCTGTAATTTGTCATTTATATTTTTGGAGAGTTCTTCACTTTATCAACATTTATCCATCCTTACGCCGTATCTTAGAGGCAGACCCTTAGCCATGGTGTGTTTAAACAGATTTCCTTGTCACTATGATCTCCATTACTTCACTGAATGAATGAATTACATGAATGCGATGTGATGACAGAAACAAAACACAGGCAGGGACACCCAGTAAGAACATGTGAGTTACCATGCTAAGTATGTCATGGAGATTATAAAGACGAGCAGAACAAATGCTCCTGCTGCTACTCCATACACCCAGGTCTTCAGCTTCCCATCTGCACAGAGAAGCACACAACACACACACATACTATTAATACACTTTTATACATTGTAAGGATTTCTTAAAGAGATCTGAGTTATACACATAAACATTGGGTGAAAATCAGCCACATTTCTCCGCCACACTTCCACGGTGTGGAAACACCAGTTGGTCACTGAATCATTAATGGAAAACACAAAGCCCTTAACACCAGTGTACAGCACAGAAAGGAAGGAGAGGTTGAGTCTAAAATATGTTACTGCAACAAATCCTTTTTTCTGCCTTATGTCTTCTCCTTTTATGTGTTGTCTTTTTTCATTATTCCTATTTTTTCCTTCCTCTATTACCTACTTTTCAAATTCACTAACTATCAAGGATTTCAATGACCCATGGAAACCATGTCCTACTGTTCTCTCTGTTTTCTTTGTTGATGTTTTTCTGTCTTGCTCCCTTTTTGCCTTTTCTTAATTCCCAAATAACGTTGTTTTTCCATTGTCATTGTTCTTCTGTGTCCCCCTCCATCCCCCCATCGTCCTTTTCTTTAAGGGTTTCCTATTTATGTGCCATTATCCCTTTATTCATTTTTAAGCAAGTTTTTTATTTTATCAGCACTCAAAATTGAAATCCTTCTGCCCTTCCATCATCCACCTTGCTTTCTTTTATCCTCGTTCCTTCCCTCTTTCCTTTCTGTCATAGGACATCCTTCATCAACTCTGTTGATTAACACCCGTCTTTCCAATCCTCCTTATTTCCCTTCATAATCAATAATTTTGTGCTCTCAGCAATCACACAGATTTCCTCCAAAAAATACACCCTTCTACTTTGACCATATCTTAATTTTGGTACATCATACTGATACTGTTTTGGTATGTGTCTTACAAATCCACAGTCACTATGAAAAAGCTGTCAGATGTCATGACTATTCACCTGGGCCAAAGGGCTGCAGGAACCAGGTGCGTCCCGCCCTTCCAGGTGAGCTGGCTTCAGGCTGTATGGGGCTGAAAGCTCGGATGGTCTTGACATCTGCCTTGTTGTCGCCTGCCGTGGGGATCTCCAGCACCGGGATGACCGTACACTGATCCAGCAGTCCGTCAGATGTCATCACCTCAGTGTAGCCCTCCTCGCAGCCACACACTCCCGCCTGACACAGGAAATAGAAAACAAGGATTAAACACATTGACCGGGACAAATCAGCATTATACTTCTTTTTGCAGCCACCAGAAACTTAAACTTTTTGTAAAACTTTTCAACTTGGTATGCTTAAAGATTAAGGCCTTTTAGATTAAATATCTTTGGCTTGGAAAGCAGCTATACGGATTTGTCACTAGTTGTGTTAGTCTATGTGATGTGAGTCTAACTAAAATGTGAATATTCCCTTCTTGAACTCCATTTGATTCACGACAATTCATCCTGAGGGGAGCATGTAAGTATGTGCTAAATTTCATGGTTATCTATTCAAGAGTTATTGAGACATCAATCCGAAGCATGGTGGACTGAACAACTGTAATACACTAACATCACTACAACCACAATGCTCAGTGGCGACTACAAAAAAACGCAGGGTTTTCATCATGACCACTAAAGTTTTGTGCAACCTGAGTGATGGTCTGTGAAAAAATACAAAATAAACATGAAGAAGAAACCAAAACACATAGGGTAAATAAACAAGAATGGATGAAGAGAAACCACCGGGGGGAAGAGAAGATTACGAAGAAAATCTTAAGTAACTTGTTGACGATCAATCAGCTCTGGATCGTGTAAACCTCTGATGATTATCATCTATAAATCTTCCTACTCCTGCTTTAAAATCAATTAATCAATCTTTTCAGAACAATGAAGAAGGATTTGAGCGATCCTTTACAGTCTAGCACTGACCCTTTCAAAGGGTCCAAGGTATAAGTCTCTGCTTAAGGCCTGTGCCGATGTCTATTTGGGTTGACTGTCCTCAGCTGCCTTTCCAAATAGCTCTCTATTTTGAAAAGC
The DNA here is from genome assembly GCA_963678695.2 of Diplodus puntazzo. NCBI lineage: Eukaryota > Metazoa > Chordata > Actinopteri > Spariformes > Sparidae > Diplodus > Diplodus puntazzo. The sequence goes on from OZ023169.1 coordinate 17,107,683, forward strand.
AATAAATGTACATTGCCTTTACAGAGGTTTTACATAGGTCCATATTAGACCTCTTTGAATGGAACTGGCATGGATTCTGTGCCAACTCAAGGTCTAATGTCTCAAATCTCAAGAAATTCATGAAGAAATCATCACAAGAGTCAAGTTGTAAAGAATAATGCTTTTCAATTGCCATATCGCCAGCATTGCAACTAATATTACGCTGCTATGATGTCAAAGCCTTGGAAATCACATTGGTGTTTTTTCTGGAAAATCATAATTAATGTTGCTCCAAGACTATTATTCTAAGTTTCAAAACAGGGAGAAAGTCAATTTCTGGTGCACACTGTTGTGGCTGAAAGAGTTAAGTGTATACCTCACACTCAGGAGACTGGGGTTTGTGTCCTATTTGAAACATACTGTTTAACTCTTTATGTACTATTTTTACACTGAGATCATGTGTTCTTTCCCTTTTTTTCAGCTTTCTGTTGCTGCTTGGCTAGATTCAGGGAACAGCCATACTTGGTTAGATTTAGGCAACAGAAATGCTTGGTTAGGTTTAGGCAAAAACAATCTGTGCTTTGTAAGGTTTAAGGTTAGGGCTAGTCACAAAGCTATAACATTACAAAAATGTGGTTGGTCAGTTGCAATGATGGTCCTCGAGCAACATAAATTATGATGCTTCAGAAACATCACCAACAGGGTGATATCAGATAGTGCTTAGAGTCACTCTCTTATCCTCTAGGATTGATTGGTTTTTCATAAAGAGCCCCTGATCTGCAGATGAAAAAAGTTCAAAGCGGTGTAGAGGCTGGTTATGTTAATGCTGAAAAGCTATGACTAATCCTTACAATCTCATTATAAAATCCACTCAGTATCTGATGCTGCTGTCTGCTTTGTCAGAGAGGGTGTGCATTTGATTGTGTAGGGTTTGTGTGTGTGTGTGTGTGTGCAAGAACGCCACCCCTCCTCCACGTCTTCCTCTCATCCCTGACTCTATTCATCACCCTGCAGGGGGTGCCCCGCTCTTTAACAATCTCTGGAGGATAATCAGCCTCAGAATCCCTGCCATACAAACAGCAGCGCACGTATGTACAACAGCATCCACAGTGGAAATGAGGAAATAATCATTTAGTTCTCCTTAGTGGCAAACAAAGGAAAAGAAGTGTGGTTCAGCACTGTGTTATCACTTTACACGGTTGTGAGGGTGCTGCTATAATGTGCATACAAACAGCGTAGAAACTTACTCGAACTGCCCTCATCCTCAAGACATCTCTTGCTTCCTTCGAGCAACCACATCTCTGAATCATGCAACCGCAGGCTAAAACCGACACAATTAATCTTCTGTTCTTTGGTGTGCAGTGCCTGATGTCTTATTTTGCACTGTAAAAACCCCATACTTAAAATATAGGGGAAAATACAGTCAGTATAGTGTGTAAAACAGCAGCAGCTGTTCTTTAACTGGCAATGTTTTGGTCCAGGTGTGTTAAGAGAGGCTACAGGTAAAGCTTAACAACAGGTGCCAACACCAGGAGATTCATATTAATGTGTTTTCTTTCCTCTATGTTTTTTTCTCTCTCTTTTTTAGTATGTTTTTTCTGTTTTCTTATAGCTATCCCAACAGGGATTCTGGGGCTCCGTCTGGCATTCAGCATACCCTCTCTGAACCATGCTGGAGGTCTAGAGACATAGCTCCTGGGCTCCAAACTTCTGACTTCTTAGATGATTGATAGAAGTTGTGTATACATTTCTGTGTTTTTAATGGGAAATGTACTATATTTTGCACAGTTGTAGCTGTGTTAGGACAGTATAGGCAAAAATACATGCAGTTGCTAGTAGTTGTATGTGAAAATCAACATTGGTTGTTTTGTTAAATTCCTTTAAGGCTACAGAACTAGCGACCAAAATCAAATCAGTTTTGCTGAGACTCGCAGGGGTGACTCTTGGTCAAAAGACAAGGGTCCAGTATGGTTAAGTATACAGTATGTTAGATATAACGTCATGTGGTTGCAAACACTCAGGCATTGATCAAAGAGCTTAACTGAAAATACCATCCAGGACAGCAGAGCAGCACTGTGGATGCTGCATTTATCATCACTCGATCCAAAACTCACCTCTGTGCACAGGGAGCGTGGCTTGGTGCATGGCGGGTCACAAGATCGGTCAGACATCGGCTTGGCTGAAACCGGGCATCCACCTGCGAAAAGATCAGAACTTAGCATTTCTATCACTATGAGGAGAGAGACGCAGTGTCTGACAGAGGTTGATTGTAGTCAACCAATAACAATATTAGAGTCTTAAAAAAAAAATCCATGAACAGGAAAAATTTCCAAACTGTTTCCCACACACTCCTTCAGTAGCTGGAGGCGGTGAGTGTTACAACCAGCTGCAGCCGTCTTTTGTCTATCTGTAAACAACACTCAATTCATCTCAATGTGTAGTGATGCTGCAACAATTTGATAATTAGCACATTTTAAAAAGCTCTAAAAATTCCACTCCAATCCCCCAATTTTATTCATCCTTTGGCAGACACAGTGCATGAAGGCTGAGAGTATACAGACCAGTAGTGATTGAACACCCATTAAGGAGACATGAGTAATTCTTGGTTTGACACAATAGCCTATTATGCAGTACCATTACCTACATGTGGTAACACACAAATGCAACAGAGTGACTAAAACATCTATTAGCCTATATCTATGCTGGCCTGTTCACCACTATGTTCGTCACTGAAGGATAATAATGACCTTCAGGTTTTAGATTTGCTCTTAGAATAAAAACTTCTTTTAATAAAAATCACAATTGCACTGCAGTCTCTTTGTATATCTTCCCAAAGACTTGTGAGACTTTTGATAACACTTTTTTAACAAGCTGCTTTTCAGTAGTTTGATGATAAATTCCATTTTGTTTAAATCACATCTTTCTGCCAGAGCCCAGACTGCCTCAATGGCCTCAAATCAAGTTCTCTACTGGGAAACAATGGTATTAAACAAGGAACATTAATAGGCCCACAACTATTCACTCCATACATAAATATAATTCATGTTACAACTCAGCGCTATAGATTTTTATGGTGAAGGCTCCATAACAGTGATATTGTCCTATTATTCCAATGAAATAAAGTGCCTGGAGGCAAAGGCAAGAGCTTTGCTTTCACCACTCTAGAGAAAATCAGTACATCCACAAAACAAAGGAAAGATACTAAAGGCAGATCTAGATGTTTAAAAATGTCATTCCACTCCAGCCTATGAAATCCATATTATTTAATTCAGTCACTTGGTAACTGGATTCATCTAAGGTTTGCTGAGTTGTAGACTATATAGTCTATGGAGAGTGTATTCCCACTTGGAATAAAATAAGATGGATAATGTAGACAGATGGAAAAATGATATTGATCCAACCAGCAGACAGTCAGTGAAAACACGTCTGCAAAAACATGGTAATCTATCAGAGCTTCTTGAATATTTATTAGATGGCACACTCAGGGAGAGCGCTTAGGATGAATATTCATGAGGGGAACACCCTGCTTCTGAGGAAACATTTACAAAAAGGAAAGAGAAGCAGTGTGCCAATCAGAACAGCCGCATTTAGGCACACCATCTGGATTAGTGGGGGCACCGACACTTCCGATTCACTTTAACTTTGACTGACTGTTATATGCTCACCTAGCCCAGAAATATGATATGGCCCAAGGCTTGTATTAAGCAGGACCAGTAAATAAAAGCAAATGCCATGGCAAGTGAAAGCCATTCTCCCAGAAAGTACTTCTTCAAAATGTATACCGGAGGAGGTTTGATGACTTTGTGGAACCAGGGAACAAAGATATCTGCACTGAGCCTAACCCTGACATGTGGCACTGCTACAGATTAAGCCTCATTTGGCTCCAGTTTCTTGGAATTTTTTTGCTGTCAAGAAATTCTTAGCTATCGTGGATTCCCACATTATTGAGGAGACAGTTTTAGGTAACCTAATTACCATTATCACCTTGCCATGCACAGCGCAAGACATCCAGTGTCAGAGCTGTACAGTGGAATCTAAATTAATTCAGGTCACACCCATAGCATTTGACTTGAGTCAAGACTACAGTTACAACAAACTTGAATCTCTCTTCCCAACCAAAAGCTATTGGACTGCCAGCCGACTTCCAGCCAGTTCCCAGTCCATTTCCAGCAACTGGGAGACCCCCCAACCTCCTGTGGGTGTGCCTAGATTCCACTGTAAACATGCCCATTCATTCAATTGTAGGTTGTTGCCATGATATGTTGCTTCCCTCATAAAAACATATTCAGGATAAATACTTTGTAAATCTCAAACTTATTCTTCTACTCCACTTCATCTCAGAGGAAAACATTATACTTTTATACCAATAGATTTAATTAATAATTAACCTTAGGTTCACTTTTGTGGTATTTTTTTATGAAAAAGTACTTCACCAGAAAGATTGCCCTTGCCTAAAACTGTGCTGTTTATAAAGTAGAAAGACACTCTTATATTCTTATACAATATTTTCTAAATTGTTGCTACATGATCAGAGAAAGTGGAGAATAAGGGCCTGTGTTGTTGTTGAAAAGATAGAAAACCTATAAGAACTATGTACGATGCACTTCACTGGAACAATACAACAACAACACATTCCCGCTGATACATGACATAATGTGAGTTGGGTTGGGCTTGACTCTCGCTGGACTTTATAAGGTAATCGAAAACACATCCAGGTAGGCCAGATGTGAAAGATAATCTAGCATCTAAAGCCGGTTAGCAAATATGTTTATCTCAACATAATACGCGAGTGTGTTGGTGGAATATCTTGAAAAGGTAAGTGTTTGCTTGGATATCCCACGATCAGTAGAGCATTCAAGTCCAAAATACACTGAAAATTATCAATATAATCATCTTTAAAATTCACAACATTTCACCTCGGAAATTCTGCTTTAATCCATACTTGTGGGCATTTAGCCTTTCAAAACATTTTCAGTGCTGCGCGGCTTTCCACACCCGTGCACCTGGCGGGGTGGTCTGGCAGCAATCTAAAAGCACCATAAATTACATTTTTGTAACTACAACAGCAAACAACTGTTTTAGCTCTTACACCATAATAGTTTGTCACATATAAAGTTTTTTATTACTGTTAAATCATTAATTTACACACTCAATCATAACATCAAAAACTGTAGGCCCATGATAAAGTAAGATTTCTCATGCAGCAAACCACCACTTCAGCTTCCATAATCACTGTTCCTCCTGGTGGATAGGTGATCCATTACAAATTATTTCCACACATGGCACTTAGGGGCATGACAAGTCGCCCCCGAGTTCACTATGTCATGGTGGGGGATCTCATTCCAGACAAGAACTCTGCCAGGTCCCAGCAGGGACATGCTACTGATTGGCCAGGGCCCTGCACTGGGCCACACAAGCTGAGCACACATTCATGAGCAATGGGTCTGATTTCACATGGATAGATTTGACTTGGATCCAACAAATTGTCTGACTGTCAACATCTCATTGTATTGTTAGTAAAAAACTGTCTAGTTCTTCATTCTTGTGTTGAGCTACCTGGATGAATCTGTCAAAGCAAAGAGAAAAAAAACATTCAAGAGATAAATGTAAAATAGCATTTAACTTAAAACATTCAATATGGGATTGTGCAAAAGTTATTGGAGGGATCAGTTAAGGGGGAGGAGTTTTCTGTTTTGTTTTTGCTAAATTAAGGATAGTCCAAGTTTTCTGAGGAACAGGAGAATCTGAGATCTCATAGCAGCTTAGGCTCTGGCAGCTGTGCCACTCTCTACTCTTATCAACATGGGAGTGGACAAATATGCTTACTTTATGCAAATGTATGTTTTGGATTATTGCAACAATCCAAAACAATGACAAATACTGTCCAGAATATTCTCCAGAATAACTTCAAAGGTACTGCATGCTCAAACAATATGCTGAAAGCATAACATGGCAACCTCAAGCCCAACAAGCAACAACTGATGGGCATATTGACCTGACTGTAAAATTCCTTAGTAATCCTAACACAATGAAGTATCCAACTTTACACTTGTAAAGGTTAGCTAAACAATGTTAATCAGCCTGCAAGCTGTAGTTACTCATTTGGCTACCAGTTACCTGGTAAAGCTATGAACAACGTCAGGCCTGTGGCTCTCACCTCTCTCGTGATGAAAGGTATGGAGAGGGTCATACAGAAACACATCATCACAGTATGTGAGCCACTGATGGACCCTCTTCAGTTTGCGTACCGTGCAGGCAGAGGGGTTGATGATGCCAAAACACTCATCATGGACACAGTACACAAACACCTGGAACACCACAGCCAGACTACTGTTTGCAGACTTCTCCTTCGCATTCAACACCCTACAGCCAAACATCCTGGCAGAGAAACTCTCCTCTCGCTTCCACCTGGACGACCAGCTGATCCTGTGGATTACAGACTTCATGCCAACAGATCGCACAGGGTGCTGGTCAATAACACGTTCCATGACGTCTCAGTCTCCTCTACAGTCTGCTTTAAAATCATTGGCCTGCCGGTCAGAGCACTTTCCACTGCGTGCGAGCAGCAAACACTGAGGACAGTGTGCAGGATCCTTCAGGATCCTGAGTGGATCCCCTCGGGACGGCGCCGCTGCCTGGGCTGCAGGACACAGAGGAGGGGAGCAACCTGTGTTTCCAGGGCTGTTCAGCTCAAGTGGTATTTGAGACTCGACTTACTCCTGTGGTACCTCAATCCACATCGACAGTAAATGTTAATAACTTTGTTCTTGTTGGAACCATCTGGCAGGGCTTTGAAGCTGAACTGGCCATTCAAAAAAAACCTTTTCTTTATCCATTTCTGCTCAGGGAGGTTTGTTTCTGCTTGAAATCAACAACTTTACTGCTGCATGGCTTCCTGATTTTCCAAACTACGGGGTGGGCTGAGGGTCATAATGTTAATCACGTCAGAAACATGCATGGTACAAAGAGGAATTTGCATTAGGGTATTATTATCGTGATACCTTTGCCAGCCCTAATTATACTCATATTTCATCATATAGACAAAACAAAATTACAACTTCAAACCATATACTAAACACACATTCAAAAACAAAACAAAACTAAACTCAACCACAGAAAGCCAGACCAGAAATATATACACCAACGATTTAGCCTAAACAGAACTTATGGCAAAGAATGGCCCAGCCAGATATCACAAAGCAGGGATTTCCTCTAAAATCGGGAGAGTTAAAATGTCTATTAATTGGGCCCCAATGTTTTCACAAAAACTTATGTGTAAAATTGTTTTGTATCTTTGATTTGGTGAGTATGCAAAAATTAGTGTACCATTTACAGATTTATTCTAAATGAAAAACTGATCATTGCTAAATCAATACTGCCTTGCTGTGGTAGTTGATGTCATTGGTGTTACCGGTATTCAGGCATACATCAGTTACATTACTTGCACACCGAGGATATGAATCTCTGTATTGTTTGCATTGAACCTGATTCTCGACTGCCCTACTCTGAGTGCATCCAACAGGCTGTCACATTCTTTTAAGGCTGTTAAAGCTAGTTAAATCTGTACCTTCATCCAATGTGCTGAAGATATTTGGTGACAATTTATGTCTGATTTTGGTGATAAACTGTGCCAGTTGACTATGATTGTTAGGACACAACACTGCTCCTCATCCTGAGCACTCCTGTAAGAAGGGTGACGTTTAACCTGCTGGACTACAAAAAGAATGTGTAACACTAAAAAGCATTCTACACTGTAACTATCAACACATTTTGTTATGCTTACCAGTGACATTTAGTCCATCAAAGCGCTGACACCAGACTTGGCGAGATGAACCCCTCCATGGTCCCGTCCTCCACTTGTATTCAAAACACTGGCCCTCTACGGGAAGAACAAAAATGTAATCACAATGCTTATGTTGTAAGTATAACAGCTGTGCTCCTGCAATATATCAGTTCAGTATCACATAAATTCCAGTGGGACTCTGCCAAACTGACCTGTACATGGCCGAGCCTCCAGCTCCTGTTCTGGACACTGCAACAGGTTCTCTGGATCCTGGGCCACAACAGCTCGGGATCGGACCTGGACTGAGCCGAAACCCAGGTCATCCCCGCCCACACAGCTTAGTTGGCATGGACTCCAAACAGTCCAGTCTGTCAGGTAGCACTCTCCTATAAAACATAAATGGAGTTCAGCAACCAAAACTAAGCATCATTGTGCTACATTCAAGTTAGCACAATGACTATGCTAGACAGGTTGTCTATCAGATTGTGATAGACAAAGGTCAATAGAACACACTAAAGGGAAGTCAAAATCAAACAACTACTCTAAGATATTTTCCCACCAAAATCCTGACCCACTTTTGATTATAATTATAGGCCCAGACACATGATATCATTCTCTATTAAATAGATCACGTGTCTTCTGCACATTTATACACATTCAATTAATCATGAAACCGCCCATCTCAAAAAAAAAGAATGATGGGTATTAAGATTAGAAGTGTATAATTACATTTTCTGTCTCATTTCTATTAAATAAGTTTCCGAGTGAATGGTTTTGTTTTTAGAAGTTAGAACTGACACAAACCAGGAACCAGATCGGAGAGTCCTCCTTTGACCTTTTGGTCCCCACTGAACCATTTAAAGCAACATTAAATATATTAAATATTTTGATAGTAATAAGAAGAAGGGTGCCTCTATTATTCCCACTCTTCCTCCCCAAACGCCTGTTCTTGCATAATGTTACTTGTGTGAACAGGTTCCAGCTCCTGTAAGAAGTGCATAAATATTTCAGAGAAAATTGATCATATTTATTGTGAAAATATTTTCAGTTTTTCCCTCTGCTGTCCTCTGGCTGCTCTGCTTTTACTCTCTGTGATTTACAATGTTTGCAACTGGACAGCTTGAATTGAAGTAGCTGTCAACTGTTGTTTACCGTAGCTGCTGTGAGCTCGTTTCCTTAGTTAGTTGTACAGCTCAGTGAGCAGGTGACGAAACCGGGCTTAGCAGCCTCTACCTAAATTGTGACAGAAGTGAAATTTTGGCTACTTTTGCGATTTCGTGAGTGCCAGCAGGTCACTAATTTGATTCCCCTGGTCTGCATGCTGAAATGACCTTGGGTAAGATACTGAACCTCAAACTGATATGCTGGTCGGCACCTTGCATGCCAGCCGCCGCCATCAGTATATGAATATATGTATGAATTACTTTAAGTCTCTTAGCACAAAAGCGTCTGATAAATGCCGTAAATGTCATGTTAATTGCAGTGGGAAACTGAACGGGGGTCAAATTGCAAAAAAAATTGAAATTATTGCATAATTTTGTGTAACTTGATTAAAGGGCTGATTGCACCCAATCACAATGAAAACTTGAGCATTCGCTGTAACATGTGCAGGTATGCTTGAACAAATATTGTACACTACACTACGCTACTGTAGCTAAAGCCACAGTTTCATTTTCTCAGAAACTTGCATGAAACTGAATGCCTTTCACAGAGGGACAACTGCAGACTGCTGCCACAGGCATTCATTATCAGCTTTGTGAGAGCTGCTCGAATTGCCCGTCTCCCTCTTCCTACCTGTTAACATCAGTGCTGCATTGTGTGACGCACTTTGGAGCTCTTGAAGCTCATTCAATCAAACACACTCAACAGTAATTGCTTCCAACTGGAAGGTCTTTGTCATCGCTGTCAAAGCCTGGACTAAACAAAATTGACGGTAGTTTGCGTCAGTGCCTTCTTTTTCTTCTTTCTTAAAAATGCTTTGGGTTACCCTGTCTGACCTTTTGATTGCTGTTAGACTTATCTTTACCCGTGTTGCAAATTAACTGGATGACTATTCTCCATGAGTGCAATTTAATTGTTGCTCCAGTGCCTACATTTTGATCATTTCAAAATATATTTGAAAATAAGCATGGCTTGTTTGGTTGTTTGGTGTGAGGATTATTGCAGGGATCATTCTGTACCTGTAAACTTTTTTTTCTGCTAGTATTTCACTGGGCCAGCCTTTCTCCCTACTGTCAGAATCTGTTTTGTCTTCTCACCTGGACATGGAGCAGTACAGGGTTCCTGCAGAATCATGTGTGTATCTCCGTCTACTGAGGGCTCCAGGTCTCCACACAGCTCGTCATCCACCAGGCTGCTATCCTGCTCACCAGAACCATCCGACACAAAGCACGAGACATTCCTAAAGTGCAGACCTTCTCCACACCTCGCCCCCTGAGAGAACAGAAAACAAGTATATGTATGGGTCAATGCTAGCCTTTATATTTAGTAAAGGTGTGAATCTTCACTGGCCTCACGATTCGACTGAATTCAGCTGTCAATGATTCCAATATAAAAATGATTGCAGGTATGATATGCAAGTGCCTACTTTTTGAAAGTCCTTCCAATAGTCAGACTACAGCAGTCTACGAGAAAAAACTGCATCTTTTCAATTCATAAACATTACAAAAACAAAACATTTATCCATCTGCAGTGCCTTTCACGTTTGTTGTAATCTCCAATAATATTGTTTTCACATGGCAGCTTTAAGATAAGGCATTTATTGACTCTGCCGTTCCCACCTCCCTCAGAGTTGGACTGCAAAGTTGATAGTGCCTCCTCAGATCTTGGCTGATTAGCTCGGCTTGCTGAAACGCACGCAAACAGATTTTAAAGGAGAAATTTAAAAGTCTCTCTAGGCAGGCAGTGGCCTTAACTGTTTTAGATTTTATTTATCTATTTATTCTTAATAATATAAGTAAGTGTTTCAGTATTGTAGAGAAGCTTGGAGAATCTATGGTCAAATTTGAAGCAGTCTCCCGGCAGACGATAGGATGGAGGATTACTGACCTCAGTCTTGCACTCAGACCAGCTGCTGTATCTCCAGCTGTAACAGGGCTTCACCAGGCAGGGCTTCCACTGCTCCATCTGGGATGGACATGGCCTCCCGTCGCCCTGGGGTGCCTGGATTACTGTCCGCCTCCTCCACAGCTTGCCTGCAGAAAGGCAGATAAAAAAAGAGGAAAAAAATGAAAAATGTATTCATGAGGACTGGAATGCTGAATTTGACCTGTCCATAGTTCAAGCCTTGTTAAGATCAGGAACACAGTCAGGTTAGAGCAGTGAGAAGAATGTGGATGTGTAAAAGGATTTGAATGTTATATTTTCTGTCAAGGTGACCTCCAGGCTTTTCACCACTGGAGATTGTCAAATATAAGCTGGCTGGCTCAAATGCTAATAAAGGACTAGTAAAAACACTAAGGGATGAAAAATCCCCCTGGCTCAGACAGTAAATTCAGCACAATAAAAAAGTCCATAGCAAAATCTAACAAGAGCGTCAAAGGCACCAAACTTTAAATTACACAATAAGACCACTTTACTGGAGGCATGTGTATTTGCAATTCCGTATTTGTGCATGTAGTGTGTGCAATAATTATTCTGTAAACACTATTCAGTTGTAAAAAAATATTGGCCAATTCAAATCTTAAATCCATACATCCTCAATCAGCGCTCTGACATTATCACATTACCTGCCCTGCAGCATGGCAGAGAGGTGTACTTACTGATCCAGTCATCATAAGTGATGGTAGAAAATTCAAGATTAAATCAAATACAGATGAAGCTTCTTAAAACTTCCCGTTCCATGACTGGGTCCTAATGGGTCTGTGATGGGCCTGTGCTGAGACCCAGAGGAGTCTGTAAATGGAAGAAAACTCCCTGTGATGATGTAGTGAACACAGGGCAGTATTTGATGTGTGTAAGAGAATGTGATTCCCACACAAAGCATGTTTAATAATCATTAGGCTACCATATGATGAGGTCATCAATAATAGGCTTTTGCTTTTCATTTTTCAACAGTACTGCATCAAAGTGAAAGTAATATGGCTGGGGAATTTGTGATTTAACAGGATGAAAAAAACTGTGTGCAGCAGTCATCTGAGCGGCTGACTCTATCTTCAGTGGTGCTGTGACAAACTATTATAGTGTCAGAGCCATTTTCTTGTTTTTCATTGCAGTTATCTAAATGTAGTGTCTCATGCTGTTAGATTACTGCTGGAACAAACTGCCAGGTGTGTGTGGAAATCCAAAAGCATAAATGTTTTTTTTTGCCACAGTGAAAATTTCGATGAATGTGGAAGGCCCATTAGAGCAACACTTTTGGTGAAGCAATGGTGAATCTAGTCCCTGTTGAGTCCGCCTTGAATGCTCCAGAGAATGTGCGATTTCCAAACTGAATAAATACTGCACATATAAACACAGAAATGCTTGAGGTTGTTATAACTAAAATACCTGCTGAAGAATAATATTTTCCACGGACAGCTTTAGGTAGGCTACTACATATCTGCAGACTTCACATGAAGTAACTTCATAGTGTTTAGGGTGACCATATTCTGACTCCCCAAAAAGAGGACGCTACTACGCAGCAAAATTTTGAGGGGTTTTCGGGTCAGGTCGAGTGTTTTTTACGTGCTTCTAACTCAGTTAACGCATATTCTGAATTCCCAAAAGACACTTAACCAGGCCTCTTGGGGAGACAGCCCCCCAAAAGAGAACATGTCCGGGTAAAAGAGGACCATATGGTCACCCTAATAGTGTTAAAAATTCCAAAAGCTGAAATGTATTGAACAAATATCGATGTAACAATTTCCAAAATCCACAACTTTTTAATTCTGCTTCAATATGTGTTTAATCAAAAAAACAAAAGGTTCACTGAGGCAAAACAAAGTTTGCTCTTGGATTTCAGCACACACCTGATAGCATGGTCTAGCAGTTATCTAACAGCTTCAGTTAATAAAAGTGTGTTCACAAACATCCTCTGCTTATCTTTGGAGGTGACAGAGGCCAAACACATTATTAGAATTACAGTGCATTTATTCAGCAGCCATCCCAACAGGTCTCCCAGCCCCCCAAACTCATCTGGCGGCCGCAGGACTGTTGAATCAATGAGAGAATTTTGTCAGCGTGCGTCTACAGACACAGAAACCATTGACAGTGTGAGAGCTGTCACGTTTGCTCTCTAAATTCAGATCAGACTGTCTAAACCTGGCTGTGCTGATAACACATAAATAAGGAATCTGTTACTATACTGCCTTTTCATGAGGAACATTTTTCAGGTAGTACTCAGCTGAAATAGAGAAAGCTCGTCGACAAGAATTCCTCGCCATTTTGTTAATGTACTATGAAAGCAGAAGCTAAAAATACTGATGAAACTGCGTGGGGGGAGAAATGTTTCACCTCTATAAAAGATCCAGAGGAGACAGAGAGGGGGAGACGAGAAAACGTAACAACATCGTCATTCCCAATGCCGCGGGAATATCTGAGAAACTCAGGAGGATCTTCAATGAACATCATATCCCAATTCACTTCAAACCTACCAACATGCTGAGGAAGACCCTTGTCCATCCACAAAATACCCAGGCATATACAGAGTAATGTAGTTTATACTGTTCAATGCAGCCAGGACTGCACATATCTGTACACTGATGAGACAAAACAACCTCTCCACAAACAAATGGCACAACACAGGAGGGTCAACTCCTCAGGTCAAGACTCTGCTGTCCACTTACATCTGAAGGAGCAAAATCATTCCTCTGAGGACAACAATGTGAACATCTGACAGATGGTTTGAAAGAGGGGTAAAGGAATCCATCTATGTCAAACTGGAATGACCGTCTTGAACGGAGGAGGTGGCCTAAGACATTACTTATCACCCACCTACAATGCAGTACTGAGTTCCCTCCCCAGACAGCTTAACAACAATTCACACCTGGGCTCACCTAGTACTAGCAACCCACATGAGGGCCGGTTGGGTAAACGACCCACAAGTGGCCATGATGAACCTGAAACTCAGAGCTCACACGTGTCCTTAACAACTCTGTAAGGATACTCCCACACAGGGTTTAAAAGCCTGTAGACTCCCCTCCAGTTAGTTAGAACTGAAGAAGCCTCTTGGATGAGGGGTCAAACACCCCGCATAATTTGGGCACGTAACGCAGTCAGTCTGAACGTTAAAATACTGCAGTGTCAATGGGCAGATGCATGGACTTTCACTGCCCTTGCATTGCTAAGGGACAATGCTAATGGAAGAATTAAAAAACATTTCCTGTCTCCATCTCAGACACCTACAACCTGTTTTCCGTGCCAGAAATATGCACTTTCTTCATCTTCCTCTCAGTTGTGGTAATTCACCATTTACTGTAGTCATCCATTGATGAGAGGGTTGATAATACACAGTAATCCACCCACGGCAGATTAGTGTCAAGTATGGCATATTCCTCGCCAAAAGATACATGACAGTCCATGAATGCTTTTCATAGCCAGTTTCTTTCAGGGGGCAGGGAATATATATATATATATATATATATATATATATATATATATATATATATATATATATATATATATATATATATATATATATATATAAAAAAGATAATAGGCTTATTACTAATTATTCTAAAATGTTAGGTGCTGAGATTAAATCAAGATGTGCTCGAGCACAACTAATGACAGCCTAAAATTGCCTATGATTGGATCCAATGTTTGCCTACAATTATGTTTTATTGGAGCTTAAAATCACAGCTTGGCTGAGTGAACAAATTAATAAAGGGGGGTTTGGTCATCAAAAAACAAAATAAATCAAAATGAAATGCCTAATAAATGCTTTTCTCACCCTTGATTTAAAAACATTAAAAAATAGTTTAGTTAAAAAGTTTGGCCATTTACTCTCCTGTACAAATCTCAAAGGAACCCTCTAATCAAAGTTAACCACCTTCAGCATCATGACTGGGTGCTTTGCAGAACATGCTTGCACCTTTTGCCCACAGAAACCAGTAATCACCATCCATTACAACTCCCATGCTTACGGTGCTCTCCTTGCAGGGGACATGGCATTGGTTGGGTTCGAGCGGTGGGTGGCAGTGATGGCCGCTGGGAAAAAGAAGGCCTGTGCCAGCTGTCACTATCAGTGTTTGATAAAAGAACACACAATACCATTTTTATCAATGCACACAGGATGGACACATCCAGGAAACAAGATGTGTTTTCACACCACCTCATTGATAACAGCACCTTGCTGCTTTCATGTATGTCCATTTGCTTGGAATAAAAAATCCAGCTCATTGCTATTCCTGGCTCCAGAACAGAAATTAGCTTCTCCGGGAAAGTACGTCCTCGCAGCCAGCCTGGAGATAAAGACAAACACATAAAGGAAAGAGAGGAGGCGTCTCTTCCTGTGGCCTACCTGCTGTTTGTCCACACAAAGAAATGAATCCTTGTTGCCTGGGGACAGATTAAGGTTACTACCATGACTAAAGCCTGTATTTGTTGCATACTATTTGCTCTTGTTGCCTCTGGCTGCTGCTCTTTTCAAGGACTCGTGAAGAGAAGAGTGCTCCCTGAGCCCCAGAGCACACACTTTAAGGACCGACAATCAATGACCTGATCCTATGGAATTACATGCATGGAGATTATTATCCCTCTCTCAGTTGGTTTAGGGTTACGGTACCATTGTTTCTCACATCATAAAGCATTTGTAGCTTCCAACATTACCTTAGGAGAGGCTGACTTTCTTTAGCACACAGCTGACGGAAGAGCACTGCCAGCCTACAGCAGTGACGGATCAACCACATTTGAGAGGGTATTAAGATATTAAAGCCTGTAGCAGTCACTGGCTTTAATGCCGGGGTTTGAGACTTAGTCTGACAGAATCAAGTCAATAGTTAAACCAGCAACTCTACAAGGGACTGACACTCATACCAACCCCCCTTTCCTACCACTAGAGTACGACCCCAAAAAATCAGCAAGCCTCAGTATACAACACATCAAGAAAGCACCAAATACAGTGCAATTCAATGATCTCCATAGTGCATTAGAAGGGCAGCGTAAAAGAATATACAGTGCAAAAACCCTCAAACAATATTTAATTCCCCACAACACTACAAGTCATTTTCTTAGTCAGACTCAGTAGCTGTCTGTGTATTCCCCAATCCCCAGTTCTAAAAAGAGTGAGGCCTCTTGACCACACCACTCACTCTCTGTGTGTCTGGTGTCACCTCCACTACTCTGTTGTTCGTGCATTTTGTATACCAGAACAGTCAGCAGTCCTCCCTCAGGGATCCCCAGTTCTACACAGAGTAAGGCCTCTTCAATCAGCCCTGTGTTTTTAGCCAGATGCTCAGGCATTACCTCCACTCCTGCAGTGAGACAAGACAGGCTCTTGGGATTAGACTACAAAGTGACGTGCTGCGGTTTTTGGAGAGAGTACATGAAGGAGAACACATGATCCGCATCAGGAGAACAGTTGATCTAGACATGAAATTGCAGACTTTTTTGGCACCAGGGGGTTGGCAGGATAGCAGTTTGGGACAAACTGATTGTACCAGCCAGACATGACTAGGAACCATTGGACAGCCTTAAAGCTGCAGTCTGGAGTTTTGAGAAAAAAATTGGATTTAGCCAGAATATTTGAATGAGCACATCTCAAGAGGGCGGGTCAAGAGGGCTCCGGACTGCCGGAGCTGGGACGGAGCTGATACGCAGCGCAGCGGACCTGGTGGGGATTGACACATAGACTAAAGTGAAACGTATCCAGTGGAAATTAAGGGTCAATTTCCACTGGATACGTCTCCGCTGCGTTGCGTCTCCGCCACGCCAGCAGAGCAGATACGTTTCACTTTAGTCTATGTGTCAACCCCCACCAGGTCCGCTGCGTCCCAGCTCCGGCAGTCCGGAGCCCCCCGGCACAGATACGCAGGACTTCTATTTCTGGCGGATGCCGGAGCACGACGCAACAATTTAGCTGAATTTAGCATGAAGCAGACAGTAAGTAAAGCGCCAAAATAACAAACAGCATCCGGTTACCTTTCAAAATAAAACACTCCGTGTTGACACGAGCACACAAATCTCAAAAAAGAGACAAACACAAGCTCTTCTGCTACTCCTTCGGTCGGGAACACTTCCTGTTGTTGTTTTTAATGACACAGACCTATAACTCCGGTTGGGAGTGATAATGTGATTATCGCGGGAACTCCTCGTCCTCCTACCGTACTGCGCCGTGGCATACTCGAACCGCAACCGGTGGGGATTGGCGGACGGCGGAGCCAAACCGGATCGGAGCTGCAATGCAGCGGACACGTATCCAGTGGAAATTAGGGGTTAGGGTGTATCAGTCTGTTGCTGAAGGAGCTGCCCAGTGCTGTGATAGTGACCTGCAGGGGTGGGACTCCTGCACCAACAGCAATGACAGCTTGTCCATCATCCTGCTCACTCCCACCACCTGCACCGGGTCAAGAGGGCATCCCAGGAAGGAGCTGGCCTTCTTGATAAGTTTATCAAGTCTCCTCCTGTCTGCAGCCGAGATGCTGCTGCTCCAGCAGACTACTCCATAGAAAATGGCGGATGCCACCACAGAGTCATAGAAAGAGGTCAGGAGTACCCCCTGCACTCCAATGGACCTGAGCTTCCTCAGCAGATAGAGTCTGCTCTGACCTTTCTTGTCTGTAGCTGCAGTGTGATCAGTCCAGTCCAGTTTATTGTTCAGGTGAACTCCCAGGTACTTGTAAGATGTCACCATCTCAATGTCTGTTCCCAGGATGTTCACCTGTGTGCAGGCTTGTCTGTGCCTACGGAAATCCACCACCAGCTCTTTGGTCTTCCCGGCATTAAGCTGGAGATGGTTCTGCTGGCACCAGTTCACAAAGTCCTACGAGAATGATTGACACTTCTCAGACACTACCCTTGGCTCTGATTGGTTGTGTTGACCCGGGAGCAGTGGACTCTTGCAAATCAAATTACAGCCACTGGGTGGAGCCACAAACAGTGGATTTTTACACAGTTGACCTGTATCTTATTCTATTGTCAGATCATAATGACAATTTTAGCAAATATAACACAAAAATAGTTATAGACTACAACTTTAAGGTTAGTAGGTACTGGGAAATTGCCTTGGTCTTGTTTGGATCCACCTTGATACCTGTTGCAGACACCTTGTGACCCATAGAGGGAGGGTTAGAAGAGGTTACAAATTTTCATGTTGATGATTAACCTGGCTTCTCTGAGTTTATGAAAGACCACCTGAAGGTCCCTGAAGTGCTGTTCCCATTCTGGAGAGAAGATAATGATATCATCAGGGTACACAAAAAAATGCTGTGTCTCATTTCTCCCAAGGTAATTTCCATCGGCCTCTGTGAGTTGCTGATGTGTTTTTGTGACCAGTCATGACGCCAAAGTGGTTGAGTTCGAATGGACATGTCAGTTTCCAGTTTCCAAGGCAAATTTTGTCCCAGCTGCTCTCATCCATTAGACACTCCATTTCTCTGGATCAGATCAAAGAACCACCGCTTTCCCTTCCACATCCAGGCTGGAGAGAGTAGGATGAGCCACTCTTTGGGTGTCAATAGCTGAATAAAAGGAAAACAGGCCCTTCCCAGGCCCTTTGAAACAATATTTTTTCCTGCTGTCACTCCTGAACCAATACAATTTCTGCCCTATATCCATTTGCAGCCCACTGAGACTCATGAAGCCCAGCACTAGGACTGCAGGAAAGGCCAAGCTCTTAGATGAGATGATGTGCTCTCTCAAAACTGAACATGCAGTCAAGGAGCTCTTTCTGTAGTGTCTTAGATGTTCCTTTAAACACAGTAGCACCCTGCAGATGTTCTTGTACTGCAGCATCTAGTGATGCTACAAAATCCACCAGTCCTCAGAAAACACCAGGATTTTCTGCTGTTGTCTGTTGTCTTTCATCATGGCCACGCATGGCTTGCTCATCAAGCTGAGCTCTATCAAACATGCCAAAACGCATAGCATTTTCCATGTGGCTCATAGCTTGTTCATGCCTTTTCACTTTTTATGCAAAGTGCTTTAAATCGGTCATACCTGACTGGGTCCATGCTGGTTTGGTTCCTGCTGTTTGATGGGAACAGCCTCATGAAAAAGACAGGGTGTACTTTTTCCTCTGTCTTGTGCTTGTTGTATTATTATGATGTCCGGCTGGGTGGGTCCCACCTCTTTCACCTCTCAATCAGCGACTTAACTGAACTTCTCCATTCTGATCTATACTCTGCATCCCACTCATACAAGGCTCCTACAGCTTTCTACAAACTTCTACATCATCTGCTCCTACATCGGTTCCTTCTCCCGCTGTTTATCACAGCCTTGAGAAGGTGAAAGTCAGCGCACAGCAGGCTCCTATCGCTTGTATTACAGCGAGTGAAGTGTGCACGTACAACTTGTACAACGAGGAACTATTGCTGAAGACCTTTGTGCAAAAGTGCCAGAAATATGTGATCTCTCAGTAACTTTACACAATTTAGAACATTTTTAATCTACGTTTTTATTGCAGATTATACATGTTATTCACTAAGCGTTTACTATTTAGATTGCTGATTTAAATATATATAGTCTTATTCAATGAAGGTCTATATGATTTTTCTACATATATGACTGGTGGGGTGACTCCCAAGTATCCACATTGACAACCCCCAACCCCCTTCCCCACCACCAGAGTACACCACAAAAATGTCAGCAAGCCTCCGTACACAACACAGCAAGAAAGCACTGTATTTATCTTACTGTGAGCTATGAATTTAAGACTTCAGTTGAATTTAAGAGTTAAAAGTCACTTTTCAGGCCGTGTATTGTGCTGTGTTGTTCTGAAAGAGCTTTGTCAAATAACCCCAAAGATGTCATCTTAGATTTTGATCAAATCACAATTGTCCTCAGTGGATGAAATATTGGAATTATAGATGTCAAAATTTCCAATTTTTGACCACCTTAGTACCAAACTAAATTGCTGGAATACTCTTGAACGCTTTTGACTACTGTTTCCTGCAAAGACTATAACAGTGTCTTCTTATCAAACCAGACAATGATCAGCTGTTCCAGATATGTAAAGGATTCCAATGAAACACAACAGCTGCAAACATTAGGTCCCATGAACTGGCAAATAACTCATTCACTAAATTGATTGGAGTTGTGTCATCCTGCATCGTGAACGTGCCCCGGAGAAAATCAATCATGTTAACCGAGCAACTTAGCCAAGACTGTGCTGTAAGATGACGTGTTCTGCATCAAACCATGATGGGAAATGGTCGTTATCATCAGAGAGTAACACAGTTGACTTTATCTAGCGTCACACAGAATAAAATCACCCTGTGGTTACATATATTGTATTTTCACCTGCATGACATTGCGTCAGAGTTGGACACAAACTGAAACCCACATTTTCAGGAGATGCAGAGGCATTAATTTGTTCTGAGACACTTCAATATTAACCTTATCAAAAGTTGGTTACAGTGGCATGGAAACACATGACTAGAACTATAAGCACATCACAGTACCTGCCAGCCCACAGGTATGGGTGCACTCGGACCATGGTGACCAGTCAGACAGTTGGCAGTTGACGGGACATTCCACCACACAGGAAGCATTCATCTGCCACTTCCTCTCTAGGCCCAGCTGCAAGAGAAAAGAGGGTGCTATTTAGTCAGTATTCTTAAAGAAAAGTATTGGAGGGCTTTAACAGGAAATGCTACACTACCCACCTCTTTGCAGAACTTGAGGTCAACAGATTTGCCATCGCTCCGCACACAGTCCAGCATGCGTGTTTTGATGCCATTTCCACACACTGCTCTGTCACTGAGTTGACAGGTGCTCCAATCTGCAGGGAGATTTCATCAGCAAGAACAACATACAGAGTCACTCAACCTCACGCACCAACAACATTAATGAATTATTCATTGGACTCCTGTAACTTCTACTGCCTCTGATAATTGCAAGTAGTAAACACTCGCTCTCAGTCTCACCGGTGATGTTGTAGGAATAATGGAAGCAATTGCTGTTGAGTTTGCATGGCTCTGTCTCTTTAGTCGGAGGACATTCCTTCTCTTCTCCAGGCTGGCGAAGTGGGTAAGAACTCCTCTCCCGTGTAGTGTTCCCATTGCAGGGCTAAAAAACAGAGCAGAGCAGAAAAAGGAACCGTGACTTATTCATCCATACTGTTATAACATCAGCACAAATGACAGCCTGTGTTAATGTCCTATTTAAAATAGGGAAATAACATTTCACCTAGAATTCTACTTGTCCTGCTGTGTGCCCGGTCATGATGCTGTGGAGTTTAAAGTGTTTAATGACATGTCTGCATAGCAATGCCAAACAACAGCAAGCTCTGCTGAAGCTTGATAAATGACCCATTCTTTTGACTCAGGTGTGTGGGGGCTGGGGAACATCTAAGACAAGCATGCCAACTGTGGGTCAGGGGTAGCGCCAGTGTCTTGTTATCGGAAGGTCGCTGGTTTGATTCCCCTGGTCTCCATGTTGAAGTGTCCTTGGGCAAGATACTGAACCCCAAACTGCTCCTGATGTGCTGGTCGGCACCTTGCATGGCAGCCACCACCATCAGTGTATGAACGTATGTATGAATTACTGTAAGTCACTTTAGACAAAAGCATCTGATAAATGCCCTAAAATGTAAATGGCAAGGGCAAGTTATTTCACTGTGAAAATGAAATAAGGCAAGGCAAAACAAAGAGAAAAAAATGTGACAAGGAACATCTTGCCCTTACCTTGACAGTACAATGGTTGGTAATGATGAAATACCACATTGTGTTGTGTGTCCAAACATAACAGAAATTAAGAAAAAGGTCAAATGTCCAGGACCACAAAATTGCTGTAAATTTAGTAAGCTGCCTGCCGGATTTCAATTAAATCTTGAATGAATTTCTGCCTGTTTGATCACCAAATAAAAGCAACAGATGGCTTGGGTAAATTAATGAAATGAATGATGGCTACTGGTGAAGATGCTCTTCATATACTGTGATGATACTGTCCCTGGTTTGATTTCTGGCTAGGTACTTTTGTTGCATTTCGATGGCCATCTCACTGTTCTTGTTTCCTGTCATCTATCCATGAGAGGCAAAATTGCCTAAAAAATACTCACAGTCTGATGACTCTCTATGTCTTTTGCAAACATAAAGCACTGATGATGCATCATTCTTACCAGTGGACATGGGCTCCAAGCTCCCCAGTCTGATAACACACAGTCCTCAGGACAGGGCAGCTGGCTGTTGCGGGCCCCCAGAGGCATATCTTCTGGATCACACAGGTAGTCCTCCACCTGCTCAGAGGGCCCATCTATGGTGTTCAGCATACATCTGGAGAAACAGGGGTTGCGATTATTGACCATTATTGACCAATACTCTCTATTTATGGACGAAGAATGCCGCAAGTGAGCAAACAGGATTTAAACCAAAGTCCTAATTTAACGTTCCGTCATTCAGTTCTTGTTATTTATTTTATTAGTTATGCATATGATAGGGACAGATACCATATACATAGACAAACTGAAAAAAGTTGTCCAATGGAAGTATCACAGTTTAAGTAGAGGATGGTAATTTGTAACACCCTCCTCTAGAAGGCTTTTATAACTAAGGGTCATCTTGATGCATTTGGAGAGGAAGTTTCAGAGCCTGACTGTATAGACATTCAATAGATTTAATTACAGACTGATTGGCCTGGGACCAGGTAGTGGAACGATAGGACATATGTGAGAATAATATTGAATTTAGAAAATGCAAGACAGTCAAATTTCAAGTAATTTATCATCTTAAAACAGCCAAAATCATGTTACAAATGATTTTAGGATATTCAAATTTAACTTAGGATCTAAAAATTTTCCTAAATACTCCATCTCTGTTACTTACTTTATTAGCACCATTGAAGGACCCATTTGTAATTCCCAGCCACCTGCTTCAAACGATTGGGGGGGCAGTATTTTCCCTACTTTTTAATGTTTAGTTCAAACCTTTCTTGTTATTTATTACTGCAAAGACTGACATAATTAAAGCTATGTATGTTTTCATTTACCCATACAGTATATTCACCATTCCTCAGGTGCATTGTTGCAAAATTTGTACAAAAATATCAGTGCAATAGTGGACACAAGAATGCCATATTATGGGAGCCCAGGCTGCTTTGATTTTGATTTGCTTCACCTTGTCTGTATTGTTGGGCCTAGTGTCTCTCATCTTGCTCTTGACAATACCCCATAGATTCATTATGGCATATTACTGTGCTTGATTGGCCAGCCAACTCGCCTGACCTGAACCCCACTGAGAATCTATGTCGTATTGTCAAGAGCAAGAGAGACACTAGACCCAACAATACAGATGAGCTGAAGGATGCTAACAAAGCAACCTGGGCTTCCATAATATCTCAGCATCATGATCGCCATCATGCCACGCTGCACTGATGCAGTAATCCATGCAAAATGGGCCCTGTCCAAATATTGAGTGCATATCAGACATGTCATGTCATGTTGACAATACAAGTCCCAGAATGCACTGCAACAGCGAGTATGCCCAGACCGGCAAGCCCATGTGCACCCTCCCTCCACTTTATTGTCCATCCGAGGTCAGAAGTCAACTGAACATGGAAATAGATTTTCTGAGTTGCATAAAGAAATCTGCCAATTTCTGGAAAGCAAAGGGAAAGACACCATAGAGCTTGAAAAGTGGTGATATAATCTGGCGTTTTTGTCCGACATAACGAAACATATCATTGAGCAAAACCTCCAGCTTCAGGGACTAGGATGAGGATGTGTAAATAACTGCAGACTGGAACTGTCACTCCCAGGTTTCCAACAATACATCAAATGTGAGGCAAGAGGGGAGAGAGCACTGGATAAATGTGATGGTAATGTGAACAGTGCTTATGTGAGTAGAACCATGATTATATACAATTCTGTATGGACAATGTAATACTTCAGAAAGATGTGACCGTGTATCCCAACAACAAAACATATATAACTAAAGAGGTTATAGACTGTATCAACAGCAAGAAATATTTAACAAACAGGACAAAGCACAATTGAAAACAATCTGATACAATGAAGGCAATCACCAACATGACTTAAAAATGTCTCAGTACCTCTTATGACCTGCAATAAGCAAACGGACTGAATGATTTTATTTTGAGATTTGAAACTCAGGAATTCTTCTCCAAAGGAAGGGATGTTTCAGAAATAATTTATTTGCAGGATGCAAAAGAATTCAGCCACAGGGCCTACCTAATTGAGGTGAAAATGGCCAAGGGACATTTAACCAATTATCAGAATTACTGTGTGTATATTTTTGGTCACAATGTCAGAAAACCCTAAAAAAATGAATTACTGAACCAAACTTCATGAATGTTTTTGTGACCACGATTGTATGTATTTATGTAAATTATGTTTTTTTTTTTTATTTTTGCTTTGTCTTATATGTATGACAGGGATGGGTTCACAGTGAAATAATACAAATCTATAAAAGAGATAGTTATAGCAGTTTTGAGTCATTCTGTCCTCCGTCATCATTGATGTTTGATGCAAAGTGCATTCTGGGATACTCTACCCACACGTCTACACAAGCCAATTTAAGCTTGATATAGGATAAACACGTATGGGTGTTGCACAAATGGCTTAATGCAGACTCTGAATTAAGTGACTGGGTTAGACATTACAAAAGGCCATGAGAACACAAGAATACAGATTGAGGTAAGCCTGGGGTCTGGCGCGGTAGACATGGTTTGTCTCATCTTACCTGACTTTCCTGGTCTGAACACCTTCACCACAATTATCCCTCAGGTCCACATTGCTGACCCTCCACACACTCCAGGGTTCCGCCACCCAGATGTACTGGCCACAGTCACTGAGGCACGGCACCACCTCGTACACCTGAAATATATGGACACAGCTGTTACTTGTCTGAGCTTGAACGGGAAATACAACTAAAAAATGTAAACTGAATATTGTTGATGTCCTTAAGCTCTGGGACTGATCCACAGTTATGAGCAAGAATATTTATTGAGATTACCGATGATTCCTGGGATTGAAATCCAATCTAAAATAGACTATTACTTATTGGATTTATTGGATTAAAAAAAAGTTTTGACTTACAAAAAAAAGGGAAAAAAAATATTTCAGGAAAGGGAAAGACAAGTTCCAAAAGTATTACCACAGATAGATGTAAATAAAAATGTGTACTTACCTGGGCCTGTGGATGGAATCCATTCATCAAAGAAGAGAAAAGAGTGACAAAATAACGGGTTATTCAGATAATTGTACTCAGGAATCTAACAGAAAAATAGATTTAATTAGATGGTATTATCAAAAGTGACAAATAAGCAACCTCAAACAGACAAACACTACATTGTAATCTTTTTGCTGAAACAAAGCTTTAAGCGAGAGCTCTCTCTCACCTGGTTGACATGGTCAAGTTTAGGACACGGTCTTCCTCCATTGTATGGCTTTTCTCTGAGCCACTTGGAGCGCACTTTGACCCCGCTGCCACAAGACTTACTGCAGCGTGACCAGTTTGACCACTCACTCAGCTTGCAGTCAGATGGACAGGGGATGATGCAAGCCTCCTCAATGTACCCTGTAACCAATCACATAATAACAGAAACGCTTCAGTACAGATCCATGATCCACTACAAACAAGGAAAGAACAGAACTGTCAATGAAATGTTAGCAGAGCTGCAAATGTTTTGGTATATTTGTGAAGATGCAACATTGCCTTTATTTTGTTATTTCTTTCATTGGTGTAAAAATGGGACACATCAAACATTTAAACTAAAGTTTGGAACCTGTTGTTAGACCCTTGTTGTAGATGGGGCCTAAAACCAATCCCTGAGCTACAGCTATTGTAACTTATTCCTGTACAGTGCATGTTTAACTTTGATATGCTGCATCCTATCAGATAAATAAGAAAACATCCACACCAATGATCCTGATGAAAAATTGAATTTAGCTACTAAATTATAAATCTAAACAAATCACCAATCAAGGCTAAATTAGATCTCTGCTTCATGGGTAGAGTGGCATATCCGCATGTTGTGGCCAGTCCATGTTGCAAAATAGAGGAATAGAATGACCAGTTTTTACCTGGCTGGACCATGTGGTGATACCACTACGGCACAAGCAATCAGCACTGAGACAGCTATGGGCAGAGCCTTGAGGAATAAACACCAGGAGTCGAGGAGAGCACCCTTTATTTGGTTAACTTTTGGGATTAAAAAGATTTATATTCACTATTACTTGTCAACTTGTCTACAGTAACAAGCTGCCAAAATCACATCGTAATGGTAATATTTGACAAAGAAGGCGCTGCAGGATAACAGAAAGGCCCGGAGTCTCTGGTGAACTTCATCACAGGCATTCCTGAACACGAACACACTTGGTGCCTGCTGTCAACATGTTTTTTTTTTCAGGAGATATTAATCAGGTTGTGTAAACATGGTAGTGGCATCGTGTGTAAAAACCATCAATAAAAACGTAATTTCAAGTAGTGATGGATTTCTGTTACTGTAACACTTTTTCCAAAATCCTATTAGAAACACACTCTATTATTCCCCTTTAGTGCTCGAAGTAATATGTTACTGCCACATGTTGCATGGTACCAAGTTGCCCCAAGTTAGCTCTATATGTGTGTCTATTAACACAACTTAGATTGAAGGCAAACATTTACTAAAGGCTGTCAAAAGGAAATAAGAAAAATGTAAACACACTTCACATTGAATTGAAGGATCTGTAATCTGTACAAAGTGCTGTATGAGAGCATCCAGGGTAGGATTTGTGACTGCATATTGATCTAACCTGTTGTGAGAAAATGCAAGGGAGATAACAGATACGAAGGGTAAGGAAGTCTAACAGTTGGACTTTCTTATCAAACACAGAACTCCCAGCAAAACCACCAGCCTTGCTGCCAATCCTAAGGCATGAAAGCATTCTCGCTGTTATTCATGGTGCTGATTCCAGATTCACCAATGCAGTTCATTCCGACTTCTGCCATAAAGAAACCCAGCACCACTAATCTCCAGCTGTAGCCAGAGGGCAAATATCAACAGGGAGGACCGAGCAATTACAATCTTACTCTCACAGTACTCTCTGCCATTAGAGAGCCAATCAAAAACTCCTGAATCAGACAATAAGCAAGGAGCACAACCAACACTGAGTCCACTATCTTTTCAGTTACAGGCAGTTACCATCAAGAAGCCTGATATTTGGAGGAAGGCTTTAAATCACAATGAGACAGGATTCTCAATGAGCAAACACAAACACACTCATCACTCATACATGTTTTGATGTGCTCTGTATTTTCCCAGGACAAAGATGTAGAATACAACAGCACTTTGATTTCTTAATACCCTTTTCTCCCTTTACTAGAATATACTGGGGAATGTTAATACAGCTCACCGCAAAGTGGCCTGACAGATTTGGACTGCGGGCAAAAAAGTTAGTTCTTCAAGTTCTTCTTTCAGTTTTAATGGACTTTGTAAACCACCTTACAAGTTCATTATTGCCAACTACTGGACTGTAGAGAGCGTGGCAGTGCAGGCAGAGTTCTCTCTGTTGTTCCTGATGCTCTAAAGCAGTTTATTAGAAAAAAACAAACCATGTAGTTTCCATTATGTATTTACAGTGTTTCCACATTTGTTTTTGTACATTCCCAAAGTGCATTGTATGGGAGGTGTCAATGTGTCTGTCGGCAGCAGAAGGTCTCTGAGTACATTAGGTACATATGAGGTTTGACGAACCAGTCTTTTAAACTCATCTGAAAATATAAATCGGCAGTAGCAAAAATCTAATATTAGCTTAGGACAACTACATGAAAGAGCAGATTGAAGAGGTCACCAAATGTAGTGCTGTAACTCTGTTAAACAAACACTCTGTCATTCTGTCAGCTAGGGAAAGCTACATTGCTACTGCAAACACTGGAGGTTGTGTTTACAGCAATATAGGGGGACACATTTTTCCCAGGATGGGGGTTGACCTATCCCCATGGGAATTTATGCCTCTGTGATGTGTGACCCCTATCACCCGCTAAGTAACCATTTATATCCACTGGGTGTTTGCCAGAGACCAGTTAGCTATTTTATATTTTTTTTTCCTAGTTAAAAGGGCCTTTTTTTTCTCCATCAACACGGCAAATTTTTCCTCACTTGAATCGAGGTTCTAAGGACAGAGAATGTCGTTCACAGTACAGACTGTAAAGCCCATTGAGGCAATGTGGTTGCGATTTTGGGCTATATAAATCAAAGTGATTTGATTTGATTTGATCTATTAATGTATTCCTCCAATTATTGATGTTACTACATATACTTTTTTTTCTAAAAATAAAAATAATTTGCATCACCATCTTATTGTATTATGCTAATTTACTTAAATTTGGCCTCAATTTATGATCATCTTTTATAAATCCTGTCCAAATGATTGTTCATTTCTCGTAGGGAATCAAGTAGCTGTCTTTGATTGACAGCTGTCCCGTGACATGGTGCCCCTCGAACAGTAAGGCCGGCCTCCAGGATGAACAGAACAATTGGTTCATGAGGAATACCTATAGCTTTTTTGTTTGTTTGTTTTTTTTAATGGGAAGCTTGTCTATTCTCAGGAGTGTTTGATTCAACTGAATTTAATTTTCAATTTTCAAGAGGAAATTGTTTCATTTGTTCTACCAAAAGACACATAATCTCACTTGAAATAGGAAAAGTGGGTTAGACAAAGTCATATTCACCAGGTATTGGCATTCAGATGGTCAGTGATCCCAGCTATTTCCATTTTGCCTCGACATGTAATACATGTAGATGTTCATTTCAAGCATTTATGATGGGAAATTCTATTCAAAGAAACAGGATTTCCTTATTTTTTTGGTTTGAATTTACCACTGGATGTTAATTTACTGTCAGCACTTTGAGGTAAACTTCCTGATCTTAAATCAGTGTTTTTGATTACTGTAACTGTTTCTAAAACATAAGAAAAGATGGTGGGTAACTTAAAAATGGGAATCTCACCATGGCTGTTACAGCGAGAGGTCTCCACTATGCGGTTGTCCTGGTCATAGCATACCATGGCCTGATAACGATAACCTTGGCCACACTCCTTGATGTCACCTTGGACCCTCATGCCCAGTTGACCCTCCATGCGGCCACCCTCAGGGAGAACACAGTCAGACCAGTTGCCCAGAGGCTGGGCGTTGTATTTGTTACATGGGCAGTACTGTGTCTCACTCAAGGGATACACCTGGTTGTTTTTACACTGGTCCCGCTTTTTGCTCTTCCCTGAAAAAAAAAAACAAACATAATAAATTTAATTGATTAAAATTTAGCTGTATCATGGAACCCTCAGCTGATACACTGAGGCTGCTCAAGAGCTGCTCAGTCGAAGTTGCTTGGATTTGCAGCTTTCTGTTTAGATGAAACTAGAGAAGCCATTTTCTGTCATTTAACCAGTGATTGTGAATGCTGGCTTCACTTAAACTTAGCAAATCTGTCTCTTTATTGGCCCAATTGTTATCGGCTGCCATGGTGATGGCACACATTGTGAAATGTTGGTGTGTTTATTGTCAAAAATGTGGCTGGAAAACAAATAAAAAATCATAAATACATAAGATATCTCTGAAATTATGAATGATTTCAATGAGATAAGCATCAACACAAATTGAGATAAATAGTTGATGTTTGAATGGAGTGAATCTGTTGCTTCGAGCATTCACAACCAATTAAAGAACAGTTTTGAACCCTCTAAGTAAACAGTTTTTCACACCCTTTAATGCATCTTACTCCAAAGGCAGTCTGGACATTGCGTACAATTTAAAGTCTGTCACTCACCAACTAGCATCCTCTTGCGGGTCCTGACGCCCACACAATCAGCTGTGCAGAGAGAGAACTTGGACCAAGTGCTGAGTTGACAGTCTTCCTGGCAGGGTAGCTGGCAGGGCTGTGTGATAGGCGGCATGGAGCTGGCAAACTTAAGACAAGTCTCAATGTCTGCCTGCCCACCATCCTGCTTCCGGCATGAAACAGCTATAGCGTAAAGAAGCACATTGAGTTTTTATGAGGATGGAGACATTTGGTGGGTCATTGTCAATATGTGCATGAGTAGAATAGTCATCCATGTGTCCATGGTAGATTTTAGGGTCTGACACTCCATTCTGGCACACTTAGTATCTACTCTATCTAGTACTGTCTATCCAAACACTGGTCTGATAATAAAAAAAGTTGTAAATGGTGGTAAACACAGCCTAGATTCAGTAGTTTTTGAATATAAACAGCTGAACTGCTTTCTCACTTGTAAATGATGTTGGAGCACTACACATTGCAAGTCATGTTGTAAGATGTAGACTAGAGTAACAGTATACTAGTATTACTGTATGCCCAGATCTGGCCCACACCAGACAGAATGATTTGGTTCACTTTTGGCTGACATCTGGTGATTCTATGCTGCTTGTGGCAAGCCATAGCAGTATGCTGGCCGGATGATGGTGTCTGGTCATCTGATACTTGGGACCAGGGAGAATGTCTGGTAAATTTTGCTATCTGGAATGCCTCTGCGCACATGTCAACTTGCTGTTCCAGGGGCTATGGTGCTGAAGTATGGCCAGAACATTTTTTGCAGGATATTATTATGTCACAACTTCACCATTCTGTCCTGTTAGACATCTGCATGTCAAATTTCAAATTAAGACAAAACAGCCATCATCATTCCTGTACTTAATGACTACCACCATGTTACTCTGACCCCCATCCTGATGAAGTGCTTTGAGAAACTGGTTCTCTGGCACATCAAAGACAACATCCCTGCCAGCTTGGACGCTGACCAGTATGCTTTATTGCCCTTCTACTGCCCTTCACTCAGTCTTTACACACCTGAAGAATTACAACAACTAAAACAGGATGCTGTTTGTTGACTTCAGCTCAGCATTCAACACAATCTCAGCCATGAAGCGGATTGGAAAACTTAACACACTGGATTTAAGTACAACACTCTTCAACTGGATAGTGGACTTCCTCACAAACTGGGTGAGCTTAAGAAGGTTTCGACTGGCAGTCACAGCTTCTCTACGATAGTGTTCAACATCGGACACTCCCCAGGGCTGTCTGCTCAGCGCCCTCCCCCTACTGCACATCCGCGACTTCACTCCCAGACATCAGGGGAACTCTATTGTGAAATATGAGGATGACACCACCATCATCGGCTGCATTATAAACAACAATGAGAGTTCATATCAGGAGGACAGATCTACATCTACTGCTCAATATCAGCAAGACCAAGAAGCTGATTGTTAATTTAGAATAAAGGAGGCAAAGACACACAGCCCTGTGTACAGCAGTGGAGCTGAGGTGGAGCAGGTGAACAGATATGGGTCCCTTGGAATTTCCATCAGTGAGAACTTCGGTCATCATGTAGAAAAGCTAAATTCTGTAGCAAGATTTTGGTCAACTCTTACATAGGAGCAAAAGAAAGCATCCTGACTGGAAACATCACAAACTGGCATGGTTCGTGCATGACCCAGAGCAAGATGGCTCTACAGTGGGTGGTTCAAAGCGGCCCAAACATTGTCTACAGAGCATCAGTGACATTGATGAAGCAAGAGCCCGAAGGATACTCAAAGAAGACTCCTACAGTCTGTTCACCCTGCTGCCATTTGGCAAAAGATACAGAAGTATTCGCTGCCATGCCACCAGACTGTAGTGCAGCTTGGGTGCCATGATGTCACAATGACCTTGACCTTTGTGTGAATCTTTGTGCTCTAGTTAATATTTGAACCTCATTTGAAGTAATTCCCTCAAGGCATTCTTGAGATATCACAATCAAAATGTGTCAGCTGGTCTTGTTTTCCTACTGCTGACCATTGCTCTGCTCTGTTAACGCTACCTTGTGAAGTATAAAATGTTCAAAAACATGGGGCCTGCTTAATGTTGCCCTGCAAAGCTATTTGTCCAGTTATTAAATAAAATACATGTTTGAGAGCGCTGCCTTGTTTGAATATGGAGTTCAAGATAACTCTGTGCCTGGGTGTCTGGGTGCTCCACTTCCCAGTTTTGTTCCATCATCATCACGCTAACAATTAACACTTAGAAAATCAATTTTTGGCCATTCTTAATAGATTCTGAATCACAGGTGATACAAATGTCATATGTGAATATCATAGGTGAATCAATTATTTTACCCATTCCTATACTGTGAAATATAGTAGTAAATATTAGTAAATCTTCCCCATAGTAATATGCTAACAATGAAAAACACCAATAGTCATCCTCAGTCACCCTCTTATACCAACAACATTCACTGCCATACGCATAAACAAACTCAAACACACACACACACACACACACACACACACACACACACACACACACACACACACACACACCACACACACACACACTAGAGAAAAGGCCTGTAAGATGGCTTTGGCCTTCTGCAATTATTGACCAAGTGGGTGAATAGTAAGAGGCTTGTATTGAATTGTGTCTCTCCAGCTCAGAGTATAATGTTACAGGTAATGGTACCATAATGACAAGAGCCTCCCAAGATGCAGGATGCTCATCATTGGAATCAGATAATGTCTCTTTCTCTCAGACTTTAATGGGAGTCTGAGTGGGTGCACTGATAACAAGTCAGCTATCTGCCTGAATTCTCACTCAGGCCAAGTCATAAGGCAAGTCATCTTAAAACAACAGTGCATTGCTTGTTATAAGACTTTCCTGCTGGTGTTAAAGTGATAGTTTGGGTATTTTGATGCAGGGTCATATGATGTACTTATCGATAGTGTATTGTGGAGCACCCAGACACTCAGTGTATTATGTGAAGTAGATGAGTGGCAGCTGTCAGAGTGGAAAAGCAGTGCAAAGCTAATGCCACCTAAATTTGTTTAAGTGTAGGCTACGTTTTTCTGTCAAACAGCCTATTTCTTCGGCATTCCCTTAACGATATAACATCCACATTCTTATTCACAAACTGAATGTAGTGTCAGGGAAAAAGGCTGTTGGACGGCAATGTAAAGCACCAAAAATGTAAAAAAAAAAAAAAAAAAAAAGTGTACATGCCAACAGTTTAAGTAGCTGAAATACATCCTTGATGCTCATACAGGTGTAGCTATCCAGTGCCCTGCTTCCTGCTTCTCGCTGCTGCTGCGTGCTGCCACTCCACACAGAGAGAGAGAGCTGACAGTCATCTACTGCAGGTAATTCACAGACTAGCAATGAGTACCTCCTACAACAAGACCCAAACTATTCCTTTAAGAAGTAACTAAAATCAGCATTTAGCATTTAGATTGAAGTATCTGATCAGTGCTCTGTTTATCTAATGTGTTCATTTAGGGAGGACAGTATGATGCGAATGTTTGTGTAGTGTGTGTGTGTGTGTGTGTGTGTGTGTGTCTGTGGTTGTCCTCACCCCGAACCTGCATGCCCGGCCCACAGATCTCTTGAGCCCCAGGACTGTCTTGACGAACAGACCATGGAACCAGCTGGCATCGCCGCCACTTGTGTGTTTTCCATCTAAAAGCGAAGCATAAAAATCAGAGGTGTCTTGAATTCTAACATGTCGGGGGGTGAACAGTCGCTACTTCGAAATCCCTGAACCAGATGGAAAACAAGAATGACAGTTTGATGCCTTGCTAAGTAAAACCATGGAAGATTCACTGTTCACCACATCTTTCACAGCAGCCTTGAATTGAGCCAACAACACGCTGAAAATCGTGTGCTGTGCTGTTCCTAGATCATAGCTGCTAGGAGGACAACAATTTAAAGTTCAGTCAGCAAAATCCATGTGAAATTGATTATATTATAAATATACAGCATTGACAGTTGACATCTAAGCTGACATTATATGACTGAACAGCACAAGTAACAGCAAATTTCAGCATTGTTTTCAGATGAGCCAGCCACAAATAAAAAGGTGTCATAATATGCCATGTGAGTGTAGCGGTGGACTCGAGTCAACTCCCTGAGCTAACTCACAGGCTTTGATTCATTTAGACTCAAAAGTGGCACCACAATATAGGCTGATAAAAGGGTCAGGAAATTCAGTAGGGTTCACCTTGAAAGAACCTTCGTCAAATACTGATGCTTTGGGTTTGTGGCTTGCTTGCAAAATGTTGCTGTTGGGTCTCATTCCCAGTTGTCAAGCACAGACGACCAGGGAATGAGGCTCATTGGGTATCTTTTTCTATCACTCACCCAACCGTTAAGAAATATCATGGATCTGTCCCTTTATTGGCTGCAGATTCATACAAAGGTACAGATCCATGATTATTTTCTCACCTTCTATATATACATTGCGAGGGCTAGGGTTAGGGTTAGGGTTAGGTCCTTCTGTTGTTACCTATATCCTTGACAGACAGATGGAGATTCACACTCTCTCTCCTGAGTCAGCACCTCAGGACAGTCTTGTCCTCCGTTGGCTGGTGACTGTATGATGATACGTTTCCTGGACTGCTTCTTCTTGGTTTTACCACCTAAGCAAACACACAAGAAAACACACATGCATTGCTAAGTGAGCGTAATAAACCGGCAACTCAGTATAAATGTGAAAAAAATGATTCTAGCTGATGGTTGATGGCTGTGGTTTAAGCATGTCCAAGATTTGAAAAAAACTACTTGAAAAAGAGATCTCTTCTGTGTGCTCATGGCTGTATTTTATTAAATATGTCAATGTAGACAAATATACTGAAGCCCAGTTGGTCTTTAATTTGTAATATATATCTATTCTCACTGATTTGCTCACCCTGTACTGTGATGACCACTTCAAGGGGAGGCTAATACAATCAAGTGAAATATTGAATACCACCTCCATCATCTCCTCTGTGGTATCCAGTACAACTCCACTGGTGGTAGAGGTAATTGACTTAACAGGAAGCTACGATCTATATCAGCATTATTAGATCAGATTACAGTTCACATAAGCCTAGTGGTTCCTGTTGGACATTCGTTTACAGGCGACGGTGACGATTATACTGATCATATTGCGGTTTCATCACATCATACAGAAATGTAGAGTGTGCAGATAGCAAAGGGCAAGAGCTGCAGATTACTATGCCTGTCATATTGAAGACACCAATCTTGAACATAAAGTGACCTATCATATTACAGTTCATTGGGCCTGCCACCTGTCTATTACAGTCATCTAAGTCCTCTGATATACTTGCTTTTAACTCTACATTTGCATGTGCAATGTAAGTCTCTCTGTCTCTCTTCATAGCATTTGGTTGTGTGCATCCATAGAAACCAATGGTATATGTCTGCAGTATGCCATTAATTAAGTACATGCACTGTGGAGGCAGTGTTTCAGGATGGAAGTACGATTTCTTTGGAAAAGAAACTAATAGAGGTTATTTTTTGCTGCTGCTGTTTTTGCTATAATCTTAACCCTTTCATGCATCATGCCCACAAAGGACATAACCACAAAATGGCAGGGAGGAGGAGTATGTTGGGGATAACTGTTGATTGATATATCTAAATATAGCTTCAATCTGCAGAAAATACGTTGGTGCATAACGTCTACTGGAGAGGACAGATGTGTGATTTTCAGTTGCATAGCAAAAAAAGATGTTAAGAAAAATATTATTGTAGTATTTCTCACATCTTTTTGTAGAAAAAAATATAGTTTTTTTACTTGTCTGGTTCTCTGAGAATAAAAACATTGAACAGTCATTCCTGAATCACTTTTTCTTTCATTGATGCATGGTGTCCACTGCAGTGGACATTCACGTAGCTCCTTCAAAATAGATTTGATTAATAAAAAAAAAAAAAACACTAAAAAAGTCCTTACTTTGTGATTAAATAATTTATGCATGAAAGGTTTAACATTGCCTACCAACAGAATTACCTACTTGCAACTCATCATGAGTCTCTTAGCCCCTGGCAGTTTGGATGGATTTTCGCTTCCACCCTGCACTCATGGCAGAGTCACTATATGTCTTATTCATACAAAGAATAAAAGGCCTCCCATCTCCACTAACCCATCTCCTGATAGAAACCATGATATTAAGATTGATTGGAACAACAGCCTCTCCGTATCATTCTAAAAACAAGCTTACAACCCAGAGTTTGAATTTGTGGTATTCTGTCTCCATGTGCATGATGGTTTTATTGTCTGTCTGCTGGTGCTGAAATAAGCACATTTGGAATACATCATTAAATGAGAAACACAGTCACACAGGTGCTTTGATGAGCTATTTCTCTTAACATTGCTGCATTGAGCCCATTTGACACTCTGCACAGCCTCGTTGTGTAAAATAAAGCCAACAAAGAGCCAAAGCTACCTGCTTGACATGTTGATGGGCAAGGGCTCCACTCGCTGTACGGGGTGACGATGCAGTCTCTCTTACATGGCAGTAAGCAGGGCCTGACCGTGTCTGGGCGCAGACTCTCCGGACACCTGCAAATACATCATTGACATGCTCAGACACACACACAAACAGACATAGAGGATCCTTGGAAATTTAAAGGAGCACGATAGATTAGAAATGAAACAGACTGTAAGGTTAAAGGTTAAAAAACACTGACAGTACTACTAAGAATGACTGTTTGTTTGTTGTTTGTTTGTTTGTTTTGTTTAAAGAACAAGAATGAAATGGAAGTAAGAAGGAAAGCAGAGAGGAACGAAAGAAAGCTTAAAAAGGAATAACGGAGTTAAGAAAGGAAGAGAGGAAATTGGGTGAGGAAAAATGACGAAGGAAGACTTAAGCAGGGTAATGTTGTGATAGATCTGCAAAACCTTGTAAACCTTGTAAATCAATAACATACTTAAACTCTAACCAAGTATATTTGGCTGATTTCTACTCAAAATTCCATTACACTTAATACAAGATCAAATCACCCAGAAAGTAGCATTTTAATGAGAAAAATGGGACTTATTCATAGACAGTTTTCAATTGCTCTATTTCCAGACGTTTTTTTAAACTTGTAACAAGCACAAAACTTTCATTGTTTGTTTTTGTTATTTTTTTACTTACTCTGTTTTTTAACGGTGAGAGGACTAGTACTTTGCTCTGTTTAGATTAGATGTGACGTTTCATCATGTAAGAGGATGGATTTTGTTCTAGTGCAAATGTAGCTGTCAAAAATTGTGTGCCAGCAGAATGACTGGAAGGAGAGAACAGCTGCAAGCACAACATTATTGTTGTGAGAAAGAGAATTTGTTTATGGAAATTATCCCTCATGTCACTATCATGATAAAGTGTTGCTATACACCACAACTTTAGCTGTCTTTATTACACACAAGATGGAAAGAGGTGCATCCAGGTCTGTATGATTTGTCTTAGTTATGTCCTTTGGAAAAGTGACATTCTCCTGGTCCTTATGATTGTGGGCGCGTAGAATTTTAGATGAAAATATCAGTGTAACCCATCGATGCTAATGTCCCTTTGGCAACACCTTAGATACATTAGTAATACACATGTCTGATGCATTTTTTCAAGTACACGCTTACTATCTTGTTTCAGAATTGTTTTCGATGGGCTGCACTTCAAAGTACTGGAAACTGAAAACTATGACTACCTAGTCAGTAGATATTTGCATAGCTGCACCGAAACTTAACTCTTCTCTATAGAGCCAACCAGAAAATGAGCACTGCCAAGAATTCCCATGGCAGATTGCCAATTAAATTTTTCATGAAAAGAAGCTCTATAACAAAGAC
This sequence comes from Diplodus puntazzo, assembly GCA_963678695.2. NCBI lineage: Eukaryota > Metazoa > Chordata > Actinopteri > Spariformes > Sparidae > Diplodus > Diplodus puntazzo. The sequence continues at coordinate 17,145,101 of OZ023169.1, forward strand.
ATATGATACATGCATGTGTTTTACAATGAGAAAAAATTTACAACTCAACCCACATTTTACCATATTTGAACAACGACCTGAAATAATCGCCTTATACCACAGCTGGTGCTGCTGGTGAAAGCTGTTGCCCCTCTCTCCATTGATGTGAAATGTGTCCCAAGGCAGCAGGCTCACTGCTGAGCATGTAACAGTAGGTTTGGGAGTGAGCGCGGGGATGAAAAGCGATAGTTATTTCCATACGCAGCATGGGGGATAGCAGGGTTTGCCTAAGTAGTGCTGCTTTCCTGCCAGAATAATGCTTCCATTCAGTTGAATAAATAAATAAATAATTCATGTTCCCAGCAGATGCCTTGAGGGGGAAACAGACCCCGATGCCTAAAAACAGTCTACCAGCAGCTCATCAGCTCATCAGCTCAACACCTCTGCCAGATACAAGCAACAACAGGCTAACCAGGAGGCGAAATAGCACAACATGCAATGTGCAAACAGTCTGCAACCAAAAACAAAGGCTGCTGTTTACGTACACAGACACAGAGCACTGTAAATTATGTCATCACTTGAGGAGCTACTGGTAACTGTGTAGGAAAACTATGCAGTCATGCTAAGCCTACGTAAAGCTTTCAGCATTATATATTTTTCCAAACTCAGATTTCTTCAGAAACTGCTTGTTGACGCTCAGACTAAATTGACATTTTGTTTCACTTCATTCAGCATAACATTGTATCACGTTAGCTGATTTCTGTTATTTAGGAGTTATTACTATGTAAAATTGGTGGTAGCGGTTGCTAGGTGCAGTCAACTCAACTCAATTTTTTTTAAACATAATGAGAAAACAATGTTGGGACTCAGCACAGCTGTATAAATCTAAGAATTTGGACATTAAGAATTCCGAAACCTGCTTAGTGATAGCCAATGACATGCTATGTTTCAAATGTGCACATTTCCATCCAATAATATGATTCCACACATACACAAATATATAGCAAATGATAAAGTTGTGATGTGCTGCTGTGTTTTCCACACTGTATACTGAGAGTTAAAACTTATTTATATCATAAATGTTATACTCAAAATATTTTCCAAGATAATTTCATGTTGTTGGCCTGTAAGTTTAGGTTATTACCATCAATTTCAATTAGTTTACCTCTGTTTCTCATAAATCACGTGTTTAGTGTCAGTTTGGTATTTCACTCCAGATACTATGATACCCATGAGTCTTCTTCATGACTAAAGTATAAGTATAAACCAGACAGATGCTGATGAAGGTTCATGGTCAGGTCACGGAAAATCTAAGTGCTGTATTGTAGGCAACTGAATTTGTTTCAGTTTCTTGAAGACAGTCCCCCTCTCGGTCCCCCTTTCAAGAAACTCAAACAAGTCCAGCTGCCTACGATACAGCACTTAAATAAACCAGTCAGATGCAAAAATCAGAGCTGTTGCTAATTAAGAATGCTTTCTTGATACGAAACATTGCACAAAAGTTGCCAAATCCCTCCAAAATGCTCCCTGAATCTAAAATACAACTGTCTAAACGTGAGCTACAGCTGGCAATTATGGGGTCATTTGAAATTATTTTAAGTTTGGTGATTGGATGTTTCCTACTGAAATATGTCTTTGTAGTTGAATGAATAAGTGAATAAGCTTTCTTATGTGTGATATCAAAGCGTTAACAAAAAAAGGATCCAGTCACACATCTACACATACACATTCCAGACAAAAAAAAAAAAAATCAATTTCTACATAATGTTCCTTTAAAATAACTCACCCCTGACTTGTGGTTTCAAACTGGACATGAATAGGTGTCTCCTGAATGGAAGTCCTGTACTTTCGCAATGTGACTTCAGTAAGGTGACGTTGGTATGTTCGTAAGTGAATTTATAGAAGCATCATTGGAATTTTTTAACACAAATCACTGTGTTTTCCTAAACTTAATCAAGTAGTTTTCTTGCCTAAACCCAGCCAACTGTGACAGTACAAAAAGAAGGACCAGTATGCCTGCAATGGCCACACTGGACACAGTGATATATGTATGTCACTGGCAATCTCCACCTATTAAGTTGTTTAGGTATGAGAATGTGTTACACATGCTGGTAGTTAGTGTTCTAGAATCTGACCCACAAACCAGCCCGCATAAAGGCCTCATTGTTAACATGTTAATCATTGGACACCAATGAAATAGCAGCAGTGCTGCCTTACAGTGTATACACCAGTGGTGAAAAGGCATTCATGCACAGCCTTTAGTCACAGCTGAAATCCATGTATATGCAATTATGTGGAGTCTCACTTTTTTGGAGGAACCTGGCCCACATTGACCCTCACACAGATGACCTTGCGGGTTTGCATCCCCACTGAGCAGGATGCTTCGTCGTGACGCGTTTGGCCCACAGATGTGTTGGTGGCTGGGATGGATGAGTCCTCTATGCATTGACCCCACGCGCTGGTCTGCCAGTGGTACACAGTGCAGGGATGGTCATTGCAGTTCCTCACCTCCTGCAGAGAACTGATGTTGGGGCACTGGATTCCACCTGAGAAATGATTTTATAAAAAACCCTTGTCAATGTCTTAGCTGTACTGTAGACAAAAAACAAAAATCACATCAGCACTGATAAAGGAAGATGAGAAACATGTTGGAAGCTATCGTGTATAAATGGGTAGTCTAGAATCATACAGGGCAAAGACAGATCCAAGGGACTCAAAAAGTCTGTGTCAAGCCAGTCTGGAACCAATGTACACTCGATCTTCGCTCAATCTCTAGATAACTCTGACTTAGACTGTTTTGGATATATTTTGCCTGTCAGAGTTATGATAAAACATTGTCCATCTTGTTTTGGCCCCGTGAGTATAGTTCCTTGAATCTCTCTTTAATAAGAAACAATGAAGATATCAGGTTTGCGGCTGCATTGGTTAAGTAGCAGCAGAACTGCTAGTATTTAAGATTTTCTTTCCCCCATAGTCCTTCGAAGCGATTATTTAATTTTACTGTATTCATATACAACCAATGAAAACCAGAACTTAGTACTATAGCCTACAAACAATGATTCTATGTGAAGTTTTGATTTTTAATGGTGATTATCGATGTTAAGATTAGATATAAACTAGCATGGTTTGCTAAAATAGCAACATGCCTTTCCTTCATCAGAATTGCATAAAGTATACAGTTGTTATTTTGTGCAAAATCAGCCCGTTCATACTCCTAATGCATCAAATACAGCAGCCTGGTCAGTGGCCCCACACTTACATAATGTGAGTTAACTCACTTACAATTGTGAACGTAGTTATTTTAATGCAAAGTATAATCTTTTTCTAAATCCAGTCAAGTAGTTTTGAGGCCTAAACCTAACCAAACTGTAACTGTTTGACAACGTCAATAACAGTCCAAAAGTCATTATATGTGAAATGTTGTAAGCAAGCTTTATTTTGAATGTCTAACCAGAGGTTACATATCTCATATTATTGCTAACTTGACTGCTGAGCTCTTCACATGCAAAACTGACAACAGAGTGATAGGTAGAGCATTACAGTTTGAAGCTTAAGCCTACTGACTAAGTTTCTGTATTTGGGAGTCAGAACATGTTGTCGCAATAATGTGTAATGACCATGATGTTTACATAAATGCCAGGTAAGCAAAAATGATTTGCAGTGGCAAGAGGAGATGACGCTAGGTGCTTTCGGTGTGACTAAGTAAACTTCAAGCGAATAAGAGGCGCTCTCGAAGTAAAATGATTAACTTAGAAAAAGGAGCGCGTAGGCACCAAGAATGTCATATTCATGTATCTGTTTATTTATTTTTACTCTGATATGCCCTAAACAAATTAGTTTTGGCACAGTCGAACTTGTCTGAGTTCAATTGTGCCTGGAGAACAGTAAGCCTATGTACTCCCTTATTCTAAGTTGGTTAATTTGTCTTCAATGGGGAGACATGACAAGGAGCATACATTGACAGTCAAAATATTAATCTCCCCCTGCAGGCTGAGTTCACCAAGAGGTGCAATATATATTGGTACATGCCAACACCCCAGGATTTATTGGATTCCAGTGCCTTCTGAATTGATGATAAAGTTTGGCTAGTTGTTTATAAAGTTCTAAACTGGGGACCACTTCATATTGCATATTCTCAAACATTTTGGTGCCCCATCACTGAGATTGCCTTGTGCCAATCCTTTATTTGTATCTACCACCCATAACAGGAAAATCTATGTATGTCAACAAACTTTCTTAGAGACAAACTACATTGCCGGTTTCAAAAAACTATAAAAGATATCTTTGGTAGACCTTGTATATAAACAGTGTCTCTCGTTAATATTCTCATGCATAGCTCAGATAATTGATCTTGCTGTCATATTTTACATTTTAAGTAGACTGCTTTAATTTGACCCTTAATGAAAGGCACTGAAATGGTTAAAGTCCCCATGAAGTATAAAGACAAAGAGACAGCATGTCTGGCACACTTATATAAATGTAACACACCTAGTGTCTAATTGGATTTTGGGAGAAGAATTACTGGGCAGATTTGCTGTTGGGTTTAGGCAATGGCTCCAAGAGGCTTTTTTGTATGTCTGGGTATGATACATTTTCCCATTTCATGCATGTATATCAAACAAGCCTTTGATGCTGTTTGAGGGGAATGTTCAAGCCATTAAGCCTATGCCCCTACATAAGGTGTACATTTTCACCATAACTGACATTTGTGCCAGGTTCGGTGAGTTTTCTGGCATGTTTACTCCTCAGAAAATGTGATAGTATCAGCAGAAGAAGGAAAATAATAAATCCGTTTCTATAGGGTCCTGGCATTGTTGGTCAGGGCCTGATAATGATGCTGGATTTGAAAGCCTGTAGTTTGTCAACCAGAGATGGGAACATTTGCTGTAAGAAAAATATTTACATTGCTACTTTAAAAACTGCATTTAGAGTGTTTACTGCTTGTTCCCTTTCAAACGATTTTCTCAACCCATAAATGCCTCAGTAGACCTACAGTATGCTCAGGCATAAAACAGGATTAATCTACAGCCACAGCGATCTTGAATGATGGGAATATTTGTCCTCTCAAAGCCCCAAAACGTTGACAGTAACAGACTAACAATAAGCTGTTCGCTATACTTTGCCATTTGTGCCTTTGTGCAGTGCTATATATTAGCTTTTAGCTTTGGATATTTGATTGTTGATAGACAATAAAGGGCTGAAGCAGCATGAAAAATGACATTATCTCTAGAGGACAGCCGGCCACGAGGATTTACAGAGATAAGGTGACCCAGGGGGCATAGTGTCTGTACATAGCCAGAAGGGTGGATATGGACCCAGGTGGGGTGTGTACATCATGTGACCCTCTTCACCACAAAACCTTGTCATTAGCAGCCACCATCACCTTGGGAGAAGAGAATTCCTCGGGAAAAGGTCAGCCATTAGCGCCTCAGAAGGCAGTGAACAACATCTTTCAGTCAGACGAAGCGTCTGAATTGGAAATGTGAAAGAGCCTCACATAGGAGATATGGCTGACCTGTGTAACAGCACAGGGGCAAATGTCCTTCACAGGGTCATTTATAAAAGATATTATGGATTTCATCCGGGCAATAATTCATCAGGCCTGCAGCTCATTAGCACAAAGAAGGACACATCTTAATTGCTACACCAGCTAATTATTTAGTTGATTGATAAATATTTAAGTGCTACCAATTAAACTCAACATGTATTTGACAAATGCACTGCTCAAATGGTTGCAGATTAGGTTGCATTTGTGCTGTCCAGTTAACAATTCTTTAACAGTGTATACGTTATCATCTCCACATATTATCTGCTGTGTGGGTAACACAACTATTTACTCATGCCACCTTTTCAGGCAACAAACCCTTCTGTTGAATATTTGTCCTGATCTGAATAATTAGGTTAAACCAACACCAGTACACACTACCCTAATAATTATATTTTTCTTCCGTGTGAGTGTGTCATTGTGATTACAGTATGCAGCTAATTGTTAATTGAAAACAGTCAGTAGGCTACATAGTAAATATAAAGTATGTGATAATTCTTCATGTGACTATACGTCGGTGTTGGGCAAATACCTCCAAAATGTAATGTATTACTACCAGTTACTTCCATTTGTAAATAATATGTTACTTTATGTATTACTGTAAGTTATTACTGTGGAATGGACACAATTAGGACTTGATGACCACTTCAAATGTAGGGAGTCTCTTTTGCTTACTATGCTGGCAACTCTTATGAGTTATTCTGTAGTTCTTATGATTTTGGTTGAATTAACTGAAAGACCAAACTATGGAGAACCTAACCAATCTAAGCATGAATGGCTTATCCACACTGACAAAAGTTGAAAAATGGATATCATTATGAGCCCTTGACCAGGTAGAAAAACATTTACAAACACTTGATTTCAGGTGATAACGCTTTTCTGGACACAGTTACTGTGACGATATTACTGCTTATCCTTTTGTAGTGCATTACCACCAACACTGTATTACATTCACGCAATTTCTTCTGGACATTTTGACATATTTCTATGTAATTTTCTAAAAAAATGTCTTGTCTACTACTACTATTACGTAGCTAATAAACAGGCTACAGCATCATGTTCTGGCATGGAGGACCCCCTCAAACAAAGCATGCATAAATGGAGTAGGAGTATCCATTCATAAGTAAAATCTATTATGTGTGAGGCCCTGCAACACTCCAGCATAGATGTTGCATTGTTTTGAATATGCCAAAGACTGCATGGCTAATAAATGGCTGACTGCAAGAGCTGTTAAAACTGACAGCAGGAGCGTTGAAGATAACATTCTGATGTGCTGCCAAGCCACAAGATCACCATCTGTGCAGCCTCTAGTTACCTCATAACGAGGTTTGGTGAGAAAGGCTCAGTTCTCACAGAGTGACTGGCAGTTTGAGGGATTGTGAATTAACCCAGAGGCACTCAGTTCAGCATCATTCCAACACCATTTAAATATCCACTACACACCTTGGGGCTTAAACTACTTAATACTAAGGAATACTCAAAACCTCTACTTGTGCATAAGAGCACTCTAAAAGCCTATGCATTTAGAATGCTCATACACACGAGTAGAAGAATTTTGCTGTGTAAGCAAATCAGTCGGGAGAGATTAGATCAAGGTAGCCACATTTCTATTTCCCTCTAGTTAAACATATGGAGACTACATACTACATCAGCAAAAAACTCTCACTGTCATCTAGGAACATCAAATATGAATGTACCGAAGACTGGATTGACCCACGACAGCAGGGAAGGACCTTGAACAGAAGTAAAGGCAAAATCCTTGTGAATTTGTAAAAGGCATGAACATTCTGTAAAAGGAAGTTGACAATGCTGAACTGTTGCAAGACTACAGCACAGTGACTTTTATTTTTATGGACTCATCCTTCTTTGCTCTTCTTACCCTGCATCACTGTAACCCATGCCACAACTTTAGCAGTTGCTGTGAAGGAACACAGAATAATTAATTTCACTTTGACAACTCACTTGGGTTTGTAGAGACGAGAGGCAAATGAAATGGCTAAATTTTTTTGAGGCGTGTGCTACAAGGGTCCTGATCTCCGTGGATGGCTGGGTCAGGGTCAGGGTGGGTTATGGTTAAAAGGCCACCATTGAGCTTTGGTGAGCAGGCCTACTGATCTAAGAGAGTTTTTGAATGGTGCAGATTGAGTACATATGTAAAACCTCTTTCTGACTAGATAGCTCAACCTATCAAGTCTGGAAGCAGGCTTGGGCATTGATGCCCTCCTAGTTTTAATAAAGGATAGATTTTGTACGGTAGAAATCTACCTACCATACCACGAAAAATTGGTAGTATGATAGGTAGGGTAACACTCTAACCATCCAAGGACCAGGTTATAGACCCTTACCAAGAGATTGCAAAGGGACGAGTGGCCACCAGGAGACTAATTGAGGCTGCTGCCTAGATGGGATGGGTCAAGAAGGAAGGGGGTCAGGAGATGAGTAGTAGTGGATAAGGGAAACAAAGGCAGCTTATCACAGTTGGCTACAGTCACATACTCATTGCCTATTCATCGGCTAGGCTATGGATAGGTAATTAGTTCTGTAAGGTAAGGGTCAGTTGGTAAAAGTTCACCATTGTGTAATGGTTCATAGCTCTACAGATTCAGGGAGTCTGGTTGCTGCCTTGTTTTCCCAAATTAGAATCTATGAGTTCTTACCTTCTCCTGCGTTGTAAGCAAGGATAGAGCGAGCTCTGGTTTGTTTGCCCTCCGTGTTTTTTCCAGAACAGGTGTGGGAGCACATAGACCAGGGGGTCCAGGGACTCAGGGCACAGTCCTTTGGGCAAGGAACCTCACAGATTGCTGGCATGGGCAGGATGGCATCACGGCAGAGCTGTCTTTCCACATATTCACCTGGTTTGACAAAAGCAGATTTACAATACTGAAAATGTGTCACAAAATAAAGTATGAATGAAAGTAATGAGTCAATGTTAAAGGTAAGTATCCAGCAAAGAGACTAGGATTACGTACAGTATTCATTTTATTTAGGGTGCCATTGTGTTTTTTTTAATTGACAGAATTTACATTTTCCCAAGATAACTTTGAAGTGAGCTGGCTTAATCCAACTAATACTGGAAGTATGGACTAAAACAGAAGTTTTATTGCTGACATAATTCTATTTATCCCAAAGGTTGTCTTTTCCAAAAGCACTACAATTCAGCATTCTGCTTTTTTTCTTTTTTTTTTTTCAGTTGGACACCCAAAATGGCCATTTGGAACCCTAACAATCAGCTGTCTTTTTCCAATATGAACCAATGTTAATGTCCTGAGCACAACAAAACAATAACAACATAAGAAAATATGACAGGTACTCTGCAGACACCAGTGGGTCATACGTGATGATTGAGGAGCATAATTTGATGAATTTATACATTATTTCTTATTTCTTTTTCTTTTTTTTTTTTTTGTCGGGGATCCCGCATAGTATTCTGAAATGTATTTGAATGAATGTCTGAGAATAAATAGGACTTCATAGAATGGTTGTGCAAATAAACAAAAAAGTGTAATGTAATAAATAATGAGAGTTACTTATTATGTACACTACAAAACAAACCAAAACAAAATGATTACGTCTTCTTTAAAACAATGTCAGTTTACGTGTGGTTTATGGTTAACAAGAGTAAAATGAACATGAGGAACATGACTTCGATGGCTGGTGAAAGTTACATTTAGCAAAAACTTGTTCATTGTGTTGGGTAATGCGTCCCTCACGTTGACATCTGATGGAAAAGAAGGTGCACAGCACTATATTTCAGTCCTGAAAATCGACATGCACATACTTAGACATCTTAAAAGGTTGACAAAAGCTTTTGGAGTATTTGACAATTATGTTAATGTAGTCTAAAATGTGTTTGCTTACTTTTTCACTGTAATACATAATTTATTCTATTGATCCTTATAAATGATTTCCATATCTTTAATGCATAATACCATTTAACTGGACATTGATGTTTAAACATACTCCACTCTGACATAGTTCACTACGATAAGGCATTCTTAATGACAACTAGAAACCCTGTTAAACCTTCCATAAAGGCAGTGCATCATCACTCCCTCAAACCAGTCTTTCTAGGACCAATAAGAGGATCAGGAGAAAGCAGGACTGGCCTGCCTTAAGGACACAATCCACTGCTTAGCAAGCCTCTAGGGGACCCCAGAGTGCTGACACCAATGTCTCAAAATATGGTAACTGCTGTGACCACAATCCACTGTCCACATTACAGTCTGTTCTCATTCCCAACGTGTCAAATACAGTGGTATGGTCAGTGTTGCTTAACTACTTAGTCCTAGTTCGTGTCCAGATGACCAAGAGTCAAGATTAATTTGTTTTTAAGCTATGTTACATAAGTAAGTTAAAGTACTGAGATCAAGTAACTTACATTACACAAGTGACGTACTTGCACGATATATGTCAGATGACCTGACATCTTCTCAGACTTGCATGATTTCTGTAACAACAGCGATGTCCTGGTTGAAATTCCTGTGTTTGTTTGACCAATGAGTATACCCCAGCCACCTCCTCATGCTGATTTTTCTTCACTCTTTATACCATGTCACCTGAATTCCTCCTTTGCTGCTGTAATAATTACTATAGCCACTAGAGTTCACCGCTGAACAAGAAGCATGAATAGGTCATGATAATGTGCTTTCACACCTGTATATACAGTAGTACATGTAAGTTAGATTGTATGTTTTCATTATGTGTTAAATTAAATACTTTTCAACCTAATCTACCATCTAATGTAAATTGGATGTTATTAGTTCTCTTATGTTATTATTTATCATAATTAATACTTATCCCTGATTTTCACTCAGTATCACTGATAGCCAAATTCAACCCAGAATTCTCTATTAATGTTAAGTCAAACCACTGTTGTAACCTCTGTTGATGGAAATGTATCAGACAGAAGCTGACATCTCCTCTATTCAATTCCGCCACATCTGGGGGTATTGGCTCTCACACAGTCAGAGGTAATGGGGAAGAAAGTCAGAGTAAATCCAAGCTGACTGGGTTGAGAAGGCTGTGTTAATCTAATTTGCCAATAACTCTGATTCAACAGGGTGCCATAAAAGTACCTCCTCTTCAGCTGAGTGCCTTTTAGGAGAAGGAAAGGAGAGGAAGAAAGAAAAAATATCATCTTTTATGGCTGGAGCTGAAACTACTTATTTGGATGTACCCTGAATTAACTTGAATGGATTCAGGTAATACAGAGTGCCCCAAGGAGTGAGGGATAGATGGGGATAGATAAAAGATGAAGTGATGAGTATGTGAGGGTGGGTTCAAGGATAAGTGATACTGTAGAATATTTCCTCTTGATCTAAAAAAATGTTGACACCACAGTCTATAGTAATGATAACTGAACAAATCATGTTTGTTTTAGTAGTTTTTTTTTTCTTCTACCTGTCTTAGTGTTTTATGTATAAAAAAACGGCCTTTGATTGAACAAAATCATCAAAAATAGTTTTGGTATGTTTTTCTGCATTGACAAATGACATAAAGTGTACAGTATGTGAGCAGCCATAAGAGGAGCTACAAATCATTGGCCACAGCGAACGTGGGCATACCTCTACTGTTGCTGGAAATTACTACTGTAAAAGTAACTGAGTCACTAAGTCTTTATCGCAAATACTCTGTTCTCTGCACAAAACACTTGAATAGGATTAGGAATACTCCATCGCTTGGCTCAAAGCACCTGGTTTTGTTGACACAAACTCACCTATCTTAAAAGTCCAGTGGCTTTATACTTTATACAGAAAATACTGAACTTGTACTGAAACAATGCAAATATTGTACATATGACATAAAATAAATGTGAACGTATGTTTGGTTTGCAGACATGTGCCATGATTTTATTCTGGTGACTGGACTGTGGCTGTACTTGTGCTGACAATAGCATTAGCCTTGTTATTGATTTTTAGACAATTATCACTATGGTCTTAGCCACAGCTGTGGCTCCGGTTATTATTATCACCAAGGCTTCAATAAACATTTATCTCCATCTAAAATCTAAGGGCTGTGCATGTGCTGCGACTTCACATTGTTGTGTTTGCTGAGAGTTATAGTGAAGCTATATTCCTGAACTGTGTCTGGATTTCAAACATTTTCTCAAATTTTGTTAGAAATCTAGGAGCTGTTAGGAGTATTTAGATATTTAGACACAGTTGCCATAGCCGTAGCTATATTTGTAACCATGACAATACAAATGATGCCAATTTGAACTCAATTTAAAGCAACGTAGAAATTGGCATTTTGTGCAATTTGGCACCCCTGGCAGTTTCTGGGTACAATACCACCGTCGTAAATACAAATTTCCAGTCTGAAATAATTTAGCAGATATAATGTAGGTGCTAACTGCAAACAACACTCATTAGGCCTCAGCTGTGTTATGTCTTGAAAGCTTGCATCTTGAAGTAAACATGTATGTAACGCGGTCATCCTGTGGCAGGAAGCTGTGACAGAGACCCCATACACCCTATTACAAGACACTGTACAATCAAAATGATTCTGAAGCTGTTAAGTAAAAATGTTACATGATGTTGCATTACAATGCATTACAATGTGTTTGCTTCAGTCGGCTCACATTTTGATCTTAAAACATAGTGAAACTATAACATCTGTAATCAAACAGCTGGGCTCAATTCTTTCATTCAGCAGTTTCAATTTTATTCCAAACTACTGTAAATCTGAACATCAAGCATGTTTAAAACTAAAATATACTTCTCAGCCATGCTGAGATGTCATCCTGCTTCATAGTAAAAGATCTTTCAAGGATACTTTTTTCTTAATTTTTCAGGGTAAAAGGAGTAAAGAAAATAATTCTAGTTGTCGAGAATAGGTCAGCTTGCTAGGCAGGGAGATGGTAATTGCTGCAGCTACAACAGTATGCAGGGTAGCCTGTGAATGGGGACCTTGATTATGAGCATAATATGGAAACTGATGAACAACCCCCATCTCTGTCTTACAATCTCTTTCTAGCTCATTCTCCCCAGAGCCCTCATTAACTCTGTGGTTCAGTTCAGTACACATTTTTTGTGAGCAGAAAAAAAAGCTACAATATAACTATCCAAAATTCTCTCTTTATTTTGCTTACTAGCAGCAATGAAAAGTGTTTTACATTTCTGGTGTATTGTATAATTTCAAATAAATAAATCTATATAAAAATAAAAAAAACACTTTCAAATGTGAAAAGTGCCTCTTGGCCTTGATTCTGGTATAATAAAAAGAAAAATAATTATCAACTGTCCATGTTGAGCGCAAGGCTCTCTGTTTTAGTCAGTTCGTCTTCAATTGCTTTGTGCTTCTTTTCGTAGAGGTCGGGAATAATTTGGCTGCTGGAAATGTACGAGAGGGCACAATTTGACATGGATCAGAAATGTATATGAAATTTAACTGCAAAACTGAACATCTGTGCCTGTACTAGGTCCTATTTGTATTATTATTTGTAGTTTTTCTAAAGCCTCTTATGTAATATATTGTTTACATTTCACTTTAATGAATATCACTTAGGTGTCGATGTGACCAATCACCATTTTATCTCAGTACTTAATTGTCAATTCTAATTATTTGGACTGCAATGCAGCGGCTAACATCCTAACAACAAGTTTCATGTTACTGGTTATCCAGGATCTCTAATGTTAGTTTTAGGGAAGCAGGTAACCCAAAGCCTCAGGACAACATCTAGCAATATGGATGTTGGCAAAGGTGGGAAATGGAATTTGACTGGTTTGATGTCAAGTCACACATTTTGAAATGTATTTGTTTCCTTTATATTCACTGGGCAAATGATGCACCCCAACTGGAGTTTGAACCTCTGAATGGACCCATGGTTCAAAAGTGGACAAATGGTTGCCAGAAAAAAAAAATCAACAACTCTGATGTGACATTCCACCAAAACTTTTAAATAAAGAAATATAGTCATTCCACAGCAATAGATGTACGGTTTTAAAAAACACTGCAAGAGACCCTTCCACTTTATCAGTTTAAGAATTGTGTACGGCTATTTTTGCTGACGTGACGTATAAAGTCAGAGGTAACTTAGTTCCGCTCAGTAACTTCAGTTAAAACGAACTCTGCATTTGTCTTGAGAGCAGCTTCGCTGATGTCTACCATCCTCCTATGAGATGAAAGTGCAAGCTTGTGAGTCTCTCAAGAGATTTTATCTTCGCAAACACTGAGTTGGGTGCATGGTTTGAAAAGATAAGTGCCATAGAGACAAAGGCCAACATCTGTAAAAAACACTGCTCTTTTTAATTCTAAAAAGCAGAACAGGCACTATTGTTTGCAAGGGAAATAATGTATTGATCTGCCTGCAGTTTCCATAGTATGGTGTGGTATCAACAAGAAAACAGGTGCATAGTCATTTGCTCAGAGGGTGTGTAAGTTTGTATGTGAGAGAGCGCTCCCTCAGGCAGTGCCGGCAGTCTTCCAGCCCAGTTTTAGCCTGTCGCCTGAGCTGGAACCCATGGGAAAGAAGCTACACACACACACACACACACACACACACACACACACACACACACACACACACACACACACACACACACACACACACAAACACACACACCAACAAGCACATGCACACAAACACACTAAAATTGCCTAGAATAGCACAAACAATAGAGGAATATCTCCCTCCAACAAACACAGCAATTACAATGTTGGGCAGTGAGCCAGGGCTATAGGGCCCACCATGTGGCAGAACTGCTGTTACATTTACCGATCCAAACACTTAATGCCTGAACCTTCAAGCTCTCTGTTTGAGATTTTTCTCAGAAGTTTCTTTACACGAACATCTGTATTTGAGGATGGTAGCATAAATATAAAGAAAGCCAGCATGAATATGGTTCTAGCTAACCTAAGCAAGGCTGCAGGCTCTCTCTCTCTCTCTCTTTTTGTGCTTAGAGTCAGCTGTCTAGCAAATTAAATATATGACAAAACAAAGCACATCATCTTACTCATTATATATTATTGATTTAACAATATTCAATTATGACAATGAACAGTTGTTTTCATTTTTTTTTCAACACGGTCCCACTTTTTATTACACCCACAGATGCTAAGGGAATAGCACAGTATAAACAGTACAGCAATGTATTTCTATTGTCTACCAATATACATCGTCACATCTTGTGATGGTGTTTGCCAAGAATAAACAGACAAACGGCTGTGCGGTTGGCAATCAATTTTGATTAGACAAAGAAAGGACAGGGATCCTAGAGAAACTTAGGAGTCATCAGCAGTAAATCAGAAGAAACAGGCAAGTCAAGCCCAGACCACTCAGTTAACGACACCACACACTGCTAATGCATGACGTCAACACACACCCACACTCGTCCCATGCGCTGCACACAAATTTTAACTCCACAGATGAATGTGATAAACAGTTGAAAATCTGCTCCAGTGACTTATAATTATAATCTGATTTTGCCCCTTACCAGGTCAGCAAAATCTCCTACACCACCTACATCTAGATGTGCCTCATTGTAAGTTGACTTCACTAAGCCAATATAATGATCACATAATAATCTTCAGCATTGCCTAGTTATGAATGCTTTAAAAGGCAATACACCAATCGATGGTAATCCAAAAGGAGATGAAGTATAGGACTCACAAGTTACACACAGCACCACAATTTTTGGGGGGAGAGGAAGAGACAGGGAGAGGGGGGAGCCAGACAGATGGAGAAAGGCTGGAGTGGAGATAATGTTATTTTGGATGGCATTGCTCAGGCAAATTAAGCCAAATTCCCATTTTAATTTCTTGGGTAAAAGTAAGGTAAAAGCCTACAGTGATTGGTCACATTGATGGTCACAGTTGACTAAGATTTTGCCTGCGAGAGGCTCACAGTGCCATGACTACAGAAGACTGACAGGGGATCTCTGGGAAATAGAGTGCCAAAACACTGCAGTAGTCGCTGTTTGAACCAAAAAAGTGTTTGAGATAAAAGTAATTCCTCGACATAATGGGCTGCTTTCTGTTAAAATGTTTGTAAAATGCTGTCTACTCACCATCACTGTTGACACACTGCACTTGTGGGTTCTGTGTTCCTGGTCCACATTCCCTCTCATTATCGGGGATGCACTCCTCCAGTTTTACCACCAGCCAGTCATAGCAGCTCGGCTCTTCACATGGTATTGCCTCCACCAGGTGGGGGCAGTTCCCTGTCCCGCCCGTTGGCTCATTGACGATCTTCCTCTTCCTCAGTTTGAAGCCTGTCGAGGAACAACAAGGAACTAATTATGCTCTGTAAAATCTTGCCGCAATTTGACAGGATCTAATGTGTAACTATAAGCACATGTGGGCAGAGTGTGCCTTTGATGATAACTGTAATATTGCATTTAATGTGACAGTTGCTCTCCTCTCATTACAGTAGACTTTATCCAAAGTGACTAATGCATGCAGGTGCCCATTAATTCAACTGGGGTTTGTTCTCATGTGTGTCATCTGCTCTGCTCAAGGGCATGGGATTCGATGACCCAGGTCCTGGGAAGGGGGGATGTTAACTCCTGCCAAGCCAAGGTCACCCAACCCCTAATCCACACTCCTGCTCCAGCCCGATAAGGAAGCAGAGCCCTGGAGTGCTGACAGAAACCACATTTCTATTACATTTTTGTCTCTCTCTTCTCCTCCAAACCTTTTTTTACTCAGGCTGGTCAATAGAACATGCACCGCCATATGTCTAGAACCATTGATGGACGTTTTATCTGAAGAGGAAGGGGATGGGTTGTATCATGGAAGATGAGAGGGGTGAGGGAAACTCAATGCTATCAAGCATCACTCACTTGCTATCTACAGGGTGTATTATGAATGGCATTGCTGCAGGACAGCAGCGCAGCATTGGCAGTGAAGCACTGACGCTTCATTTCAACTGAAGACACACTTACATGTAATCCATTATATGTAATGTACAATTAACTGTTTAAAAAACTTAAAGCATAATTATCATACATCATATCATTAACACTGTTAAAACATAATTACATATTTTATATATACGTGTGTGTGTGTATGTGTATATATATATATATACATATATATGTATATATAGATAGATAGATAGATAGATAGATAGATAGATAGATAGATAGATAGATAGATAGATAGATAGATAGATAGATAGATAGATAGATAGATAGATAGATAGATAGATAGAGAGAAAATATTTTGGCATCTGTATATATATATATATATATTTTTCTTATCTTTAAGCATCTGGTAATGCTGAATTTACCTTCTGGGATCAAGTTGAAGCTTTTGAATTAACTATTTAACACAGATAGTATTATCTACCCAGAGGAGCATCAAAACTGGAGACATCTGGTGGTTGTTATCACTTAAAACAAGGCCACTTTTACCAATAATATTTAATATGATATAGTATTATTTAAAAACTACAGAGTCATGCAAAATACACTCATCAGCCTCTGTATTTAGGTACACTTTGTGGAGATGTCAGTAATGGGTAGCCCAACAACCATTACCCAGTAACTAACCAGTTAATTCAATTAGTGAAAAAAAATCAAAATGTGAAATTGCGCTTTCATTTTGGTCTGGCGCTCCATTGACTCAATGAGTGGATGCACCAGGTCAGCTTCAAGCAAGGCTGTCTGAGATGTACCAGCTGGAGAGGCTCTGAGAGAGGAGCACAGTAGTCTGCCATATCTGGACTCCATATTTGGTTTGGTTTTGTGCCAGCACGAGAGAAAGAAGCACACTGGAGTCAATTTCCCAGTCAGCACTGATAAGTGCAGGCAGTTCCCTTTAACGTCACTGGATATAATCGGGTTCAAGGCACCACATACTAGCTGTTGCCTTGCTCTCTACCTCACTAATTGGCAGTATATATCCTCAGACCAGCACATCACACTTTCTGCCCCCAGCTAGCAGAGACGTGATCTTTGGCTGCGAGCAATCCTTGGACATGGCAGCATTTTTTTTTTCTTAATGTGTTACAGCATAGTGTCATGGTATTACTAAATGTATGTAGCATCACACATTTTAACTTACATTTGACTTTGTTGCCTTTTTGTTGCTTGTCTAGATGCAAATTAACGTATAGTCTGACATGCGTAACAGGTCAAATATCCCTTGAAGTGCCTGTCCCAAACCTTAGAAGTATATCACGTTAACGTTGAAAAGATGTCTAAAAAAGACTTTCATTCTGGTCTTTATTGGATATCTTCTGAATGTTTGACAAATACATTAAGTGTTGTATTTTGGACAGGTCTATGCTCAGTGGGAAACGTATTTTATTTTAGCAGTGTGCCGCAGCCTATAGTCAAAATTGTTAGAAACCAAGTGAATGTTGATGAAGGTTCTCAGTCATCCAGGTCATGGTAAATCTAGGTGCTGTATTGTAGGCAACTGGACTCGTTTCAGTTTCTTAAAGACATTTCATCTTTCATCCAAGAGGCTTCTTTAGTTCTAACTAACTGGAGAGGAGTTGGCCGGCCTTTAAAATCTGTCTGGTTGTGTTCTTACAAAGTTGTTAAGGACACGTGTGAGCTCTGAGTTTCAGAGAACTCATTACAGCATTGAAAGTGGGCGATAAGTAATGTTTTAGGCCACCTCCTCTGTTCATAGATGGTCGTTCCAGTTTTACATAGGTGGACTCCTTTACTCCTCTTTCAAACCATCTGTCTTCTCTGGCGAAGATGTTTACATTGCTGTTGTTAAAGGAATGATTTTTCTCCTTCAGATGAAAGTGGACAGCAGAGTCTTGACCTGAGGAGTTGGCCCATCAATGTTGTGCCATTCGTTTACGGAGAGGTTGTTTTGTCTCCCCAATGTACAAATCTGTGCGACTCCTAACTCACCTAGAAACTAAGTGAATGTAAATGTGGAGTGCAATTTTGCTCAGATAAAATTTTATTTGAAATTTTTTTCAGGTCTAGCTTGTTTAAATACAAGAACAATGCATTCCTCTACATGTTGCTGATCACTAACATTCAGCAAGTTACATGTGCTAATCACAGCCAAATGATTCCCCTGTTCCATGTCAGGAGGATGAAAACATTTGAAGCCAGGAGGGCACACCTTAATTCCATGGACTTCTGGATATTGAAAGGCAGACTACACACACACTTCAACGTCAAAGTCAATGTGTGCGATCGTGTTCACTTTCCATTATGTGCGACAGACGACAGGGGGACCAGAAGCAGCGCAGTGAGCAAAGAGGGAGCTAGCGAGAGCGACTCCATCATTAAGATGCAAGGAGGAGAATTTCATTCAGGGCACTTCATTAAGGCAGAGTCAACCGGCATTAGTCATGGTGGACGCCACTGTTCCAGGGATAATTAAGGGTCAACCATGTCAACCCTGCTGCTCAACTAGCAAAGCCTGCCACAACAGTCAACAAACAGATGGACAAGTTGATAATGTTTAGGCTCCTACTTTAAACATATGCCCTCCTCATGCTGTCAAAAAGACAGAATTTTGAATCTGATACTATACTTAATGATTTATACTAAGATGATACTACAGACAAATCAAGCAAACACATCCCTCGATATCGCAAGTTAACAGTGTCATATATTTTCTTTAAAGTTGCATATGTACACAGTTGACTTGCATATTAACATGGGCAAAATAATAATAATATAAACTGTATAACCGTTAAATGTCAGCCCAGTAACCTAAAAAATCAGGAGGGTTGGTCGCATTAGCTAACACACCACATGCTATTGTTTCGGTACCAACAGTCAAAAAGATATGTCATCACAGGAAGTAGCAGCTCAACAGGCACGACCTTAAAGGGCCTATGTGTAAGATTTAGTGGCATCTGTGGTGTGGTGCAAGCAGCTGGACACCCCTGGCCACTTAGAACACACAGACAGATTCTCAGCATTTAAAGCTGCTACAAGGAACTCTTTGTTGATTCTGGTAGCCTCTGTGGACAAAACAAAACAAGTTGTTTGTAGTGCTGTACCATACCAACAGCCAACAGGGCAGCTTCTTTCTTCAGACTGTGAGATCTCTCTATTCACCCTCACCACGCCACCATGAAAAATGTTTTCCTTTTATGACTTATTCAACCTGGGTTAAGGTTAGACTTAGAGCCGGATGTGCTTGTTGAACTCTACGTCATGGCACAGTGGCATTAGGATTCTCAAAGTGAGGTCTTACCTTTTTTGGCTGCCTGGTCCTGGCAGTTTTCATAGGTGCAGGGTCCCCAGGCACTCCATGAAGACACCTCACACTCAACTGGACAGCTGATGTGGCAGAGCTGGGTGGTGTTCGGGGGGATACTCAGACACAGATCATTGTCCATTGGTCGCAATTCTTTGGGGACACAAAGAAATGTCAATGGCATACTGCAGGTTATGTTGTGAAAAATCATTCCAGCAAAATGAAATAGAACACAATAAAATGAATGAAAACAGAAAAACTACAGACATATGAAGAGGAATCATATGGATCTTCATTGAATGAGACTTTACATTTTCAAATGAGCAGTTTAAATATCATACAGTTAGTGAGTAGCATGTACAGTTACAGCGGCCTCCATTTCCCCTCCCCTCCTCCACACCACCTTGGGGTCTCCCGAGAGTCAACTGTAGATACGCCAGTAATTCAGTTGGAGGGTGTCACCAGAGATGCTGCTTCTCTCACAAAAAAAACATATACAGCATCGATACCCTTTAAACTTAAACCATATTCTTCTACCCCATTACATCTCAGTGGCAAATATTACACTTTTATCCCACTACAATTATCTTAAAGCTTAGTTTAGTTAGCATTAGCCCTACTGGTTATTTTACTTCCTTTATTTATATTTTATATCAATAATCTAAAATTGTAGATAGGTTATATTATTATAGATTAAGCCACCCAGCAGTATATGTACAGTTATCAAAATTAGCTCATCCTTTACCTGCTGCAGCCTTGAAGTTATGAAAACAGTAATGCATCAGTATTCATAATTCGAGAATATACTATGTATTATTCTGAGAGGGACCATTTGTTTATTCAGTTCATTCAGTCATTAAACAAAGTTTTTTGTTGTCTGTTTAATGTGTTTTAGCGCATGAAACCAGTCAATGAAGATCTTTCTACCCTGATCAAAATATCTCTCCCCAATGCACACCAGGAGCTTAGTTGGTGGAGAGTGTGACCCATATATGGATACTCTGCAGAGTCCCAGGGTTCGAGCCTGACCCGTGGTCTCTTGCTGTGTGTCATCAACCTGCCTCCCGTCAACTCCCAAGCTGCTTCGCCAAGAGAAATTAAACATTTATTCCAAAGCCCAGGTGTGAATGAAATGAATGGCACAACCCAGTTGAGCTCAAGATTCTGCAGTCCACTTACATCTGAAAGCGAAAAGTAAAGGAACCCATCTATGTCAAACTGGATCGACCGTCTTTTAACAGCGGAGGTGGCCCACGACATTGCTTATCACTCACCTACAATGCAGTACTCAGATACCTCACCAGACAGCTTAACAACCATTCACACCTGGGCTCACCTAGCCCTAGCAACCCACATGAACACTGGTTGGGTCAACGACCCACAAGTGGCCATATCGACTCTGAAATTCAGAGCTCGCACATGTCCTTAATGACTCTGTCTCGACTCCAGTTAGTTAGAACTGAAGAAGCCTCTTGGATGAGAGGTGAGACGTCTTCAAGAAATTGAAACATGTCTGGGTCAGCCACTCAGACGAGTGCTGCACACACAGTGTTTCCATCCTGTTAAATCATTCATTCCCCAGCCATATTACTTTTACTTTCATGCAGTACTTTTGAAAAACAAAAAGCTGAAGCATAATATTGACTACCTTGTGATATGGTAGCCTAGTAATAAATAAATATGGTCTGTGTGGGAATCACACTCTCCACACACGTCAAATACAGTATGCCTATAGTACAGGAAAAACAGCTGACTTCACGCTGAAGTGATGCTTCAGCTTCCATCCTCACTGCTCGGCCTGGTGGGTAGATAAACTAGTTTCCAAACATTGGGGTTAGGGGCTTTACGATTCCGCCCCGCATATGTTAAGTTTTAAGAGGTACAATCTGCATTAAAAATGTTGATTAAAAATGTTCTACGTTGTGTAAAGTTACTGGGAGGTGACGTATTTCCCAGTGGGAGCAAAAAACGTTGGCCATAGCTCCTTGTTACAAGTTGTGCATGCTTCTCTCATTGTAATACAAGAGATATG
This sequence comes from Diplodus puntazzo, assembly GCA_963678695.2. NCBI lineage: Eukaryota > Metazoa > Chordata > Actinopteri > Spariformes > Sparidae > Diplodus > Diplodus puntazzo. Next base: position 17,166,784 of record OZ023169.1, read on the forward strand.
AGCTTGCTGGGCTGAGGATGAATGGCATGAAAAGGAGTTGACTGTGGAACAGATGACGGAGAAGTTTGTAGAGAGTTGGAGGAACCTTGTATGATACACATTTATATTTCATTATTATTATTTTATCATACTCTCTCTGCAAATTGGGGGTGGGGCACAATAAATATAGCTTTGCCAGTGTGGTTCCTTATTACAACTGATCAATATGGCCAAAAGATGCTGTGCTCAGAGGGCCTTGCAATTGATTTTGGAAGAGAGAGAAGCTTCTGATGATGATGTAGAGGAAGAGGTTTCAGAATGTGAGGATCATATTTCTGACAGTGACTTTGAAGAAGAGGATGAGATTGAGCATGAGCTAGTTCCAAAATGCAAACGAGCCACAGGACCAGCCTGTCAGCAGCCAGCCTCAGGACCAGCCCTTCAAAGAAAGACAAGAATGTGGTACTTATGAGTACACTGCACAGGGATGAGAGAATATGTGGCCAGGAGCATCAAAAACCAGAGACCATCACGGATCATGATGTCACTAAAGGAGGGGTGGACAACATGGACAAGCTGGTGACGGCCTACAGCTGCAATAGGAGGACCTTACACTGGCCACTGGTGATATCCTTTGACATATTGGACATCTCAGCGTACAATGCCAATGGGAAAGGCATTGGTGAGACCTCAAATCTAGAGAACACAATCATGTTCCGAGAACCTCAGGCTCTGCAGCCATCATGAGGATGATTCAGGAAGAGAATGGTCCCCCATCCAATCGACCCACATCACTGTCAGCTTGTGTTGTGTAAACTGACCTGAATGGGTTACATCTCTAAGGAAGCTCAAATAAATAAAAATCAATAGTTGTGAAGAACCTTGCTTCATTTGTAAATTTGCTGAATTTCCTCCACTTTTGATTATAAAAGATTTTCTTGTTTTATTACATTTTATAAAAAAAAAAATTTTTAAAAAGTAGCACTTTAATTCAAATATTAACCATACATGCTGTTTTTTGCTCGTAATTGGGATGAAGTAAACATCTGTTGAGTATTCAACATAAAATTGTTTGATTGTATTGAATTAAATACCTAAAAATGCAGCAGGTCCACCACAAACACTGGCTGAATAACACAAATATGAACACCACACAAGGGTTCAGTCACTGAAAACAATCCTGTTTGGGAGGTGAACACTGCAGGAAAAGCTGAGAGTGGAAGAGCTTGGTCCGACCAGCCTGGCATCGAAAAAAAAACATGCAAGCAAGATTGAGTAAGACAGTACATCCCGTTGTGGCTAAATACTTGCAATGAGGTTGGTGCTTCATTTTGCTTTCCCTGCCGGAAGCAGGAAGAGAATCTGCATGGATCCAGTCAGGTATGACAGATTTATAGCACTTTGCAGAAAAAGTGAAAAGGCTAAGAGTCACATGGGAAATGCTTGGCATCTTGGCATGTTTGGTAGAGTAAATATTGCTGCTCATCTTGTTGAAGGGACATGGGGATCTGAAGACAATGTAGAGCATGTAAAGAACTGTGGTACATTTGACCTAAAATCCAGGTGTTTTCAGAGGAATGGTGGATTTGTAGCATCACCCGATGCAGCAGTGCAAGAACCTCTGCAGAGTGCTACTGTTTAAAGGAACATCTAAGACAGCACAGAATGAACTATTTTAATGTGGTAATTCTCCTTTTTTGTGGAAAAATCATATCAGACAAATGATACTGCAGAGTATTTCTATTTTAATTCATTTAAACAGACTGGTGTGATAGGTGCTTTGGTGTACCTACTGGTGATACATGGTTTAAGTGCATCTTACAAAGTAATTTTCCCAGTAGGGCAGGCAAGCCTTCTATTTAGCTTGATTCTCCAAGGAGCTCAGCTCCAAACAGCTGTAGGTGACTCTCTGCAAGGTCATCAGGCTGATGAATCATTTTCACAGCACCACAACAGGACAGAGCCTAATTCACATGCAAGATGCCCCCGGGTGGCCAAACATGGATCTTTTAATGGTGTTGCTTAAATGTGTGTGCACATGGCACGCCCTTGAGAGCCCATGTAAAACAATAGTGGGTGATATGTCGAAAGTGCTTGAGTAGGTGCTATTCTATCTACATCAATATCAAATCATTTTAAGAGTCTTTCACATATTGAATTTACTGATACAGGACTACTTTCATTCTATCAAGCTGTCAGAAGATGATCTGACTGGGAATCCAAGGGCTGAGGGGGACCTGTATGATTTGTTGGAACGGGAGTGGTGAAGTTGCTCAAAGGGAATGCATAACATTAAATGTCAACATTGTATTGCCATCTTACGTTCATTCTAAACACATATTATTAATTAAACTGAATTTGGGCCTGCAACTGTCAGTTATTGTCATGTTTGATTAATGACATAAAATGTACATCAGTATTTTCTTAAGCCCAAGATGACGCCCTCAAATGTCTTGTGTTGTCCACAACCCAAAAATATTATATAAAAAAACCATGTCCTTCTGGCTCCCGGTCACACATGTTCTCACATTGCCACTCTGAACCTTCAGAACAACATTATTATTTTTCTACTTTCTGCACCCTGCTCTGCATTTCATGAATCATTTCATGTTCCGTTCTTACTGGTACAGCTGTGTATGGTGTAAGGACAGTAATGTGACTGGCTGAGAAGACTGATTAATTACCATGCTCATCAGAACATTCCACCGTATGCTACACGTTAGTGCATTTCGCACACTTGAACAGTGTGTTTGAGATCACTAGTGTAATGTACAACAAGTGGTTCCAACCAAGCAATGTGATTGGTTAGATCTACATTAGAATAAAAAAACATCACTTCACCATTTCCATGACACTGTAGCTGTCAGAGCTGGAACAGAAGACAATTTTAGCTTAGATTTATCGTATACACAGGATGCGTTTTGTGGGCTTGTATAGACTATTACCTCCTGGTAGGCTGTTTCTATCACCTGTTGACTTAGATTTTTATAATAATTATGAAAAACTATTTCAGAACTTCTGCATTTGCCTCTCAAATCTCAAACATATTTACATACATATAAATGATTTATCGCACTAAATGGTTTTGTCTTTTTTTTATTTACATCAATTTATTTTAGATCTGGGGCAAAACATGTTTTTAGAAGATATCTCAGTTACTGTACGATAAGACTGAGCTAGCTAAGCAGTTGTGTGTGGTATCCTTTCATTTTGGGAAATTCCACAACCTATGGAAAGCATTAACATCGGCTCGGGGCTGACTTAACAGGGAAAACTAGTACAGTGTGTTGCTCAATTACTACTTTGGGTTGGCCTACTTGCTGGACTAGTAAATCAGATTTAATAACATGAGTCCAAGTGACAGACTGGTTTTCAGCACCTAAGCGAGCCATCTCAACAATTATTGACACTTTTGTTTTCACTCGGGCTGTCTAAGAAACAATGCAGATGGCCATACCATCGATCTATTTTTACACCATAGCCTTTTCTGTCACTGACCTTTCAGTCTCCTCCTCCACTCCATCACTATCTGATCACTCTCTAATTCAATTTATTGTTATTTTACCACCTATCTCTCAATACCTCTGCCCTCCTAAAATTCACCACATTACCAATTGTAGTGAAATTTCAATGATTTGGCACTTGTTTTAGGGGGCACCGTCTCCTAAGAGGAATGCTGAAATCAAATCAATAGTTTCTTAACTAATCAGTCAGATGTCTAAAAGCTTGACTTCTCGAATTCATTGATCTCTGTTTACCACTCCAAAGGAATACACAGAACCACGAGTATGATTTGTTTTAATGTGTGTTGTTGTATTTTTCCATTTACCGTGACGTCATACAATTTTTTTATTTGATGTAATTCGTAATTCCCAAACACGTGTTGATTCTTTGTGTCAAAAGAAAGGAATGTGAGAAATAACAGTTTTAGATTCAGACATCACTGTGTATATGAACATATCTGGATGTGAGAGGAGGGGAGAGCCCCTTCATCTGAGGTGTGGGGAGTTTGTGAGTTAGAACAGGTCAGGGATTCATATGATTCAGAATTCTCTTTAGCTGAGGTACAACAGAAAAGTACATATGATGACACTTATTGTCCACTAAAAAATCTAAGGCTTACTGCCCTGGGTAAGGCCTGATCAACACAAACAGGGTCATTTGGATTTGGACGACTGCAGAGAACACTGGGTCTTCTCTCCATGCTGCATGTATTTTGCTGCATGTATTAAAGAGATTTGATTTATCACACCGAGTCTAAAAAATCTTCAGAGAATTAGCAACTCTCAAACTTCAACAGGGAGATTTTCCCTTACACAGTCAGGGGGCAAGTTCCAACATTTTGTTGTACTTTTTCGTTCATCGCCAGCTGGGAACTCAAATCACAGACTGTTGTCATTTCCAATCCTGCTAATGATACACTTTATGATGCTTTGGATTTCAATTATTCTCTACACCATGTCGGCTTATTTTGTTGGTAACAGTTGTACAATCACAATATTGCACTCAAGGGTAGGCTTTACTGTCATTGATGGCACGAAACCATGAATATCTACAAAATTTCATGACATTCCATTTAATCCTTTTCAAAATGCTTCAGTCTTGGCCAACCAACCAACATTGCCATCCCTAGAACCACACCAAAAAATGGCTGAATATTTGTACAAGGGAGTCAAATCCATTTAGTTTGGCCAGTCAAATAAGGGTTTATGGAAAATGCTGATAATACTGGCAAAGAATATCTAACACCAAATTGGCAGTGCTGGCTATGAATATGCCATATCATTTTCTGAGCTATAAAACAGATGATCAGTAAATATGCCACTGCACTAACAGATGCTGAATTAGATCATCCAAATGACCTGTTGATGATTTTAATTCCAACATGTTCACGTGTTGTCAGGGTAGCAGAACAGTCAGACATCCTGATTCCTATAAAAAGCTTTCCATTCACATTATCCAGTAAGAACTTTTCGAGGACAATAGCCTCTTTGTTCTCCTCCTGCCTTGTCTAGTCTGAGCAGCTCTCCACAGCCATAACAAAGGCTGATTAATGGAATTCTCCACACAGACTGCCCTTGCCCAGGTATCTCTGTGCCAGATGGTCTAGTCTTCTTACTGCTCTCCCAGCCACCAATTTAGGAACCTCAGAGGCCGCCACCCTGTGCTAGTAAGTGCCAGCTGCCATCAATAACCTGTCTCCCAGTTCATTTCTGGCCAAGGATTCATGGCTTTCACATTGGCACAGCTGTTGTACAGCATGCCATTATTTGTTCTCCAATTGGTTTAACATTCACCAGAACCAGTAGAGGAAAAACAGCTGATAAGCCTTATATCAGAAACATCTTTAAATATATATATTGTAATCTTCATAAGAACCTGGGAAACTGCCCATGAAATATATGACATCAGAGAGAATAAAAAGATGCTTATAGTAAACTAGTAACACATTGTAATAAACAGTGATGATGTCAGCAGTAATCTTTGCATGAATGTGGAATAGTTCAGGATTGAGTAAATCCATCGCTCTCCAACTGTGTGTGTATCACATCAAGAACATGTAGTGATCTGGATGGTAGTAGCTCCCACTAATCAGACTTTGAGTGATGTGTGTTCACAGATAATGCTGCCAGACTATCCTATCTCAGACACTGTGGGATACGCTGATCATCAATGAAAGCAAATGATAAGATTACATCAGCTTAATTAGGCTACGGAATCCCTCCATAGAAATGCTTAGCTTATCACAATGACATCATCCACAGCATCCTGGCACACTAGAACCAAGAAATTAACAAGTTGGCGTGGTCATGATATAAGGCCGCCATATATGTAGAATAGAAGAATAGCCTTTATTGTCATTGTACTGTCGGGGGTACAATGAAATTTAGGATGCTCTCACAGAGCCACCGTGCATCACAAAAAAAAAAAAAAAATGCATTGAAAAGATGACAGTCGAAGTCAATGCTATAGGTGGCTTAAGATGTAGCTCCTCTGTATCTGCTGACTCTAAAGACTCATAACTGACTCGACTGAAGTGAGTGACAAAATCATCCAACTGTTCTGTTGAAATACAAGGTCAATGTTTCAGCATCAGCGTCTTCATAGTTTTCAAAATTCTGTGGCAGACTCTTGGTTTTGATTACACTAATTGTCATTATTCTACATGTTTTTTGTTTTTTCTTGCTACCCATTGAACAAGGAACAATCCACCATTTTCCGGCAGAGAACCATGGCCTCAGACTCAGAGGTGCTGACCCTCATCCCCACCACTTCACACTCGACTGCAAACTGCCCCAGTGCCTGCTGGAGGTCACGGGGCCCAAGAGACAAGGGACAAGCATGACAGTCCTACACTCACGAATGAAAAGTGTGGCTGTAGTTTCTCTGCCATTCATGTCTGTTAACAATGAGCTCACTACGCCACAGGAGTGTGGTGAATAGACTGTGGTTACTCGCAGTGAGTTATGGGAGGAGTCAGTGCAGGGTGGGCAGGTAAGGACAGATTGATGTTCAGGTAGACTTCCATACAATATCGATGGGCCGCTAAAATTGACAGGTAGTTTTTACAGCCCTGTCGCTGCCAGAGACGTGGATTGTTTTCCTTTTTTTCCCAAATCATTTTATATTTTGATCACTGTCTAGATGTTAAAAGATTGTATACTATTACAATAAAAGATGTTTCTGAACAGAATAACTTATTGCACTTATTAATCAGTTCTGACAATCACATGATTGAAGTTATAGGGAATGTAGTTTGGGCCTAGACTTGAACCTGATTCATGTGTGGGTTAAAATAACATTTTTTTTTTTAAGTGTGTACTCAGTGGTGCATTATTTCAGTCTGTGCCCTACATTATAAGCAATCCTGTGTTTTATATCTGTTTAAATATATTTAAAGTGGACAGCAAACACTTTTGCTGGATGATCACTTTATTTTTCCAGAGGCTGATCTCTGGGGAAAATCTAACAGCTAGATTTTTGGTGTGAATCCACAACCTTAAAGCTCGCAGTGCATCTCAGCTCATAGATTTTCTCTCTGCTACCTGTTTAACAAACACCAGCACAGGAAGAACAAGCTGCATTATATTTATAGTGTGTACTCTGTATATATAATCTTTACTGTGATGGCTCAGAGGCACAGGCACCATTTCAACTCACAGAATTAATATACATATTTATTCATTATTGCCTCTATATTCATTGATATTCTGGTTGTGAAATAAGCATTTAATAACTTATAAGTGATTATAATCGAATTTCGAACACCGGAAACTATACTGAGGTTGAATGTTTCAAGGAAAACTGAAATGATGTAACATCAAACCTGACGTTTAGGAATGATCAACCTCACCATGGATACATGGATGTGTTTTAAACTGGCTTGCAAGGCCTACATATTGTAAGAATGTACATTGACTCAATGACTAATTTATTATAGCTTTGTGTCACAGGCTCGTGATATATAGGCCTTCTGTACTGTTTTGGCTAAAAATACGCATTTGCTCACATTTCAAAATGAAAATAACTCAAAATTCAACATAGAACCAAAAAGTCGACTGAACTACCAAAATTATGTGTGACACACTTAATCTCCAACAATGACTTTTGCTGTTTTGCATAAATATTATAACCTCACACGATTATAAAGTGCCCAGTTGTTACAGCTAATGTAATGGCTTATAACTAGAGCTCCTCCCTGCCTTTATACCCATTTTTCCTACCTACTATACTGTCTTTGTTCAAGGCTTTTTATGATGACAGTGTTTGACCCCCATTAACTCCGCCTGGCATCGGCACTTCATTAACAAGTGTCAAACTGTTTGCAGCGCATTTGTGTTATGTGTGTGATATATCAATCTGTGCATCTGCCTGCCAGTCTGCCTCTGTGCAACGTGGCAGTGAAAACATGGTATGGAGTTTCATGAATTTGGGCAATAAGCAAGTGGAAGGGATTTCATAGCTAATGAAGGACCGATGCAGCACTCTGACAAGAGCACTGAGTGGGTGACCAGTGTCACCATGACCGAGCATTGTTAAAGCAAGGAAAGTATAACCATAAACATGACTTCATTCATCCAGGCTCCAGGTATTACTCCTGGGTGATATTGTATGCAAGTGTAAGGTGTTTACAAGATAGAGACAGTTAGCTGACCAGTGCCATCATTTCCTCCAGCCAATCAGCTTCCATGCTTCCACGCTTCCACAGTCACTTCCAAAAAACTTCCACTGTAAGATTGCAGTGAGGAAATAATTTGTATCCAAAGACACAGCTAAAATAAGGGAGCAAGAAACTGTGCAAATTAATACACAGGATAAATAAAAGCTGTTATTTACATCATGGCATGTCCAAGTTGGCTAAATGATGCAAGACGTGACCGCACTGAAGCTGTCTGAGACAAGGACAGGTTCAGGGTGAGAAAAAGGAGGATGTGTCTCTGCAGCTGAGCTGGCAGAGCTTGTCCCATAATTCATCACACCCGTTCAACTCTTCTCACTTTTCTCCGGTTGCCACCATCCTTTGTTCGTGACACCTTGAAGCCAAATCTAGTCACTTCTCACCTGTCACGATGCCTCGATTAATGTCTCCCTACTTCCACCCAAAAACACTTTCCATAACAATTACTGTGTTAACATGCAGGTTTGACTGCAGATGTAACCACTTTTTCACCCTAACAGTATATGTAAAGGGAAACTGTGGAAAGTGTGAGACTCACCTGCTGTTAACAAAATGTGGAGTCTTAACACTAAAGGATGAAAGCGTGTGGCTGGTTGGGAGCATCTGATCTGAATAATTTCTAGCAGCAGACGCCAGTTCAGCCTCCCAAGCCAGATGGACTGAGACTTATCGTGTCAGTGCTGGATAAGCATGGCCATGCTACCGGGCCAGTTGCACGCTCAGTGTGCTCAGTAATGCCACCAATTTAGTTGAAAGCTCATATTTCATCTGCTATCCTTTCTGCTCGACTTTTGCACTCACATTAGCATATTCATATAGCCCAGTCCCAGATTAGATATGAGGGGAAACCACTTTACTCTCCTTTCTGGTTCATACATGGCTGAAAAAGCAGGGGGTGGTATCAGTGACTCGGAGCACAGCCAAAACAGATGACATTCCTTTGGTGCTTGTGTGAAACGCAAGCCTAAGCAGATGATTCCAGAGCTCATAAACAAGTTTTTTGTCTGTGACTTGGCACTCACAGATGTTTTTTGAAGCTGTTATAAACCAGCCTGTGTCAGAACATGAGCTATTAAAAATGCTATAATTTACTCCACATGCCCACTTTGCTGTCTGTCGCCAAGATAATGATTCCAACTGCCTTAATCTTCCCAAATGTTGTTTGTTTGCTATTTGAGCTGATGACACTGCAAAATTTGAATTATGTCTAATGTAATGACTACTATGCAGCTGCAATACAGTGGGACTGTAATAAATCTGCAGATTGCCAAGGATTCCAGTAAGTTACCATAAAGCACTATTTGGGAATGAAAGCAGATATTTTTTTTTTATTTTTGTTTTTTTTCTCTAAATCCAACCTGATTAAATGCTAAATTATGCTGCCACTGTTCTTTGTAGTAGTCTTTATTTATATGAATTATACAGCCATGTCCAAACAAACAAAAGCCATACATAGTACTAAATGGTTTTTCCAAATTATGTTTCATGGCATTTTTCCAGTTCAGGAAGATTTACTGAAATCGTATGGAAGTGGTCAGGGGGGGTCTACAGATGAAAAGATTATAATGTAAAATTGATTTTCTCGTGACTACATAATAATATTTCAAATGTTTTCATCCTGAAGGAGCAGTTCCTCCAAAAATGAACAGTCATCATCAACCTCAACCCCATGCTTTGTGGAAAGTCAGGTTAAGTTTAGTAGTTCAGAAATCCTTTTGTGAGCTTCACAACAAAATAGCATTGCAACATTCTCCTAAAGAACTGCTAGCTGGGGGACTTGAATAAACAAATAAACAAACAAATGAGTAAATAATAAAATGGTTGCATACAAAGCATAAGTTGAAGTTGAAAAGTCGTTATTTACACCATTTGTTAACCAAAATCTTCACTGTAGCTGCTAAGCTGAAAGCGCATAGAATTTCTTTTGAAATCAATTTGGGACTTCACGGCATCCATGGAGCTGTATGGAGCTTTGATATTTGTCTTCGATTGTTTTTTTCAGTTGTTTAGGAGAACTCTGCAACACTGCTCGACTGTAGCCTCCAGAAATATTTTGTGTGTTTTTTTGGGTAAACTATTCCTTTACTATCAACTTATCCATCCACTCTTTGACCATTGGATACATATGTGCTTTTTATAAAAGCAACCATTAAACATGTTTTATAAGTTGTCACTACATACCTTGCGAATGGTTAATAAGGGATAAGTTTTGGGTTGCCAAGTTGTACAAAAAAATCCTTTTGGAAATATGAAGCTTTGTCAGTCATTAATGCTCAAATGTTTCTATCAGTCAATGTGCAGTTAAATGACCAAATTAAAAAGGTGCTGTAAAATCTTTATAATATTTCTATAAGGAAAGATACAACAGTGTGTCAGTGGAATTCAGTCATAGTGACCTAGTGCCCTATAAAAAGTACACCCAGATGGCATCATTTCAGAGCCAAAGCTACACACACCATGTGGGGATTTTTTTTCACTAAGTATAGACATAACAGAAGCTCATAGTGTTACATTTATTGAGGTATATAGACATCTCTGCAGTCTAAAAGCCGGATAAAAAAGCAGTATATTTTGGAACACTACATTCAAGTAGTATTTGGAAAAGCAGAGATGTATTCTCAAAGTCAACAAACTGGTTTCAGTGGTTCCTCTCCTTGGCTGTGCACTAAAATCAGAAACAGATCAACGACATGTAAAAAACTTCCAAGACTGACAGAGCACCTACTGAGAAGTCATCGTGTTCAAAAGCAATTTTCTTTCATTATATTATATATAAGTTTTTGATTGCATGATGACAAATAAGTCTCAATGTAAGCCTTTAAAACTAAATGCAGGATTTATACTGACCATAGGTGGCTAAGGCATAGTAACGCAAAAAGATGCAGCGGCTGGTAGCGCCTCCAAATTCTGCTACATTTCTGTTTTTTTAACGATGATTTCTTCGGTTTGTTGCTGAAACATGTACTGCTCATACCAGAAAATACTGTCAGCAAGGCAGCAATACAAGAGAAAAGGAGAGATGACAGAAGAAACGCATGCTGGGAGAATCACCTTCTTTGCTCCTGAGCGAGCTCAAGTTAGGCGGTGAGTCAGCGCTGCTCTGGACACAGTAAACCTCTCGGGTCTGAATCCCACCTCCACACAACCCTGTCTGGTTCCCACGCCGACGGTCCTGTTGGCTCAGCAGCACATCCACCCTGCACTCTGTCCACTCTGTAGTTTTCCAGCTGTAACTGAGAACAGAGGTGGATAAACAAGAGTTACTCTTACACAGTGATCAGCCCCATGTATATATATGTTTTAATTATCTAATCAGTTTAGAGGTACAGGGATATTGCACATCAAGAACACATACACATACTAAGCAGAGAAATAGATTAATGCTTGATGTGACTTGGGTATTGTTTATTAACAACAACACAACCCCCCACTGTTTTCAATTACACAGTTCACATTGTACAATATTATTAATATACAATATACATATTAGTGTATTTTTTACCTTTTTATTGTATTGTTTATTTTTTACTGTAATTATTAATTATTGTATATTACTGTCCTTTGGTGACACAGAAATGTCCCTGTTTGCGGGATAAATAAAGGAATTCTGATTCTGAATTCTGATCTAAGTAATAACATAATTATATATATATATATATATATACCTATATATATATATATATATATACCTATATATATACCTATATATATATATATATATATATATATACATATATACATATATATATATATATATATATATACCTATATATATATATACATATATACATATATATATATATATATATATATATAATATATATATATATATATACCTATATATATATATACCTATATATATATATATATATATATATATATATATATATATATACATATATATATATATATATATACCTATATATATATACTATATATATATATATATACATATATACCTATATATATATACCTATATATAATATATATATATATACCTATATATATATACATATATACTATATATATATATATATATATATATATATATATACTATATATATATAACTATATATATATACCTATATACTATATATATATATATATATATATATATATATATATATATATATATATATATATATATATACCTATATATATATATATATATATATACATATATATATATATATATGCATATATATATATAATTATGTTATTACTTAGATCTTATGACATGAATAAATGACACTAAAAGTAAAAAATGACAAATTGGCACATCGTACCTGTTTTCTTATAAATAATGAAAGTATCTATAAACCCCTAAAGGATTTTGGATAATGGAAAATAAAATGACCATACATTGTGTGCCTGGCTATTTGCTGGCACTGAAAAAGATTGTATGTGCCTGAGTGAGACCAGGGTTGGCGTACACATTTCTCATTGTAAGAAAGAATTTTTATGTTTTGACCTTAGATCTCTATTTACGAAACACTTCAGAATTGCAATTTAAACCAGAGGGTTCAGTGAGCTCTCTCTAAGACTTGATTTTTTTAAGCCGAAGGGGATTGTACTTTTCATTCATAGATGGGTTTGTATCTGGTTAGTGAATTGGCAGCAGTGTGTTTTCACCCTGAGGTCAGAAATGTTAACACTGCCTCCATCTCTACTGATAATAGAATTCATTTGAGGTTGCCAATGAAAGGCTCCATATTCATGAGAAGAGTCCCCCTGTCTCTGTCCCCCTCTCTCAGTTGCTTCTGCACTGCTGCAGGACAATGAGGCCCCTGGGAGAGCAATGCATTTTGGGGCTTTAAATTGCCCAGATGGGGACACACAAACAGCACAGTACTTCAGGACCATGGACAGAGCACCTGCCTCACTTCCGGTCTGTACAGACAGCAGCAAGAGTAGGACATTGGACATTGATTTACTGTTTCAAATTATGACTCATTCTACCCTGCCCATAAAACAGACCAATAAAATGGGTAGATTACCTCTTGAATGGTTATATAGGAGATTAGCAGATTAGCAGCCTTTCTCTATCTACATAACCCACCGTATTTCATTGGCTATTGAACTTCACTTTGAGAGAACTTAAAGGTAACTGATATTCCCTCCTGGGTTTAGTGGCAGCATGGTGGGGGTGTCAAGGTGGGACAACATGGTGGATAGATATCCAACAGTGCAGCGGCTTCCTCTTAGAATACTAATTGTATGGAAAACTCCATTTATGTGTTCCTTCTGGCACTGAGCCAGACATAAGCAATTTCCTCTACTTATACATAGAAACCCCAACAAGCCCCTTCCACTGACCTCACCCACATCACCCAACCAGCCTCACTCTGTCTAGGATAATGAAACCTGCAGTACTTGGCAGTAATGAGTTTGTCATTTTCTCACCCCACACTGTTAACATGATTTAGCGCAGCATACGCTTTAAGTCATTTTATTCCATTTCAGGTTACTGGCTAATGTAACTCCCACTGTCTTCTGATAAAACACACACAGATAGTTGGATAAACAGTAGATTTTTAGCCCCAGTGCAAAAAAGCTAGTCTTTGTGATGTCTGGTGACCAAGTCCCTGTTTTGTTTTTCTGTCTACAGCTTGAGCTTTCCCCAAAAGTGTCCCCATTTTTTACTGTAGCTTAAAGACTGACCGCTAAGTGAAATAATATTATGTGGCAAAAGAGGACCAGGTAGCAAAGCCTACCCATTAATGTCTCAATCACATTGTGCTAGTTTTGGATACCGGGGGGGGGGGGGGCTGCTCGCAGTCATATCATGCCCAGTCATTCCTCTACTTGCACGTACTATTTCACAAACAAAACAAAAAAAAAGAAAGAAAAAAACATTTTGCTTTTTCTTTCTGTGGTTCTCACTGGATGGTGACGCAAAATCATAATGATCTTAAAGGATATGATGCATTGCTGTAGATTAAGATAGCCAACAGTATATAACACAATATATATAACACAATATATATAACACAATGCAGCAGTAATAGTAATTTAAAACAAATGCCCTTTTAGCAAAATTTTCAACAGAAAAAAACAAAAAACAGAAAAAACAGATAACTCTTTCTATCTTTGTCCAGTACTTACACAATGCAGGGTGGAACTCCATCTCCCTGGGGGCTGCAGGGCTCCTTCTCCTCCAGCTCTGGACAGTCACCTCCTCCACCACTTGGGAACTGGCTCACTTTCCTGGTGCGAGTGCGCTGTCCATTGGGCCCGTTGGGGTCGTAGCACTCCTTGGAGCAAGCCGACCATTCAGACCATTCAGTCACATCGCAATCTTTGGTCATGACGCAGGCCTGGAAGGTGACTGGCAATATCTCCTGAGAGCACAGGCTGGAGATGAGGGAAAAAGACAATATAAGACAAGAAAATAACTGTAATGCGGCAGAGAGTTTTAAAAAAAGAGTTTTTTAACAATATCCTCTCCAAGTTAATGTAACTGAGAAATGTTGTTTTACTGATTATAAAATACGAAAGGAACTGTATTTGTTCTGAGAGAAATTGTTGTGCAGTATTTGCAGTACAAGATAGGAAGACTACAAATACTGTATATAGAGATAAATGTTTTCCATAAATAAATGTCATGCCTATGTAATTACTGCAAAAGTTCCAAGATATGAGGGGCCGATGATAAAAATGAATTGAAAACTAATTGTGACATCAATCAAATACATTTACTTTTTAATTAGAAAATATCTTTCTGGGGATTAAAAAACAACGTATCTTTAACATACTTGTTATATAGATATGCAACTCATCAATTAAAAATATGTAACTTAAAAATACATATAATTATAAATTATATAATGTAAATGATATCACTGAAAAATTGGTGTTTATTGAAGCATCTTTGATTGGTTGATTGCTCACAGAGAACTTGTGCAGAAGGCTTCATTTTCTTTAAGACAACAGATTTGCAAAAATGTCATGTTAAATTAACACTGTAGTAATTTTACACGAGTGCAATGTGACAGTATGAACAACTTTACTATATATGGTTTCATTCGAATTTAGCGTTGAAGATCTATGGTCTGTTCAGTGCATCAGGTCACTCCTTCAAAATTTTGATAGCTTGCAGAGGCATTTTAACAAGACAACAGTCAAGTTTAATGTTGCCTGTTATCAAGTTACTCTTGTGTCATACACCAGCACCAAATACGTTTTTCACATTTGCATACACTAATTCAACTTAGATACGCAGCAAGATGCAATGTAATGCAGAGCCAACCCTAGAAAGCTGAGGTGGACAAAACACAGGAGAGTGCCATACATTCAACAGTATATAAAGGCAGCAAAAACAAAGTAAAAAATAGCCACATTTGTTTCCCTATTAAAATGGTTCTAAATTCATAGAGTAGATTATTATTGGACCCAATTACAACATCAGTGGGAAGGGGTTTCACGATGGCCTTTGCTAGCCTGCATTGATGTTTTTTCTCAAAAAACCTTGTGTGGTTGTGTGAACATAACTGCTCACTGTCAGAAGCGAGGGCAGTAGTGTCAGAGGCAGTCACTGTGTCACAAGACTCAACCACAGAGGTGGCAACACAGTTCTCACATGATTGTTTTTTGTAACACTCGCAAGTAGTTTTTGAATGCAATTGACAACCTATTTTGTCATTGAAGTGTGAACAAATAATCTCATTCTCAGTCATCTCAGAGTAAAAAGCTTTTTCTGACTTAGATGTTAGAGGATGGGTCATGAGTCATCAGTTTTCTCATACAAAAAAAATACATACAAATGAATCAGACAATACACGAAATTCAAATATATGTCCATTGCTGATTAGGAATCATCCTCTGTGGACCATGATATATATTTCAAATTTCAGTCGTTGCAACAAATACTCTAATGCACACAAGAGAATACATCATTTGTCAGTACTTTCCATAACAATTCCAACACCAAGTGTTTTCTTGGTTAAAGGGTAACCACACCAATTTTACACATTAAAGTGTGTAAGGAGTACAAATGCAACCTAAAAAAGTAGTATAAACTCTTGAGAGGAAGCTGCATGTAATCTAATTAAATGCCTATGATAAATTGCATTGTGGGTAATGTTGGTGCCAGGTTTTGAGAATTAAATGGTTCTGCTGTAACGATTTTGATCATTTGTTTTTTTTAAAACTTCCATATTGAGTCCAACAGTGTTATAGGACTGCAATGCTAGCGGAGATGAGAAACAAGGCTTAATGATGGCATCATATCCAGTCCTAAATATTCATGTTCATTGAGCTCACATTTAAGGTTTATTGTTTGTTTTTCACAATCTAACCATGTACTACTCCTGCATAAAATGCAAACACATTGCTCAAAGGACTAAGTCTGCCCCTAGCAGATAAATCCGGCCACTGTTTATGTAATGCTATATCAATGTCACTCTACCTTTTCTCTCTGATAAATAGAAGCCATAATTCTTGTCTGCTAAAGGTGACCTTTGTTCATACAAAACATTTTAAGGAATTTGGTCAATTGCTGCTCGTTTGTATATTATATTATTATTATATTGAGTTAGTCAGTTCTGCGAGCTTTTGGCAGCTGGTTGAACTTCCTAACTTTGGTCTATAAATAACATATGCCTTGTAATATTTATTCATGCAAATACAGTATATATATAATTTTTACTGAACAGAATTGTTGATAGAGGCACAGTGGATTTTGCAGTTTATCATCATTTTAAAGCTAGGAGCCATGGGGATAATTAGCAGTTTTATCCACAGGATAAAACTGGAAATTCCCATAGTGATGGCTCCAACTGTAAATAAACTTGATCCTGAGTTTGGGCCAACATTAATATGCTCATCACTACCCATTAAGCCTCTCTGAAGCATCTAGCCATCTGTGGAAAAGATTAGTACAGATCTGTGGGTCCCTTTTGGAATTATATTCCAAAGCTGATATCAGTCCTAGTGTGGGTCATGCAATATAATATTCCACATAAATACTGCAAAAGGAAGAGTGGCATTAGCTTGAGGTTTGAATGATTTATGAATGTTGACCTTCTCTTAAGCTTTAAAAGCAAATGTATCACAAGTGCCTTGACTTTCTCAGGATGTAATGGAAGCTGCTCAGAGGCCTCTATTAGAGCTGAGCCAAGCAGTCAGACAGAATGAGGCTATTCATCTCCAAACAAAGAGCATGGCTCTCAGACACTACATGGACATTGACCTTACTTGAGAAAAACATGTATAGAGCCTATACATTATCAGAAGGATCTCATAATGGAGTTTTGATGGGTGTGTCCAGTGTTACTGAGCTGGGAGAGACTGTATTGTATGTACTCTGAGGAAGTGGAATACATAACATAATTGTTGCTTTTTTCCTAATTTTAGAATTTTGAATAATCTCAACTAGCTTTGACAATATTTTAGATTCAAATGAGCAATGAGGGTGACAAAGGTACAAAAAGAAACAGAACTGAAACTAAATTTCTTACAGAGTTTAACAACAAATACTGTGTTACTGAGTGCTATGAGCCCTGACATTTGAAGCTACTGAGTGGCACAGACAGTGCAGTGAGCTGGAACATGCAGTGGTCTCACACAACAAACAGACCACATCCCTCCCTCTGAAAATGTCAACAAGCTAAACAACACAGCTCTTCAACAGGCAATAAAAAAATCACCCAAATAAATCAAAACATGTATGCACAAAAGAAAAGCAGTAATAATGCTATGCAAAGTAAATAAGAGAAAGTATAAGGGAAAAAAAATGTAATAATTTGGCAAATCGTATCTGTTTTGCTACAGGCCTTTAAATGTTTTTATTGTTCAAATGCAACATTTTCTTTATTATTTCCTTCTGAGACATCTGTGCATGGCAGGTTTGGCAGGGTTTGGGGTTATGATTAAAGCTGCACTATGTAACAAATTTAGTTGAAAACATTCAATAATTAACCCAAATTATCTGAACAGAATGTGAAGAAATAACAGTTTTGAGGTTGTGATATCAAAGACTACTGGCATCTTTGAAAGTGGAATAATTTCTTGCTTGCAGGGCTGTAGCCAGGATCCTATAAATACTGAGGTCATGTGTAGGCCTACTATAAGGAGCAACTTTAAAAAGGAAAAGGAATTCGAAAATCTTGTTATCAAAAAATCTTTAGCAGAACAATGACCTCGAAGAGACTGACTGATCTTGCATAAAATACTTTTTTCATTGCCTGGTATGATCCTTCCTATTAATAACCTCTCCGCACCCACCCGCCCGCCGGCGGGCGATTGCAGAAAAGTGACTGTATGTCTACACTACGCAGTGACGTATCCCGCTTCAACTTTCATCAATACGGACATACTATACGTCGTTAGAAAGGGTAGAATCTCCGCAATTCATTCATCCAGTTGATTTTGCAAAAATCATGAGCACCAAACCATAAATCATTGATATTTAACATGAGATGCAATAAACACACGACGTCTCCCTACCTTTGTCGCAGCCCTACAGCCGTAATATGTGTCCATTCCTCAATTATGTATATTCCAGTTGTCCGTAAGAATCCACTGATCAAAAGCATCAAAATGGTTTTTCATAAAATTACTCCAGCTTGTGAATGTCGTCCTGTAAAGTCCATTTGTTTACCGTCTACCAACTTTGTTCGGCGAATACAATCCATACTTTCCCGGCCGCTATCGGAATTACTCTAGTTCCTGTATGGTGTTGTTGGGTATGCTTGTTTTCCTCACTTTGCTGGCTACAAAATAAAAGTGTCCCCATCTTTTTCTGTTCAGTTTTCACCCCAGCACAGCCCATGAAGTAGATCGAGCGCTCCCTGTTTGAAGGACCAATAGGCTTTGTTTACTGTTTTTCGCTGCCTTAGTATAGGGACAGCGTATTGGCTATCGACATGTCAATCATTCAGGCTTCTAGCCAATCATTTTACCTTTCCAACGAGGGTAGGCATGCCCTGGTCAGTTACGTAGCAGCCGAGATATTTTGCTGCGTCTTCGAGCTCACGAGCTCAGTTTACGCAGGGGGCGCACTGTAAAGGGACGCAGCGGACATTTAAACTTTTATTGCACGGCCATTTTCACAGTTTACAATGGCGAAATCCACAAAGAAAGCTACATATGTCCGGAAAGAAGCCCTGGAATTGATCATGGCATCATCTGATGAAAGTGAAGACAGTGTGTACGACTCGGAGAGAGGAGATGTTTGCTCAGGGCCTCGACTCCATCTTAGATCGGTGAGTAACGCTATCTTTGATCATGTTTGATTTATTTATTTAGCCATGAGTGAAATTTGATTGAAAGTTAGTGGGTGGAGGGTTTTTATGCTTACAGTGAACAGTACAGTATACATTAGAATTTCATAAATGATGCTAAATGGTTAGCGCCCCAGGGCCTAATTAGCCTAGCTAAGCCTAGCTTGCTAGCTAGCTAGCTAGTTACTCAACTAAAGTTATGTAATCCTTGTAATTCTATTCTATAATGTAATTTATTTTGAGCCTCTAATTCCCTTTTATTTAGATTTTTTATCAAGCTTGTAAGCAAATTGAACTAGATCTTCACTGACCAGACACTGGGAATATTCCCCCAATTCAATTATTCTGTTTATGTACAGCTATTTTCCTGACGATTTTGTGTAACATGTAATATCATATATATGTGTTTATTTGTTTCCTATGTAAATAACACTCCATTGAATTGCATTTATATATTTTTTCATTATATTTGGTGACATTTGTGCATTGCATTGTGTTTTGTAGGTCACAGTCTAAAGGCAGTGACGTGGGTTGGGAGCCTCAAAGTGCGACAGTCAGACGCCCAGCCCTCTCTCCTGCTGAAGGCGGTCGTCAGAAGTGCCAACGATCCTCTCCTGCATCCACCAGTACCTGTACCTGTACCTTCATTCATTGTTCATATTTTGTTGATATTGGCACAGTTGTACATACAGTAATAGTATATTGAAAGATAATAAAATCCTTGTTTGAAATTCAGTTCAGTATAGTCTGTCATTTTTGTATAATGGTTACTATTCTTTAGTGTCTTGTCACATGACAATATCTCAATATGGCAACCTAGAAGCGTGTGGAAACCCCTCCAACCACCCATCAAATGAATGTGTGAAAAAATTATGTTTTGAATCATGAAGAAAGGTTTTATAGTCACCAAAATGCTTCAGTAATGTTTCCAGTGTCACAAAAGTGAGTAAAAGCATTTGGCACAATTTGGCCATTTGGAGACGTTTTGGAGAGGTTTGTGGACGCCAGTGGCACTGCTGACTAAAAACTCCATAACTCCCATAAGGTTAGGCCTAGAAGTCTAAAATTTCAGCCAGGTGTAGTTGACAAGATGTAGAAGGTATGTGGTATATTGCCATATGCCTTACATAAAGCACAGCATAGTTATTGTTATTCAAATATGACCTATTATTTTCGAAGACAAAAAAACATTTTTAGAGCCATGTTTGAACTGATGTCATTTAGGTTGTGGGTATGGTAAATAAGCCCATTTTCAGAAACTAGAGGGTGTCAGCTTTCAAAAGAAGTATCATACATCCATCTAGGACTTGCAGTTATTGTGTTATAAGCTTTTCCATTTGGGTATGCTAAATAGGCGAAAATTACTGAAAATAGGTGGGTGCGAACAGGTTAAAGCCCATTTCAGACAAAACATTTATAATTTCATCAAGTTTCATTTGTATGTTATCCTTTTATTGAACTGGCAGAAATGGGCTTCCATATATATCACAGTGTACCTCCTGCATAGCCTGGCAAGAAACACTTTTGGATTAGGTGATAAGAAATGGCAGACAGTTTATTCAAAGCTGCTGCTGTGCAATGTCGCTTTTGGCACTGAGAACAGTGTTGCCACTGAAATTGACTGATTGACTCTGTGTACAAATCCTGGACATATTGTTGGCTCAGGTCCTAAACACAGATGCTCTTCTGTTCCTGTACAATAACTCCTCAATGGTCGTTTTGAGTGTTCAGGTTGGTGAAATGCAGCCCTTCAGCCCTCGCACACACAGTAAATGACATGACAATACTGTACATGCCCAGCTCACTACGTGTCACATAAGGTAATGAGTGGCACATGCAGAGCTGTTTATCTTTGCTGGCGAGAAGATGCCAACCTGGACCTGGCCTATCCCAGTCCAAAGCTCCTGTGCTAGTGGTGTAAACACCAGTACTTTTCCGTTGATCCAAGTTCCTAGTCCTAAATGAGCTGACTAGCTAACAGCGGCTTCAGTTAGCAGCAGTTAGCGATTACTCTGGTGACATTCCATCCCCTATTTGTTCTGAGTATGAATTAAACAGGTGGCCAGTTCTTACATATTGTAACTTTAAAAACAAGATTAGCATTATTTGCATGCCTGTGATGCCAACTCCAGTATCCTGCATGCAATGTGGACACTGTAGGTAAAGTGCTGTACTGTTATCCTGTCTATTAAGGTGAAAGCATGCTTCAAACAATGTAAGTCGCACAATGTGTCCAGCCTGAAAGAGGTTTTCTGAACTTCTGATGGACTTCTGCATTCTTCCTTGAGGGAGTGTTGTGTTTCATTTATTGTATCAGCTATTCAGTTTTCAGATAAAACTATTCCTTTTGGTAGTTTCAAAAAGCTACCCTTACCCTCCCCCAAATAATAGATAAAGATGCTACTCCTAATAAATTGCATAAGCAATTTATGAAGTGATATCCAAAATGCATGAAATGCAACCAATACATTATGGTCTTAATATCTCTGACATAATATAAAAAACACTAGAATTTAATGCAAATTCAATTGCAAATTATACATTGTAGACTGTTGCATTTTCCGGATTTTTGACTAATGTAAGCAATGACCTGACTTAAATAACACAACAGTCAGGTCATTGCTTGGAGCAGAGCAAATGAAGCATTTCAGACGTTCAGAAGACAACATAATTGTCCATCCCAAAGCGTCAGTTTTTGACAAGTTGGGAGACCCAGAGCATCATAATTTGACAGATTGAGAATGAGACTCAAAAATCAACTTTTCTTGCAAATAGCACCTTAAACATAACTTCAAATCCTAAACCTCAAAACAGTTTAGGAGGGCACACAAAAACAGCATCATCCTGCTAGTAGGGCAGTCAGAGGAGATAACAGCTTCTGTGTTATGTATAGCCCTTGAGGGCATGGAGGATCTTACTTATGTCATTTAATCTGGAGGATTTGTTGATATGTTCTTGTGACTTGTCATGATAAAACCACCAGTCTGATATGATGCTAAATGGGATTAGAGTCAGATTTTATTAGGCCACAATAATGTTTTGTTTTGCATGGCACTAGAAGACACAGTCATTTCTTTAACTGCCACAAACCATGCTAGAGATTTATACACTTGAAATTCTGGGATAACATAGTAATCAGCCTCCAGTGAGGGCAGATCCAGACAGAGAGCTTCCCACTGTCACTTTCTCTCACTAGCACTGCTAACAATTATGCCATGAGAACAAGAAGCCTGTGCCTTGGGATTTTTTTCTGTAATAACTGCAGTCAAGGCAGGCAGTACAAAATCCCTACAAAACCCCTAGACACCTAACCCTAACCTTTTAAAATAACAGACCCCCCCACTGACAACATTCAATCCTCTTTAATCCAATCCTAATCCTAATATTACAAAATCCTGAGAGGTCTAATGCCAAAATACTTACTACCTACTTTAACCTTGATACATATGCAAAACCATTATTCCAGCCTTAATGCTGACACAAAACTATCATCCACCCTAGCTCCATGTACTCACACAAAGGTATTATATAGAAGCACATTATTAAACATAACACCATGGACAAGAATAACGGCTGTGACGTGATGCATCTGGATAGTTACCTGAGGGCCTCAACATTCCCATTCTTATGCACACAGTTCAATTCTCTGGTCTGGTAGCCAACCTGCAGATCCCAGAACTTTCCTCCCTGGCGGTTCTGGCGGTTCCTGTTCCTCTTCTTCTTGATCAGTTCTTTCGTCTCTGGATCCTTCACCTTACCCTTCTCCCTTAACCTCTCTCGAACTTTCTCTCGCATTTTCTGTCTTTTCTCTTTGTTTTTAGCCTTTTTCTGACGTTTTGGCCTGTCGGCCTGTCGGGATGGTCTGTCTGGTTTTCTTTGTGCTCTGTCCACTTTTCTGTTGGGTCTGGATGGTTTGTCACCATCTTTGGACTGTTTACCACCCTCCTTGGGCCTTTTGTCTCCATCTTTATGCTGTTTGACACCTTCTCTGGTCTGTTTGTCCCCTCCTTTGGATTGTTTGTCGCCCTCACTGGGCTGTCTGAGACCCTCTGTGGTTTGCTTGTCATCTCCTTTGAATGATTTCTCATCCTCTCTGGGCTGTTTGTCGCCCTCTTTGGAAAGTTGATCACTTTCTGTGGATAGTTTGTCACTCTCTCTGGGTTCGTTGTCGG
The DNA here is from genome assembly GCA_963678695.2 of Diplodus puntazzo. NCBI lineage: Eukaryota > Metazoa > Chordata > Actinopteri > Spariformes > Sparidae > Diplodus > Diplodus puntazzo. The sequence continues at coordinate 17,190,336 of OZ023169.1, forward strand.
CTTGTCTTGCTTGCCTTGGCATCGGGACAGAGCAGGGCCCCCAGGGTCCCACTCTGAGGCTGTAGAGGCTCTCCTCTCCCTCACAGGACCCTGGTTGGCATGTCTGAAACTCAGTCAGGTTTGGGCAGGCTGACCCGCCAAACAGTGGAGGAGCCAGAACAAAACGGATCCGGTTCTGTAAACCCATTCCACAGGATTTAGAACAAGGAGTCCACAAACTGAACTCAGACACAACACAGTCCCTAGGACAAGGGATGAGACAGGCCTGCTCAAGACGTGGTCTAGGCTCAAAGTATTCACAGATTGCATCCTCCGCAGGCTCGCCATTTGCTTTCTGGACGCAGCCCACCTCCCGGGTCTGGATGCCTTCCTCTCCCCGGGTACACACAGCAGGGCGCTGCACCCCAGAACTGCGCATCGACACTGGGACACACTGGTTCCAGGCGCCCAGCTGCCAGTCATACATTTCTTTGTGCCAGTCACACACTCTGAAGCAGCTCTGCTGGTTGTCCGGTCTTTCCGTCTGGTCGCAGTTGGTGTGTAGTGTGGTCCAGCCCTCAGAGTGCGCACACCATACTGCTCTGCTCTGGCTGCCACCAGGTCCACACTCACTGCCCATACAACGACCCCATGGACCTGTAAAGATAACAGAGATCAGGGAAAAGGTCCAACTGAGGCTGAAAACAGAATTATTTCTGTTAGGAGAAATAATTGGTTAATGCTTATCTACTTTTCAGTAAGATTTAACTCCAGTGGATTACAAGCATGTAGTCATTAAAGTAATAGCTCAGATCTGAGAACATCACAAAGGAGTTTAAAACAAAGCAAGGAAAGAAAAAATAATAGTCAAAAAGTCAGCCAATAAGCCTTGAGTTGAGCCAGTTTCAATTAAAAGGAAACATGAAGGCAAACAGTAAATTATAGAGGAGCAATAGAAAGAATCCCGACTGGAGACATCACAAACTGTTATGGTTCCCGCATGTTCCAGTACATCATTGGTATAATTTGGGTGTTATCCTATTCTTCTTATTCTGTAATTGTTAAATATTTTGTGTCAACAGCGGAATATGCATTTAACCTGATAAATTCCCTCCAGTGATGTCACTTGGAGGCAGAGTTGCATTGTAGGTAGGGAGAAGAATATGTGCAATAAAGAAGGATATATATTAGGGATGTTAATCTTTGGGTGTCTCAAGATTCAATTCGATTCCGATTCTTAGGGTCACGATTCGATTCAAAATCGATTCTCGATTCAACCGATTCTCGATTTAACCGATTCTCGATTTAACCAATTCTCGATTCAACTGATACTCGATTCAAAAATTGATACAATGCATAGTGTGTTAAGGCAAATTATGGCATCAAAACAATACAGTTTGTATAAGATAATGTGATTTTTAAATAGACTGATTCCAATGATGTAATGACACAAAGAGAAAAACTTAAGTGTCCTTGTTTTGAAAGGCGCTTCTTAAATAAAATGTAGTATTATTATTATTATTATTAAGACAACGGGTAACATCTATCTATGGTCACATTATGCTATATAAGAAATGAGAACTTCCTCCATGAAATGCGCAACAGCACAACTTTAATAGCACAATCTGCTGCAGAATGAAAAAAGCCCTTAACGAGTGTGTTTTGACTAGATGAATCTGGGTTTTGAAAAAGTTGCTGTCTCTCTGCTTGGAAGGAAGGTGCTGGCTACACTGTGTGTGGATGTTATGACCTGCACCTTCTTTTTGTGCACCTCTGTTTGACGTTGTGCCTGCAGTGCATGGCTGCCCTTGTTTGCATGGTTAATAGCCGCTTATATACTGGGCAGCAAGCCGCCAATTTGACCATCCTTTCTGCTACTCGGTCCGCAAATTTAGACAGAAGCCGGTAAATTGGGGGTCTGTCCTGGTCCGCCAATTTGCCACCTCGGAGGGTACACTTTTATCCAACTCCATTCCGATCTAAATCCGAGACGTCGTTATGCCGGAAATTGCGTGAGATGGGCGTAGGTGTGGATGACCTGCACTGTTGTGCGCCCCACAGCTGAGGAGTTTTAAAACCAGGAAACAGCTGATCACAGCAGTCAGTCCATCACTTCATCCGCGAACGTCAAGATGAGCAACTGGACAGCTGATGGGATCCAGGAGATGCAGCGTCTCCTCGGTGTCTGAAGCTGTCTTCGCTGTTAGCTTGTTGTTGTAGCGGCTAGCTAGGAACGTTCGCTACTTTCAAATTAAAAGCCCCCCGCTAAGAACCCAGTTCTAAACTCCAATTGGGTGCAATGCCAAGCTCTTATTTTGAAGACAAATTCCTTGTCTTTCTTTCCCCAAGCTTGCTGCAACGCTGTGTACGGAAGCCCGTGGGGGCGCACAGAGAGACGGGGGAAGGTTAATAAAAAATCGATTTTTGAAGTTTGGGAATCGATTCAGAATTGTGCATGATTAGAATCCCGATTCTTATGTGAAGAGATTTTTCCCCCACCCCTAATATATATCTTTGGTTCTGCTGCATCAATTTAAATAGTGTGTTTTTATATTGGTCATTATGAGTCTAACAGTGTAATAGTAGTGCAATGCTAGACCAGTGGACTGGTTTAAAACCTAAATTACCCACATCAATTAGCCACTTAGTGACATAACTGGAGGCAATTTATCAGATTACATGCAGCTTCCTCTAGAGCCACAATAGGCTTATATTACTTTGTTTTACATATGCAGTAATACTCCCCAAGACCTGTAAACACATTTAAAATGAATGTGTAAAATTGGTGGATTCGTCCTCTTGGTATCTTCGTCCGGAATCCACTGAAAGAGGTGGATCGGCCAAACCCACAGACTGCTGCTAGAGTGGGTTAAAAGTAGAAATTCATCTAAACCACAGTTGCATTGCAAATTTGTATCGAATGAAGTGACTTGCCAGACTGTCTGCATAAAACTCCCTGTCAGAGTAGCCATGAAAAACACACCTGGGACCTTGATTGTCTATCACCAGATGATACAGTTATTTTCAATGTAGTACCAGTCGGAGGCTATACTAAAAAGTGTTTTATGGTTCCACTCAATAACGTTGCGATACAGCCATGAAAACTGTCAACAGACGAATGAGCATGCTGAATTAGCTAACAGCTGCAGGCAGAGGGTCCGGATCAATACTACGGTCACAGATCTCACTGACTGCCATTATCCTCTCGCTGGAGATGAGTAAATACACCGCAGGAAGAATAGGTTTTCTGAGGCACACTGCTCATTTAATGTAACATTTAATGTGGCATACATTGTGTCAGTGATGAGATGGTGAGTTCAGCGATCAAAACAGCCACAAATTGATTTTCTAATTAAGAATATAGACAGAAGGCTATATTCTGCAAGGAGAAGTAGCCAACTAGACAGGGTTTTTCACCCATATCCAGCTATCTAAATGGGCCAGTGTGTATAGCCATAAAGTATAAGCCTCTTGGCGGGCAGTATTGTCTCAGCTCCACGCAGGTGTTCATGAACATGCCGCTGAATGACGTGGTTATATTAGAACTGATAGTGAGCTCAGAAGCTAAAGGAGGCTGGGTTGTACTCACAGTGGTCTACATCGAAGAGCAAGGAGGCATGGAGGGCACTGTGCCAACATGGCTGAATCATCATTGCTTCAGAATAAAAAGCAAATCGAACTAAAGCACATGTACTGACTAGACTATGATCTTAATTTAATGTGTGCTGTCTAGTGTCTGACCACCAATATCTGCCAAACTGTGGGCGGCATGATCAACATTTTTTTTTTAGGCTGCGTTTATACATGTAAAAGCGATGTGAGGCGTGAACATGATTTTAAACTCCAAGTCAGGGGCGTTGCTAGGCCTGCAGCTTTACCCCCCCCCCCCCCCGTCTCAGTCTTGCGTCTGACCAGTGTCCTCCTCAAGAGATATATCTGTTTCTATAGAATCTACTCCCTCAGACTGTCCACCTGCATCTTCTCCTGCTTTCACCTGTCACAGGAGCTGTCAACTACTCCATTATGTGATCATAAACTGTCTGTGATGAAAAATAGACTCAATGTGAAATTTCATCTGGAATTTTACAGGGGGGCACAGGGCATGTTTACCGGGGCACGTGCCCCGGTATAAAGTGTCTGGCAACGCCCCTGCTCCAAGTAACGAGCAGTCTTTCAGCGGACTTTCTCTCTCCTCCCCACATCACCTTCATTAAAGTATAAGTGTCTTCTGTTGAGACAACTGGTAAAGTTTTAAGTACGCACTTCCAGCAACGCACTTTTCAGGTGATGGTTAACAGTTTATCCCTCCCTTGTAGTTACTATGGGTATGCGTGTCGGACTTTCCATTCAGGCATTTATGCAGTTTACCATGATAATGATGCCGTGTTGAGCAAGCAATTTTTTGGGGGGGATTTTTTAGCCAATTTTAGACAAAACCAGCCTCTAACCAACTAGCTGGCAATAACATTTTGGCAGCAGATTGTATTGACTGTGGCTAGCTATCTTATTTTTGTTAGCTTTATCGGTTGGTTTAACTAAAGCCCTTTGGGGCACCATGATGCACTCAATGTAGTCAAGTTGTAGTCCTTTTATGCGTGTTGTTCTTAAAGTTAGGTGTGGTCAGGCGTACTGATGGCAGACTGCTATCTTGAGGCAGCAGAAAGCGACAGTGACCAAGAAAAAAAATAGTGTGTTTCCTGCTATTTAAAGTGTGCAATATGCAGATATTAAGATGCGCATACACAGGCAGGCTCACATCATGCACACACATTTCATGAGAGAGGATGCTTTCAGTTGTTTAAAACGTTTCCAGGTATGCACGTTTTAGCTTCTTAAATAGATATTTTTAGACAGGATCTCAGAATTTATCAAGACAGCTGCTTCACGGCAATCTATTTTACCGAAGGTGCGTGTGACCTGTCGATGTGTAGAAGAATGCAGAACATTAACTAACTAATGAAATACTGAACGATCATGTCAGCCAGTCGGGATTTTAAACTAATCAATTAAGTTTATCAGCTGGTCCTCATGCACAGATGTGCATGTTAAGGGAGAGATACAAATATCGTCACTGCTGCTGAAGGACTGCTGCTGGTCATGCTACAAATGCTTTCCTTATTAAGGACATATCGTACCCCTCTCATCCCACCTGTTATTGATCACTATGATACTATTCGCGACTCGTACTGCCTGATCCATAAACTGAGATGCATGCACACACAGAGGGACAAGCAGCGCTACACCTCTTCCGCAGAAAAACATCAGTGTATTTCTTCATATGCAGTTAAAGAGAGCTGTTGATGGTACAGAGGATTCTGAAATAGTGCGGCAGAGGGTCCAGCAGTCGAGGGCCACATCCCTGTCATGGCTCTTAAAGGGAATTGGACACAACACTTGGATTGGTTTACCTTGCACCCAAATCGCACCCATGACTAATTCAGAGTCTAAATACAACCCCTTTGCACCATGCACCTAAGTTATGGCCAGATCCTCCACTGCTTGATAAGTAAAATGGATTTGGACGCGCCCTAAACGCACTAGCAGCTCGTGCTTCAGACTCCATGCCATAGACCGCTTAAAAAAGACTCTTTGGCTACGTTCACACTGCAGGTCTTAATGCACGATTCCGATTTATTGCTCAAATCCGATTTTATGTTTGGCTGTTCACATTACCTCTTTAAATGCGGCCTGTCTACGGATTGCTGTGTGAACAGCTCACCCTCCTGAAGTGACCCTTATGCGCAGTTGATCATTGATGACATCACGCCACAGCTGTGTTTACGGAAGCAAACATGGCAACGGCAACCGGTAACGAGTTTAACTTCAAGTTTAGCTTGCACAGAAGCGTCCCCCCAAATACTTATGAGGTCTAAAACCTCACTGTCCCTCCACTGGCCGCCTGCTTCACTGCTGTCCTCCATGTTTGTTTTGATTATGTTCGTGGCTCCCGCTCGCTCCCGCCTGTGGCACACTTTTTTTTCAATCAACTTTAATTGTCATTCATTTACAAAACAGTGCAGCGCGGGTCAGAATGACGTCAAAGTCTCATTAAATGCGACCTGGCTGTTCAGATTGCGGTCGCATTCAAAATAATCCGATACGTATCCAATTCAGTACCACATTTAAATGTGGCCTGAATCTGATTAGAAAATGTCAGATTCAATGCAACTTGTGCTGTTCACACTGTCAAAAGCAAATCAGATATGGGTCACATATGAGCGAAAAAATCGGATTCAGGTCACTTGTAACTGCAATGTGAACGTAGCCTTTGTGTATATGTTGCTTAAAAAGACTGGGTCATCTTCCAAAAAGTAGGCCATGTCGCACCTTCATGCCTCTACAGTAGCCCAGTACAAACAGACCAAATACTGGCTCTACAGAGGGCCTCTCATGTTTTTTGCATTTTGAGCAGCTTATGCAACGTATTCAAACACACTGGATCCTTTAATCCAATCACAGGTAGCAAGTTTAGCTACAGTTGAACACATCTGCTACTGTACTCTAAACGCTGAAATACTAGCTGTGCCCCCCACTTTAAAAGGTTCAAATGAAAGCTTTAAAGAAGACACAACCCACCAAACTCTTTAAACTTTCTAAAATTTTAACTGATAGTGAAGCAGTCTCAGTTTAATACCGATGGCACTGACATTCATAAGCAAGAAAACGAAGAAGAAAGAAGATTCCAACTTTTCCGGAATGGATATGTCATACGCAATAGGAAAACTATTTTTATTGTGGTGGATGAGGGTAACTGGAGGAGTCTCAGCCTGATCGAAGGAACGGCTCTGTCTGATGTTACGGTACGGCACTAAAAAAATTATTTTACTTTGTTTTGCCTTGCTTTGTCCACGGTGGCCACCCGATTCAACAAATAGTTCCTTGTAGCAGCTTTAAACGCTGAGAGTCTTACTAGAGGCCCAGGAACAATGCTTTAGTCTTCAGTTCAGAGTTTCACATAGAAATCCAATTTTCTTTTATCTCGGTTTTATTTGAATTACTAGTTCAGTAGATAGATGCAAATAAATAGAGCAAAAAATAGAGCGAATCAATTCAAAAACCTTTGAAGCAAGTGAGCAATATGTTCACAGTTGCCTTAAACCCCTTTAATATCCACTAATCAGAGATAAGTCCACATAATAGCTGTCAGGCCACAGTCGGAGGGCAAAAGGTGTTTTTCAGCAGGCCTGTGGCCTCTGTAGCTTGCCAGCACAAGAAAATTGAGATCTGTGTGAAATGATTTCATTCCTCAATTATAGGATGGCTCTTTTTGGACACACCCTACGCTGCTGCCCCTGAGACGTCCTAATCCCCCTCCTACTTTTCACATGGTGCCAAACAGGAGATTGGCAATGGCATTTACAGGGATAATGGAAACCAGTGTGAGATGTGCAGCCCACCAGTGTCTTTTTGGATGCAAAGGCGAGAGAAATGAGAGCAACAGCAGGCAGTCAATCTGTATTCATGTGCTGAACACATGTCTATCATAAAGAGACTGTGAAAAGGTTAGGGATTTACCAGTAACTACTGGATTGCCTCATATGGAGCCAATATTTCCATTACACAGTGAAATAAAGAATTATTATTCCAGCTGGAAATCCAATAACAGGCCCACTGAAAAAATAAACAGCAACCAAATGATTGAATTTTCTGGTACCAGAGACAATGAAAATGTGTTTCATTTAGAAACAATGCTCCGAAAGTCCTTGACCCCCTGAACTGCTTTTGGATCACACATGTACTGCATCATTAAGTGAAAACTGAAAATGTGAAAACTTAAACGTCATATGGTTTTCACCTTTGATTTGGAAAAAAATAATAATTTCATCAATTTACACAAATCAAGCTCATTCTTGATCAAGAAAACATTTTTCACACATAACAATCCTAACTCAAGGTGCACTTAGTAGTTTAAAGCAGAGGTGGGACAAAGTAATTCACAGGTAATTCTCAAGTCTTTGCTCTCGAGTCCGGAGCCAAGTCCCAAGTCAAGAAAAGCAATTCGTGAGTCAAGTCCAAAGTCCTAAACTTTCAATTCCTAAAACAAGTCATTAGCACTCTCCTAATCTATTACATTTACAAAAATCATGTTTTTTTTATTATTATTTGGAACTTAAACTTACATTAAGACATTATTCAAAAGTTACTTTCATTCCTATCAACATTTTGGAGGGAAAATCAGGAACAGTTGCATAAACAAAACAAATGCATAAACTGTTTCACTGGGTTGTGCTATTTCTATTATCTTAGGTCCTTACGATGCACTGCATTTGTAAAAAGATCAAATCATCAAAAGTCTGTCAATCATTTTTGCACAATGGGGCCACAGTATGATGCCACGTACCCTAACACAATAATCTTTGGTTGCTTGTCTGTCCAGTTGCCTATTCAACGGCTCTGGCGTTCAGTAACATAACCCTGTTGTTCTTGAATTTGAATGGATCTTGTCTGATGCTTCACACAAAGTGGTTTTAGGGGGAAAAGTGTGGGAAAATGTGATTAAAATGAACAGCAATAGTTGATTGAGGAATGACGTTAAAAATATTGATTTGTGGCACACTTTTTGAGTAACTAGTGTCGTAAAGCAATTTAAAAAACAAATTAATTACAAGCTTTGTGATGTGATTAATCGCACACACCAATGTTTGCTGTAAGAACTCAAAAACATTTCAACGCAATTGTATTTTGTTAGATAATTGATCAGTGAATGAATGGACATTCGACTTTAAAAGGAGATGATATCTTCAGCTTGAAGTACTCAGATGGTACAAAAATTCATTAAGTTGCACAAAACAGTGCTCTTGTCAACAGTTCGATCTAAATGTTCTTTGAAGCCCCACTCCAGTGTATTTTGGTATTGTTATGATCTTTCCTGACCAATAACTTAATTTTGTGCTTAAACTAAAAAAAAACTTAAAATAATTATGCTGTCACTAAAATGGAATGGACTACAGTATAATCTGGGACTCTCAGGTTCTCCACCAAGCTTGGTTTCTGATGTTATAATAAACGCACCATTACCTACGCAAGTGGCGTATGCCGTAATAAGCCTTTTTACATGTGCACAGGACTGTCTGCATTGCTTCCTTCTCGCTCACAGCGGACAGGCCGAGTGTCTGCACGGACCTAGCCAAGCCTGTGGTGCCAGTATGTGCATTACAGAGTTCTTCCTGGCAGCTTTCACAACACTGGAATTGCCAAGCCCTACAGGCTCAAGGGAAAGCAATCTGTTACTGATATCACTGCAGACTTAGCTAGCTAACTTACTTATCATGTCTCTCCTGCCCCTGGGCTATTCTTCACCGTTCTTTCATCCACTCTCGTGCATTCATAATGACTTTGTTTGTGCAGATACAGGTTTCTTGCACACTCATATTGTTGATTTCATCATCATTGTTTCTGTCCTTCTTTTATTATTCCTCACCACCCAGCCTCAGTTCATACACGCTGCTGCTGCCTGGCAAAAGATACAGAAGTATCCACTGACGTAACACCAGACTAAAGAGCAGCTTATTTCCTGTGAGGCTGTGAGCCTCCTGAACTCATCCTCGACACTCCAACATGAAGTTTTTTCTTTTTTTGCTTGATGTGTATTTATTCATTAGTTTTTGTTTTCTAATGTGTATATAGGTAAATACAAACAGAAATTTGACTCGACAATCTTGTATAGCATAATGGCAGTTAGATTAATTTTGAATTAATCTTGAATTTAATTTTCTACCCCATCAGATTTGGATACAAGAGAGGATGTTGCATCTAGATCACCCTAAATTTGCCTGATACCTGGAAGAAATATGGATTTCACCAGATTAAGATGCTGACTGTCTCTTGTCTCTAGCTCTATACACGTGTACTCTAACATAGTATAGTAATTTGCTATATTACAGCCAAGTGAAACATCATCAGAAAAACTTGAAAGAAAGAGAAGACATTAAACCCACTTCTACTGTTTCAATGTGTCACTCAAGACGACAAACAGGAGCCCGAGTGAAAGCAGAACCCTCTTTTTAACTTTATCGACATTGCCTCACTTGTGGGAAACAAGGTTATATTTCATCACATTGTCGGCTCCCATCTTTCCAATCCTTTCTGTTTGTTTCAGGGTGAATTGCTTTTAGGTTTGGACTCTGGCTGAGTGTCTCTGGTCTTTGATCTGCAGACGGCATGATCAAAGGAAGAGCTGGTGTGGAAATGCAGGACGGAGGTCTGTGCTTGCAGGGTCACTAAAGACCCCCTACTGGCCAAATGGAAGCTACAGCAAGAAAACAGATCCATCTCTACATGATTGCATGCTATCAGCCTTCCAAACACAGTCGTACAATATGGCTGGATTTGGTCGATTTGTAAGACCAGACCTCACACAGTGAGGGCTTTATGAAGCATTTCAGTATATCCACAAAAGCAGTGAACACTCATCCAAAGACAATACTTGGTGTTAAAACAATATTTAGATTGTGACCTGAGAGCATTGCAGGAATAATAAAACAGCGAGGATTTGCTCGGTTTATTAGATAAAGTTATGTAGCAGAACCAGCGTTCCTGCATTGTTCATTAGGTTTGACAGAGTAGTGGAGCCATCCCTTTCAGGAAGGAACATTACGTGGCTCATTTGTAGTGTTGCGCTGCTACATGGAAAACAGCTTCACAACAGCAATACAGAGCAGGCCATGCTGCTTGTAAAATGCAGTATTTGGCTCTGGGTATTGTAACACAGACCTGAAGCAAAACATGAACAGATGGTATTGACTTGTATTCTGTCTTGTTTTTGTTGCCTGGGTTAGAATCTTAAGAAGGACATATTTACTGTATGTGCAGCTGCCATTTCCTGTTGTATTTGTGAAATTATTTATTGACACATCCATATGGATTGAATCAATTTTGGATCTGCTGATATCAAGTATGCTGTTCATTCATGCACAAAAGATCCAAACGGGTATTAAATGTTCAGTTGAATTTCGAAAGGTTATGATGGGAACACCTCTTCTATATCAGTTATTTATTTGACTTTTTTAGTAAAACATTGTATGGCTGTGGCTCAGGAAGCAGAGTGGTCATCGACTAATTGTCGGTCTGGTTCGATACTTGATAGCCAATGCAGTCTAACTCTAAAATTCCCCCGGATGCATGTCCATTAAGTTCCCGCTCCAGTACGGTCTTGCTCCTTCATCCGTCGTCCCACAACCCCCACTGGCTGCCCCAATCTGCAGCATTGTCAAACAGTTAGAATTGGGAGACCGAGGAGTTCCCGCAATGATTACATAATCACGCGCAGCCACAGTTATAGGTATGTATTATAAACACAACAAGTGTTCCCAACTGAACGATTAGAATAAGTGCTTGTATTTATCTCTTGTATTTATGTTGAGAAGCCCTGCCTGTCTGCTCTGGCACTGGACTGCCGGAGCTGGGATGGAGCAGATACGCAGACTAGAGTAAAACCGATCAGCTCCGATGCAGTGGTGGAGCCGTGACAGAGCATAGCCGTAAGTCAGAGACTTGCACGGGTCATATTTTGCAAACCCGCACCCACCTGTACCTGCCATGCTTAAAACCGCATCCGACCCATTTTCTGACAGTAGCACAAATTACATTCCAAACTCGAGCCGACCTGCTATAAATTGATACCCACATCCGACCTGCAGCCGAAAGAAAATTAGACACATACCTCAAAATTTCTCCCAAACATCAGATTTTCGGAGTTTCGTTGAGGTATTGTCAACTACTTTAAAATCTCCACTTGCTAGCCTTTTTTTCAACTCTTCAGGATCCATTTTCTGACTGTCGGCAGATCGGATGCAACTTTTAAAAATGAAAGTAAGCTAGCTTGGAGAGTGGGAGTTCTGGGAGGGCGAGAGCGTTTTGAAATGCAGGCATATTTTTGTAGACGTGTCACTAACAATGTTTTTTTTTTTTTTGCATGTGACACCTTGAAAATGGCAATCGAGGGAGTGTTGCAATCTAGAACCTCACTGCTAGATGCCACTAAATACTCCATACATTACACACTTTACTTTAAAAGGCCTGCATTTTTGATGCAAAATTATATCTAAATCAAGATCTTAAATGATTGCATGGCCAAAAACCCACAATCAATCATGTAAGGTATGCTTTCACATTTACAAGATTTCATTGTGGCACATAAGAATGTTGTCAGTAAGTCAACCACTTTGGTTCAGACCCAAATTAGCTATTGGATGGATTGCCTTAAAAGTCTGAAAAGATATTGGCCCCAAGATGATTACTCCTGATGTTGACCTTTCAGTTAGCACAAGGCACGGTGCCATGATTTCAAGTTTGGATGGGCCAAAGTGATCTGTTTTTTTACTCAGGTTAAAAGGTTTGTCAGATGTGACTAGGATTCACCCCCTTCAATTCAGTATTAAGCAGATGCACTTTTGGCTGCAGTCACAGCAGGTTGTCTGGATAGATCTCAATCAGGCTTGCACATCTGGACACTGCAATTTTACTCTATTCTTTTTTGCAAAAATGCTCAATCTCTGTCAGGTTGCAGGGGCATCAGGCATGAACAGCCCTTTTCAAGTCAAGCCAAACATTCTCTATTGGTTTGAAGTCTGGGCTTTGACTCAACCACTCCAGAACATTCACCTTGTTGTCTTTAAACATTCCTGTGTAGTATTCAGGTCACTGTCCAGCTGGAAAATAAATATTCTCCCAAATTGTAGTTCCATTGCAGACTGAATTAGGTTGACCTCCAGTATTTGCCTATATTATGTTGCATTCATCTGACCCTCTACCCTTTGGACTGCATTTCATCATCTCTGTACTTGTACTGTGCACAATGACAATAAAGTTGAATCTAATCTAATCTAATCTAATCTAATCTAATCTAATCTAATCTACAAGCCTCCCAGGGCCTGCTGCAGAGAAGCATTCCCACAGCATGGTGCTGCCAACACCATGTGGTCTGGTGGGGTTAGGGTCTGGTGTCTGATGGCCGAAAAGCTCAATTTTGGTCTCATCAGACCAAATAACCTTCTTCCAGTTGACCTCGTAATCTCCCACATGCCTCTGGGTGAACTCAAGATTAGATTTAATGAGCTTTCTTCAACCGTGGATTTCTATGTGCCACTCTCCCATAAACCTTTGACTGGTGAAGACCCGGGGCAACAGGTGTTGTATGCAGAGTCTCTCCCAACTCAGCTTTTAACTCCTTCACATGAGTTATACAGTAGGTGTCTTGGTGGCCTCCCTCACTTGTCTCCTTCTTGCACAGTCACTCAGTTTGTGAGGACAACCTGCTCCTTTACACATGTACCATGTTCCTTTCATTTCTTAATCATGGATTTAACTGAAGAGTTCTTTTGTCTTAATGGTGTGAATGTAGTCAGGAGTACTGATTAACAGTGACTGGACCTTTAGTCACAGGTGTATTTATACTACAATCACTTGGGACACATTCACTACAATCAGGTGATCTCCATTTTACAAACTGTGAGGCTGCTACATCAATTTGACCTGTTGAAACACTTTAAAAATGATTAATATTTACGCAATTTACATTACATACTTTTTCATTAATTGACAATGCTTTGTAGGAATCTGCTTTCACTTTGACATTACAATTTTTTTGCACGTTTATTTGTCAAAAAGACAAATTATATTGAGAAGATACTTTTATACTTTATATTTTTTATTGGCACTGTAAATTATTCTTGGTTACAGCCCTTTCAGTCTTAAATCCATTTTTTTGGCTTACCCTGACCTTTAAGAATGTCAATGGCATAACAGAGTGATAAAGAGGAAAGAAGGGAGAATAAAGTTCAACTGTGGAGGTAATTAAGTGTCCAAGTACTTTCATCGGGATATGTGAAAATGCAAAGGAGTGTTATATTGACTTGAAATGCGCAGAGAATTAACTATACTACACAAATAAGACATTCACAATCTAAATCAAAAGAAAACATCAAGCAGATGATTTCAGGCTGTGTAAAAATCTACTAGTTTTGGCAATCAAGAAAAGGAAAACGGTCTTGGTGTAGGCCCAGGAGAAATAAACAGAATTTCGATTTTCACTGTCCACTTTTCTTTTAGCAATGAACTTGGAACACGCTATTTTCGTGCAATCTAGAGGCTCCTACAGCCGGCAAAATGTCATTATGAAAACTGCTCCATAAACGAAAGTGAAAGTTAAAAATTGCGCGAGCAGCAGTGAGTGACCCAGCTGTCTGTGTATCGTTGGCATGGAGACAAGTCCCGGTATACACTGCTGACCAAACCAAACACATGGTGAAGGAATAACAGTTTGGGGGCAACAAATAGGAGGCCGGCGGCCAGATGCAGTCCAGGTGCTGCCTATTGAGGACCACTGTTCTGTAATATTGGAACAATAATCTAATTGGATAGGTGGACTTTAAGTCCCCATAAACCAAACATTTCTAAGGGGTTTCTGTAAATGAGTAATGGGCAAATCATTCTGCTATTAATACAAACACTTAATGGCAGCTACAGAAATACAGTTGTACCGCGCCACTGCTGTAGTGTCACTAACAAAGGTCACAAATTGTTCATATGTAGTCACTAGGCATTGACCTAATGAATACATATGTCACAAAGATTTTACAACTGATACATTTATTTTATAACTGGAGGTTTGTTTACATTGACTTATTGAGTTTTCTGATATGCTGACTGATCTTAGAAGAGGAGCAGAGGGCAGAGAGTTGTCTTCTCCCTGTGACTCATCAGTGCGGCACCAATACAGTCATCAAAAAGCAAACACAAACAGACAAGTCTATTTCATGCCACTGCACTACTTAAGTCAAAACAGACGCTGGTTATCTGACTGAACATGCCAGAGTGACTGAGGCCAGATGAGAACATATTTATCCTGAGTGTTTTTTATTATTACACTGCTAAGCCAACAGCACTAAAGCCACACAAGCGAACAAACATATACTACTATTAAGATTACTAATTGATTTTTATGTAGCAAAAATTCAAATGTACTACTACATGAGGGCATTGTTAAATAAATTACTGAGCTGATGTCGCCTGCAGAGGGAGGGTCTACCGATGTCGAGTTAACCTTGCAACTGCTATTGCTACATTATCATTCATGAAACACAACCAAGCTGGAAACAGGCACAAAATGCTTTCTATCATTGTTTCAACCAGTACTGACACACAAATTTTGTTTTCCTGCCAAACTTATATATCTGTCACAGGGGAAAGGCACACAATGGGGCAGTAAGAGGGTGACTGGACAGTCAGCATAGTAACAATAACATGTATACAACACTATAATAATCATATACATAAACATTGTGGTGTCCCTCAGCTAAATCTCCAGCCACCCACCTTTAACCCTGCTTCATGCACCAGTCCTGCTCCCTTGCCGCCAACTGTTCTAACCTAGTGTCCAGCTGCTAGTCTTTGGTGGTGCTCCTGGTGTCCAGCCTCCTGAAGGCTCCAGCCTCCATTGCCAGCCTTCAGCCTATCCTTGCAGCCAATGTCCTGCTTGGAAACCAGACGATTTCCACCTTCAACACTTCTTCCTGGTCATCTCCAGGGCTTGCTCTGTCCCTCATCCTGAACTCTTGGTTGCACAATCCTGGACCTGCTTTGCCCAAGATCAACACTGCCGGAGTTTGAGTAACTCTTCTGATTGAAGGTTTTGAGGAATTACATGAGGTCTTTGAACTCCATAAACCAATAAGACGAAAAGGGGCTTACGGACTTGGCAACAGTCATGGTCCAAGGTTAAGAAAAGCAGTACAGAACCTAACCCTAACCCACACTGAAGGACTGCATACTCAACTGGTATCCTCTGAGCAAGAATAAACCACAACAACAGGCAGATGGATTACAGAGAAAGGTCTTATGTAGAATGTCCCTGATTCTCTTTTAAAATCGTCCAACTGAGATGTTGAGGAGAACCTTAATAAACATTGTGAAACTAATCTTGTCATCATATGTTAAAGCCAGGTGTGAACTGACAGAATTAGAGCTGTCTACCTGCGATCAGATCACTTAGGACGGATCTTAATACCCGCTCTGAAAAGAGCTTTATGCTCTAATAGGACAATAAGGGACTGTGTAAAAACTTTCTACAACTTGTGTCACTCACGCTTTAAAGGCACCCCACTGATGCCATGGCAACACCATCACCCCAAGCTCCTTGGTATTTGTCAGGCTTTTAATGATGCATTTACACATATTCCAAGTACCGTACTTTCCGGACTATAAGCCGCTACTTTTTCCCCATGCTTTGAACCCTGCGGCCTATACAACGGTGCGGCTAATTTATGGATTTTTACAGCTAACGGCCACTAGGGGACCTCCTCAATCTATGGATTGTACAGGTTACGTCCCTCACCTTTAACGCCTGGTTTATTATTATGCTTCTGCGTCGCGGCGACAGCGTAGCTACGTCGTCGACCCTACACCGTCATTGAGCATTCGGAGTTCTGCGTCGAGGGAACGCGTTGTTCTGTCGGTGGACGTCATCAACGTCAGTGATTCAGGTTTGTTATGCTAACAACACATAGTCAGACAGGTGGCGGTGCTAACGGAGCTAACAGCTGTCTGTCAGTCTGACCGAGAAGTTTCTCACTTTACTTCGCTGTTAGTTGAATTAAATGACATTCATGTTGTCTTTAACTGTCCGTGCGAACCAGTCCGCAGCTTTGTGCGTCTGTTTGTGCGTCTCTGACTCTTGCGTGTTGACGTTTGCGTGGTCATAGGTTATGCAAATATGCAACTTGTTTGTTGAAATGTTAATAAAATGGAAGCTTCCCCAAACAGCAGTCTCTTTCCCGACAATCTCCTCTGTGCACGAGCCTTTACATATGGTAATTAAACGCTAAAACACCTGTGGCTTATAATCGGGTGCGGCTTGTATATGTACACATTTGTGTTTTTCCCTAAAATTGGCTGGTGCGGCTTATATTCAAGTGCGCCTTATAGTCCGGAAATTACGGTAGATGTTTCTGTTAATAAAGGACTGATCAGTTCTAAAAGCAGAATCCTAATGTTCTCCCACAAGGGACATATTCAAACCATCTAACCATTTGCTACGAATAATCAATGGCCCTTCGGTAGAGGTTACAGAGGGTTGGTATATAAACATGCTGCTGATCATACGACGACAGGGTAAGTGTTTTTTTTCAGGTTAGATTAAGCCATGCAGCCACAGACACAGCTATATAGTGGTAAGTACATGTAAAAACACTCCATTACAGGCACCAACTACCTCTCTAACCCCACTTTCAGGCCTGTGTACCATTAACACACCAGCTGACCATGCCTGCTGTGACAGCTTGAGCTCCACTGAAAACAATCACTCCCTGTTTGCTTCCCCTAATGGTAGCAACTGCTATCTCACCCGCCCATGCAACCTCTTCTCCAACCCTACACCGCTACCCTAGAAACCACTAGTCCCCCAGCTGTTAAGAATTTCTTGTTTGTTGTCTACTTCAGTGTGCGGCTGAGGTGGGCAAGAACTGTTTGTTCTCATTACAGTGTTAACACGGGAGGAAAACACAGGTGTTGTGACCGAGGAATGTTGTGAATAGAAAGCCCCTATCAGGTGTTCCTCTTCAGAAATTAAATTATCCTTCACTTTTTCATCTCCCGCTTTAACTGGAAGTTGCAGAAATAAATGATAAGAAGCAATACTAAGGAACTGAAATATTATTCATCCTGCCTGCAGTAGAAATCTAAGAAATAATAATAGCTGCTGATAAAAAGAAAAAAAAAAAAAATCCTAACAGTAAATGCAGGCTGATCTCTCCTCCCCTCCCTGGTGTGACATTTTTTAGGTATATTTTGTCCTAAAAAAGGGAAAAGGGTGTTGTGGTGCTGATAGATGATCGCCAAGCAGTGAAGAAATATGAAGAAGCCATCATGCTTTGAGTGGTCCCTGACCTTATCAAGACACCTGAGGGCCCGGCTGTGCTGAGGTTGATCTGAAAAGAAATAGTGGCCTCGGGGGAAGAGAAGGAGGAGGATGAGGATGCATGCAGGCAGTGTGTGGAGTGGAAGAGGATGAATGGCATCGAAGAGGAGACAGCAGGGTGACTTTTTCGCGAAAATCTGCCCTTTAGATGAAAAGGCATTAGTCAACCAAGACCAGGGAGTGGAGAGGCTAACATGATTGGATTTGGTTTGGAAACATGGTGAAGTACAGTCCCTGAGGAGAAAGGATGGGGTGTGGTGAAGAAAACAACGGACGGAAGAAGAGAGCCAGGGTGTGTGTGTGTTGGAGAAGCTTGGTGGCTGAGGCTGTTGTCACCAGCTTTGCAATCAGGACTGGCACTAATCCACTTGTCCTGATCTGATTATGAGACTCTGCTTGGCTACATTGGAAATACCAACAGTGGTTTCAGTCCATGCCCTGCTCTTCCGGCTCTTTCTCACCCGTCAATCTGCATGCAAAAAGCTTCCCTCAATGCAGTGCCAGAGTGCAGCTCAATATAAAATGGAGGTTACATTACATGTAGTCAAACACGAGTTCTGAGGTAATTCTGGATTAGAGGGGTACAGTCTCAATTGAAAACCACAACTGTATCGCCAGACAAGAACGGGTATTATGTGGTAATTGTGATTCAAAAACGGCATATTATGTTGCATATTGCTTATAACTCAGTAACTCAAATGTTGCTTGTAATGAACGTAATTGTCCTTCAACATTAGCTGATCTGAGCATTGTGGTTTCATATTTGGTTTTACATTTTCAGTTTGAAAGAACTAGATTTTGACAACCATAGTTGAACAAACCAACATACTCTCAAACTGAAAAACCAAGCTGTTATTCCTCTGGACACACTGTTTCACTGACACAAGATCTGCAGGAAGTGCAAAGGAATGGGGAAATTGATCCTTTCAGAGACTTTCCACACATCTTGCTTTAGTGTGCATAAACTGTTCATGAGTTTAACAAACATGAATCACTGGAAGCCAAGAGTTTCTTAAGAGCTGAACATTTACCAACCATCAGATTACAGCAGATTGCTTAGGAAGGGGGAAAGAAAGAAAGAAAGAAAGAAAGAAAGAAAGAAAGAAAGAAAGAAAGAAAGAAAGAAAGAAAGAAAGAAAGAAAGAAATGTCTTTATGGTAATAAGAATACATGAGAGTGGTGTCATATTTGGTAGCAAATCAAGCAAATCGTCACTTAAAAATTTAGAACTTAAAGACAAAGGAATAGTACAACATGTGTGAAAATTGCTTATTTTGCTTTCTTTATGAGAGTGAGATTAATTGATTCTGTGTCTCATGATATTCATATCTGTGTCTTGTATCTGTGATGTATTTTGCCTGGCTTAGCATAAAACTTGCATAGGTAACACACTTATTTTAAGCCAAACCATAATGTTTTCCAAACCTTACTAAGTAGTTTTCTTTCCAAAACCTAATGAAACTGCTAACTTTTTTTACTTTATACAAGCATTCGGTTCTGAAGCCATTATTTGATGGACAACAACCAGGTAGGGTTTTTTTGAAGTCATCCCAGTGAGGTTGTCACCTTACCTGTCCAGACAGAGACCCAAAAAAAATGTGTCCTCACTAACCATGTGGCCTCCCAGGCTTAAGTCAGTGATGTTGTACAGAGAGATTGAGATAAACTGCTGTTCGTCAACTCACTACAGATTTATTATTGCAAGGTCAAGGTTATCTGACAACATAGACCTTGTATATCAAATAATATAAGCAGTAAGACTTAGGGGGTATCCATTCTTTCCTTTATCTCACCAGGATGTAAGCCATACTTGTATGTAAATAAAGCACATTCAGGTTTTACATTATCTGTCATCAGAATCTGACTCCTCTTTAATTTAACTCATGGCCACCACTACGTTCAACCTGACAAGCTGCATTACCCAGGAAATTGCTACTCCCCCCTGTCAGGATGCAAGAAGATAATAAAACACAGTTGCGTTTAAACTATCAGCACCAGCCCACAGCAAGAATAATACATTGTTGGCTGTAGGGACTGTACAGATGGTGCCGCAGCAAGGCACAAACAGATGAGATGCAATCCGGGAAAGTCTGTTTGGATCGAAAGACAGGGATGATCAAGTCTACAAAGACATCTTAATACATCAGTTTAAATCAGACCTAGTCAGCTAAGTGTCATCAACCTAATCTGTTGATGACACTTAGCTGACCTTACTATTGTTCTTTCAAAGTGGGATGAAAATGTCCCTCTTAACCTTGATTATAACCAAAGGACAAGAAGATACAGAGAAAATTCCGATACAAATTCCAATTTGTAGCACTAACAAGGCATAAATTAGGACTAGGATTAGTAGGATCAGCAGCAGAGGATTGAGTATAAGCGTCTCTACATCGGATGTGAATATGGATTAAACCTTAAGATGTAGATAAAGACATCAAGATGACGCTTTGTGTCAGAAGGGCTAACAGTATGGTGCCTTTTGACCAAAAGTTTTACAGTAGCCTTTGTCAAATATTTTGTACTATAGCTGACTTAAAATAAGATTAGATTTGATAAAACAGTCCAACATGACTCTAATATACAGTTCCATATTGTCAAGTATGTAAATTGTCGCCCATATCACACACCAAAGAGGAAATCAAAATAGTCCAGAAGTCTTGTGGACTTTTTGTGTGGTGTATTGTAAGCATGTGGTGATCAGTTTGGTGGATGGATGTGAAGCACAACGACTTTCAAGGAGACCGAGTTTGCTTTCTGTCAAACACTTTCTCCCACAAAACTGCAAAGACTTTTTGTCAGTGGCCTTAAATGTGATTATTGTAAGATCTGGACCTAATTTTAGTTTGACACATTGATGGTGTTCATAGTCTGACAACTTAACAGATCCTTCACTTATCAAATTAAAGATAAATGACCCACAAAGCAACATTAAAAAGTAACTTAGTAACTGGTTGTGTCTTTGGCAACTTATATGAGGAAAAACATACAGCAGTTATGCCTGCAAAAGTTTGTCATCCTGTCCATCCCACTGACTCTTTGTCACATTTCTACCTGAAAACAACACTGGAGACAACTGTGAATGAGTTAAAAGATGAACTAACAGCATGTACCGCTAAGTAACATCAAGCATCGCCTAGTTACTAAAACATATCTTTAGTGTAACTAATGACAACGCAAACTGTAACATTAGTGTGATGCTTACCAGGTACTGTGGTGTTGCTAAAGCTGAGCTAAGTGAGCTGTAATGTAAACTTACTATATATACAAATGCTTCATGTGACGATCATAAGATATCAGTCTTATTTTCAAAAAAGGTTTGAACAAAACGGAAAAGGGAAAATACCTTCCCCTTTTCTTTTTATGCAGGTGGCTGGAAATTTCAAATATTGTTTAATCAAACGGTCCCTGTCTGGTTAGTATACACTACAAAAACCATGTGATTACTCCTCCCCCCTGTTATTGATCAGGATGATGACCCCTCACACCTGATCCACAGGCTGAGAATCATGCACACATAGAGGGAAGCAACAACACTCTTCCTCCTCCTCCTCTTCCTCCTCCTCCTCCTCCTCAGTTTAATATTAGTGTATTGTTTCATCTGCAGTCAAACAGAGTTGTTGATGGAACAGATTCTTGCAAATTAACAGGGCAGTGGGTCCAGCAGCCGAGGATCACATACAGTCTCTCAGCCAAGACCAGTGCCACTTTGTAATATGTGCCAGGTCCTGGCGCACCTGGGTTTAAAGGGGAATTGGAGACAACCCTTGGATTGGTTTCATTTATGTTCTGCCCAAAACCCATCCATGACTAATTCAGAATCAAAATACCACATCCTTGCGCCGCGCTGCATTTTTCACCAAGATTATCTGCCGTTTAACTAACAAAATGGGCTTGGACATGACCTAAACGCACTAGCGCGCTGTGCTATAAACCATGCACTATAGATCATCTAAATAGGGCCCACTGTCACAATGGGGCACAAACAAACCTGTGAAATGCAATGTTTTTCACAATCCAGGATTGTACAGAATTTCCCAATACTAATATTCATTCTGGCCATACAGTTGTGTGGTTATGTGAATAATGACTGTTCCCTCTTAGAAGCATGTCATTACATAGAAACATTCATTGGAATGATGTTGTTGTGGATGGTTGGGGGCACAATGCATTGCTTAATTTCTATACCACGGTTTTAACCTAACCTTAACCAAGCACTAACTCAATCACACCGTAAAACAGACAGTTCACAAAAGGTAGATTTTTGGCAGGCAAAGACAAACGGCCTTGTTTGTTATTTAGGTATGAGCTCATTTGGGTCAAGATTCACGACATTGCTGAGAAGTATTTATTCTAAAACTTCTAAACTATTCTTAAAGTCAAATATTCTATTCATCCCAGAGCCCTTCCATGACATTCAGAAAGCATGATAAAGAAGTGTAGTATTGAGGCCAGTTGGAGCACTACTCAATCTTTAAAGCCAAAGGTTTTAGAGAGATCATGAGCGGTCATCATTAAAGCTCATAACAAGATAAAACCAGGATCAAGGATTCTCTAGGATTAAAAAGATCTCTGTAATGTTGCCTTTAATGGCAATCCTTCTAAGGAAATCTGAAATCACTATTTATTTTCCATGTTGCTCTTGGAGTCTGTTGCCACTACAGTTGGTACATTGGCAGTTTGGAACACAAATATAAATGGTCATTGAGACTCAACACCCCCTACAGATGTTTTCCACTAAAATCCCATCAAAAACTAACCAGAAATCTGACTTAATAGTAGTACCGGGGGCCAGCATATCACCGGAGTGACCAACTACTGCTTGTCTTTGCTAGTCATCCTTGGCTGTAGCTAGCTGCCATTAGCTCATGGCTCGGTTAGCTGTAGAGTGGCATTAGAGTTTGCATGGATAAAGACTTTAGATCACAGGGGAAGTTACCATGGGCAACAGAGCTCAGCTCAACCGGGTTTAGCAGGCTGAGAATGAACACAGCTTGATACCAGACTGGCCCTGAACACAGCATCTAAGACTGATGGAAATCAGATTGAAGACTGCCCCAATTTGACAATTCGCTGTAAAATCTCTTAGCTAAGACAAAAGTCTTTCCCTTCTCTATTATAATTCTATTAATATGTAGACAAACACCTCTTCAGTTTGATGCAGAGCAGTAAGAGTTAATAATGTTCATGTCACCACTACAGTATATCACTGTTGGCTTGAGAGAAATGATCTCTACTTAATTATTGAGAAATAGTAGACAAAACCACATTCCTACCCAGCTGAATTGCTTCCAGTAGTGTCACTAGTAAGCAAGGTTAGAAGAGTGGACTCCCTTTATTTTGATTCAGCTCACACTGGTTGGCTTTCTGTGAGAATTTGCAATGATTATGACGTTAGAAGGCGAGAGATTACATCATAAACAAGTGGAGTGTAATTACTGCTCCAACAGATTAAAATGAAAAGTAATACTATTAATTTTAAATCAAGAAAGAAGTGAATGAGATAGTACAGGTTTGTTTGACAAGAGTTTATTATAACTGTCAACAATGAGGCAGATAGAAGTGTCCGTCCTCTGTGCTTTGAATACTAATGATCAGTTACTGTACGACAAGGTCACCAAAATGAGCCCGCTGTGCCTTAGTTGCTCTGAATCAACATTAAACCCCTCCTTAAAAGCTCTGAATATTCATCAGAGCAGCCCGTCTGCCTGCAAGGTGGAGGTAAGGGCAGTTTGGCGCAGTGAGCACAGCAGGGTGGAGACAATGATATGAGGGGATTCCCTGCAAGGGTAGAGAGCAGCAGCACCCAGGGGCTCAGATTAGACACCAAGAACAGCCATTTCAAGTGTGAAGGGCGTGTCTGAATGGAAATGTGCTTTGAAGTAATTTACAATTCCATGATTCTCCGGGTGTATGTCAGACTTCTTCAGCAACCTAAAAATGAGAGGATTTGTAAAGATGGAGCTGATGGAGCCTTTAACTTTCTTTGAACTCCACTGATTAATGAAAGTGCGAAAAGGTGAATGCTGAGAGGGCCTGAAGTATGAATATTTCATTGTTTATGTTTGACAGGCTATCGGTTATCACCTAACAAGGGGGAAAACGAATCATTTTGTGTTTTCCCTCTGTTTAATGCTCCCTTGGGCTGTTTTTCCTCTGTGTGTGAAATTTGACTGCAAATATGATTCTTTCCTCCTGTGACTGAGGCCTACTATAATTCATTCTAAATGTAGTAGTTGTACTTGATGAAAGAGGAGCTGGATTTTTTTTTTTAAATTTTACTAAATTTCATTTTAATTTAATTGATTAAAAAAAAAAATAAAAAAAAACTGTTTAATGTTCCATAGATTCCTTGTTGTATAGAATTGTTGAAAAGATACAAAGGCCTTATACGCTAATCAACCCCAGCATTTTAACCACCTGCTTTGTATCCTGTATCCTATGTCCTGTGCTGTCTGGTATTGGGACATTTATAGTGGATTCGGAGGTCGGAACCTCCATACAGTAGATCAGACTTGTTCCTGCCCATCTCACAAATGCTTGTCAGATGAATGGATATGGGGGATTTGGGGAACGGATCAACACCTTGGGCTCTTTGTCAGTCAATCAATTAATCAATCAATCAACCAATCAATCCACCATT
Organism: Diplodus puntazzo; assembly: GCA_963678695.2. Taxonomy (NCBI): domain Eukaryota; kingdom Metazoa; phylum Chordata; class Actinopteri; order Spariformes; family Sparidae; genus Diplodus; species Diplodus puntazzo. The sequence goes on from OZ023169.1 coordinate 17,214,869, forward strand.
ATTTATACTAGAGAAATCAATCAATCATGGGCACTTTCCGAATTGAGTGGGTCTATAGCATACTCTTTGAAATCACATGTACACATCAACATTTACTAACAAAAACAGAAAAACAGGATTTTAGATATATAGCCACTCCTCCTCCCCTCCTGCTTCTCTCTATTGAATTGTAGTCATGTATTGCCACATCAGAACATTCTTCTTTAACCATGACTCAGTCAGAACCAAGACATCTCAATGCAGGGTTTACAGCAGCAAGGTGGGGCTCTGGAGCTACATAGATAAGGTTAATAAAATGAACTTTCCTCATATTTTGGGACATGGTATGTGATGACTTCTGCCAAGACGGGTCCAGAGGCTGTCAAACAGGAATCATTTAGCTTGTGAATGATGGGAAAGTCCTGCTCAGTTGATGCAATGATGTTTTAGTAGTGGACAGTAAGGCCAAGTAATTACGTGGGGTAATGATCCCCTCTGCCTGTCCAGGAGTGGAGACAGTCAGTAATGCTGGACAGAGTTTGTGTTCCTTGGGTAAATTTGAACTAAAGAAGCATACTTTAGAATGCTTGAGAAGCTGATTGATATCACTTTACTTGACATTAGTCATTTCGACCAGATATATGGATAGGTTTTAGTAGTTGTGTTAGCAGTAGCAGCAATAATGTAATATGATTATAATCAGTATTATCGTCCAGGGTTTAAGTTGAGGGCTACAGTGTCAGTTGGTCAAATTCTGTTTAGAGGCTTCCCTACTCTGACAGGAATAAAATCGGCACACACACACACACACACACACACACACACACACACACACACACACACACACACACACCACCTTGCCTCATATCATCAGCTTTAAGGATCAAGGCCAGTGTGTCAGTGAGCACACACAAAATGCACTTGCTGTGTCAAATCAGTCTACCAGTAACAATCACATCATGCATTTCATGGTTGTTAAATCAGTTTATACAGTTGGACAGACAGGTCATTACTTCCTTTTTTAATGACACACACACAATGTTTTTTCCCAGTAAAGTTAAATATAACACCTTGTTAAATATTCTCAGGCACACACTTCTTTGGGTTCTTATCAACAACCTTGACAGGAGTGAAAAGCTCCTTTTTTAACAGTTATTGCCTGAATACAAAGTAAGCACTGATACTCTTCTGTGTGTAACTTAAGTAGGAGAGCGGCTTCCTTGAAGGAACCTTGAAGTATAATGTGGCAGAAATTAGACCTCATTTGCAGCTCTGCCGCTGCCTGCACAGTCCTCCTGCTCTTAAGTTGTCCCCTGTTCCAGTCAATGTCTGGCAGCATACTGTAACTGATGAATTATTCAAAGCAGGCATCAGGTTTTGTTGTTCCTGGATGGTGACGAACCCAAATGAAATGCAACGACACTGGCTGTTTAAGTGTCAGTGTGTGTGTGTGTGTGTGTGTGTGCGTGCGTGTGTGCGTGCGTGCGTGCGTGCGTGTGTGTGTGTGTAAATATAAGAAAAGGAGAGGGAAAGGAAAGGAAAGGAAAGGTAAAAATGAATTAGTAAATAAATAAAACAAAAAAATAAGTAAATAAACATAGACAATCTCTGAGTTTGAACATTTTTGCAAACATTTGAGATAATTTGATTACACTTATCAACAAAATTGATAAGGTATAGTCACCTTTAGACAACTGTTTCTTGCCCCACATTCTAGCTAGGCTACATAGCAGTCAAGTTCTGATCCACACATATGATATCTTCTGTCAGATGTGATTACATAGTGGAAAACTACATAGCAGTCGTCACTAAAAATGATTGTACTTTTGAATGTAACGATTATCATTCAGATTCATTGAGTGGTCTTGATTGTCCCAGTTATCACTATATCTGAGATACAACTGATCCAATTTTATACCAAGAAACTTTGAAGTTGTTAAATATAAAGATGATTTATTATTACATATATATATATATATATATATATATATATATATATATATATATATATATATATATATATATATATATCTGTATGTGTATCTATATATATGTATGTATATGACTGTATCTTTATCACCCTTTGTCTTTACTCGTATAATTTTAAAATTTCCTGTTGTATACACAACAGTCACATTCTGTATTACATTGTGTATATGCACACACTGCGTGTGTGTTTGTGGTATGTACAGTATGGTATAACCAAAAGCAAACATAATTGGTCACCATGTGCCACCATCTTTGGGGGAGAGCTGTCATCCCCTGTCTTTGTCTGCCAGCCAGCCTGTGGGGCATGTTCTTCAAAAGAAGCTACATACTGACAAGTGGGGGAGGGGAGTCCACACACACATATACACACTAGCTTCGTATGAATACACATGTAGCACAATTCGTCAGCGCATAAATCGTGTCTATAGTAAACAACAGTAGACTCTAAAAAAAACACTTGAGTAACTAGGCAGAATTAGTTCAAGTTGTAATGAGCTTCAAGTCCTTTTTTAAAGCTGCATCCACTAAAACATTGAATAAAATCCCTCTACTTACTACTACCACTGCCACTTACCTCTGCATGTGGTTGTGTGCCATCATGTAGAGAACTGGTGAGTACATTTAAAAAACAATAAGTGGTAAGAGCAGAATAAAAGCTCCATAGCAACTAGAGAAGAGCTTCACACATGTACTCTAATCCCCTGGCAAAAAAACCAAAAACATTTCCATGTGCTGGCCAGCAGCTCTGAAGAATCTGCTCTGAATACAGTCAAGATATTAATAACCATACCAAAAGAGGTTTATCCTCGGCAATAACTAAGCCTTAGCATGTGTTTTTTGTGTGATATCACCTATGAATTATTAACTAGGGTGTATGGAAAAGACAGAGGGTGTCATTTTCAGTCAATAACAAGGTCAATAGAATGGCAGGCAGGAAATGGACGGAGGCTACACTTGAAGATCAAGATATGTCAGTGGCTACATGCTTATGAACCAATAAGAAACAAATTCACCATTTAGGAATCAAAGTATTCCATTTGTCTCCTACCTTGCTGTTTTGTGCTTGTTTGTCTGTTTGTTTGTTTGTTTACAAGATTTTACTCATTGCCATATCAACATAATTGAATAGAATTAGTGTCGGTGAGCTCAATAAAACACAGACAAGGGAACCATTCACTCATAAAATACAAATACATAAAATACAAATTCATAAAATACAAACACACACACACCCACACCCACACACACACGCACGCACACACACACACACACACACACACACACACACACACACACACACACACACACACACACACTAGCATCCATAAAGGGGAATAGCCACGCCACCAATGACCCACTAGATAAAGTGCATCAAGTGCCTTAAGTGCATGGTACCTGCCCAAAATGTAAGACCTACTGAGTAAGCGTCCTGGGGTGAATTCAGATTGTTAAGGAGGCGGATAGCTTCAGGATTTGTGCTTTTCTGAAATGTGGTGGTTTAAAAAACTGGTGGGTGGGAGGAGTCCTTTAAAAACTTTTTTTGTGATCTAGCATAATAGATTTCTGATGGAGGTGGAAGGTCACCCCAGTGATTTATTTTGATGGATTAGGCACCGCCTTTTTCAACCAGCTCTCAACCTCTGCTGACAGATTTCCGATCTAGATAGTTACTGTAGTGGTGAGGATGCTCTCTATTGCTGCTCAATAAAACAGCACCAAACCTTTTTAAATCGAATATTCTCAATATATCACTATATTGAATATATTATCATGATCAGCAGAGCTTCCTGTCATGGACTAAATACTCTGTTAGCACCCCTTTGGTTGAAGCATCACTGGTAATGCTGAGTTTTGTATTGTCACCACTATAAAAAATGTCTACTGTGTACATGGACTTTCTTGGTCATATACTCAGGTTTATGCAATGAGTATTACCTATGGACGTTTTTCAATCAACCTGATCATCAGAATAAATGCAATGCAATGTAGATGTCTCTGCAAAACCACCGATACATTTTCTTTACATTTAACATTGTTGTCATCAGTGGAAAACTGTGCTTATGGCACAAAAATCACTTGGCTAGGGTTAGGAAAAACCATGTTTTGGCTGCATGTATTATGTGGACATCCCAATCAGTGTTGATGGGTATTGTAGTTTACTGAGGCAAGAAATTCCACAGTGTGTGGTGTCTTGACAGAGATTGTTAGGTCATTAGAGTTCCCCCGCTTGCATAGCCTACCTAAATGTCCTAGTATGCATTGCAAGTATCGTCCTGACACTTCACCCTGTAATATTTCCCAAACCTACCCGGTACGTAGGGGTAGGTGTTTATAAGGGGCTACATAAAAAAGGCATCTGAATCAAGTTAGCTTTGTTATTGCCAGTACAGGGAAAGAAGAGGAAGAATATGACAAGAACACCTTAGGTTGTAGTGTCCTTACCAAAGCTGAGACCAAACTTACGCCCTCACATGAAAGTCAGGTCATATATATGTAATGTGAACTTGAAATGACATGACATGTATTGTAGAAATGTCAATATGGTATGTAACAATGACATGTTCAAAATGTGAACATATCAGTGTTTTGCAGAAATGGTAAGCGTAAACATTTTATACTGATGATTGGACTGACTCAGTAGATCTTTTTTTGGGAGTTTTTAGTCCATTATGAAGGCATGTTTTTTTCTTGATATTGTTTTGTCTTTTTACCAACACGCCGAATATATTTTGGAATAAGCATGCATCTACTGAAAAAGCTCCAGGATGTTTTGAGTCAAAACAGCCAAGTATTGAGGCTATTGCAGAATGTGAATGAAAACAGTACTTCGGCATTAGAGTGGTGAGTATGACTTCACTCTCTTGTTGTATAGTTGGAGTAAGCCCATTTGCCAGGATTTAAATGTTACACATTTCTGCAAACACGGCAACACAACTGTGTGTCTTTAAGGAGATGTCTCCAGCTTTGTTTGTGGTGACAGAACCAGATATGCCAAAACATAATATTAACCCAACACTGATCATGTGTTTTTTTAAGTCCAAACCTAACCAAATCATGAACACAATGTTGTCATAACATAACATTTAAACTGAAATAAAAGAAAACACATAGTTGCAACATAAGACATTTTTATAAGTTTCACCATATCCATGGTCTGCAGAAATGGAGATTGCCATAATTCATTCTGGCGATTGGGTTGAGTTACTTCTGTGTAAACATTTACAATGTGTGCAATTAGGGTGCATTCCACCTAGAGCACCGATACCTCAGTGCAAGCACAGATTAACCATGGGACCAATTGGGTCGGTGCCTTGGGGTCTCCTCGCCCTCTAGGGGACCTTCAAAACCCCATTAACTGTGGCCTCATCCTGTCTGTGCTACACATTTTTAATCAAATCAAATACATTAATTCAGTGTGTGTGTGTGCTGGAATGATGAAATGAATGACTGCAAAGCAACTTATTTTTCCAAATGGTCTGCTGGCTGTGTCCATATCATGATTCAGTGAGTCAGGTGACTGCAAGAATTGGGAAGAGCCAAGACCTGTTGGTGGACTACATCAGCAGAAACATACAAACACATAACAGAAACAAAAAGTGGTGGAGGAGCAAAATGTACAGGTAGAAGAGAAAAGGATGGCAAAGAGATTACAATAGAGAAAACAATTTCTCCACCATTTCAACATTTTTCAAAGGGCGACTCTCTGGCCATAGCCAAAGCTATCCGCGTAGATGTAGGCGAAAATGTATCTCTCGAGCCTGACATTGAAGCGGAGGCTCATCCGACAATGAGGCAGATGATACCTCCTAGTGTGTAGACTACATGGTTGACATAGCTATGTATTTTTTAGTTTTTATCTATTTAGAACACTTTTACACTATTTCAGGCACCAGGACAAAGTGATCTTTTTTTTTAACCATAAAACTGCCAAATCGCCAGCAGACTCCTATACAGAGCCTGTATAGTTGTCCTGCATCTCTCATGATACATCTAACACTGTGAAATAAGGGTTAAGTTTAACCATATCAGATCTAGTGAATGTTGGAACAGTGAAAGTACGAACAAGAAGGTTTCTGAGTTTTATTTTATTTTTGTTCGGTTTGCCCAGGGGGCCTCTGCATTCTTCATCTGTGCCTCCCTTAATGAAAAATCTTTCATTCAGCTGTTAGTGACTGACTTAAAAGGAATTATTATTTGAGACTTGGCCATTATCTTAATAAGGGTTTTATTATTATTGTATTATTATTAAAATATAAGTATCATCTATGACATGAATGCTTGAAATAATAATAAAAAAGGGATTGAATTCTAGATTTAAATAATTTGGAATAATTTGGAATAGTTCACTATATGAATGAATACAACAGTATACAGCTTGTTTTCAGTGTACCTGTCTTACCACAACACATCTTTTCATGTCAATTTCAATAAAAGGTTGGGGAAGCCTGTGAACTATTCATGACTGTCACATTTAGAATGCATGCACAGAGTATTATTGGCAAGGTATATAAAAGAGAATATGAAAGATAATGACAAAATCACTCTAGGAAAATAAGCAAGTGACCTCGTGCTTCTGCACCATCTCCTGCTCAGGCTAATTGCAGCAAACAGAGCAGATGGGGTACAGTGGCACCTAAGGGAGCGCTTTATGGAGGTGAGGGTGGGAGGATGGAGAGGTGGGGGGGGGTTGGGAGGATGGGGAGGTGAGGTGGTGTTAGGATGGGGAGGTGGTGGGATGAGGGGGGTGTTGATTAGCCCACCATGGACTCAGAGGGATCTTGGTTATGACGCGTTGCCAATGATATATTTAGCTTCATCATTCATCTCACACTCTTGAACACTATTATTAGATGAAAGCTTAATTGTTCATTTGTTCAATGGTATCTTCACTAACATTCATCTCCTGCACGGCATGTGCGCATCTTCAAATAGCCATGCTGACCATTGGGTATACATTTATTCAAATTAGGATTTGGCTTCTTTGAAATATTAATGTGCACAGTTGTGCTTGGCCTAATGAAGGTGGAAAATTAGTGTGGCTATGTGAAGGGCTGCAGCTATGCAGGGGGATGTACTTAGCAGGGGTGCTAACAGATACACAGCAGTAAGGCTTCCAGCACCTTGTGGCTATTACGTAGACTACTTTCCATAGTCCGGAACCCTGATGCGATCTGTACTACAGTTTATGTAAAGTGATTGGTAGCAATGTTAACAAATACACAACTTTTATTCTTCAAATAATATTTTTGGTCAATTGCTTTCTCATTTTTTTTTACATTTAATATTTCAAACCAACCAAACAGTTAACTCAACATAATACATTATGATATATAAGCATATTAACTCCAGTTTTCAAGACATTTCTTTTTTCCCCACTGCCTTAAAATCACTTTCAACCCAGGTGGATGATCAACAGATCAAGCGTTTTTTTGGAACAGAATTTTCTGCAACTGAACACAGAGAAAACTGAAATGATTGCAAACATCATGTCAGTGCTCATCTTGAATTCATGAACAAATCATCTACAAATCAAGCCAGAAACCTTGGTGGACTAAAATTAAACAGCCACATAAAGACAATTACAAAATCCGCCTACTACCACCTTAAGAACACAATACCAATTAAACTATTTATGTCTAAACAAAATACAGAATATATTCATTTTCAGCAGGCTAGGTCATTGTAATGGTGTCTTCACAGGTGTGAGTGAATCCATCACACACCTCCAGCTTGTCCAGAATGCTGCTGCCAGAGCCCTCCCTAACACCAAACACATTTCATCAGTTTTTAAATCACTGCACTGGCTTCCTTTATGTCAAAGCATACATTTTGAAGGTCTTATTACTTGTCTATAATGCAATTAATGGTCTAGGGCCTCTAAGATTACCTGGGACATGTTTACACAGAGTCCCAATAATCAAGACTAAGCAAGGCGAAGTGGCATTTGGTTTCTATGGTCCCCGCCTGTGGAACAAGCTTCCTGAATACCTGCGGTCTGCTAAAACTGTTAGCATGTCCATTCATTCCTATGGGAGCCCCCATGATCTCTGATATGTTAGTGAAACTTTTTTTTCTAGAATGTGCTCTGAGTGTGCTGAGAAATGTTAACTTTAACAGCGATTCATGACAGAATATGCACTGTGTATCACAGGAAGCAAGCATAAACGTAGTAGCTCAGTAATTGATAAATGTAGCCTTATACAGCTCTATTTTAGATCTATACGTTTTTTTTAATGGTCAACAGCACATTTACTTAACATTGGCAACATTTTGGGTGCATGCACAGTGGTTTATATATCTTTTCACAAAATATTTCACAACATTGGTCAGCCTCCTCGCATATGCATGTATGGTCTTGTTTCAGTCTAGATAATGCTCCATGTGTATTTGAAAACAGAAAATTAGCTTCTCTCACATGTTACAATGGCATTTATATCCATTTTGTAAAGAAACACAGGGGGGTAGTTATCACTCTTATTATCAATATTGGTAATGAGCCTCTGGAAGTAGCTGCAAATGTCAAAAGTACTTCCAGGAGTGAAAAATAGATAGGACTGAACATGAGCCATCTATCAATACTGACAATTCTGAAAATTGTTAATTGTATCCAATACTGCTACTGGTACTGGTGTAAGCCAGAAGCAGTAATCAAATCAAATACATTAGAATTACGACAAGCTAAAACAGATGTCCTACAGTATACCGGCTCTCTAGCACCTCTACCCTGACATTTTTATAATCGGAAAGGTTCCACATGGATAGCATTGAGCACAAGGATGAAGCACTGACCAGCCATGATACGCTTTGTCCTCAGGTCATGGCATGATGAGTACTGCTCCAAAAGAGCAAAATCAAAACACTGGGATGACATTTAGACATTTTTATATCAATAATGTCCTGACTTACAAAACACAATAAAGATTTGTAATCACCAGTTGTTTGGCAGCTCTTACTTTGGGGAAATTATCTGGTCTACAGTTACTTATATGTACAGGATTTTCACATGCAGCTCTGAGTAAACATGTGTTTCAGCACAGTGGCTCTGTCCATATCTGATGTTTGCACTCCTTACAGTTTACTGTCAGTCCCAATATCAGTTCCCATGTGATGAGGGGTGTGGTCTTTGAGTAGAGCAAAGAGTAAGCAGGGAAAGAGGTGCGGATGTTGGGGTTGTGATTCTGGCACAAAGGATGTCAGGGTTGCTTGAGGGACATCAAAGTTATTGATATGATAAATGTCTGCACTGGTTGGAAAATGTTGGAACACAATCAAAAATTCACACTTATTCCAGGCTGTATGATTTCTAGAGTTGATGTGTATGTTAGCGAGTAGTTATAGTTAACATCTGAACAAGAAAAGAACATCTGATGAAAGAATGCAGACTGGGCAAACAATTGTATGGTCACATTTGCACATAGCAAAAAAGTTAAGCACATCACAAGGGTTTGCGAATCCCAAACTAAACCTGGCTTTCAATCAATACGATTTGAGCCAGCAATGAAATCTGACTCCATTTTCACATCATTATCATCATAAAAACTTTTGGCATTTTTCATAAATCAACTGTAAATATAATACTGTATATGTATAAAGGTACACTGCTGTAAATATTCTTCTGAAAATGGCCTTAATTTACTCTCTAATATTCAATAGCTTTCATATGAATGAAGAACTGCAAAGTAACCCTAGGGTCCTCTGGACAGCTCCTGGTGCTGAAATCAAGTCTCATAAACCAGGCCAATACCAGATGATTATTCAAAGAATAATAAGTCTCTGTATCTATAGTTATTTATGTTATTTGAAATCTTGTTCAGAATCCAAACCATATAGTAATGTCTCCACAGCTAACATGTCGCTATTCCACCAGGTTATCTGCTTTTCAAAGTTCCATTAGCATTATGGTACTGAAATTAGGTCTGTGGCCAATGACATCTAGTTGTTTGGTCTATCCAAACATTAAAATAAAGTGAGAATGCTTGGCATTTTTCCTTGATAAAATACTCATCAAAATTAATTTGTTTTCTGTTGATTGACTAATTGGTTAATGGATTATTTCATTTGACGCTAATTGAAAAGAGGCATATTATTTGTAGACTTCACATTCATTCATTTTAGTATGCTGAAGTCCTCTTGGATACATGTGTGTGATGCCAAATAAAACAAAAACAAATATACAGAGAAGAAACCCTTTGTTCATCTCTAAATACACACAAAACATCACTTTGTATAGATGAGCAAACAAATAAATATCCTATGAAGCATTTAAAGAGGGAGCACAAAAACAGATCACAATAGCATCAAAAATAAAGAGAAAATTGTATAAATCAACAAGGTTCTTCTATATTGTTACCTGTCTCCTATCAGACTGTTAATATAATTGGGGATTTCAGTAGTTGATTCTGCCCTGAAAACTTGTGCTGACACACTGCTGACACCCAGAATGTAAAAAGACAGATCTGGGCTCCATGAGTACATCTATCATATGGACAGCCCCATTGTCAGACAATAACTGGCATTAATATTTAATTATAAAGCATAATTTACTGCGCAGACTTGGGAATTATTGTCTTGCCCTGCGGTGATATTCACCTGGCTGGGAATAATGGAAACCTGAAGACTCCCACAGGACCTTTGTAAAGGAAATATGATGATAAAATAATGCAAGTCTTAAACCAAATTGAACCTGCTGTTATAAAACTACATACACATAACACGCTAATCACTGGTTAACACAAAGACAATGCACATGAAATCACATAAATGCAGAAATACACCCATACAACCCATGGGGCAATCCAGTGAGTCAGTGAGCCACAATCACATTGACGCCCCATTTGGTCAGTCACTATTCACAGCAAGACACTATCACTCTCTGTTTTGCTGCCCTTTATTTTTTGTGAAATCTATAACACCATTACAATAGTGTTTTTGTTAAGCGGAGAGCAAAATTTGTGATTCAGATAAGTATTCATTATTTATTACTGAACTGTTATCTGCACAGCATGAAATCAGCCAAATTAAAACACTCAAAGTGTTATCTGTATGTGTAAGAATCTACCGCATGCCATGTTATGAGCAGACGTCTTGCATGGCATCAAAAGATCAGCCCTGTGTGGTAATATGGAGGAACGAATATTACGAGAGTAAATCATAGATGTCATCCTTTGTCATCAAAAAATGGCAAAGCAATTTGAAATTTACGATGCATCACAGATGTTCATCTATACATCAGGCCTCTAAGCAGGCAGGCTGGAGGCAGGGCAAGGGCAAAGTGTACCACTTTAGTTTTTTCTTTTGTTATTGCACAACCTATGTCAAAACAACATTCTGCTCAGTCTTTGACAACCCAAAGAACTCATGAAGTACTCAATTTTGGAAATAGCAATAAAGAACAATGACTAATTGACTAATAATGTGGTCATTCCTTAGTGGTCAAGATATTAACAGGACCGGAGGAAAACCTCAATCTAGCTGCTGTATTCACACTGGCTCTTCCCATGGTTAGTATTTAGAAAGACTGTATATTTATTTCATGACCAACACTAGCTCTTCACACATTCAGAAGGTATCAGGAACAATAACCACAGTCGCGAGTAAATTAAATTCAAGGAAGCTTCTCTTTAAAAAAAAAAAAAAGAGAGAGAGAGTAAAGGATGCACAGTAGCAGTATGTACAGTTAGGTGATTAACAATTGACATGGCATATTAGTCTTTACCCTGAAAAGATCTTATCAAACACATCTCCTCTGTTTTCATCATAAAATCTCTCTCTGGATGTGTTTGACATTTCTACAAGCACTTATTATTATGCGGGTGGAGCTTCCATTTTACACACACACACACACACACACACACACACACACACACACACACACACACACACACACACACACACACACACACACACACACACAGGATTAACTTTTTTGCAATCACCATACAAAACAAAACAGCTGTTTTTTCATACATATTTGCATGATACAAGGAAATAGTGCTCAAAGAATAGCAATGAGTGAGTCAGGCTCTGAACACTCCAAAAAGCTTCAAAAAATGAGGCTGCAAATGAGCAAGACAATAGTAAAAAAAGATCCATGTAACTTGTGTCTGGTATAACAGTCTTAAAGCAGGGTTTGGTCGAGATAAATACTTGAACATGTGTTTTTTTGGTCTGTTGGCCAAAACTTTTACAAGAATTCTGGTTTCCATGGGCAACAGTGATATAGGGCAGTATGACAAATTTGTCTCACACAAATTTGCCAACATTCTCTCTATTTCTGGTAACCCTTCTTTGGAACTTTTGTTTTCTGCTGTCTCACATGACATTACTGTCTCTGCGAACAGCCTTAATGGCTGCCCAATGTTTGGAGTCATCAACATCACCCACAAAATTGGTGTTAAGGTATTTTACCTGAAAGATTGGAGAAAAAACTCTTTAACTCTTAATGAGGCATTATTTAAGTTCCAGCTGAAATCCCCCTTTTTGTGGCTCAATTTAAGACTTAGGGATTTGATTTGTGTATATTATGTAGGTGCAATCAACTTCTGATATTAACAGATTGAGGTCTAGCGAGAAATAATCAATGTGCGGTGCATTTTCCCTTGAGCTCTTTCCCAGCTCTTTCACCTGGAAGTGATGAAGCCTGGCAATAATAACCTTCGATTTACCGTCTTTTGCTGGCATTATGCTCCGGTGGGCACTGCCAACTTTGATTGGCAGGTCAAAATCTTCCTTTGCCAGTAAATTTGGAAGTAAAATGGCAACACATTCTGTCAGCCTGCAGTTTTCAACTGTCTCTGGGATCGGGCCTCGAGTTTGTCGATTTGAGCTAGTTGCTGGTTAGATTGTGATGATAAGTTATAAAGCTGCTGCTCCAGCTCCTCAATTCACCTCCCATGTGATTCAGAGTCAGAGATGATGCAAAACTTTTAACCTCTCAAATACAGAGTAGTTCTTAGCTAATTTCATTATCGTTATATATGGCCTCATGTGCAGTATCTGTGCACATCAGTTATTTTATTTTCCTTCTGCCTGTGTAGCTTTAACAAACTTATGTTACCATTAAAACAAGCCAACATGCTGTAAGTGGCTTTAAAGGAACCAACACTCCTGTGTTGCTGCTGTTTGTGGATAGACTTTCTTGGATGGAATATTCATTGAACCCTTGGGCAAAACACAATCTGCCTGGAAAGGAACTGATTAAAAGCTGCTCATACATTCTGTTTACACAAGCTCCCCATTACAACACATAGGAGCTCTATATCATATAATGCATAGAGTACAATAGGACTGGTCGGTGTGTTTATACGTTTTGAAATATACTAGGAATTCCTTATAAAATTGCAGAATAAACAGTGTCTAAAGCAGTTGGCCAGGTTATATCAAACAATGAAGCAGCTCTTCGGTGCTGGGCAGGTAGACTAGACTGGATTTAGTGAAGCTTTCTCATTAAAAACGTAGCCTTCTGCTGCTTCAAATAAGGTTGATGAGAACTGTGAGAACTGACAATTTGCAGGGCAGAAGACCAAAACAACACACTGAAAGAGGCTAAAATGATCTGTGTAGCTGCAGGGAACTGCAGAGTTGGAGAAAAACTGTCTTTGGCGTCATCATTATGGACAACAAAACACATGGTTAAGTGATCCATTGTTCATCTAAAAATATTAATAAAGTGCAGCATTTACCATCATGTATTTGGCATAACCATCTTTTCTGAATTTTAACAATACTTTTACCATATCATAGTTGCCATCCACATATTGCAGAAAACAAATTATGAAAAAGAAAAAAAAGACAATGTTAGTGAACATAATTCAGGGTTTTCCTTTAAAACCAATCATCTCTCTTCAATCTGGGGCTGTTTGTTAAACAAAGCTAAACAAACTGTGTCACAGGACAATTTTAACAAGAGCACATCCCCATACCTAAACATATGAATAGGTTGCTTGACAGCAACTTCCAAAACAACCTCACCGCTCCCAAAACACTATGCTTGTTGCAGCCTACCAGCCTACCAGTCTACCAGTGTAGGTTATGTAAGTTAAAAGAACTGTTGACTTGTGCTTTCACACTAGAGATGAACAGCAGTCTCCTGTGTTTGTTTGACCAAACCATCTATCTCCTCACTTACTCCTTTGCAGCCATAATAACTACTATAGTCGTTAGGGATGGCTGCCTATCCAACCAATACAGTCTTTCTGATGAGGAGCGCCTGGTTAGTTATGTACATTACTACCACTACTACATTAATACTATGACTACTACCACATTACTAATTCAAATAAGAAATCACCATTGTTTGGGACATAAACAGCACTTTCCTGAATGAATGTCCTGTTTGTTTAACTCATTCATTCAGCTCAACATCCTTGCTCTGTGGACTTTTCGCTCTTTACTCACCTGACTTTCTCTATAGCCACTAGAGGTTACAACCTAAGAGCAGGTCAGACAGAGGAAAGGAATGAAAAAACATAACTTCTCCCAGTGCTCTAGTTTCAAGCCTGTGTCTCCTATGTGCTGTATCTGAATGTAGCCTGCAGTTACTGCCCTTAACAGCTCCTCTCTAAAATAACTCAAAGTCTCTGAACCACCTAAAACCATACACCGGGTGAGTCCAGAGATATGGTTAGGTTACAAGTTTATTGTCCACGATGTGGAAAAACGTCTCTGGCTTTACCACAATCAAAATGGGTTACAAAAATGACAAAAGATGGTGATGGTGGTCTATGTGAAGACAAAGGTTTAACAAGCAGATCTTTGCCAAAGCCACCACTGTCGTCAAAACAGCCCAAGACCAGGCAGCACCTGAGAGCAATGACAGGAAGCTGGGGTGAAGGTATCAATGTTGTCCATATGAGCAAGCGCTACACAATACAGACTGTATGGGAGTGAGGAGCCAGCATTTTTTTTTTCTGGCAACCCATACTTTAATATTTAATTATGTTTACTGGGGAATATATAAATATTGGTTTATGTTACGTTTATTTGAGGATATAGTTATCAGATTTTCATTCATCTAAAATATCAATGTTAATATTAGCCACAAAGATATCAAAACATAAATATGTAGATTTGAATATTTGAAGAGTAAGTTTCCCTTAGATTCCAACTCTTGAGACATACTGAAGTGTGAGTGTTATTAGGACAGCTTTTGGTAATAAGCTCCCCCTTCTGTTGAACTGAGCACTTCCTGCCAATTTGGCTTTAAATGCCAGTCAGTCAGAAGGTTTGTGCATTAAAAGTCCAGTGTTCAAGGGGAAAAGATCAAAAGTAGAAACTGACCCACCCAAGCCCATCCTCTTCCCTTTATCTCCCCCTCTCTGCAGTCACTGAGGATTTAGCATAAATGCTGCAGCAGCTCTACATCCAACCTGGTAACAACACAGCAGAATATTTAGGGGTGTGAGAGTCCTGGGGAGGCCAGCCCCCAACTGCTCCAATCCATGGACTTCCTGCTGATGCTCAGAGTTTTTCTTAATGAGGCCGGGCCTAGCGGCACAATGGGAGGCGCCAGAGGAAGAAATGAAGAGACCGTGTCCACGCTAATGGCACACTGCAGCAAGCTAATTACAATAAGGCCATTTGCTCTTCATTTGCTGTTATCACTTTTTGTGCAGGAATTTAAATCTAGACTCATGGAATCATCTTGAGAAAGATCTGAGACAAATAATTCTCAACTTATGTGAGTTTTAGATTAATTCCCCAATAATATTATTACATCCCTCTATTATTATTATTTCAATTATTTCAATTATCAATATATCTTATGTCACCACTACAGGTAAACCATTATGTACTTTGCCATCTGTCATCCCTGTTAGACTAATGTGACAACAGCAGCAGTTTTCCAAGAGTGAATGAGAGGAAGAGTAGGATCTGATTTAAAACCCTCCATTCTTTTTCACTGCTGTGTCCTAACCCTAACCTTTATTTATTTATCTCCTTTTCTAACATATATGTATGCTGACATTCTTAATTATTTGACATTGGTGCTGAATTTGGTCATTTTCCCAACAGTGTTCAATTGAGAGCCAGAACACATCTGAAAAAAACATCCCCACTACACATTACCTTAAGATTTTATGTAAGTTTAAATGACGCATGTAGTAGCAAAAACAAGAAAAAGATTGAGAGTCTCATGCCAAATTCAGAGTTGTTGGCATGCAAACAGAGAGAATGCAATCTAAACAACATAGGAAAGATTAAAAAAAATAAAATAGAATAAAAAACAGGCAAAAAAGGCTATGTGGCATTTACATGGATAAAGAACTTTACAAAGAGAGCATATGGAATTTGCCTTTTTATATGTGAGAATCACAATTTGACATCTGCATTAATTATTTTCACATGTGAATTAAACATTTTAATTGCAAAAAGGAAATACAATTGTTGGCTTTGATTGGCTTTTTTCACATTTTCTCACTCCAGGCTCATCAAATATAGCAGCCTGCAGTGGACCCATGCTGCCACATATAACGAAAAAGAACCCTCATAGAGCAGGTATACAGTATGAGTGGTAAGAGTAGTGTTCAGACAACTATTCCGACATGCAGGTTACACTCCAGCAAAATGTCCATTGACCCTGCAGTGACATCACCTGAGGGTTAATGTCCTGCTGCCCTGTGTCATGTCACTGTAAGTTACTTTACTGCCTCTACCTGGCTTTTTTACTCTCGACAGTAGCCAGCGGCAACCAAACGCTTTATACGAGTGTCCATCTGGGCATCTAATTTCTGTGTTTCTGAACAGCTGACACATGCCGATGCAAACACAATTGTGTTTTTTACGTATCACTGACTATATACTACCCCTAAAAACAGGAAATACATTCAGAATAAATGTAGAAAAGACATGAGTAGAAATCTGACTGTGGATTTTTTTCACTAGAGAAAAAGGTAACAGCACAAGTATCAACAGATCACAGCTCCATAGAAAATAAATCTGGTTCTCACTAATTTCCAAACCCCTGGTGTTGTATGAGTGTAATGTCTTTGGCACAGGACTAATACTACGTGGGGTGGCAATTTGTGAAGTAGACCCTTATAGATCAATATAGATAAAAGTGCTGATCTAATCTAACAGAGAGGGTGGGCCATCCCACCTCCCCTGATACAAGACACAATGACGGATGCCTCAGGAATCATCAGTAATACGGAAGAGAGATAGACAGCATCTAGATTTTATAGGATAGAGATATCATTAAATAATATTACTATGATCTAATACAGATAGAAGAGGTTGTTTCCACAATCCTCTTTGCTGTAAAATGAAACACAGAACCTGTTTCTATGCAAAAATGTGTGTGTGTGTGTGTGTGTGTGTGTGTGTGTGTGTGTGTGTGTGTGTGTAAAATACTTCAAGACTCGCTGACAGTGTTATTATGGTACTTCTTGCTGACTTTTACTGACTCACTAACCTGTCCTGTTTAATAGATTTGTGATGGTGCAGACAGTAAGTTATCTCATCAGCGTTAAAGCTATCATTGAAGACTTCACTACAAGCCAGCAGACACCAAAAGGATCTTGGTAAAATATCACATTTTGATGGAAGGGCAAGTATCTATTTATGTCCCCTAGCAGCAGTGCTGCACTGTGTGAATCTTTACACAGAGCGATGTTACCTATGTGGGGAACAGCCAAATGACCACACTCAGTGCACTCTAACTTTACAGCTGTCATCTCAAGCCGCAAGCATAGACAGAAAGACAGTTACCAGTTTTTGCTTTAACAATTCCAGCTGTCATTTTTGCGTGCCATTAGCCCTTCAAGAGGCTAGCAAGTGACAGCTTCGAGAAGGTAGCGCACTTGTTGGTCTGTGACATTCTGTTTAACACACTGGCAATAAATGATAATGGCGAAAGAGTAATTTCTTCTTTCTGTGTGTGCGTGTGCATGTGTGTGTGTGTGCAGAGAGGGAAGACAGAAACAGGCAGGAGTTAGGAGATGTGGGGTTACGTTGTCATAAATTTGCACTTGTCAATGGTTGTGGTGTCAGTGTGTTAGAGTAACAGGCGAGCCATTATTTTGCTGGCCAGTGGTGCGAAACAGACACACTGGGGAATGTCACTACAGACACACAAACACACGCACGTCAGAGATCCTTTATAGCGCGGTCAAATTAAATAGGTAGGAAAGTCTGGCAGACACAATGTTTGCTCTCTGACGTTAGCAGACAGGCTGGACAGTGCACAAAAACAGCAATGTGGCTAAGTGAGGGCCATGAGGCTGGAAGGAAAACTGGGTGAGATGTAAAAAGAGCAGTAATCATACATAGAGTTTGTGGCTAATGATAATACACACTAGTTATGAGGAGAAACTTGTCTGAGCTTTCAACCAAATGTTTTAAAAACCTATGCTCACAGAAAGGTGGACCAATCAGCTTATTCATTCTGGGAATGTGTGTATTACTTAACACCCTTCATTGCACGAATAAGCAGAACTTCACCTCACCAAGCATTTTGGCATTATCACACAATTATGAAATTGTAATGATGTCAGGTCCACTTTCTTCAGTTGACATCAAGTTTTAGATTGACATCTTGGCATCATATCCAGGAGACCTAAGTAAAATACAGAAATCTTGTACAAATGCGTCCCAGGAAAAACACCTGTCCTAGCCCTGTGTGAATAGCACAACTGAGTGTATTTTGTCATTGTCATGTGATTGCAGAAAGCGAAAATTTCCCCAAAAATGTTTTTTCTCTGTAAGGAGAAAACAAACATTTGAAATAACCCCTTCTATTTCCTTGATAGTATTCCATTGATACAATACATTATTGTCTCAAAGCACAGCTAACCATTTTCAAGTAGTATTAATGACAAATTTGAGGTGACAGAAGAGTTGCTATGTTTGTGAGCTTAAAATAACTTCAGAGAGGCACAAAGAAAAGCAGACATGACCGAATAATTTCAGAGAAAACTCCCTCTGTCCTTCCCAAAGCTGTTCAAAATGATAATGTGCCTTTTTGGAAGCACTTATCTTTGTGAGAAATTGTGCTTGACTGTGAACTTCAATAAATACGAGTACATGTCCCGGCTTACTGATGCCTGTCTTGAAGCTGTACTTAGGGTTTCAACTGTGACCTCCATCAGAGCAATTGTGGCTTGGCTGTGAGAGCAGAGGCACTGCCACATTAGCTCGGTGCAAGGTTTATTAAGTTAAGTTATCTTTGATATAATGTTAATGCTAACATCATCACAAGCACTACTCATGGATCCGTAGCTGTAGACAACCACTACTACCTTCAAGGTAATACCCTAACCCCATTGTCGCGAATTCGCCTCAAACCGCTTCTATTCAGAATGCAGCTTAATTAAGTCTCTGTTTGTGAGCAAAAACACAAATAATTAATTTTTTAACATAGTTGCATATAAATTCAGGCGTCAAGGGGTTAAAGGTAGTGACATGTAGTCAGTTGACATGTGCTCCACATGCTGAGAAGGAGCAGTAGGCATGAAGAAATTGGCTTAACAGGTTCAAATGAGAACTGTACCACCAATATCTTCTTTGGCAAGGATGTCAGTGAATCAAATGACTGCACCACTTTCATCTCTAGAGTGGAGCAGAAAAGCTTGTAAGTAAGGAGCAGAAGTTCACGTTAATTACTTTTCAAATCCTCTCGATGCGTAAAAAAAATGTTTGTGAGAAACATTCAATGAACTGTACTGTATCACAGTCACTGGATTAATAAACAGCCTCTCTGTGACTCCTCTAAATATATATATATATATACATATATATATATATATATATATATATATATATATATATATATATATATATATATATATATATATATATATAAATCTACCCAAATTCTCCCATGTGACCCCCTCCTCCGTGATCTCCACTGGCGATAGTACTGGCCTTCAAGGCCGTCACCGGAACTGCACCCATCTATCTCCAAACACTGGTCAGACCACACACCCCAGCGTGGGCACTTGGCTCCAGTACATCAGCTGGCCGCCATCACTGAGAGCAAACAAAGGTTGCTCAGCGAAGTCTCTTCGTGACTCTTCTCTCTTCTGGGGCCTCAGTGGTGGGACAAACTCCCGACCAGTGACAGGACAGCAGAATCACTCGCTTTCTTCCGCAAAAGACTCAAGATTCACCTGTTCAGACTTCACCTCGACCCCGCTTAGTACACTAATTTACTTTTTGTGTTTTTACATGTTCTGCCTTCTTGTTCTAACTCACCATAAACTAAGGTTTCTTGTGTTTGGGTATAGGCAATATGCAATTGGCAGTAGTAGTCAACATCAGTAAAGATGTAAAACTGATTTAACCATGAACTGTGTCTATTATTAAAAGTATTATTGCACTTGACACCATTTACAAAAGGAGTTCTTGTCAGGGCAATCTTGAGAGAAAGGCACTTGTTTACATTTGTTAAAATTGTTTCACTATAAAATAAATCAGGTATACTATAATAAGGTAATACAAAGAATTTTGCTGAACAAAATTGTAAGCTATTTAGTCACAACAACATCCTCTCAGCTCAGTTAGTTGATGTAATGGGCTATCAGTGAATGGTGAGATTCTGCAAAAAGAGGCACTGCTGTGACAGAGATCCAGCAGATATTTTATACTTTGGACCTGCATTTGACCTCTCATCCAGAGGAGAGTGTGTGTCTCTTCGTTTTAGATTTACCACTACACGATCATTTATTAAAGGGTGAGTGTGTCTCTTTTGACCGTGAAACAGAAAGCTCACTCGCTGGGCTCTGGCTGTGTTTTGACTTCAGTGGCCTCCTCAGGGCCTCATTAGGCCAAGGATGACTGGTGAAACTGTGTTTGTGTCTTCCAGGGAGCTGCTGCCTCCAAGACCTGATGAATAATACATTGATGACTCTAGTTAAAAGTGCTGTTATTTAGGGGGGGTTGATGGTGTTTGCTGATATAAAGAAGAAATATTTTGCATCTCATATCTTTTCAGCTGTCTCTGCGTCTTGCTCTTCACTGCGTTAAATTTAATTCAGTTCAAAGCAAAGTCTGAATACCCCAATATGCTGGAATACAGTGTACATGACACGCCACAACAGAAAAGTGTTGGAAAGTAGAAGTTGCTATACTATAGTGTTTTTTTAGGAGAATGTACAGTACAAAAACGTACCATTTGTGCAGATGGTGGCACTGGGGGAAAGACCATAGGGTCATACAATCAGAAAGGGATTGTACTGTTGAAGTTTGAACATACTCAGATAGAAAAGGTTCATTTTCTGGGAGCATGAGTGTCCACAAAGGCCCATATAAATGCCTTTTTTAGATTTCCGCTCCATTAAAAAATGGGGTCTTTTATTTATAAATGTGAATTGAACTGTGAATCAATCAATCAATCAAACAATAATGTTTGTTTTATTCCTCTCTCACTCATTTTTGTGAGTGTGGTTGTTTGTCCTGTATGTGTGCTGTCCATCTTATTTGTCTATCGGCACAGTCTTGACTGCCCGAGCTTGAATCTCTGCTTGTGTCAGTGCCTTGGCTATTTATAGCACATCACACGGAGCTAAAACAGTACTATCCACTATATCACTATGTGTGTGTTATTTGAGGTTCTGCCAGCAAAGTCTCACAGTGTGGAGATAGTTTTTGCATACTAACTGATTGCTTCCTACTGCATGATTCCTTCATTAAAGCCAATATATCATGTGGCTGAGCACTGTTACCAATGACTGGGAATTTCCCCTAATAACCCAAAAGAAATTATGATGACAGAAACTTCTCTGCATACATTACCACCAGCAGTCAGCATCAATTTCTTTTAACCATGACTACCAATCTTTGTCCAACTTTAAACTTAAGCAAACCCATACTGTTGTGATGGTAGGTAAAAAAAATGCTCATATTAATCACTTTTGCAATGCTCATATTTGTCGTTTTGAACAGCACTAAAAAACAACACAATCTGAAAGTAGGGAAATGTGTCGGTGGTGGGGTCATTATCTGCAGCCACTTCAATTAAACACAAAATGCAAAACCACTTGTCCCTTACTGTCATTGTAAAATAAATATAGCTACTAATAGAAAACCAACACAAGCTCGGAAAACCACACTTTTGTCACTGAATTTGATGTCAAAAATTGACCGAAGAGAAAGCAAAATGACTGGGTGTTAAGATCATATGTAAGGTGAGGGTTAGTTGGAGGTGAGTGCTAATAGAGCATGGCATGGAGAGGAAGAAGCAGGTTGATGAAAAGCTCTTTATGCTGCTTAGGCCAATCCTCCAGCACGTTTCCCAGGGCTAATAAAGCCGCACAGGGAGCATGAGTTAGCCAGAGGGAAACAGGGGTTTATCTCAGAGCAGGAAGGCATCACTAATCACTGTAATGTGGTTAGCTGCACTGGTATTGTTCTGGACCACTGACTGAACTCACACACAGTTTCCTTCAGCTTCCAAACAGCTTCCAAAAACAGCTTCCTATTGCCCATCACCAACTGCTCCACATGCCTCCATTCTTATCTTTCCATATTTGAATCATAATGTCTGTTTGTTGTCAACCATTTATGGTGAAGAAACCTTTTTGATGGTGGTGCTGGCAGTTGTTGGTAGATTTGATTCAACTAATTTCTCTGACGACTAATTACAGTGATTATAGTGACTGAAAATCAAAGAAATAGAAGGGCAAACAGGAAATACCATTCAGACCATTATATACTATGTATTCAGAGGTCCATGGTCCCCAGAGAATGAATCATGAAGACTTTGCTTAACCTTCCCAGCCTTAGTCAATATTATTAAACAAAAATCTTAAGATTTCTCATGCCATCACCAAGTCATTTTTCTCTGCTGTCAGTGCGGCCTAATGATGGAGAAGCTGTTCCATCTGCCCATGCAATACTTTGATTGAAAGTGAGACATCGCCACAACTTCTGGCCAGATGAACATGATATTTGGTGTGTATTTTCATGGTCCCTAGAGGATGACCTTGAAAAATGTCAGCCCAGTAGATAGAATAAAAATGTTGTAAGGTGGTGGTAATACAGCTCAGCAAAATGGCTGCTAAGCTGGTGACCACTGTCTAAGATGTGGTTCACCAATTGTAAGCATGAAAACCACCGGATGTTTTTAACAAGACATCAGGAAATTTTGCAGCCGTATATTTGGATATTTTTGACGAGACGTTGGGACATTTCCAGTTGTGTTAGTGGTGACAAAAACAAGTATTTTTAACCGAAACATGATCTTTTCCTATGCCCAACCAAGTGTTTTGTGCCTAAATCTAACCAGACCATAAGCACAGCTCAGTAACAACATAAAATGGTTAACTGAGCCTGCAGAAATGTAAAGTTGCAACCTGAAGAAATGTACAGTGTCAATGTATGTGCGGGTTGCAGGAAGTTTTTTTTTTTTTTTGAGATATGACTGGAAACAGGATGAGAGAGAGGGGGAGTGACACGCAGCAAACTGCCACAGGCCAGGACATGAACTCGGGGCCGCTGCAGCGAGGACAAAGCCTCTGTACAAGGGACGCTCGCTCTACTAACTGAGCTAAATGGTGCCCCAGAAGGTACAACATTTACTCTGAAAATTGGGTTTACTCTGAAGATTTTGGTGATTCACTTGACATTTCCTGTACTGCCACAATCATGTTAAAATGTATCAGTAACCAGCATATCAAATATTACTGACAACACCCTGAATGTTCCTTTGGTACAAGCAATGAGGCCAACATTTTCAGATGTAATTGTAATTTAGTACATTCCTGCTCCCCAAGGAGTAAATTCTGTTTACTTTACAGGACTCACATTAGTTAAGGATATTGGGCTATTTTAGTGCTTCTCCATTCTGTAACATATCTGAATTTTTATTTTGTATCTTGTGAGTTCTTTTGGTCCCCAAAATTAATGTGTCACATTCACCTTGATTTTTATTGCATATCCATGTGCCATCCCCATGACCACCTTGACCAGCACCAACTGTAAATGCTCTGAGAATAGCCATGATTTAGCTAAGAGTTTGTTGTTGTTGCTGTCATATGTTGGATATGATGAATATGCTTTTTAGACATTTACTGTTGCTAATAGTGGGCCAGTGTCAGTCAATCAAAGTGTATTTTGTTTGTGCTCACCTTTTGTCAGTTAACGGACAAGGTGGTGGACATGCAGTGGAGGCGCACATGGATTGAACAAACCCCACTTCCATGTAATTACTTAGCCTCTCCATGTCCACTGCCCGTAGGTGGGATGCTGACAGTTTACTCCTCCCCCACTGTCAACCCTTTCACTGGGAGTAATGAGGCATGCCACGTACACATGAACACACTTTCAGCACAAGGCCTGTATGTGTAAGTGCGCGCGCGCATGCATGTGGTGTGTTTAAGTGAATGGGAGTTGCTGTAGCTGTTTGTATGAGTGAGAAATAAAAGAAACAGAATAAAATAGCAAGAAGGTGGGTACCAGATGAATTGCACTGTCAGTCTGCTTTTGTTAGGGCGCTGAGATTCTAAAGTATCTGATTATCTTTTTTTTGTTTTTACTCGTCAAGTACAAAAAAGCAGAAATAACAGAGTGTTGGTGTTAATGGGGATTACAGGGACGATTAAAGACAGCAGACGGCTGAGGGGGAGACAAAGACGCAGCACTGAGTCCTGTGGAGTACTGGTGTGTACAGGCACCTGAGTGTACAAACACTCTCTCACACACACACAAACACACACATAGCCCTCCCCGCCTCCACCTGCCAGGCAGAATGGAACAGCTGGAAGCAGCTTCCTCAAACCCACACAGAATAATGGCAGCAATTTGGCACTTGATGAATCCCAGGAAAAACAGAAATAATTTCACCCGCCTCCATCATGCCTTGATAGCACTCCAGCTCTGTCTGCGCAGGCCAATCTGACGCTCAAGTGTCTGTTCAAAACAACGAATGCCTTTTAATCACGTGCGAACATCCATATGTTTTTACTGAAAGGGAGTGCTCGACATCAGCTACACTTAAAACAGGTTTTGTCCTCCTTAGCCGCACATGCTGCCGCACACATGAGAGTTTTATCAAAACAGTCGGACATTTTAGGAGAGCAAGATGAGGAGATCGATCAGTTTTATCATTGTAAGTCATGTAGAGGGATAAATCCAGATAGGTGTAGGGTAGCTTTTTTCAAGTTGTAGAATATGATCTAAATACATCCAAGTGTCACAGCTTTTATTAAGAGTTATGACAAAAAAAATGCAACCTCATTTCTAGGGACAACTATTTTTAGACACTGGAAGAAAATTCAGTTAGCGGAAATGAAAGTCATACTGCACTGAAAAAAACCCCCAGAACATTAAGTAAGCTGACACTAGAGAACCCAAGGTGACCCGCTGATAGGAGATGGGATGTGTACAATGGTCTCTGGTACCAAAGTTTGCCCAACTATCCAACTCAGCCTCCTCCATTTGAGGTGTTGTGGTGCAATAACAACAGCACACCACTTGAGCCTTTTCTTCTGAGAGACACCAGTCATAGATTGCACAAAAAGGTGTACATGGCAAGACAGCATTTGTCATTGTAAAGGGGAGCAGTTAAACACAGTATTACTATAAAATTAGGAGACTTGATGTTTTTGAGAAAAGAACAATCATAATTTTCTGGTGAAGACAGAGTTGATAGCTTCACAAGTCCCCTCTCAGCTCTGAGGTTATAGGTCACTTTGAGAGGGGGAGAGGGTGGTGGTGTGGTGTGTGTGTGTGTGTGTGAGTGTGTGTGAGTGTGTGTGTGTGCTGGGGGGATGATTCTAAGGGGACACTTGAGGAAGAACAAAGAACAGGCCATGTGATTTGAAGCCTCTTCTTTCTTTTGTATGCCATATGGTCAAAGCATCTGCAGCACAGGACTTGAACAGAGCGGCACGCTGCATGAGGACAAGACATTGTGTTGTTTTGTGTGTGTGTGGTATATACAGACCTAAAAAGCCTCCATTCATTCGTCTTTCTGAAGCTGACTGGGTCTGGACAGGCGAGCTGCCCCACCAATTACCATCAGTCATTGCGTTGGTTTTTTCGACTTGGCAGAGGCCTTTGTTGTCTTCCATTGTACCAGGAAGTGTCCTGACCCATGGTGTACGCTAAATGGTCTGCTGCGTTGAAAAGATCAACAAGTGCACCCTGTATACAGTATAGTATACAACACCAAAAACTGTTTTTCAGGACTGTTGGGAACCTGAACAATCACTGTTACTTATAGGATTTTATGTCTTTATGCCTGCTAATTGGGAGGGCAAGTTTTTATTCCTTCCTAAAACTTGTGGTCATTATATACAAATGAGATATGAGGATCAAGGGAAGACATCAGTGTGGAGCAGCTCAGCTGAAGCACATATAGAGGGTAAAGCACGAGCTCATCGTCACCCTGTGCAATTGTGTACTTGGAGTAAAAATGATCAGTCTGGCTGGCTTCACCTTAAAATGAACTGTACAAGACTAAACAAGACTAAAAACCATTTCTCACTCTTTATATCTCCTTCACCTCGTCTACAGTGCAGCCTACACATCTGCTTTCTCTGTAATAAATAAATAGATAAATAAATAAATGATGAGGCATTTTAATACTGATTTGGACTTTGATTACCATAGTAATAGTAGAAGCTTTGAGGCTTTCAAGCTTTTGGGTTAGCCCTAGTTTTCACTTGCCCATTTCACACAGAGGAGACATATTATCGCCGCAGCGGTGGTTCGCCTATTCTCCACCGTTGGTCATTTACACAGAGTCAAGCAACGTTGTGGCTCCTAAAGAGGCATGACGGTTCACGTCATGATGATAACGTCTGTGTGTTTTCAAGGAGTTTCCCCGGTGTCCTCCTGTCAATCTAAACACACGGATAGTTTATAATCATTTGGACGCTGTTATAATGTGTAGTGGTTGAGATCCTGACCCTCCAAACATCCTGGCAAGTGTCAAAGTTACATCAGAGTGAAAATTTCACCCCTCGCCACCTCCAAGACATTCAAAAGGAGGCGGAGGCAGGGAATATGTTCAGGATCCCCGCATCCAAATGGCAGTGTTAATGGGGCTAATGTTTTCAGAAAACTTAAGGACTTGTTTAGTTGTTGCATCTGTATGCAAAAGATCTGGGGCTGCCTCGGGAGGTTCAGTCCTTGAGCTTTAAAGTGGATTGTAAAGGATAATTCTGATTCATTACTTACTTTTGTATGTTTTAGCTTTCGTCCCTTCTGATCATGATAAAATTGTTAAAAGCAAAGTTATTGTGGAATTCAGGGCGCACAGTTACATTGCTGCAATGGAGTCCAACATTGTGAGTAACTAGAGCAGTCAGATAATTGGACAAGTTGTAATGATTACAGGAATTCTGCCTCCACTCACCATTATAAGTAAGCACAGTAAGTCATTGTTTGTCCAGGTTATAATTCAGTTCCTCTTTGTTTTCCTTTTCAAATAAGTGTGTCTTGGGGTTTGTATACAACCCAACTGCTGGTCCTTCTAGGCCCATCAGCACATTCTGTTTAGCATCCTCTCATAATTTTTGTTGAATATCAAAAATCCACCATTCCTATCTAAGTAGTGAATTTAATTAATTATACATGTTGTCAAACAAAGTTGCTC
The DNA here is from genome assembly GCA_963678695.2 of Diplodus puntazzo. NCBI lineage: Eukaryota > Metazoa > Chordata > Actinopteri > Spariformes > Sparidae > Diplodus > Diplodus puntazzo. The sequence goes on from OZ023169.1 coordinate 17,242,374, forward strand.
ACTTCTCTCCTTTTTTTAAAATATATGGACGCCCCTTCTCTCGCTCACACACGCACTCTTGCCCATGACAGCTTGCTTTCTGTTGCTCTTTCTATGCCTCTGTCTCTCCTCCTCATGCAGTCAGTGGTTCTGACACGTTCATCTTGACTGTAATGTCCCAAAACCACCAAGCTAAAAAAGGGAGCACCATGCTTTTGAAGCAGCATTAAATTAATAAGCAAGTTTCACTGTGACCACCTTAACGTATTTGCAATTAATTTACACTAGTATGATGTAGAAGCTTGAAGCTTTCAGAGTACCGAAATGGACATTCCAGTGAAGCAGGAGACGTCATGTATCCTATACACGTGTCTATCCGCAGATTTTTGAATGAGGACGAGCAGCGTGGAAAACGCATATTATGATGGAAATGGGATGGAGGAGTTTTCAAGTAGACTCCATGAAGCCCAAGAGAACTACATGCTAAACCAGAAAAGAGCGTGAGTCTAATCCTCGACCATCTGTCTGTGGCCTCTGTGTTCCAAACTCTAAGACAATACAAGCAAGTCTTCTGCCAAAAAACATCAGACACGGTGCCAGATTACACACTGCGATGAAATTCCATACATATGTAAGTTTCATAGGGAAGTAATGTGACACACATGACCCTGACTCTGACATCTGTTTCATTCAGCATGTTTGGCCTGGTTACACATCCGCTTTGGAAGTTCTCCAGGGGAATGATTAAATGGATTAAATACTAATATTTCCACCGTGCATTTCGTAAAATCATACTCTTGGCGCATCCGCACATATTGCTGGGAACAGCAGTCTCTTGAGACTCCACCCCCTCATATTACTCCTGTGGCTAATTTCAACCACCTATCTGTACCAGCTCTGTGTGGATTTAGCAAAATTGTCATGGCAAAAATATATATTACACTCCATAAAAGAACCTCCTTTTCCAAAAGGTCAAAAGCAAGCCTTGTTTCTCCTGCCTCTCCCTCCCAGACATGAGGTGCCAAGGTGTAAAAAGGCTGCCTGCATTGTTGTGTCAAGCATGAGGCGAAGGATCGCAGCTCCAACAGGGAGGCAGGCCCTAACCAAAAAAATTGCACATCAAAGACGAGAATACACCAACATGCAAAGATGGTTCAGTGCCATTCATGTCAGCATCGCTGCCGTCCTGTCAGCGAGCCAAACTAGCATCAGGGAGCCAAGTGCCGACACACTTAAGCCAAGAGGAGATACACACATGCATAAACATGTCTATATCGTATCTAGGTTAACTTTGTCTGGCCAATCTGCTATGGTTCCTTTACCCTTAATCTCCTCTGTGCATTAACACGGTGGGAGGTACTGCACATAATACCATAGGATTTCCATTCTGTTGCACTGGTTATGAACAATGAAGCTGGTAAACAACAATTAGACAACCAATATCATCATCTAAGGTTCATCGAAAGAGAATGTGAAGGGGGTTTGTCCTATTTGAAAGGTGTTTTGGATTGAATTGCCTGGCATACCATGACCACATGTAAAGTTAATTGTAAATTTAGGTTTTGGTACTGAATGGGTCCACAGTCAATAAGCTTTCAGTTCTCCTCATCTGCTAAATTTTGCTCCCACAAGAATGAAACAAATGGATACAGCATTTAGCTTAATTCTAAATGTTGCTATTTTTTGGCAACAAAGAAATGACACTGTCCAGTATAGTTTACGAAAGTTGATGTTAGTCTACACAGTTTGAGTTTCCATCTTTAACAATTTACGCTGTGTGTCCCTTTACAACTTTCAACATTTAGGTTAGTGTTGCACCCAGAAAGTGGAAGTTAGTAAACCTAGCAAGCAAATGTTAGCTTCTGAGTCATCAGCAGTTCCTGAACACTCTAGCATTATCTTAAATGATGATGTGGTAATGGCAAATGATCAGCCAAAACCAGCAAAAACAATGGAGCCAGGCATCGGGTCCACCAGTCCACTTTAAAAATAGCGGAAACTAACACAAAATTGTTAGCTTATGGACTAATGGATTGACTATTTTCATTGCCCAGCCACACAGATATTTCTCCCAAAGAATTATAGCACTGATATTTTTTTATGGTATCAATGCAAGCTGCCTGTGCTACATCAATGTGGGGGATGCCGTCAATAAAGAGGAATAATTAATTAATCTAAATTTCTTCCTTATGGTAATCAAAACATTGGGCAAAATAGATACAATTCAAAAGTGCTGTACTATTTTAGTTGCCACCCACAAACACATTTCACCCCTCAAATCACAGTAATGATCATTGCCAGTGGTAATAAAATCCCTGCATTAACTTTGCAGTTAATACAAAGACATACATATTAAGTTTGTATTTCTTCTTGGTAATTACAACTTTAATCAAAGTCACCACTTAAAACCAAACATAAAAAATGTGGAGCATAATTTGATTTCTTAGCAAATACTCTTTTAACGCTTTTAATTTCAGTTGGACTATGAGAGATTTAATTGCACTCTGTACATTATGGGTGTTAAGATTATTAACATGTATAGATCACATTTCAGACTCCACCCAAAGCCAACATTGATCGCACACAGGCTGAGCTGCATTGATAGGACTATACCCATTGATCAGCTCCTACTGGTCGCGGGGTTGCAGGATCCCAGCGTAACCAGTACATTGATCCAGCAAAACAGAGAGGGATTAGACAGTGGTGAACAGAACATTGATCCCCAGCTGCATCCAGGGCCACTCCTGTCCCGATGGGTCGGGGAGATCCATCCCCCAACTCCTGCTCCCGTCACTTCTCCTCCATCCCCCCCCGCTCCTTCACTCTGCTCGCTGAACCATGCATCAGTATTGTGTCCTTCTGACCATGTGCTGCTCTCTCACAGTGAATGAGTCTTGACTGGTGAGAGGCACCACCCAAAACAGCAGCAGCAGGGAGCCTCCTATTACTTACAGCTGCCTATGCTGCAAAGCTACTATACTCATAACACACTGGTGCAAGTCATCAGCCACCGCTGGGTTACTTATTTACAAATCAAAGACCTGCATCAGTATTAAACTACTACAGTGCGCTTTTGTCGTCTCCTCTGCAGCGTGCTTATATTTACCCCGCTTGAGCCACATGCAGCTCCAGCGCACACACCATTTCATCAATTGCACTCATGTCAAACTGTGATAAATGAGTCTAATAGCGGTGCAAGGCAGCCGAGGAGTCCCAGCTGCCTCGGCGGAGCAGGGGACGGCCAGCACAGGCCGCTCCTCTAACTCCCAGTCTGGGGGTAAAGAGACATTCACCTCAGGGACTGCAGTAAATATGTTACCACACTACACCGTAGCAAGATGGCTCCAATGCATCAACCTCTGCCACATGCATGTCTGCAAGGAACAAGGCCGAGGAACTTTTGCTTTAAATGAACGTTCTGTTTATTTGCAGGACGTTATGATGAAATCATAATAAGTGAGCAAAACAATCAATGCAAATTAATGAAAAAAAAAGAAAGAAAACACTTTAAGCAAGTTCACCAGCTTTCCCTCTCGCAGTTCTGTACACAAACATTTGCACATTAATATTTCATCAATACTGCAAGAGTGGCAGTGAATGGGACATCTATCCCCCCCCCTCAAGGTGGGGAAAGAGTGGACAGGATGGACCATACCTGTTTGCCAGATGTACAGGGGTTTAGTTTCCACTGCAGTTTGTGCATCCAGCTCCCAGTTGAAGAGAAAGAGCAGCGCTATCCTCCAGAGAGAGAGGAGCGGGGCTCCTCTTGAAACCCCCAGCATCCCCACGGCTCTGCCGGCCAGCCCCATGGCCACCGCACGTCAAGTACTGTAGTTCCCAATGCAGTGAAGGGGGAGAAAAGCAACCCTGGCCACGCGGTAAAGAGCTAGACTGAAGTGTGTGCTTTCTGCTTTGTCCACACCAGTGCATCCGAGAAGAGGTAATCCCGGGCGAACGGGGCAGAGGGCTCCTTTTGCTCTCCTCGTCCTCTCTGTTTCTCTTTTCTCTCTTAGATCCTTAATGAGGGACAGCGGGGTCTGTCAGCAATAAAAAAACAGGGAACAATAGATCCCTAAGCCTAGCCTGCTGCTGCTGTATGTCGGGTTGATGCAGCGCCTCCCTCCTCTCCCTCTCTCTCTCTCTCTCTCGCTCTCTCTCTGTCTGTACACACGTCTACCCTCTCCAACCCCCCTTCCTTCTCACTCTTTGCTCATTCCCTTGCCAGACCAGGCAGCTCGATGGGGCAGAAAATAACATTCGATCAAGTCGATCAAGAATAGACAAAAACTGCTATGGAAAATGTAAATCCCTGATTTGGTAAAAGGATGAGGTTGTGGAGGTTGTGCAGTTTTCTGTGTCTTTAAAGCATGCCAAACCACAGTGTTGGTAACCACATTAAACAAGTCAATGAACAGATTAAGCAAAAATTCTCTCCAACTAATTGGAAGCTAAATTCATCTCTTGCCCTCCCTCCCTATCTCTCACTTCAAAGAGTCAAGTCAGAAATCTTGCCAATATCTTAGACTTGGTCTTTAAACCTCGGTCTCCTTGTCTGCATACTACCATTTAAAAAATATTGTAAGAATCAGAGGAGTAAAAGGGAGGAAGAATTACCCATGCCTTTATTCATTTTTTCAGTAGATTGGATTATTGTAATGGATTGTTCACAGTCAACTCAGCCATGTAGAACTTATTCAGAATGTAAAAATCTGTTAAGAGTAGGGAGAAGAACGTTTAAGAGCCTTAGGAGTTTCCTTAGGAGGGAAAAATGGTGGAAATACAAAGAGCACGGATACAGAGCACTGAATGGCAGTGAGTCAATGAAGCAATACTGTTTAAATAGTGCAGGGATAATGTTTGTGGTTGATATAATAGATGTGCTCACATCCCTTGCTCAGAGTTGCTCTCAAACCCACCATGACATTTTTTTACACCATCTGGCTACTTCTCACTACTGTCCTGAAAAACTTTGGATTTCTCAAAATCAGTATCTTTAAGAATCCTTCTCTTTCCTGATTAAAAAGCCTGATGCAGAAGATATTATTTATGAATATATACAGGCCTAACATGTAGATCACAACAAACTAGATCAGAAATTTAAACAATAACATACATTTAGTGGTCAGTTTGTAAGATATACAGTTTAATACAACAGCAATTGAATAAAGCGTGCTTTCAAGAAGGTCATACATTTATTTCAAATAAATGTATGACCTTTATGGTCATTTTGGAGGCTGTTTATGTTGCTGCAGAGTGTTATATCATTCTTACCGTTGTTTCTAATATTCAAGTCTCACTGACACAAATAGGTTTGAAAAAAAAATTATACATAACTCTAACTACAACAAATACAATATAGTCAATAGCTAGGACCTATTGCACAGCTGATATGCTGGAAGATGTGTTAATGGTTTATTTCAAACATTTATACTTGTGTTCTTCCAATCTATATTTCAGATATTGCAGGCCTATTTAAAAAAAAAAAACTTTTTCAGTGTTTTTCATCTAATATATGTATGTATTTGTATCTAAGCAGCGTTTAGTGTTTATTAGTATTAGTGTTACTAACTTCTTGAAATTGTCTAACATTAGATTTGTCAAGGGATGCACTATATATTGGAAACATGTATACTAAAGGACATACACCAGAATCAATGTTTTGCCTACAGTTGATGCACCAATCCTTTCCATTAACTTCTGTCAGGTGGCTGACGGCGCATTTGTTTGTTTCATCCTGGGCCATAACATAATAATTGTGAAAATTCTCACAATGGGTCAGTTCACACTAATGACCTCCACTGTAGAGATTCAAGAAAATGGATAAAACAGGCTTGAATTGTATTATGAGCACTGACATCATCTGAGTGAAATATGGAATAAATCCTGTCAGTAATATTAAAATTAAAGATCCTACTAATCACGTCTTACAATAAAGAGAGCTTTTAAAAAAAAAACATTTCAAATACTGCAGTGTTCACACTGTATATATCTTAGCCTGATCATATCACTGTTCACACAGTGATAAACACAGCCATAACATGTTTAAATTTACATTTACATTTAGGGCATTTAGCAGAAGCTTTCATGCTAGTCATGCTATGCGGGGGCGAAAACCGTATAGCTTTGTGAGTCTAAAACATACAGTACATACTTGCAATCGTATTTGTCAAAGTATTTACTTATATTTTAATTGCCATCTTTGTATTCTATGTTTGTGGTATTGACTGTTGCAGTTTTTGCCTTCATTTTGTATGCTACTGTCAGAATTTAATATCAATGTATGCCTCCAAAAGTTTTACTGAGCACTTATTATGTAACAACAATGCACCTGAGGAATTGTGAGCATATGGGTGATTAAAAACCTGCATAGCAGTAATTATTTCAGTCTTTACCATTTTAAACAACTTGCAATAATGAATTTGCATACAAATAAATCCAGTGTTGTGATTCTGGTTTTGTATTACTGGTTTCCCGTTTTATTTTGTATCTTTCCCTCAAGTGTTGTGTCTTGCTTTTTATTTTCCTCCTATTGTGTCATTTCCCCTCCAGTTTTCTTGCTGTCCACACCTGCTCTGTTTTCCCTCCTTCTAGTGTTTTTCCATTCTTTTCCCTCATCTGTCCTTTCCTCGCCTCACTCCAACTCCACTTCATCCCCTTGTTAGCGCGTGTGTACATAGTCTTTGTGCTACGTGATGTCTTTGTCAGATGTTTCTCTTGTGTCTTTCCCGTGTTTCACCTGAGCCTGTTTCCTCCAGTGTCTGCTTTTGCCTTTTTCCACGTGTTTTTCCTTATTCGTATGGTACTTTGTCTTAGCTTTTGTTTGCTACTATATGTTTGTATTACTTGGTTTTGGCCCTCCATTAAAAGCTTATCTTTAGTTCCTCATCCTGCCTGTCTCCCTTGTATTGATGCGTTTTTGTCCTCACCCTCTCTCAAAACCATGACATGAAATGTATAAAATTAATAACTGGGGGGGTTCAACTAAACACTGCCCCATATTTTGAAGCAGACTGCTGGGAATTATAAATAGGTCCTTTGAATGGTGAAAACAAGGTAAAAAAAAAAGTGAAACAAGTTTAACCATGGAATCGTTGTGTTTAGTTGCATTACTTGCATCAATGTTTATCCCCCCCAAATGGCCAAATTACTTTACTGTACATTGGATGTAAGCTAGCAAGCAATGGCATTCATAGTGTGGCAGGAGCCTGTTTTCATTGTTGTCAGCCTGTTGCATGGCACATCATCTCTGCTTTACTTTGTTGCACACGTATAACGTAGTAAGTGAAATGCACCACATGGTTTCAGAAGTAACGTCATACTCGTGAGTTTGATCAGGCAAGAGTCGTTGGGAACCGGTATGGCAGTTCAACTTTGCTGCGATGGAGGACTGGCCTGATTTGAAATAAAATTTAACCAGGTATCGGGTTGCTACGAAGCTAAAGAAAGAGCCAGCCAACATTCAGGTGTGTGCACTGATTTACTCCATGGGCTTGGAGGCAGAAGAAGTTTACAAATCGCATTGGGTGAAGAGGAAGAGGCTGACAATTACGACTGCGTGTTGGAGCTGTTTGACCAAGCGGTGGGTGAGATTGTTGAACAGTTTATATGCTACCGGTATGACCTTGCAACTCATTGCCACTTTTTCAAGAAGTAGGAAGATATACGCAACCACCTCATCATTGGAATCAGAGATAAATATCTTACCCTGAAATTGCAGATGACCAGTGATCTGACTTTTAAGAAGGCAGCGGATATGGCCAGACATTCACAGCTGGTGAAGCTGACAACAGATTTTCAAGGAAAATGTGGAGACTCAACCTGAGACAGACCCCACTCTGCCAGACAGCAGTTTTGACACCCAAAGGCTTCAAAGCCCTGGAACTTTTGACACAAAGACTGCTAGTGCCACATCATCACCCAAAGTCATGACGACATGCTCAGGATGTGTTATGAAACCTGCTGTCAAGTTAACTTACCAGTTAGAGGGGTCACAGAATAACACAGGGCAAAATAATCCTCTTCCCATTCCATAAGGGAGTCTACCCACTACCCTGCAGACGAGGACTGTTTGCTTGTCTGTTTGTTGAAAAATATGTTTGTGTTGTGTTGCTGTTGGCACAACATGAAAAAACAGGGACAGATAAGGGACACTCGATGGTCAAAAGGGGAAAAAAAGGGCACTATGGTGAAAGCAGACAACAAATGTCAGGCTGTTCTCCAAAACACATTTCATAGGTATTGTAAGTGTTCAGAATTAATGACTCTGCTTCATGTTACCCCAAGTTTTAAAGGGGGAGATGTGGCATGAGCCTGTTTTAATTGGTGTCAGCCTGTGCGTGAGCAACACTGTATGTACTGCTTTACGGCATGTGGCAAAAACAAACAAAAAAAGGTCACAGCCTGTCTCTAGCCCATCGTCTCTGCTTTGATTTGTTCAACACGTATAACTAATCAAGTGAAACACACCACACAGAGGGGGTGCTTTTTTTTGATTCAGATTAACTCTCGCTAAACACAGAATCTCTCTTCTTTTTCCTCTCGCTTCTCTGCAAAGTTTTGTTCATGAAGTATAGTTAATTTCCCCTCCAGCTCCCGTTGGCAATTAACAATGCAGTAAATAAACACATAAACGGAAGTCACCTCTGCGGATCGCTGCTGCAGTCAGGGTGATAAACATGAGTGAAGATAAATGCACTTTTCAATCCCAAAAGCTTGAAAATCATTTCTGGACTCTCCTCCTGCTGGTAAACAGCTCCAGATCAGAGCAAAATCTGATGTGAGTATAGGTGTTTATTCCTCCAGAACATCTGGCTCTGTACCCGAAACTCTCCTCCAGAGCTGCAAGGTCAGCAATGAGCTGTTGAGAAGTAGCAATGCTTAATAATATCTATATGATTTAATCACACAAATGGTTCTATAGTATGTGTAAGTGTAATCCACTCATAGCTTTAAAATATGCCATGTGCCCTTTGAAGTTATTCATCCCACCCTTTACTGCAACTTTAATATGAAAACTTCATTTATGAGTTATGATCAAAAGATTTTCTTTCCAAAGTGGTAACTAGATTAAATCACTATTGCATTACACCAATCACTAAAACACATAACAAATGAGTATACAATATAAACATCATGTTTATGCATATGAACAAACCCTGTGTTTAATTTCAATCAATATTGTAAGCAGTGATTTGCAAACTGCTTCTCATCCCCTTCTGGCAGAGTGGCCACAGCATGTGTACACTCCCCCTGCTGCCAACCCTGATGACCACGGCATTCCAGACCCTCCCTGCACTCTGGCACTCCACAGTCTTCCCAATTCCCCCAGGCCCCTTCAGTCATTTCACAGCCATTAGCTTAATAAAGGAACATTTCACCCACTGCTCGAAGTGGACCCCGCAACAAATTAGGGCTCTATCCACAACTAACCAGCTGGCGTGATACTTTGGTTGAGAATTCTAGCCAGAATCATGAACATATATATAAACACAAACCTGAATGGACACAACTGCATAAATGGTCCAAAATCAAGATAAAATAATATCTAAAAAATTAAAGACTTTATTCAGAATTAATTTAATTTCAGTTGAAAAATATGTAATGAACCGCTTCCCTAATGACTAGCATCATGACGTGACTTGTCCTTGAATTTGAAGGAGGGAGAAGATGGAGTTGGGAAAAAGCGAATGGAGGGGCTGAAGGAGGGTTTATCAGGGCTTGAACGGCTAAATTCCGCCAGATACGTGTCCAGTCCGGCTTCAGTCAAATCGGCCTTCATGTGAGTTGCTAACACTAGGTGAGCCCAGGTGTGAATGGAGAACTCAGTACTGCATTGTAGGTGGGTGACCAACGACCTACAAGTGGCCCTAACGACCTTGAAACTCAGCACTCACACGTGTCCTTTTAAGGCTCTGTAAGGACACTCCCACACAGAGGTTAAACACCTGCCAACTTCTCTCCAGTTAGTTAGAAATGAGGAAGCCTCTTGGATTGATTTTAAATATACTCACAAAATGATTTAAGTTGTTCTGTTATTTGCTGTTTTATTTTGAAGTTATTTCTGTCATGTCTTACCTTCTACTTCCTCCCTTTGTCCATTTTCCCGTCTTTTTTGCTCCTCACCTGTGTTCTATCCAGTGCCGGTTCTACACGAGGGCCAGTACCTCTGTTAAAATGCCCCTGCCCCCCCATGCCAAAAGCAGAGCTGATGTGACTCAGTGTTCTACACGGAGTAATTAGAGCGATGCATCCAAACGCTGCATTGTCGGGTGCGAGATGAGGATGAGAACGGCAGCAAGAAGTTTTGAAGAGAGGAGCTACTAATGTCTTGTTGCAAGAGGCGAAGGTAAGCAAAACGATTTCATCTTGTTAAGTGATTTGTTGCACGTAACCGCGTTACTGTTGTTCCTCACTCCGATAAGAAAATCAAGTTTGTAAATGTCTGGTCTCGCTATGTTTAAATATCGAAGCAGAAGCAATTATCCAATTGTCAGTATACTAGCTAGTTCTACACAATGTTGTGATGTTAACCGTGTAACTTTATCAGTCTTGGCTGTTGCATTTCGATAAATAATACATTTATTTAGTAAAGTAATCAACAGTATGTGCCCGTGTTACGTAGGGAGGGATGGTTACTTGTGAAATGAGAGGTATGTGTCTACGTTTTTTTTCTTCTTTTCGGGGTCATCATGAAACGAGGAAGGGACATTCCAGCCTTTTTTGACCCAGTACATAAAAAAGTGAGAGAAACCTAATAAGGTATTTAGAGAGCTGAGGAGCAGGAAGAGGGAGAGCCAGAGGAGTTGGTGGAGGTTGGAGAGAAGGCAGGTGATGAAAGTGAGGGCACTGACACAGAGAGGGACACTCCAGAGGGTGAGGAAGAAGAGGGTGAGGAGGAAGAAAAGGTAAAGGGACAGAGAGAAAAACAGCAAGTGGATCAATATGGATCAAGTACTGCACCATTAGGTTTGTGATATAGAAAAGGTGTTCTTGTACATGCCATTTGCAAAGCAGTGTCATTACAATTCATAGTACAATGTGTCCATAAAATGCTGCTTTCTATGGTACTAATTTTCTTTTTGCGTCATTGATATGTGATTCTTATGTTTAAAAATAAACAAATGCTTGGCCTACATTTTAAAATACATACATACATGAGTAAATAAATGTTGTTTATAGTTGTGCCCTATGTTTACTGTGCATCTTTCCACAGATATCAGCAAGTCCAAGAACGATGTAGGGCTACAGCCCAAGTTGAACATATTCCCAATCACTCTGCTGGGGGACAGGAGACGGAGCTTTAAGTCAAACTGGCATGAGGGGGTCAGGGGTCCATGCCCACCTTTTTGCAGCATTGTCCTACTGTATTTAATTTCTGGTTTTTGATGGCCCTAAATCACTTTTTCAATCGATGCACTCTTTTTGTACAAAATAAACTTTTGTATGATTTGAATCTAAAATAAAATTAAAGTATTTAATGTTTAAATATAATTTGTTTCCGTTTTGAATGTGCCCCTCTGATTAAACACTGGCCCCACCTTGGCCCCCCCAGTAAAATTTGTCTTGAACCACCACTGGTTCTATCAGTGTGTTTAAGTCCTTTATTCCCCTCTCAGTCAGTCTGTCAGTTTGTATGTTCTCTTCGATCTTACCCATGTGTTCCTGTGTCTCCCATTCTCATCTCCCCGTCGGGTGTTTCTGGCTTTTCATCCGCAATTCCTGTGCTATTCCTGATTTCTACTTTGCTTTTTCTGGTTGTACTTTGTACTTAGCTTTTGTGCTCTGGTCTTTGTATTTTATGGATTTTGATTTTTTTTTTGTACGTTACTTGTCTGCCTGTGTGTCTGCATTTGGGTCCCCTTTGTTAAACCGCAACAGTAGGAACTGGCCAAACATGGAAACAACAGACACCAGCATTCTGTAAAGGTTTTGTTTTTTCATTGGACCAAAATGTAGAGACACTAGGAGTCTTGCAATAACAAAAGGTTTATTTGAACAAAACGGAACTGACTACGACAGGCAGGTGAGCATGTGGTGAAGAATGGCTGGGTAGAGTGGGCTCTCTGGGTGACTTGGACTTAGATGGTGGTCTCCACTAGTAGACTGGATCAAGCACAGAGCAAACATGAAGTCACAAACCAAATCAACAACAAAATAATATCCGGTTAATTTTCAAAATAAAGCACTCACTGTTGACACCAGCACAAAAATCTCAAACAGAGACAAATACAAGCGCTTCTTCTAAGCCTTCGGTCGGGAACACTTCTTGTGGTTGTGTTTAACACATACCTAGAACTGCGGTCATGCGTGATTTTCTAATTATCGTTGTAACTCCTCTGTCTCTCAACTCCCACCCAGAGCATAGATTCAGAGAGAGGGTTTTATGTAATTGAATAATAGGGTTGCGTAAGTAGAGCGAATCCAAGCAGAGGCAGAATAATAAAGACGCTAGTACAAACTCACACACAGCAAAAGTCTCCTCTCTGGTGGTTCCTGGTCAACAGGCATAGGAGTGCATATCACAGCTAATACAAATCTCGCAAAACACATTAATTTAATTGCTTTAAAAACTCCAGCTACGCTATGCATTGTGCATCACAGTGAGGAATGTATTAAAACCCTTCATGCTCTCAAAGGCTGACAGCAGCACACAAAAGACTTTTTACTGTTTCTATTAATAGAGTATCATCATAAGTCAGTGCCACTGTTATAACATAAGGATAGAAAGGAAAGGATGATTTACAAGTTATTTTACCATTTGAATTGCTTCTCTGTCTCCACCCTTGTCTGACTTAGTAAGGTATTACTTTTTTTGTTATTTAACAAAATCAGAGATTTAAGCAAATTTGTTAGTGGAGCTCACATTAGCCACACCTGGCCTGCTATCATCACCAACAGTGTTAACAACAGTGTTTTTGGCCATTAGTTTTGGAGAAGCGTGTGTCGTTGAGAGATGCTTCATTAGATTAGAGTTGCTTACAACGGACATGGACAAACACTTCGATCTGGGACATAATGTACACTTCACGTGTACGCTCTTGCCTTTTACCTCAAGGAGATTAAAGTAGTGTCCGTACTTCCACTTTGTAAACCTCAACTTCCCCTCCGGATTCGCCATTGCTGCAGCTTACCTCTGCTAGTTTCTGCGTGTGAGGCTGCTGTGTGCGTGGTTGGTTTGTGTGTAAACTGAACACTGCCTCAAATTGGTTTACAAACTCTTACTCTACCTTAGCCAATCATCATCACTTATGGGGTTGTCTCACCCCTCCCTCCTTCCTCACCAATGAAAAAATAAAAAACAGCTTTAGAGGTCGTGTGGCTGAGAGCCAAGTTGGATGACAACAGCTTCAATGAGTAGCTTCTGTTTATAACGCGCCACATTTAATTGTCGGTAACGGCGTTGTAACGATGGAAATGTGTCAAAACCATACTCCAAACAAATAGGTGGCAGCATATCCCCAAAGTTGTCCCCACTGCTACTAACTGTAGCTGCCGTTAGATGTAAGCTCAGTTAGCCAGAAGTGAGCTTATTAGCTCCCTAAGGGAGTTTTGGTCAATTCAACACAGGAACTTTGTACTGCCATGCCAAGCTGTGTGAGGGGTAAACAGAACTGGGGGCAACAGAGCTTTACTCAGCAGCTCCTCAGTCAACATGGCCAGACCAGGAACAAACACAACCTATGAGACCAACAGGGGCCAGTCTGGCGACAGGGAATACAGTTCTTTGTCGATATACAGCCGCTCTGGCAACACAGTCTTGTGTCTTTTGTACAGGCAACTGTAGTTGCAGGGACAGGGTCATCAAGACAGGGTCATCAATTTTGGACTAGGATGGTCCTCATAGCCCTAAGATAGGTAATATGTTGTTTATTTCCACCCTACATCTTTGTATTAAAGGGATATTGTGCATTGCAGCCTCTCAGAGCCACACAACTTTTAGTCTTGTAATTTCCTTGACTTGAAAGAGAATGAATGTAATGTAATGGTTCTTGGATCACTATCATCTGATTGTGCTCTGTATTGTTTCATTAGTTCCTGTCCCTCTCCTACACATTTCCAGTTGGTCCTCAGTGTTTAGCGAGAGGGGCTTATTGGCGGGGGTTAGCATTTGATGTGGGTAGTGGCAGGGGGGCTGCAGGACCAAGCCAAGCACATCCAATTTAAAAACGCAAATGTTATTGCAGGGAGCATTATGGAGTAACAAGGTGATGGCGATGAGGGAGAACAGAGAATATGTCGTTATGTATTTAAATGTTTACTATTGTTGAGTAGAACAGGAAATCATTTATCACATTTCTAAGTTGTGGAAAATGGGAACACTGTCTCTGTCAAGTCTCCAGGGGGAAAAGCATCAGGGACTAGGTTGATATATATGCTATGAAAAGGTTGATTTGCCCTTGTAAAATTAAACAATTATACAATCTTGGGCTCCAGCACACAAACAGCAATTTCCATGTTAAGCAACTCTGTACATTTCATCTGTGGGAAGAAATGAGCATTCAACTAAGGGATTTTCCTGTTTGAGTTAAAGGAAGCAGATCTATCTCTGCTCCTCTGAAGTCAAGCAGATCATTTAAAATAGTGTGCAGGGTACAGATATGAGCAACAGCCGTGGTGTTAAAATTTAAATCTGTCAAAGGGCATGTTATGTGGTGCTGCTAAGCTCTCTGGCGCTTGTTGTGACCCCTTCCCCAAGCAGGAACAAAGAGACTCAACAGTAATCCAAGCAGCTCATATCAGTCAAAGCAAATCATCCCTGAAATGAGTTCAGCCAGGCAGAGGTTACAACTGAAACTGGCCTTTAGCTTCATCCCTAGCTCTCCATTGTCTTCCACTTCATTGGCTCAGAGCCAGTAACCAGATTGGGGGTTCAAAGCAAGGGGGGTCCCTGCTTTTAACCCTGTCCCACTTGAAGCTGTCTGTTGGCACACCCCAAAAAGAGGATTTAACTTGGGATCAACATCATAAGAGAAACCTCTTGGGAATCATGCAAACAAACACAATGCTATTGCGTAATAGCCAGGCCTAACTATCTGTCTCCCTGGATGACACTCTGATGTGGAGTGATTCAGTTTATTTATACATTACCATTAAATGCCAAAAAGTTCCCCCCAGAAACATTTCTAGTCATTGGTGAAGAATATCGTCGGTACTAAAACTCTCCACTGACACTTGATACACACAACAGGGCCATAAACAGGGCCATGACTTTATCTTTGAAATTGCCTTTAAACATTAGTTTTACTCAAAAGCTTGTATTTATGAACAGGAAGGCTTGAGCTATTTTGATATTTTTACAGTGTAAAAATAAGTCTATCATCCAAAATATAGAGAAATTACATATCTGAAACAGACTAATATCAACCAATAGCCTGGCTGATTCATAAGTCTAAAGTTTGTTACACAGCCTCATTGAGAAATTCTGTCATCTATATTCATAATTTAATAATAATCAAAATTCAAGGCTTAGAAGTAAATACTGAACAACAACAGCAATAAAAAAGATAATTTGGGCACAAAGTAAGGCGCATTGTGCAAAAAGGATATATTTAGACAAAGGACGCCCATTTGGTTTTGATATTGGTGGGGACAGAGGAAATCACAGACACTGAAGTGCAAAGCGCTTGAAAAGCGTGGCTTGCTAAGAGGTTTCTAGGTGTTTTTTAGCACCAGCAGGGCAGAAAGAGAAAGAAGAGAGCAATTACACAAGTTACATAACCAGGGTTGGGGTGCTATTTGTTTATGTTCTGGAGCGCAGTTAAGACCAAGGATGTAGGTCTGGTTTTGAAATTGGTGGAGACAGAAGAAATCATTGATATTGAAATGCAAAGTGTGTTGGTTGGTGAAATGCAGCCCTTCAGTCCTCGCACAGAGTGAATGGCAGGACGATGCTGTATGTGTCCAGCTTGATACATATATGTCAGATAATGTAACATGTTGAGCATGCAGAGCTGTTCAGCTTTGCCAAACAACCAAATAGTTTCATAGTTTCATAACTTAAATCTTTAAACTTTCAACCGGATTATGCAAATTATTCTGGGCGTGAAATAAATTATCTCTCTTTTAACTTCCACAAATAAATACAATTACAATTAGTATGAGATAAACTTCTTCGATTATTTAAAACTCCTGACTTCCCGACAGGATTAGTTAGTATTTCATGTAAATACATGTTCTGTGCTCTTCTACATATCAAAAGGTCACACTCAAAGAATTTGCTGTGAATCAGCAGTCCTCCTGATCTGAGTCGGCCTTGATCAATTTGATGCCCTAAGCAAGATTTTAGCTGGTGCCCCATCTTAGACAATTGTCATCGCAAGCCAATCATGTTCATATGCTGGCAAAGAAACCACATTACTTTATGTTGAGTTTCTTTACTCTAGAAATGAAACGGTAGTAAAGAAACAATGGCATAAAACTAATAACACAAAAATGTAATATTAAGAAATCAGTGCACATTTACAAATATAATATTAATAAGACTATTGCACAAAAAGCTATATCACAGAAATAAATCAGACACCTGTTGAGAGACCACATGATTTCCTCTAATGAGATGTTATTGTCCCATAGAAGATCTCAGAAAGGTTTTAATGAGTTTTAACCTCATTGTGCTGGCATAGAGGGGACCGTAGAAGCTGCATCACTGGACTTGTCTGAGGTGAGGAGGACAGGAGCATTTGCTGCTGCATCGCTGCAGTGCATCTGAAAAGAGGAGTTCATGTGACCACTGGGTGTTACATTATGTTAAAAAAAAATAAAGCTGCTGATGGCGAAGCCCAGCCAATAGTCAACCTTAGTGACATTAGAGTTAGTTAGCCTCCAGTTAGTTAGAACTGAAAAAGCCTCTTGGATGAGAGGTGACGTCTTTAAGAAACTGAAACACTTCCAGATGCCTGCGATATAGCAATTAGAAATAAATAATCATTATTTTTTATATGTTCTGGGTATTATTCAAAGTGTTCAAAGACAACAATGCACATTTAGTGTCAGCTCTTCAAAAAATTTTAAATATTCCATATGGCATTATTCAAAGTTTTCCCAGCCAGCCATGCATATTTGGCAACAGCTTTTCACAACCTAAAGTTCTTCAGAACTTGCCTTCTCTAGTTATTTATCTTGTTAAATTGTTTGTGCCATTCAATGATTGTATTGTAAGTATTGAATGGTTGAATGACATATTGCAATATGTTCACATTGTAATAATGATATAATGCAGACTGCAGTATAGTGTATTTTGTGATAGGTTATTTTAAGTGTAATACTAACATCTGATTTAGTTTTGAATTCTGCTGTTGATACAGCACAAAGACTGATTGTTTTGTTGTTCTTGTTGTTGTTTATTGTCTCAAAAACTCTACACATTGCACATTTGCACAGGCACATTTATTATATTGCAAAAGTTATGTACATACAGTTACTGTATATAGTATGGTTATCTTTTTCTAATAGTTTTATTATTTTTCTATTCTATTCAAATTGTTATGTTATTCTTCCAATATCTCTTTATTATGGTCTCTATTTTTGAGACTTACTCTTGTGCTGCTACTTCATTCCCTCTGTATTGCTGTGTTACCTGCAAATGTATCCCAAGGGGGATCAATAAAGGAACATCTTGCCTTATCATCTTATCTTACTTTTACACAACTATGCTGGACCCAGTGGTGACAGTGACAGAGAGAAGGACCTTGGACAAACTGCTCTCCAACTGGACCATGTCCAGATGTCCATTTCTGATTACGGCTGCAGCTCATCACAGCTGGATCAGCTGTCAGTCGGCTTTAACAGCTGTAGAGAGGTCAGATGAATTAATGCCAAAAATGGCATTATCTATATATATTTACATTTAACAGCTTAACAGCTCTGTTAACAGAGACACGCACTTGTATTGTTTCTTATGGTGTAGGAAATGTGATGTTTTCTTCATTCATGGGATGTATTATTTCACCCACCAGCTGCCCAGCTGATTTTAATCACAATGATTAGTTTTATGACCTGGACCGCCCACACAGATTGTACACGATGTCCATGGATAAACCTGTGATCCATGCATCATCGCTGTGATAAAATCCAACACGTGTATGCAGTTTAAAATGTTATCAGTTCAGACATTTACAGGATTCAAGTTATAGTGAATATAGTTTAGGCATACACTTAAAAAATCAGACTGTGATGAACTTGATTCACGGGTGGCTTAAAATAAATATACGATTTATTCAGCAGTTAGTACTGTGCATTATTTCACCTGCTGTCTTTGCCCTGCATTATGGCCAATCCTGTACTTTATACCAGTTTAAATATCTTTGAAGCAGGCGGCACACAGTTTTGCAAGATGATCACTTTATTTTTTCAAAGCCTGATATCTGGAGAAAACCTAAAAACTGGATATGTATCTGCTTTGCTGTCTGGTTTTGTGGTTTTAGTTCAGTTCCTGTTTCATCATAACAGTTTTATCACCCACTGGACATGTCGGGATGTGATGAATTGAAATTGTGTAGATCACTGTTGAGTTTCAAAAAATCACTGAGTGGTAAAATAATTAAGGATTATAATGTAAAATGACTGAAATGTGAAATGATTAGAACGAATAATTTAGAGTAAATTTTGTTTTTTGTTTTGTTTTTTTGTTTTTCTTCTTCTTTGTATTACTGATATTCTGGGTTATTTTATGGATTGTACAGGATAGGCAAAAAAAAGCCTTGGCTTCAGTCTATTCCTTTTTCGGTTACAGAGTTTGTGTAAAATTTTGAAAAAAATGTTTAGTGGAAGCAAGTATGGTAATTTTTTGTCAGTTGATTGCACATAATTTAAGTATTGTATAATGTAACCAAAATAAAACTATTCGTTCATAAAACTATTCATTCATGCATTCATTCATGCGATGCACCTACTGATATCCTGATTATTCGTTTTCATGCAAACAAAGCTTCGTAGATACACATCAAACTTCATCTGGATTTTTTGTTGTTAACCCACAACCTTAAAATTCAAACTGGGTCTGTGATTTTCTGCCTGTTACCTGTTTAACAAACAGCTGTGCATGAAGAACAATTTGCAGTCTGATTTATACTGTGTCTTGTATAATTATACTGTGTACTGTGTCTGCTCGGAGGCACAGGAACCATTTCAACTCGCAGAATTATAATACATAATATTTTATATTTTTTCAATATTTGCCTCTACATTCAGTCATATTCTTATTAAATCTTCATTTAATAATGTAGAATGTGATTATGGTGTCTTCTGGACACTGAAAACTATTTTTAGGCTAAATGTTTAAGGACATTTCAAAACTGAAATGATGTAACATATGAAACCTCACGCTCAGGAATAATCAGCCTTGTGTGTTTAAAACAGATCATGAAAAGAAAAATGTTTCTAATAAAAGAAGGAAGTTGTTTGTGGTCCTTTTGTTCTCCTACAGTCAGGCTGACACATTCCAATTTACTGGAGAACCAGACAACAAACTCATATAGAACTTGATGATGACAGACTTGAGTTGAATCTGTTATCTATCTTCACTCAGGTTTGAAATTCTAGTCATGCTGTGATGTATCAGATCAGTCTGATCCACTGCAGTGTCCAATCAATAACTAAGGGGGTAAAGACTCCCATGAAGGCAGCTACTGCTTTTCCTCAATTCTCAGAGGTCGTCTCCCAGATCCTGGATGCTCCGAGCACAAATAACAGAATTCGGATGGCTTGCAAGATTGGACTGAGGAAACGACAAATAAGAGACATGAAAAGTACCTTTGGAAACTCTTTCGTCCCCTGGCCATTAGATTGTACAACAACTTTTAGTTATGGTAGGGGAAAGCAAAACAATAAAACACACACACACACACACACACACACACACACACACACACACACACACACACACACACACACACACACACACACACACACACACACACACAAACAAACAGACAGACAGACTGACTTAGGTCTGATTACTCATTTTGAAACTGGACTTAAAGCATTTGTAACATTCAACTGCACATCTCTTTTCAGAGAGAAAGCTTTTTTGCACTTTTTATGCCAATTTAAATTAACACGTTTTGCACAGACTCTGGTTTCAATCTGTGCATCTGTTCATATGTTTTTCATAAAGACAGGTTTTTGCTCCAGGAAACTTTATTACTAATTCTACTTGGATAAGCTTTGTATGGACTCATTTTTCAGTTGGTTTCAACCTATTTAATTTCGCACAGCCTATCTTTCAGGCGCTGCTGTTTTGCTGGTACCTACAGTATTTATTTATGTATTTGCAAAGGTTTAATCTCATTTAATATTTTCTGGCGGGTCTACTACTTTTCAGTTTTTATAGCTTTTACAGTTTTAGCTTGACGGGGGGTGGGTTTTTTAGATGTTAGTTGTGACACATGTTTTTTTACAGATGCTGATGTGATGTTGATGTTGTAAAGACAAAGCTAGTGATGTCAATGAATCAACAGCTGTCAGCTCTTTGGGACCAACAATGCTGGATCTGACTGCATTTATATCTGTCACATAGCTCCAAAATATGGTCAAGTGTAAATTAATCAAATAACAAAGGAACTAATTAGTGACAGGTCATATCAGATTAGCAATATATGGAAAAGTCAATAGTCCCTTTGATTACCTCTTATAAATGTGTGTTCAGTATCTTGATGACAATGTGTAAGGATTCATTCAGATACAACAGGAACAGATATTTCTCATCTGGGAAGCCAGTGAGACATTTTTAGTGCTGCACTGTCTTCCATTGCCACTGTCATACGCAATACTTCTACCTCTGTAGCTAATCCAGTGCTGATGAGCCTCTGGACCATGTATAGTACTGCAGCGTACAGGTACTTCAGTTGTTGCTTCGCAGGGCCATTCATTTTCCTTGTATCACATTACCCCTCTCTGCACCGTGCCATAACTCCAATAATTCTCAGGTTTTTAAATTTTCAAGTTTTTCCATGCATCTTATGTTGGAACTACCTTTATTCCACCTCAGAAGCAGGTATGACTCCAAACAACCCTAAAAACTTTAACAGAACCGCTTGAACACCAAAGAAAGACCAAGGATTCCTGACTGTCAGGCGGCTGACCTCAACCCCTTCCAACATTTATGAGGGTTATTAAAGACTGAGTAAGACAAGCATTCTGTGACATCACAAGAAATTTAGTGGAACACTGTGAAATACTGCTGAGGTTAATGTTAATGAGTCATCAGGTTTCACACAAACTTGTGAAATCCATGCCAGTTTAAGTGCATGTTGTCATTTAAGCAAAAGCTAAATGCCCTAAATGTAAATGTTAATGTAAATGTAAAAGGAGGATATACCAAGCACTAAGATATTCTGAAATTCGCAGACATTTTTCAAAGACTCACCTTTCCACTTAAATTGCTAAACTGAAATAGTATCATATTCGAAACAAGTGCAATATTGACATTGTTCTAAGACTTTTTGACCCTTGATAGACTAGAAACAGGTGGAAGGCTGAAGCTGCCTCTGCTTTTCTGCTAATGTGCTTCATACAATACAGCCTGCGATGTCCTGGCTGTCCTTGATGAACATGTGTACCTCCTACAGCAGCTGCTCTGTGCAGCTCAGCGGCTCCACCACTTAATACTGGCGTCCACATCCCATCAACATAACCCAAGCAGTTGGGTGTTTTGATGTCGTCGTAATTCAATAAAGCTTGACAAAGGATTTCATTTGTTGCTGCAAGATTAACTAACTAATCTCTCTGTATGATCAGACTCCTTTTTGACTGCCATTTTGTTTTCTCATTTCTTATTTCTTATTATTATTATATTTCCACGACAAAAAACATTATGGATACATTTTTTTGTTTTTTTCAGTTTTATTGCACTGAAGATTTCAGGTCTCCTGAATAGTTTTAGATAGTATACTTAGTATACTATTAGTATAATTTCAAAAGGAAAATTAAAGTTACAGTATAGTCAGAATATTCTTCTGGGACTATTTATTAAATGCGTGTTATTAATGGAGACAAGGATTTAGCGTACTTTACAGTGGTGTAGTAATGAGACAGTGTGTGAAGAACCTGGTGCCAGAACTTTAAAGAATCACTACAAAGTGGCAGCTTTAATTACAGTTGACTGGATATTAGCTGTAACGAAGCAGGAGAAACCACATAGGCTTGTTTTTCATCTTTCCCCCATGCTTTCCCTACCCCTCTTTTCCCCATCCCCCAACACACGAACCCCCGCTGCACTCCCCACAACCCCCTAGGATCTTCATGGCTCTGCCAATGAGAGCACTACAGCAGCATTCCTTCCTAGATACAAGAACCTCTAAGTCTGGTGCAGTCCTCCCCTCTGCCTGTTATACTGCTTTACACCAATCGTATGCTTTGCGCCAAATGATTCCACATCACAGAGTGAACAGAATTAGCAAAGTGCACAATATGTGGGTTTTCATGGTGACTACCCCTCGGCATGACAACTGCTTGCCTGGTGAAATCATGCACACAAAACACACTAGCCATGTTTTTATTTTTTTCTCATTCTACAAAGCTGAAAGATAAATCCTGCATTTACATTTAATTCTGATTAAAAGTCAAAAAGTCAACATTGACTTGTCCCACATTTTCAGCCCTCTTTCAGGGCCATTCTTGTGCATCAAAATGAGGCTGGGGTGGATATGCACTGCAATTTGTTATAGATTTAATGAAATCAGCTCAGCGGAATGTCAATACCAGTGTTACACTATGCCAGCTTCGGGAGCTGAGATTACATTATATTTATAGCCTCATTTAATCCATTTTATCCAAATGATGTTTGTGCAAACAGAGCAAATCTGTTGATAAAAAAAGATCAAGTGCTAAAAAGCTATAAAATAATTGTCATGTCCTTTGTCCAAAAGGTAATTGTGACATGGATCCCTATTTATTAAGTAAAGATGTTATTTCATGACCAACTGCAACCTAGACAATAATGTACAGACTTTTCTATAAGTAACTGGGTCAACAGTTTCTGTGGGGTTTTATAGGGGCTCCTAATACCCATTGGACTTCACAGTAAGATGCGAAATCCAGGTCATGAAAAGGAAGAAGTGGCCCAAGTTGTTCATATATGGAGTTGTACCACACCAGAAACTGCAGGGAGGTGTGTGGTTAGGTCAGGGGCATGAGTTTCTCTTACAAATGGCAGCCAAGTTGCACAGTGCTGGGCTGTGAATGGAGGTCTGACTAGCAGATATGGACACGGAGTCTGTTTATGACAGTTTGGTCAGAAACATGCACACCAGTAGCCTACTGGAGGTAATTTTTTTGGGCTCTGGCATTGCTCCTCTTGGTCCTCCTGCACAAAGGAGCAAATACTGCTCCCGCTGCTGGGTTGATGCCCTTCTATGGCCTTGTCCAGTGATTGTCTTAATATCTCCTCCATGCTCTTGAGACTGTGCTGGCAGAACACAAAACAAGAGAACAATCAGTCAGAAAGGACAAGGAGAAAGTAAGTGCCTGTGGCCACCACATGCAAAACCATTCCCTTTTGGGGGTTGTATTGCTTTTGCCTCTCCATTGCTCCTGTTGTCACTTTCATTTGTATCAAAAAGCAGGTGAAATTGATTCAAAATCACTTGTGATCACTAAATGGACACATGGATATCCCTGAAGTTTATCTGAATTGATGTTATACAGTGACGATTAAGTCTTCCCTATGACTATGATAACAGCCCTATTTCAATTGCACTATCTGTAACCTGGAGCGTTTCACAACCCGAGAACCTAAGAGGTAAATGTTTTTAGCAGTTGCACTCTATTTTACTATTCAGGACTTTTCATACACATCATTCAAAAAGTAAAAGCAGGACAGATTATGCCTGTCTATGTCTATGCTGTTATGTGATATTTGGTCATCTCCTTCTGAGAAAACAAATTAAATATGTTTTCAAAGAACATTTTATTGATATGTTGAGTATTAACAACATGACCTTGTTATGTTAATAGTAAACATAGTCGGGTTGGTATTATATTTCCCTCAAAACACATATGTTGCTGCAAATTAGTTGTGTACAAACATAATTTCTAGATGTGTCCGTGCATTATGGTCACTGAGGTGATATAATGTAATACATGATAATCTCGTCTAGCCCCGCATCCAACTAATGTTTAGTACGCAACTTTCTAAGGATTCAAAATAAATTTCAGTATTTTCCCATTATAAGATCTATAGTAATTGTTAGCTGACTTTTCATAAATTATAAGTGGACATTTTTACGGTCATTTTGTTACTGGTCACTGTCAAAATCGCAGACAAACTATAAACACTACAAAGATCAAGGGAATAAATGAATTAAATTTGATTAAACAATTAATTAATTGTATTATTTATGCAGGCAGCGATAGATCCATCCATATTTTGCTGTCAATGTGTACATCTACATCCAGGACAAAACCAGTCCCAACATGCTAGTTGGTCTGTATTCCTACAAATAGAAGAACGTGTGTTTCAGTCAACACAGAACTGGACTTGGGTTAGCAAGCCCTTGCCAAATTAAAATGGTTGAACTATTTTGAGAAAACAGTCACAAAATCAGGAGGACAAAATCATTATTTCACAAAAAAGTTGTAATATATTGAGAATTAAAGTTTTTAATGTACAAAGTTTTGATGGGAAAAGTCATGACATTTCAAGAATGTTATTAAAAAGCATGAATGAAAACATGTCATGAAAAACAGTTTGAACTTCACTGTGCAGAGTTTTTCACGTCCATCTACTGAAGAGGGAGCTTCTCTGTGCTCACCTTAAATCTCAGTTGCCAGGTGAATATACCAGCATGATATTGTGTCACCATCATGTGTAACATCACAAGTATTTTGGTGTTGGAAATACCATGACTGGAAACTTGAACTCACAAAAACTGAGACTTCTGTTTATGTTCTGTGGAGCAAGAGACATCTTGTGTTAAGCATTTAAGCTTATTCTCCAGGAGCCTCTGTAACACGAGACCATTTGTTCGGCTTGATCCAGCTTGGTTAAGGGTTTGACATGACAAAGAGGCTCACAGGAGGGGTCAAAGAGGGGGAGAGGATATTTATTTTTTACCACGATGGTGCTTTCCTTTTCTTTTTCAAGCCAGCTCCAAGAGGGGCAGATGAGGATCTGATTTAACCATTGGTAAGGGAGTCAATGATGTACTTTTCAGTTGTCTTCCTCCCGTGGTTGGCAAGTTGTATAGGCGGCTGGAGGGGAGAGAGGCACCAGGGACGAGCTCGATGGCACAGTCATTGGGTCTGTGTGCTGGAAGCGACGGAGCTAGCTCATTGTTGAATACTCTGGCGAGGTCATGGTTAAAGCTGTTGTCTGTAACTATTTTTTTGTTATATTTGCTAAAATTGTCATTATGACCTGACAGTTGAATAAAATACCAATCAGCTGTGTAAAAATGTGTGTACAGCCACTGTCCGTGGGTCCACCCAGTGGCTGTAATTTGATTTGCAAGAATCCACCACTCCCAGATCAACACAACTGCATATGCTGCTGGCAGCCCCCCTCCTGTACTGTGCGTTCGAGTTCTCAACGGGTCGAGCCGGCCCGACAAACCCGACTGGACCCGAGTTCGGGCCGAAAAAATATGCAAATGAGCTGGGTCAGGCCGGGCCTCGGGCTTCCTTTTTTATAAAACACATTTCATAAAACACATTTCTTGCTGGTTGTAAATTATATATTGTTTGTTGTGAATCATCGCTGTTCACGTGTGGTGAAGAGTAAGTCTGCCTGCCTGCTTTATGGGGAGGGGCAGACGCAGACCTGACGCCGCTGCGTGACATACTCACGCCTATAGCCTGGCTGGAGAAGATGGAATTGGCTGAAAGTAAACTTGCAACAGGCGAATTCACCCTTGCTTTTCGAGGAATAGGGAAATTGTCTGTTTCTGTCTCTCCGGATATATTTTCCCACTGATCGAAGCGCGATGTCTTCTTTGCAGCGGGAGCGGGTGCTGCTGCTGACGTTGACGCAGCACCTGTCTCCTGGCTCACGTCACCTTTCCATCTGCTGTCTGTCTGATCATGATAACAAGTGTATGAGGAAAACAATGCAGGCACGCGGGGGGTCGGGTTCGGGCTGGGTTAGGGCAGACAATTCATGCTGGTGTGTCGGGCTGCGTCGGGTCTGGGCTTAAAAACCCGCGGGCCGGGTCGGGTCGGGTTGTAATTTTCAGGCCCCTTGAGAACTCTACTGTACTACTCGGCAGTGCCCCTCCCCTGTGCAGGCGCAGTGCCTGCTCTCACCTGGTCAGATACATTCAAGCTCAAACTGTAAACAATGGCGGAAAGGTAACCGCAGAAAAGTGCCCCACCATTGCTCACGTCAAAGAGAAGAAATAAGAAGACTGACAAAGAAAAGCAGTGTAAAAACAAAGAATTGCACTGAGCCAGAAAGAAACCTAGGATACATTTCAGAGCGTCATTTCAGAGGTGGAGGGAGCTGCACGATTTGTAAGGACTCGAGTTAGCTGATTTTCAGCTGGACAAGTCAGGACCCCTGCTTAATATGTTTCATTCTATTTATCAACCACAAGGCTAAAACGACGGTGGTTCCAATAATACTCGCAATAGCATGTATCACCTTACGATGTTGCAGTTGAGCTACGTAGTTGGTAATTTTGCTAGCTTGTTAGCTTGTATGCTAGTGTGTTTAACTTTGTCTTCATGGGAGTTGAGGCTGAGGTGCAGGAGTTGAGACAAAACGAGTGGCAGAAGACACTCCAACTGGAGGTGGAGGAAGAGTGAGGGTTGTGGAGTTTCAGCCAGGGGAAACCAAGTAGGGTGATGGGATGATGAACAGCTGGATTTGCTATTGATGATTTCAAAAGATAACTAAATTGACAGGTACAGTATGATGAAAAATAGCAGCCAGAAGCCATCAGGGGCGTTGACAGTTTTAGGACAGTCAAGGACTTCAACAGGGATGAGAGCTTGTTCAGCTAAGGCAGAGTCAATGAAGCGGTCGTCAGCACCGGATTAATTTAAGGCAGGGTGGGAGGGAGGGAGGTCAAGCAGAGTAATTCAGAGAAATACTACTCACAGAAGCAGACATTGCTAAGGTTGATGCAGGGAATTAAGAGGTTATTTGGTTGAGTTGCATCCTTTGGAGCAAAATCCTTGTAGGGACTCCATGACGTCACGGAGCATGTCTTCATACCTTCATACCTTCCTGAAGGAAAGATTCTGGGTCTGCTGTGTCCATGTTGGCCAGATGATTCTGTTATGATTTGAAGTAAGTTGTTTTTAGGACCCAGAAGCAGCCATCCGAACAGGGAGAAGAGAGACATCATTTTTTTAAATATGATGTGAGGCCAGGTAGGAGAGCAGAGCTCCAGCTCGGGCAGATGCCTCGGCCAGAGATGAGGTGGAGGGGATTCAGGAAGAGAAGCCAGGTAGAGGTGGCGAGCTCGGGCTCGGCATGGTGGCTTTCTGCATATGAGGTGCAGAGAACTCATGGTAGTGCTGGTGGAGTACACGGAGAGTCCCAAAGGTCAGAATTTGACACAAGCTTTATTTAGAAAGTCTTATTGGGACAGCGTATATGAAGTGTTCTAGCTAACCTGACTGCTTGGGCCAAAAGCATCTGCGATGTGTTAAAAAAGTATTTGTTCTCCACAGCTACAGGACATTATAGCAATATCCAATCAGTACTTGTGCTTTTTAATGGAAGGTGTGTGTTTTTCTGTTTTTTTTTCTTTTTTTTTACTATGCTTTACTATGCTTTTCTCTGAATTTTTCATCTGCATGTTTAATGTTCTTTCTGTATAGGAAAACTTTGAACTTTAATGTATCAGTTCAATCAATTCTAGCCATATTCTACTAATTATTACCCTGAAGTTTTGCTTTTGCATACAAAACTAGTGCAGACCCATTAAACTCCGCAAACATTGTTTGAGCAAGTGAGCAAGATTCAGATTAAACTAAAATATGCCGTTTTCTTCTTGAGAGAGAGAAATAAGATTGATAGAAACCTCATGTTTGTATGTTAGGTACAGAGTTTAAATCTGGACACTGTTAGCCTATTACATTAAAGTTTGGAACAGGGGGAAATAGCTACTTTGGCTATCCATGCTAATTGTTTGTCATTTGTTTAATCGCTCAAGTATTATAAAGGCAAATAGTAGTTTTAGGGGGAGATACGGGCTGTTATCATTTGTCGATTAACAGTTAATCTATTCTCTTAGCAGTTCTGTTAAGTATCCCAGGGAAAGCATGGGTTGCTATAGAAACGGTCATTGGACACAGGCATTGCTTCCAGTCCTTTTTCCAGACAAAATGGTAGCCTATCAAATCTGACAAACTCATAAAGACAAACCTTTCAGAATGCAGCTGCCACTGAACATGTTGGTATTCAACAAGAACCACACTTCACAATCTGTGTATAAAGGCTTCGTTCACTTTCTACAAGGACAGCTGTCTCCTTCCATTTCCATTCTTTATGTTAGACTAGGCAAATTTTTTCCTGACTTTTGCCCTGCACTATAATACATGGACATGAGATTGATATCCATCGGAACAATTCACAAAGCTCATAAAACTTTTTCACCATCAAGTGTTTTTTTCAGGGAGATTTTATTGAGTTTACCATCCTTTCATAGGCAGTACAAAAGCGTCATTTCAGATTCAGGATAAAGGCCAGAAGGATGATTGTTTCTCTGACATTTGTTCGGGCCAGAGAGATTTAGACTGACCACATGGCAGAGATTCAGTCTGCATTTGACTGATTTGATCGTAGCTAGCCTACTTCACTGTCAGCACATACACATCAATGATTTTGCCACCGACCCAAATTCCAAAGCTCAGGTGCCCTGGAAAGACAGTATTAACATACAGACGCTGTACCTAATAAAACATTATGAACTGAGATGAGCACATGTTAAATGGCCAGTCTGTAATTTTAACACATGCTAAACTCTGACTGTTGTCAACTTATCAGAGAGATACATGAAAAACCTTAACATCCAGGCTTGTACCATTTCTGCCTTTGAATATTTTGCTAATGCTAGGTGTTTGTCTGTCTGTGGAGACGTTGTGTAAACATGAAGAGAGTTGCTAACTGGTTAGGACAGGAGAGTTAGCTGACTTGTCCCTGCTACCAGAGTCTACTACCACCACTGTATGTAGAAACACGGATGCAGAAAACTTTAGCTTGCATTCAGCTTGACTGCAGGATTTATCTGCTTTCTTAACAAAAGGACATTTGACAAATGACTTGCTGAGGTAATAAACACAAACACTCAGTGTAGCATCAGGTAAATTACAGTATCTTCACGTGTGACAGATATTGCAGTATCTTCAAAAAATATACATCTAACCATGACATCTAAATTCAGCAGTGACTGGAGGAGTACCATTTGCGGATGGTGAGCGCTGATGGCGCAAAGACTCATCGGAGCGAATTCTCAAGTACTCATGAGACTGTTGTCGTTCAGATAAGTTTCGTTTTGGTGCTTTCGTGTACATGTTCTGAGTGTTGAGTGTTGTGTCCTATTGTGTTCTGAGGATGTGTGGTGTTGAATTGGCACAGACATAGATTTTGCAGTGTGCCACCATGACTGACTATGATAAGGCGGGTGGTGATATTCATCAAATGTTTGTGTCCACGGTTTGAATGAATACTGAAGTTACGGTCGTGAAACATTGCTGCGTGAGTGGCACATGATCTGCGTTGAAGTCAAATATCTGTCTTGTGAGACTTTCTTCCCAGCAAGCTTGCCACATTGGTGTCAGAAATGGGATTGGAAAGAAAGAGTCACTTATTTACACAAATATACTGGAAAATTCACCCTTTATGTACATTCTGACTGGCTAACAAACAACACAAAGCCCTTTTGTCTTGTAGCATTTCTATTGTGCTGCGTATGTTAACTATCTCATTAGCAAAAGATCCGCTAGCCAAGCATGGCAGTATAAAGCTAAACATCTCTATTTCCACAGATAACTGCAAAACGACTTAACTTTAGATTTACACACAGGATTTACAGCAATGTTATCCCTTATATTGGGGTACATGCTTCTGGGTTTAAGGAATATTAACCCACCTGTATGTACAAACAATGAGGCAGAAAACCTTGGCTTCAGCTTGACTTCAGGATTTATTCTGCAGCACGAGCCTCTAAACGGTTACAGATTCCTCCCCAGCGCTATGTGCCATCTAGTGACCTGTCTGATTATTGCATTAACAAGTAGAGCACTATGACATTTTAATTTAATCACTATGTGAGACATAATAAAAATCACAACAAACATAGAGGGGTGTTCATTTTTTAACCGCATTTTAAGCATATTTAACATATTTAAACCGTGAATTATACTATTATCAGAAACTGAACTGCAGTCTCTATGACTTTTTAAACGCCTTTTTATGCCATGTTTTTAATACATGTACTGGCATTTTTTTACACTTTACAATTGCATTATTTGTTTGCCAAGCAGTAATGGCACTAACAGGGCTAGAGCAGGTGAGGAAGATGGTTATTTGACTGAGATTAATGATTAAATAATGGTCACATACATTTTGTTAGAGTGTATATGGCATAGCATGGTTTTACAGCACGGTAAAAAAAAAAAAAAAAAAAAAAAAACCTAAAAGGCATCATATGTAGATGTCAGCACTGTACAGTTTGGAATAATCATAACTGGCTATTCAGTACTTGCTCCAAAGCAACATAATTGCATTCAAGATGGAAATGATTGACTAGCAAAGAACCATGGGAATCAAAGGGCATCAATAATAGACCCAGCAGTTTCTCTTTTTTCCAGCATTTTAGATCCAGATTGCTTCCCATGATTCCCATGTGGTATGATGTCAGATCAGCAAAGAAAAAAAAAGTAATTACTGTCAACTAACTATTTCTGTCTAATTGTGTTTTTGTCTATGTGCTTTAATGCTCTAACCTTACTCCACTGTCTGTGTCAAGGGGAATCCTGGAGAATGAACAGACACCTTTAGGTGGTTCATGTGGCCAGGATTTCTTTGGATCCCGTCTGTCTTTGCTTTTTAAGCTTAGGGGTATCACAATCATGTGAAATACTATGCCCAAAGCCTTCCCATCTGCAGCATCTAATAGGCTGCTCTTTGCTCAGCTCTTTTGCACTCTCCTTGAAGCAACAGATTTGGACCCAGCCTCCTTCTCTTCTTGCGGTTCTGTTGAGACTGCCATCTTTGTCCAGGAGATTTCCATCTCCAGTATTTTGGGTGTCAGGTTGATCCCTGCAACTTTCTTCAATTTGTTCAGCTAGCCTGTCCTGTGAACAAACACTTCTTGATCTCAATGGGAGTTTGCTTCCCTGTTTGCCTCGTCATCAGGTTAGGAACCATCACCCCCTCTGTCACCTTGAATCAGTCTTTAAAAGAAGCTGCCATGGTTTGGTTTTATCCTGGTTTCTATGTAGGCATCTTCTCCAGGAGTTTATGTGGGTTTCCTTTACATGTTATGGCTGCCACAATCCAAAGTCATGGCGCTCAGGTGAAGTGGAAACATTTCAGTTCATGTAAAAATACTAGATGTGTGTGAGCAAATGATCTGTTGGTGTGCAAAGACATGAAATTTCCTAGCACTTGGTTGGTGGCTGTCATAAATTCCCTTACTTGCATAATCCATGCAAAAAGTGTATGGATAAAAAGCTACATACATACATGATAAACTTGTGACCACACAGACATCTGCACAGGCTTTTTTCTGTGCGGGAAGAGGGCATCATGACCTTGATCCTATAAGTGAAGGTGAAGAAATAAATGCGGTCACATTGCTTTCTGTCCCACTCAATGTGCAGACACTCAGACAGCACTCAGAGATCTGCTGATTTACTCAGATACTCCCTCTGACACAAGTACTACCTACTTGTATGATCAATGGAAATGACAAGGGCTGCAATTTTAGCATTTTGACAAATCACAAGCTAATAAGGCAGCTGCTGATTTGAACTGCAGGCTGGAGCTCATCAGAGACACTTAGAATAAGAAGTCACTCAAACTGCAGTGAGGAGGTCAAACAGGACATCTAGTCTGTGGATACATGTTCTGTACATACTTCCAATTATCGCATTCGGTCATTTTTCAAATGAAAACGACACTGTCTGGTTCCAGCTTCTCATATTTTCCCTATTTTATTTTATTGTAAACTTAATATTTTTGAAATTTCAAGACACCGTCCATGGTTCTGTTTAATTGTAATGCCCATTTCCCATTGTCTTCTGAGATGACTAGGCTAAACAATTAATTGGCAAGTTAAAACAAGACCAAATTTCAATCATGGTGAAGATATTGTCTATTCAATATGTTTAATTTCTATATGTATAATTAAGTGTATTTTAGGGATGAACCGATACCGATACTGGCATCGGGTACGGGCCGATACTGCGTTCATATACTCGTACTCGCAAAAATTCACCGATACCACAGCATTAACTCACTGAATACCACTTTATTGCATCAGGCCTTACATTGCATGAAACTGAAGACCGTGATCAAAGGGCAGCTTGTCATTTCTTGTTGTCATTTCATATTTAAGTGTCTAGAGGGAGATGTCGAGCAAACCTGAATCAGCGTGGTTAGGAGAAAGTTGAATTGGCGGCATAGGAAAACAAGCATCATGTCAGCAGTGTGGCAAGGCAGACTACAAGCTTTTTGCTGCTAAGGTGTCGAAGGGAGGAAAGGTAAACACGTCTTTTATTACAGTAATTTGACAAAACATCTGAAGATGCATCAAAAAGCTGAGTATAAGACCGCAGGACCACAGCAGCCAACATTAACTCAGGTTTTGCAAAAGCGAAAGAAAATGGTAAGAGACAACATACGGGCAGTTAACACGAAACATTAACTCTTCAGATGTCATGGCCGCAGATGTCATTGCAGCAGTCACAGTGCTGCACAGATTTCTAACAAAGGAGACTGATGAGGACCATGGGATCAAAACCATGAAGGAAACCTTAGCTGCAGCCGTCAGCTTGAAGCAATTTTCTGATGTGGAGGAAAACCCACTCTACAGCATCGCAATGATACTGGATCCCATGTGATTCTCTGTGTGTGTGTGTGTGTCTGTGTGACTGTGTGTGTGTGTGTGTGTCTGTGTGACTGTGTGTGTGTGTGTCTGTGTGACTGTGTGTGACTGTGTGTGTCTCTGTGTGTGAGTGTGTGTGACTGTGTGTGTGTGTCTCTGTGTGACTTTGTGTGACTGTGCACGTCTCTGTGTGTCTGTGTGTGTCTCTGTGCGACTGTGTCTCTGTGTGACTGCGTGTCACTGTGTGTGTCTCTGTGTGACTGTGTGTGTGGCTGTGTGTGTCTCTGTGCGACTGTGTCTCTGTGTGACTGCGTGTGCCACTGTGTGTGTCTCTGTGTGACTGTGTGTGTGACTGCGTGTGTCTGTGTGTGACTGTGTGTGTGACTGTGTGTGTCTCTGTGTGACTGTGTGTGTGACTGTAAAACTCAGTTTTTCTCCAGCACCACCAATGCTGCAAGTGCCAAAGAGATGCTGTTGCTTGAGCTGCTGAGGTCGCCTGGAGAAGAGGACAAGCAGGAGGATCATGACCTGCATGAACCACCTGCAAGAAAACCATGCAGTGACCAGGCCAATAGCAGTCTTGACAGTATATTTGATGAAATCGCAGATGAGCAAGCATCAACATCACTGGGCAGAACTGCAGTGGGTTGTACTGCACAATTGTAGAGACATATACTAGAGAGACCACAATTTCTCGCTAAGACAAACTACGGCAATACTGGGTGGTTAACAAAGTGTGGTTCCCTACTCTGGCTAAAATGGCATGCAGATACCTTTCAGCACCATGCAGTAGTGTGAACAGTGAAAGGCTGTTCAGCTCAGTGTCACTGTGAATGAAAGAAGAAACAGGCTGCTCACAGCTGAATATGCAGAAATGATACTGTTCATCAAAAAGAACCTGCCTCTCACTTTCCCAAAAAATGTTTAGTTCAGAGACCACACCATTATTTGCGGACTGAAATAGTTTGATATTTTGTTTGATTGAAATTTTGAGAATCTACAGTACTTACATTCATATTTTGTTTATTTGAAAGCTGGAGACTGTGCCAAATAGTTCAGTTTATATTTTGTTTGATTCAAATGTGGAAACTGTGCAATAGTTTAATTGAGATATTAAGTTGACTGTGTAATAAGCTTCATTATCTAATTTGCAAAATTTCATTGATATTTTGTCAAGTTTCATTAAGTCAAATGTGAAGACAATGCCAATGTGGAGGCTTTTTGTTGACACAGGAAATTATGTTTTTTATATTTATTTGTATTTAATCTATCACCATTTGTTGTAACAAGCAGAGAAGAAAATAAATCCTGTCTTCCAATTCAGTGCATCTGTAACCTGTAATTACAGAATGTCTGTGCCTCCTCATGTGGTTACAAACCTCCATTGACACTGAAGGCAAGACTTTGGTGTCGACATTGGTAGCTACAGCCCTTGATGATTTAGTAGAAAATTACACACCTTGAAAGTAACAACAGCTACACCAGATTGCCGTTTGTTTATTTCAGCCCAGCATTCAATACAGGCTCACCCATGTAAATGATTGGAAAACGTAACAACATTCCGCCATTTGAATAGATTTGCAGTTGCACCTCCTCTACATTAATGCTCAACACCTGAGTCCCCCACGGCTGTGTGCTTAGCTCCCTCCTGTTCACACTCGTCATGCTATCCCAGAGCATTAGCAACATCAGTGAAGTGAGGTGTCTGCTCAGAGCCCAAAGGATACTGAAAGACAATCCACCCCAGCAACCGTCTGTTCACCCTGCTGCCATCTGGAAAAAAGAATATCTATTCATTAGTGTGTGTGTGTGTGTGTGTGTAGCTCAGGGAATTCTAAACAGAAACTTCATTAAACAATCTTGTTTTGCAACAATTGATGTGTTGATGTCTTTTGGGGTGGTTTGGCAACCCCTTGTGGACAAGTATAAATGTAAACCCTTTATCTAGCGGCAGGATGGCCGTAACAAGCATGCAGTTCACGTCACAGGTATTCACAGGTTCACAGGTTCACAGGTATCACTTTCTTTTGCTTGATGGGGTTTAGATTACATATGCCTGTACGTACCGCAAAGATGTTATACTTTGTCTGCAAAACATTGGTTAGGTTATTTTTATCGAATTTGTTACGACCCTAGAGCTTGTACAAACATTTCTGTTGTATGTGTTTGTCTCTTTACTTGAATAACCCTCTCTGTTACCTGAGCATGTGTGTGTGTGATTGGTTGCAGGTGTGTTTGATTGTATGTTGTCCAGGGCGCTGATTGGTTCCAGCCTAGAAGGCAGGGGTTTAAAGGCTGGCTCTTCCCAGCTCCTACGGGTTCTCCTCTGTCAGCCAGACTGCAAGCGTGTTTGATTGTGTGCGAGATGTGTTTCTGAATAAAACTTTTTAAAATGCTTGGCTCGGGGGACAGGAAGAGGGGAGTCTGATTTACATGTTGCGCCAGGGTTTCCCCTAGGCCCTGGTCGGGAACTCTTGTATTCATTGTGAAATGCTAGAGTGCTTGGTCAGTTGAGCAACCCAGGAGCTATGTCCTTGAGAAAACATGCACACGTAAGAAGCATTGTAACCCTGAAACGTTACATTTCTGTTACATAGATTGCCAACATAATCTTGACATGTGATGGCTGGGACAAATTACAGTAGCCCAGTTTTGGAGAAACACTTACAGGGTACTCTAATAACCAAAGGATTGCTTTTACTGTGATGAATTGATACAAAAAGACGTACAAAACACAAATACAGTACAGGAACAGAAACTGTTATTGTGGTTGATCTCTGTTATTGGTTATGTGGCCTTAATGTTTTACTTTAAAGTAATAAATAAACAAAAAAATAGAAGCTGTGTTGGCCTGGCACTGTGCAAAGTTTATACAACTCTAGGGAAAACTATTTTTCTTGACTTTTGTAGTTATGGTACTTATTGAAACATTTTGTGTATTACAGATTGATTAATGTCACAACCAGCCCATCTCCGAGTGATACTTTCAGAGCATGATCTCCAGAAACTGACATTAGCCTCGGGAATCCCTGGAACATTCACTTCATTCAGCTGTTCAAGATACATTTGGGATTTCTGGGGATTTCTGTTTGCAGTATAATGATGCTGATTTTGGTAATGACTTTTTCACTTTGTTTTCGACAACTGACATCACGCAAAAGGACACTATCAAGGTTGTGTATATCCAGGAACCCGCTACGGTTACTTTGACTGGGTCGGGCCCGATATGGGCATTTTTTCACTGATTGGGGATCGGCAAATTCGCGGATACTTTCAAAAGGACAGAGAAATATCCTCAAGTGAGCAACATGGCCAAAGATATTACAGAGAAGATAATCAAATTAATCGCTCTGGATAACCAGCTCATCTCCGTGGTAGAGGATCAGGGTTTTCTTCGTCACCTGGAGTTCTTGAAACCCCGGTATGCGATACCATCTCTGCATTACATCACATTGACTCCACTTTCGAGTTACAATGTGCCGGTATGCGCACTAGTTTTGTGGGTGTCATACAGCAGAGCATGTAAAACAGGCAATCGAGGAGATGCTGAAGATGCTGTGTGAAATAGACAAGTAACGTGTCCACATCATTTTACGTGACAAGGAATATGTAAAAAGCAATAGATGATATGGAGGTACCAAGCGGGGGCTGCGTCTCACACACTTCAGCTGGCTGTACACGAGGGTCTGCTGTCACAGTGCAGCGTCACAGACTCACCTGCTAACACAAGGAAGGTGGTAGGCCAATGTTGTAATTGCATATGCAGAATAAGAAAAGGCCATATGAAAGTATATACTTTGTTTCAACAAAATAAAAAAAAACCTATAAGTGAACGGCTTGGATGCAGGTACTTTGTTTCTTAATGCAGCTGTATTGTCCAGGAAAATATTAGTTAAGGCTGAGTATCAGATTGGGACTCGGTATCGACAGATATTAAATATTAAAAGACTCTGATCGGGATTAGGACGCTGGAATCATGAACAAGTGCCGTTTACTTCAACAACTTATATTGTAACATAGTTCTCAGTAGCAGCATCATATCGTACATAGTCGCCATCTTGTTGCACTCTGACCTCTCTACGTGCAGCGTGTTAGCTATGACCTGTCTTATACAACAGCGCCCCCTCGTGGTATAAAGAGCAATAGTATATCTGTTGTATGTAATAACAGAACACGACAAACACGTTAAGTGTTACTGTGAAAGCCGAGAGAATGTGGTCTGTGTAAGAATGTCGTGGAAAATTGAAGGTATTTTAGTAAATTTAGGTTTTCTGTCACAACTTTCACATGAGTATGACACTATATGGACCTGCATCCATTGTTAATCGTTGTCCTGATTGCCAGTTGTTGGCATGTTTTTATTAGACTAGCCATGTACTAATAAAGGCTCTTTAAATCATTACCCTCTAGAGTGCCTCAGATCTTCTCCTATAAGTACGTGTTACATGTAGCCTACCTCTTACCGTTACATAATAACAATAAGACACTTTATTAACTTTTATTAAATAATTAATCAATTACAATTCTGAGATGGTTTCGATCCATGATAATAAGCCTGCATTTAACCGACTGCACTGTTGAATTACATCAAAATGTGCATTAATTAATATCTTGCACGTGTGAGATACTAAGTAACGCGCACCAGATAGTAACTGGCGCGTGCGAGATAAAAAAAAACAAAACATCCATGTCACCTCCAGGGCTCCGTAGATCTGTAAGTTGTAATGCACATGTGTAAATGATAAACTGAGGCATAATATTTTTGAAATTGCATTTATTTTTCTTTAAAAATTTCAGGTTGTCAATAATGTTTTGTAAAAAGATTGTTCTTTAAATGTCAACATTTTCGGAATGTACTTGTACTTTTTTGGACTAAAACAAAGGGAAACATTTTGAAGTTGTCTTTATTTATAATTTATTATGCTATGATTTTACTGGGTCGGCCGACTTAAAATCAACTTGGGCTGTGTATGGTTCTGAAATAAAATGAGTTTGACACCCCTGCATTAATTGAAATATATATGATAATGCTGAGACTACAAAGACTTGGAATTAATGTGCAGTTTTGTTGGGTTCCTGCTCATGTTGGTGTAGAGGGTAATGAGAAAGCAGATGACGTTGCTAAGAGATTTAAAGTAAATGAAGATTATATTATGAAAGGGTGGCCAGGCGGGGCTAAATTATTAAGGAAAGTAGTGGAGGATTCGTTGCAGAGTAAGTGGGATGCAGATGGAAAGCTAAGACACTTATACAGAATTCAGAAATCAATTAATATGAAGGTGGTGCTGAAGAAAGTAAGTGATTATTTCAAGGCTACTACTATTATTATCAATCATTTACTTGTAGAATGTAACCTGAAGTACATGAAGCCCTGAGAGGCTACACACTCCAGTACGGTAGGCGGCGGTATGCACCCGTACACGTTGGTTTGCGATTCGCCATTAATTAGAGAAGAAGAATAAGAAAAAGAACTTGCGTACTCAGCCCTCGTGGACTTGAGTCCTACGTACATGTGACGTGTTCACTATCACCCCAAATACACAAAGCGCTGAAAGCCCGAAAAACAATCAAAATAAAACCCAATTGGTTACCTCTACTCTTTACATATTTCTCTATCACGGTGTGATTCAATATTATTTCTGGCCTAGACGATTAAAATAACGTTTAAATAAAGTACACATCCATACACATCCATAATAAGTTCTACAACATCACGCCCGTATAGATTTGAATTGTGGATAATTAAATCACTGAAGTAAGTTACGGTTTGGTCTGCTGCTCTAGCGGACTCTCTGGAAGTGTGCACACAGTCCACTCGACAGCCCTTGCAAGCTTGATAAATAGTGGGCTGCTACTGCCCTCAAGACTTCCCACGAGCGCGTCCGCAAAGTCTGCGAGTCTGCAAGTGCAGTGAAATCCGAACATTCGGGTGCAGCCGGAGAAGAAGAAGAAGAACTATCCGCGCATGCTCGTGTTTATTGGATAAACAAAACTGTATGACCGACCAGCAGTACATTTGTAAACAAAGTCGCATTCAGGTAAATATCTCTGACCATATTCCACGTATTCAACGTACATGTTATTGCAGCATTTCGCACCTGCGCTACTGATCGCTAGTAAGTGCGTGATATTAGCCACCGTAAAACCCTAGCTAATACTGTCAATGGCTTAACGGTATGGTCATTTTTGACAGTTTATTAGCTGTTCGCTAGTTAGCTAAAGGTTGACTGTCAATCTTGTACGGTTTTCTTTCAAAGGGACATCATGACAGCTTCCCCTTTCACTGTCTTGTATTGTTTAATTTCACCATCGACATTGACAGACTCTTCTGTGAATGTATTACTATTGATAACTGCCTTCATGGATTCTTAAGCTACTAGATCCAACTTCAAGTTAATAGGCCTGAAGCCAATGTTTGCTAAATTAGCGTTAGCGTTAACTTGCTACACCTAGTAGACCGGCCTTCATTGAGGTGTTGCCAACAGCCGCTTGGCACAAAACACTCCCGTGAGATACAACACATGATGATTAACTTTGTTTGACACTCAGAGCCTGTCGGCAGGAAGTTATGGCTGACCGTTGTTTTGTTTGTTTTGTTTTGCCTTTGTTTTGGATTAACATGCGACCATGTTAACTGGCGACGTTCATCTGACTGCGTCTGTGTTTGTCGTTGCTGCAGCAGAATGTCGAAAATGGGAAGAGAGGACGTAGCTCGTTAACGCCTTTTGTTTACATTTCCATTACAAAACACACCCAATTCATCTGTGGAGTCTTGTTTGAGGAAACGTGTGTCGTACTAATACTGGCTGTTTGGACGCGCTCGTTGTTACAGAAGATGGACACAGGAAAAGAGAACGTTGCCCTGTGAATGTGTGTGTCTCTAATAAATGTTCATAATATATCCGTTTGTCTTTAAAGCCTGTCTGAGTAAAGATATATCACATAACAGAACCATTCAGCCCTTATAAAAATAGATAAGTATATAAGCCCATAACTGGTGTTGGAAAATGACTCATGGATTACAGAGAACACGATGGTTTCATAAGAGGTTTTGTTTGGCCAGCCATCTCACAGACCCCAAATTTTAGATTTATTATAAGACAAAAAAAAAAAAGCTTTGAGTTCTCACATTTGAGAAGCTGGAACCGGAGACTTTGGGATTTCTATCCTTAGAAATCAACTTGGTAATCAATAATAAAGATTTAAAAATATCTAATCTTAGCAGCTATTGTTTACTCATTCATCAATGCTTTCCATTGGTCACTGTTGATTAGCTGAGCCAATCACTGAGCTCAGGTATGAACAGCTTGCTAGCTGACACAGTGTGGATCATAGACTGTTGTATGTTTTCCAGGTGTGACTATGGGGAAGTCTTTTTCCCAGCTCACTAAGCAGACAGAGGATAATGGTCCGGACAGTATGACCTCTCCTCTGGAGGACGCTCAGAATGAGGACGGGAAGGGTGGAGACGTCGCACAGTTTCCCTATGTGGAGTTCACAGGACGGGACAGTGTGACATGTCCCACATGTCAGGGCACCGGAAGGATTCCTAGAGGTACTCTTAAACAAGCAGACCGAAGACTGAAAAGTTGCCTTTTTTCCATAGCCATGATTTTGCAATGTCCAGTTATATTCCCAAAGCTAACCAGGGGGATGATGGAAAAATCACAAACAAACATAGTTTACGAAAGAGCTGACAGTGACTCATCATTGATTTTGGCCTGTTTCAGGACAAGAAAATCAACTTGTGGCATTGATTCCATACAGCGACCAAAGGCTGCGACCCAGGAGGACGTGAGTACTTTATCTTTGTGTATCCTTCAGAAACAAAGACATGTGAGATGTGGGAAGTTTAGCTAACATGCTCAAAAATAATTTGTTTGTGTTTAGAAAATGTTTTTATTGCATGGAAACCTTTTCCACATAAAATTGATACTGATTTGGCTAGCGTGTACACATTATTGTGCGTCTACATAAATATTCCTTGGTGCTCAAGCACAATTAAAGTGAATGGACAGTGAATTTCTGATGCTGAAATGTTGACCATATTGTCTGCCCAGAGAAAATGCACTGCAGGAATTGCATGATGTTATCATCATCCTTGCTCATGCTGTACAAGTATTGATACACGTGTATCACGTTTTTCATGTGGCGTTTATCACATGAAAAAAATTATTTATAAACCATATAAATGAGTCTATTTCTATTTCTTACTTACTTTTTTATTGTATTGTTTATTCTTTTACTATTATTATTGTTTATTACAATACCACTGTCCTTTGGTTGTTGTGATGAAGAAATGTCCCTGTTTGCGGGACAAATAAAGGAAATTCTGATTCTGATGAATGAGGGAAACTTGAACAGAAGTAAACTGGCCAAAGAAGAGGAGGGTTACAGTGGGATAATGGTGGACAGCAATGTTAAGAAAGTTACATTAAAGTGAAACTTTTAATGTGTCGTGATTGAGATCCTGACCCGCCGAAGTTACGTTTTTCGCTCTAAATTGCATAATTACATAATCGCCATCAGTGAACAGGACGCTGTCTGACTCTTTCACTCACGAGGACAGAGGCTGTTTTCCGGGGTGAAGTTCACTGGAGTCTCGGTCAGGAGGTCTGACCGTCGCAGAGATTTTTTTCATTATAAACACTCGGTGAGTTAAAGTTTTCTGCCGGTGACAGATGCTGTTTTTCGGGCAGAAATGTGACGAGAGGTCGGACAGGCGCGAGGACAGATGCTTCTCCACGTACAGCTGTGGTATTTTTTTCCTCGTTGCCAAAGACAATTACAGATTGTGCGTTACCTTAGTTTGGTTCTGAAACATTGCTTTGTGGGAGATTTCTCTTTATTTAGTTGAGTGAGGGACCTGTGTAGTTAACAGGCCATCCCATAGACACGCCCTCCATACGCGCAGCCGGCTCATCTATTCACACTGGTTCAGTTTGTCAATACTTCGCCTCTGATACTATCAGACGAGCATCATATACAGAAGTTATTGAAATGTTGCATGAATAAATGTTTAATAAAAAAAAAAAAAGAAAAATTGAGGTTTGTATAAAAACGTGGGTCAAAAATCGCGATACAAACCAAATCGTGAGTTTGGTGTATCGTTACAGCCCTACTATACACAGCAGATTATTTAGGTACAGGAAAGGTGATGGTTGTCTTGAAGCAGGAGGGGACACTCTCCTGTGAGAGTGAGATGTTAAAAATGTCACTAATAACATCAGCCAGCTGACTGGCACCTGTGTTTAGTACACAGTCAGGTATATTATCTGGACCAGCAACCTTATTTACATTCAGTCTCAACAGGATTTTTCTCACACCAGCTGTGGTTACTTACAATGGCCAGTCCTCTGGAAGTGGAGTAGACTTCACAGCTGACTCTTTCTTTAGGAGATCAAAGCATAAAATGTGTTCAGCGTATCCAGCAACATGGCCTCACACATGATAAGGGCACTCCTGTGACATTTTGAATATGTTGCTGTTTTTGTCGAGGTCCCTTTCCTGTCTCTGCTGATGTCTCCTCTTTCCTTCCTTGATTCCAGCTCTCAATCTTGTTCTGGCAGTGTTGTATGTGTCCTTGTCACCTGATTAAAAGGCAGTTTTTTTGGCCCTTACATCTCCATTCATCAAGGCCTTCTGGTTGAGGAATTGATCTTGCAGTCTTTATGATCACCACGTCACCAACACATTTGTTGATATATAGTGTCACTGAAGATGTATATTCTTCACGACTTTTATTCTGAATGGCAGCATCTCTGAACATTTTGACCTGTCCTGTAAGGCTGCTTTAGCTTTAGAAATCTACACTTTAACAGATTTAAATGATGGTTTGACCCTCTTTATCCACTGAGAGTAAACAGGCAGAAGTAACAGAGAAATCTGACCTGACAGGCCAAAGTCACACCCCGTCCCCTAATTCTCCTGCAACTGGACATTTGCCAAAAGAAGGCTTGGTAGAGGACCAACGTTTGGTCTGGGTTTGATTATTCTAGCTCTGATGCTGCCTCTCTTTCCTCTCTTCATGGGGCGGTCGAAGCGCTTTAGGTGATGTTATGTCCCGCTGTTCTGGATTGCTGCTTGGCAGATGCTACTGGTGGAGATCCTTGTGTGTTCTCCTGCACTTAATCCAAACCCCACACTTCCTTTTCCAATGTTGATTGTGCATCTCTATCATAGGCAATGCATACTTCAGTTGAAGCAGCCATAGAGGCATAAACATAGAAAAATAGATCATAAATATAGCGAAGATTTAAGGAGCACCTGACTGCCGCATCTGCATGCAGGCCTGTTGCAGTTCTTATTAAAATGAATTGTCATTTAGTTAACCTATAATAACTACCACCTCACAGAAGAAAGGCTTGATG
Source organism: Diplodus puntazzo (assembly GCA_963678695.2). Lineage (NCBI taxonomy): Eukaryota > Metazoa > Chordata > Actinopteri > Spariformes > Sparidae > Diplodus > Diplodus puntazzo. Next base: position 17,285,719 of record OZ023169.1, read on the forward strand.
GACAGTTACAGTAATCAAGAAAACTCAACATAGACCATTTTGATAGAAGAGGGTTCTTTCCCAATACATGAATAGAAACAAGATGTAAAAGAGCTTGCATGCTGGAACTACAATGCTCAGAAGAAAAAAAAAATGAAGGGAACACTTACTTCAGAGTGTAACACCAAATCAGTTCAACTTCAGGGATATCAATCTATCCATTTAGGAGGCACAAGTGATAATGAATTCCACCTGCTTTGGAGCAAATGAAAGTGACAGCAGGTGCAATGGAGAGATAAAAGCAAGACAACCCCCAAAAAGGGAATGGATTTGCATGTGGTGGCCTCAGACAGTTGCCCTCTCCTTATCCTTTCCTGACTGATTCTTCTCTAGTTTTGTGGTCTCCTAGTGTCCTTCTCACTACTGGTAGCATGAGGCAGTACCTGCAGTACAAACAGGTCAGACCCTATGCTGGTGTGGAGGGTCCTTCCTCCTGGTGCAGGACAATGCTTGTCAAAGTGTGTAGGCAGTTCCTGGATGAACCAATCATGTACATTTCTTTTTCTCACTTTTGAGGAAGGAGGTGAATTCTTAACCATCCCGTTGTGCAGTAGATTGTGATAATCACATGGCTCAATTCACTTCCGGTCTACCACTAGTCAAATATTGTTGGTTCATACTGTGAATTTGGAAATATCTTCTGTTTAAATGTTTCTTTTCCTAAAATACCACTTTATTTTAAAGACCAAGCCTCCTTTGTGTTAATGCAGAGGCATCCAGGGACAAAATGTTGCTCAGCAAATAATCTGGCTCATCATTTGCTGCAACAGAAAATAACATCCTCCAGCAAAGCAGTGCATTGGCCAATCAAATCCACCAAAAAAAACAATTCTTGTTAGATAACTTTAAATGTTAACAGGCTAATTCCACTTTTTGAATGGTCTATCATTAGAACTTTTCACATACTGTGATTCATGTTGCAAATAATTATTTTCTTCTATAGGGCAATGTGACATTGATAGTACGGGTAAAATGTGAAATGACATCTGTGTAAGATTGTCTTGTGTCCTTTTTCAGGAAGTTGTATGTATCCGTATCAGTGGTGGTCTGCCTGTTACTGTCCAGTCTGGCTGTCTTCTTCCTCTTCCCTCGCTCCATTGATGTGTCCTACGTCGGGGTGAAGTCGGTTTATGTCAGCTACGACCAAGAAAAGCGCAGCGTCTATCTCAACATCACGGTGAGCTTGGACTCTCTGGTCTTGTTCAGAAACAAAATTAAAGCAGAATAACAGTATACATGTCATGGTTCTGTTCAGGAAAAAGGGTAGCTTGAATGTGTCATATAACACAAACACACTGTGGAGACACAGAAAGTGCCATAATTAGAAAAAGATGATGGAATAGTATGCTTAGGAAAGTATCTTCCCAAGTTTTTTCCCAAGCATGAGAATGTATCATAGCAGACGTTCCTCTGTTGTGTCTATTATTACAAACCCTGTATGCTTAAGAACATAATCTCCAAACTGGTCTGTGCTGCCCCCTTGTGGATAAATGATTAATATCCTCAGAAAGCTATCATTGCTTGTGATCATCAATCAGATAATGTTTAGCTTTAAGGACCTTAGTAAGGGCTCAGAAGGGGAAGGGCAATTACCTGAAAGTTTGCAAAATGCAACTAATCACATCTTTGATTTAGTTGTGATTTAATTAGGAGTCGCCAGTATAGCCCCCCCGTCTAGCCGAAATCAAAGTGTCCTTTTGGTCACAGGCATTTATTTTGCACATCCGCGTTGTCAAGCATGCTATGAGAACTAGATGAAATAAAATTACACAAAATCATAAAGGATGTTTGCTACAACTCTAATGCAAAAATAGAATTCTAATGGACAACAGACATTAAAAGAAATATCACATAGTATAACACATAACTTGCATAATCTATTACCTTCAAAGGATATAAGTGATCAAACATCAATGTACATTTACAGAAACATAAATTGGCTATTAAACCATTATCCTGTAAACTAGCACATTAGTCATTAACTACACTGACAGTAAATAACATATTACAGAAAAAAACAGATAGTCTTGCATACCTTATTGACCATGTTAATTTAAGGGGAGCAAGAAATTACACTTCTGGCATAACACGTCTTCACTTAATCCCAAATCTTCCTGAGCGTTACTACTCCAAGCATCATCCTCCGTTTAACCTGGCAATTGCTCACCGACACTTGGCAATGCATAGTGCGTAGCTAATAACAATGACCCAACCCTCCCGTAACAATGGAACATTAGTTCCATTGTTGAAATAGTAGACAGGACTTTAGATGTGTATATGTACTACAGTACACACTGTATAACCTACTCTGATGGCAGATGCACCCAGATTAACTCTCATTCAGATAACAGCTCTAAAGATGAAGAAATGTCAGCTAGGGGTACAGCTGCAGATAATGGACAGCTGATGTCAGTCAAGTACAAACGTGCAAATCACATCTTTGACTTTTCTGATAATGACAGCAAATAATAGTAAGTTAATAGTAAGAAAAGCACCGCCATAGGGTCCCTAAGACTTACCATAGCCACACTGTCACCAAGTTGCCATTTAAAATTAAGGCCAGCTTTTGGATTTCAGTGAGTCATGGCCATCACCCAGTGTCAACTGTCAAGCCTTAGTTTCTAACTTCACTGGCATCAAGAATGAGACACTGCAGTTGCATCAGCCAAAGTGGTTGTAGTGACCATTGGGGCAACTACAGCTCACAATCTGATCATTAAAAAATGATCATTAATTAACGATATCGACTGATATGAAACTTCACTATCATAATAGACTTTTCAGCCATATCGCCCAGGTCTACTCCAGGTAGCAACTGTCACTTATGTATGTTACTTGCGGCCATCAGACATGAGTAACATCAGATGTTATTTATTATTTTCTAAAGGCAGCAGGAACGGCTAAATGTAGCTGTTTTCTTCAAAAGTTTTTATGTTCACTAGTTTTATATGTGATATAATATGACTCATGATACATCATCTCTAGAAATATTAGATTTAACTTCTTCCCATGGTTAGAACTGAAATTAAGCTTTTTTACTTAATCCCAGAGGGATTAAAGTACCAGAAAAACGGTACCGCTGGGTACCAGTATCGAATTCTAGGTACCAGTAATAACATTTGATTTGATCACTGAGAAGTGGGTGTGGCCCAGGAAATACAGAGATGCAAATGGAGATTTAGAGGACTTATGGCCTCCACCCATACCTGTCTCAGCCACAAACATTCACCCATGATAAAACATTTTTAAACAAAGTGTTTTTGTGATGTATTGAGGTAAGGAAATGCATGTCCACTGCTAGAAGTATGCAATGAACTGTCCCAATTTCTGCCTCTCCTCTAGAACACTCTCAATATCACCAATAATAACTACTACTCAGTGGAGGTGGCCAACATCACAGCTCAGGTGCAATTTGCCAAGACGGTGATTGGTAAATCTCGCATCAGTAACACCACTGCCATCAGTCCTCTGGACATGAAACAGGTAAAGTTCAGTGTCTGTTCAGTTAACTAGTCCTATGTGTGGGTACAACTCTGAATCTATGTTGTTGTCTCCGTTTCTTTTTTTTAGATTGATTACATGGTCGCCACCACCCTCGCTGATGAGATGAACTACATGTAGTAAGTTGTAAAATGCACATTGAGTTGTATAAACTAAACCAGAATATGGACCACTGGCCATGTTTAGAAATGATTTGATCCATCCATACACATCTGCCAAAGGTTTTAGTTGAGCTGTTTACATGAACCTCTTCATCACACATAGAGAATTAAGGTTTTGAGATAACGTAGGTCAATGTTACTAAGCAGAAAACTGAGTTTTTTTCAGGAATTACTTATTATGCCTCTGCAACAGCAACAGCTGTGGCCCAAGGCGATATGTTTTGGGGTTTTCCATCCGTCCATTTGTGTGGAGTCAGATCAAGACCACACGTTTTGTTAGCTGGAAAAACATTTTCTATTGAAAAAAAAGTTGAAACAAACTGAAAGTTTAAGTTTGATAACTCAAGAATTCATAAATAAAGTACAGTAAAATTGGACATGCAGATGTCAAATGGATATCCAAATTTGATATCCAAAAAGGTTGCATGCACTGCAGCATCATTCAATTCAGTAAGAAAATGTTCTGGCCCTTATTCAGCGTCACAGCTCTGGAACAGCAATTTGACTTGTGTGCAGAGGCAAACGACCTCTGTGCATTTATTCTAGTTTTACAAAACACCACATTAAAAACAAGTACTTTACTGTAGATGTGATGGTACTATGGCTTAATGTAATTATTGGATTCATCATTATTTAATCTGTTAATAATTTATTCGATGACTAGTTTAGTCTAGCATTGTCAATAGTAAGGATAAACATTTGTCCAACAGGCCAAGGTGATATTTATCCCTAAAAGTACAAAAAAATGTCAGATGTTGTTGAGATCATTTGGAAACAGTATCTCTATTACATATCAGCTTTTCAAAACAGTTGCCTAAACATTTTCTCATCAGCTAATCATTGATCTCCCCACACAGGAGCAGACGGTTTACAATAAAAATGGAATCAAATGCTAAACATTACAGCAAAACACATCAGACACCACCTGTATGTTGACATGCATCACAATGCTGTGGTATTTTTATATTGTATTGTATTGTATTGTATTTATTTCCATGTCACAAACATTCGTAAAAGCTCTTTAATGTTCAAGACACACACCGTGCACACACACCGAACACTCTGTCAAATGAAGTGTTACCAACACCCTTACAGTGAATGTGAGATTGCCACCCTACATGAGGTGTTTCAACTTTTTTATAATCATTACTTTCATCAACCCCTGTCCAGACTGTAGAGTTACCAGACTAAAAAGGGATTATGTTATACATTTGTACACTGCCAATTATTATTCAGTTAGTTCATATTTACCAACACTTGATTTGTTTTCCAGTGACTACTGTACTCTGCAAACCATCAAGGTCCACAATATTGTTGTCATGATGCAGTAAGTTGTATTGATGCCCTTTCACTTATGGTCATCTTAATCTAAAAATTTGAGCTTACTTTGTGTAGTGTGTGTTTGTGGCCTCACCCTGTCCCTCTCTACCCTCTGCAGAGTGACTGTCACCACTACATACTTTGGTCATGCGGAGCAAGTGTCTCAGGAGATGTATCAGTATGTGGACTGTGGTGGAAACACCACTTCTATCAAAGCACTGCCCAAGGCGTTCAGCATCCCACATGCTGCTGAGTGACCCCACCACTGTCCCCGTGACAAGCCCTAACTCAGGCCTGGAAGCTGGTCCACTGCGTTTTCCTTTCGCCTCCACCTGCAGTCTCTTACAAACTGCTGTTGTCGCAATACCACAGTGTTCCCCTCAATATCAAAGAAATCAACACCAAGATCAGAAACAGATCTATATGGAAGCGTGGAATTATGACTTTTCATGTCATAACTTCAAAATGCGAGACATAATATCCATATCTCACAATTACCACTTACCATGCCGTTTATCTCAAAGTAAGAGACTGCGTGTTGAGATCATCACTGAATTGTCTGATTTTGTTAAGATAGTAAATGATCTTGATGTGTTGCTAAAATTTTATTTTAAAGAGTCTATCCCACAGTCACAGTTTAAAACTCACCCTTTTCACACTGGACAAAAAAAATCCACCAACACCCTCTTATATATGTTTTTTGTCTTTTATGTTAATTGTTCAATTGGCATTCACTCCCACGTCAAACGACTCTGCAGTAGTCACAGGTGTTTATTGGCTCCAGCCCTACTCAGTTGTGATGGAAACACAACACCCGCCAAAACATGCAAGTTTTGACCCCTTGGTATGCTTGATGCTATGGTCTTTGTTGAAGTTAAGCAGGCTTGCTTGTAAATACTTTTCCATCTGTCTCTGTTCAAGCAGCTCATGCATCGTTTAGTCTGCGCTGAGTATTTAAAGGGGACTGAAGAAAAAGGATATTAAAAAGTAAACACTGTTTTAGTGTCACTGGCCTCTGTGTCACTACATGAGCTTGTCAGCTATCTGATCAGTACTGTGCATGTGCACCTCTCAACAGAGATGAAAAAGAAATGAGATGTCTCACTCCTCAGCAACTTCAGTCGTCAGCTCCTGAAAAAAACGTGTCTACTTTTGAGTGCTATTAATTAAGACTTGGATTTTCTGGCTGTTGTTTGATGAGGTATGTGACCTGCTTCTTGCTACAGTCCTGCTATTTTCAGTGTATTGACAGGTGTTTAAAAAAACAGCATATAAGGTTGGAAAAAATATATATATATATATTTTATTTTATTTTTTTCCTCAACTCTTGTTTTTCTGTGATGGAATGAGTGTAACACAGACTACTTTGTCACAAAAATCCTTCATGAAGTTTGAAATCTGAATTTATTATGGTCTTCTGAAAATATGATCAAAATCTACTGGCTCAAAAGTGGAATGACCAACTTTGGTTGATGTAGAAAATTGCATTAGTCAGATTATCTTTGTAGCATGGCCTCTTCTTCTTAGTGATTCTGATTGATAACAGCTGATGACTTTTCTGGGCTAATTTTAATCAGGCTTGTTTGATACATCCAATAGACTCAGTCACAAACACAACAATAGGAAAGTCTAAAGAGCTCAGCATTAATCCGAAAGGGCGCATTATGATTTGAACACGTCAGGAAAGTCACTTAGAGTCATTTCAAACCAGTTACAGGTCCCAAGACCAACTGTCCAAACAACTGTTTGTAAGTATAAAGTGCATGGCACAGTTATGTCACTGCCACAATCAGAAAACACAACTATCACCTGCTGCTGAGAGAAAACTGGTCAGGATGGTCAAGAGCCAACCAAAAACCACCAAAAAACAAGTCTGCAATTAATCAGAAGCTGCTGCGAGACAGGTGTCAGGGTCCACAAGTCAAGCATGATTTGCATCACCACGAGTTGAGAGGCTGCCGTACAAGAAAGAAGCCCTTGCTCCAGACCCACCACTGGTAAAATTGGCAACCTGGGCTATGTATTGTTTTAGTCTTTTTTTTCTCCTTAGTTTCAGTATCAATACCTATACTTGTTTTTGCGGCAAATCTTTTTTATTTCTATTTGCACAATATGAGAAAGAATTTCAGTGTGGTAAACATTATTACATTATTAATTTTGCTCTAGGACCATCATTTCAACTTATAAAACAATTACAAAATCTTTGGATCAAGCCGTTGTAGCTTAGTGGGTTAACGACTCAGAAGAGCAGGGTTTCGTATCATGTTTGGTATATTCTATTGTACTCTTCACCTATTGTTTTAACACTAAGCTCACTATTGTTTTTTGTTTCTTCAGTTTTCTGTTGCAGTTTGGTTGGGTTTAGGCAGCAGAAATACTTTGCTAGATTTAAGAGGCAAAGATTCTTAGTTTGGTTTAGACATAAGAATAACTTCTACCATGTGGGTATATTTGCAGTCTTTTTTCCCTGAGACACTTAGCTATGACATTACGAAAACATAATTGTACAGTTACAGCCAAGTTTTTTGGCTGTTATACTTTTTAGAAAGTCCCTTATGTTTTCATTGCAAGAGTAAATTGATAAATTTTATATTATAACAAAAAAAAGTCCCCTCAGTCACTTCATCTTGGCACCAGGCCTGCCTTGATATGATTTTGTATAGATTGTGTTCAAGAATATTGATTCATTTCAGTTAATACTGTAAATTATATCTTGTCTTTCTTTTGTTTCTTCTTTAACTCTGATCTATGATTTATGATTTGTCAGTTTAACACCTAAGCAAGGAGGGAATAAAAAAAAAAATGTGATGGTATTTGACTCCCTATCAAACCATAGTGCATTTATGTCTGTTTTAAAATGCACACTTAATTGGCAACCCCAAGCTCTCTGAAGCCTGTTCCTCCGACACAGTTTGTTGTGGCGAAGAATCAACAAAAAGTGTGCTTGTTACATGCTTTAGAGTTTTCTGCTCTAACGCTGTGTCTGACTCTGAGACAAGCTAATATTGCTCATAGTGTTTCTTTCTGACTGCACTGTCTGCTATGATTTGTGCAATCTGTTGTTGTCAGGTGCTCACTTTATAGCTTATACAGTGCCATTTATTTATTTTTTCCCCCATTTTTGTTTTGTTTCCTAAAACCAAGGAACTCCTGGTAGGTTGGGGTTCACGTCCCTGTGGTCTATCTTTTGGGAAATACAAGTTTTTTTGTTTACTTTTTATGACTACTTATTTTTAAACTAATGTATGCTATTTAAAGACTTAAGGGACACTGACATCAGGGTTTAAAAAACAAAGATATTTCAGAGTAAATTATAATTTAATTTCAATGTAATCCGGACAAATGTGCTTTTGAATCAGTCCAACTTGATGAAATTTGTCAAATGTTTTTGCACTATTGAATAATGGCAACCTGTATTACGAAGGTTGATCTTTAAGTAAATGGAGAGCAGGGAAATTGTCATAGCCTGCTACCTTTGTGGCTTCATGCACTTGGATATAACCCTAGAGAAGTAAAAACTATTCCACAAACGAGGCATGGTTTGTAGACTGTTGTGAGACAGGTATGAACAGATTCCATATAGCTATAGAGCTCTTAAGACTTACTAGAATGTCTTTGTTGGCATGTTACCTTGCTAGCTAGTATTTCAGCTACCCCAGCAGGTAACCACCAGTCACTATGCTTCTAGCACCACCTATTTCATGAGGATGAATGTCATTGTCACTTTCTGTTGTGAGCAGGTGTGAACTGCACTGTAGACAGAGAAGATATATGCACTGCACTGTAGACTTGTATGTATATATATGTATATATATATATATATATATATATATATATATATATATATATATATATATTATATATATATATATATATATATATATATATATATTATATATATATATATATATATATAAATAATCAGTGCTGCACAGAGTGTGCAAAGAGCAAGAGGATGCCACTAGTTGGTAGTTTAAGCACAATTATTAGATAGTTACTCTTTGATTAGCAGAGGTTTTGTAACTTATCACAGAATGCTAGGCTAGCAGTTTCCCCAAGTCAGAGTAACATGGCAATCAAGTGTATTTTCTAAAATGGCAGACTGGTGTAGGGCTGCAGCTGACAATAGTTTAAATTAATGATTAATCTGTCAGAAAAATTGCCAATCCTCACAATTAAAAACAACAACCGGCAAATATTTGACATTTGTGATTCATCAGTTATCAAAAGCTGTGCATTAACTACTCATAAACTCCTGATGCACCTCCAACAAATTATGATTTGCATTTCAATGTAATGTTTTTTATCATTTTGGTTTTCCGTGTTATTTAAGGCTGTACAGCATTTGAAATTGAATTCTATTTTAGAGTGTTGTATATGTCACATGTTAGAAACAATGCAGACATGTTGACAGAAAATCAGACCACTGAAGTCTTCAGGTCAATAAATCATGAAGGGCTGTTTAATTATAATTTTATAGTTATCATTATTATTAGTAGTAGTTGTGGTAGAATTTATGAAATCAGAATTCTAACTTCCAACATTTTTTGAATGTGTCAATATATTCTGCTCTACCTGTCCTACTGATAAGTGCTCATCTTAAATTTTAGGGCACCCAAAAATTTAATGGCTGTTATGAATTTACATGTTGATTTGCACGTCATGCTATCCAATCACTTTCACATTCTTTTACCTGTGTTGGTCTGTCCTTGGGAATGGTGTTCTTAAGGTTTCTACCTTAAAAATATGAATAGGAGTATTTTGTCACACATTTCACTTCTGATGTTACTCTAAAAAGCTGTATATTTTTTCATCTTTGACTGAAAAATGATCCAGTTGTATGAAACCTATTTTGAACTGAAAAACATGACATTTCTAGAAATGTGTATGATTTATGTCAACATCCTGTAAATACTTAAAAATTGTGTTTTGAAGACCTTCATACAAACTTTGATAAGCTACAAGAGTTTCATTTGTATTGAATGCAATGTAAAGGAAAGCACACGTATAATTTGCTTTTTTGTCTGACATACACCCTTGACTTGGTTAACAATCCCTATTAACATCTAAAATTTGAAAAGCTGTTTTAGACTCCTACCTCTAATGTCATTTTAAACATTTTGTTGGTCATTATTATTCATATTGATTGTTTGTTGTGGGAGTACAAATAAAGTTTTAAAACGTGATTATCTGTGCTGGGATTTTTTATAGCAAAAACAATGCATCAGTGTACACAACCTTATTCTTGTTACTTACTACCATTATTATGAAAAGCACTATAGCTGATATATCATATGTTATTAGGCAGACATGGCAAGACTTTTAACAAAAGCATATCCGGCATCAGTCAACCAGATCCAAAAACCTACTTGGGAGTAAAAGGTTAAAATTGGAAAACCGAAACTTTCTTTACTCTGATATAAACATTTATATCTTAAGCTTTTAAGCCAACAGCTCTACATGCTTTTTCAAAGTGAGAACCTTGTCTGTCTAGTTTTATATGACCGAACAATTCAATTTCAATTTCAGTATCATGCATCTGAAGAATATTAAAGGTGAACTGAAATCTTGATAAAGCTTGACCTCAACGGGAGCTAAAAGCAGGCCCTGGGCACCATCTTCCTAAATGCATGCACACACTAAAAGCAGCATCTTCGTGACCAGCCCATGTCCTAAAATCAGGTAAGGCAGGTGCAGATCTCCTGGATTGGAATGCCGCCCCTTGAAATTCACAAGAGTGAAACTCGAGGTACAAGTGAATGCAGTCGAGGCGAGAAGTTGTGGGGATGGGAGGGAGAATAGACACAAGACAGATAACGGATTTTATCACCATAATATTAGAAACGACACCGTTTTAGACGACATATGATAACGGACATATTTCATCAAGCTGCTGTCGGTAATCTCTGCAGCGAGCAGCAGTTCTGTTTTCTTCCCAACAGAGCTTCTCCTAGTCTCAGCCAAAGACGATGACTGTTGATGTCTTTTTTATGTTATATGTGTGAATAGGATTGTTCCTGATAACTCCTACTCATCAGGAGCAATACTAAAGCAGCTTCCTATCAAAAGAGCCCCACAGTATTTCTTTGCTCTAAATTTGTGTTGCGATGTGATTATGATTTATACAAATTACCTGTGAAACACTCTTTCAGACTTTCACTAGCAAGTTCTCCTACTAAAACCACACAATACGCCCTTGTGGAACAGTTGGTATATCCTGACTCATCGAAAATTCTTTTTAGGAACTTGGATTGATAAAGGATGACTGTGATTGAGTCAATCATAAGTTATACATATTATACATACAGTATAACTAATTTATTGTAAATATTGTTTTCCTTTATTATTATCATTTTGAATTCCAAACGCTTGCTTTGGCAATATGTACAGTGTTACCTCATGCCAATAAAGCCAATTGAATTGAATTGGATTGAATTAAAGGAATTTGGGCTGCATCAAATTAATGGATAAGAACAGTAATTATGAAGATGTTTGTGTCTAATTTTCAGTGCCCAATTAAAGACCAATTCTATATCTGAAATGGGGCTAGTGGCACTGAAGGTGTAGAATTGGGTAGCGAACAGTTAATAAAAACAAAAATAAGTTTATTAGAATTATTTTATCAACACAATACTACCTAGGTCAGCTGAAAAGAAAGTATGCCATACAGGAATAGAGTGGGGACAACAACTTTTGTGGATTCTGTGAGAGAAACAGAGTTGTTGAAAAAAACCTCCCTGCTACTGTTACTAGGATAACCCCTATACAGATCATGCCTTTAACCTTTACGAGGAAAACAGAGAGAGACAAACTTCTCCAAACAGACCATACTATGACTCTCGCTACCAAAGCCCAATCCCTTATCTCAAACATGTTGCATTCCAACAGTGTGAAGAAAAAGCCTTCAGTTCCCCACTAAAAGTGGCTACGAAGATTACGCTCCAAGCCCCACATGTCTACCTTACTGAAGTAACAGACAACAATGATGCACTACCAACCCCTATTGGTAGTACCAATATGGCATCTTTAGTGACTAAACCTGAGAACACAGAGCCTGCTGTAGGTGCAGACTTCACCTCCTATGTAAATGGAATTGTTGAGTGCAGTGATATGCACATCATGCTCCACTGTTTCGTATATCATTGAGGAGACTAAATGTCAACTCCCTCTTTAGCAAACTGACCTTTCAAAAAGATGTTCATTGTTGTCAGAAGCTGTGACTGGCCAACGTTTGGATACTTTGGGTGTGGTAGACATCCCCTTTAAGCCTTGATCTCAAACCTGCAACATGAAGTGCAAGCCATCAGAAATGTCAGTCAGGGTTTCATATTGGTCAGGTTGTGACTTTCCCACTCCTCACGGTGTGAAGTGGACATGGTAAAAAGGCTGTGCTATACGTGATGAGGTATTGTCCCTTCTTAAGAAAGTGTTAGAAAAAGGAATAGTGGAAGATAGTCATACCTCCTGAGCAGCACCTGTGGTGATGATTAGGAAAAAATATGGCACATGGCATTTTTGTGTCGATCATAGAGGCTTGAATGCAGTCACTGTAAAACACGCACACCCTTTACCCAGAACTGATGACACCTTGGATGCTCTAATCAGTGTTCAGCACCACTGACCTTCCATCAGGATACTGGCAAGTGCAGCTGAAGGACCGAGATAGAGCAAAGACAGCTTTCACCAGAGGCAGATGACTTAACCAGTTCCGTGTGATGCCCATGGGCTTGATAAATGCAGCCCCCACTTTTCAACATCTCATACAGCTAGTGTTACAAGGTCTCTCCAGGAAAACAAGCTTAGTATACCTTAATGACATTATTGTCTATAGCCCCAGATTTTCTGTTCATTTTCAGCATTTGAGAGAGGCGTTTGACCATCTCAGAGCTGCCAACCTGTAACACCAACCCTTAAAATGCAGCTTTGCACAACAGGAAGTGGCATTCTTGGGACACCTGACCTCAAAAACATTGAAAAGGTTGAGAGATTGGCCTGCGCCTTAAAATCAGACTGAAGTCAGAGTATTTGTTGGGCTATGGTCTTACTTCCAGTTTGCAAAAAAATGCCCCTGCATGTTCTGAAAGGAAAGACATGCTGTATCTCATATATATCACATCAACAGGCCCCTATGCAAAATATAGTCACTTCTAGGTGTTTTGAGTAGATTTCAGTAGACCTGAATGACTCACACCATGGTAATTGGTATGTACTTGTACCGTGATCAAGGAGCACATGCTATGGCTAAATGTTTGTTTGAATATTACATCGGCCAGGAGTCATGTCGTACCGCTGACCATGATGGCTGACTAGAAAGAGCCTCCCATTGGATCGCTCACTTGGATCGATCCAGCGTCCTCTACCAAAGCCCTTCTTAATACAGTTGAAACATTTTCTCAGATTTCTGGCTGTAATATCAACTGGAATAAATCAGAGGCTATGCCAGTATCCAATGTGTGCCATTCAGCTATGGTTGGAGTAGCCAATTTCAGTGGATTCAATCTGGAATCAAATTATGTGCGGATATGGCAGATATAATACATATCAATATGGATCCCCTTCTTACAAAGATAAAGCACAGTTTAGAGAAATGAAAGGCATTTAGTCTAACTGTGTGGGGCACGATTAACACCATTCAAGTGGTTGTTGCGCCACAATTTAACCACCTTTTAATGATGATACTGTTAACAATACCTGGAGAAATTTTTAAGCAATACAATCAAATTACAAAGATTTTTTTATGGAATGGAAAGAGACAGAGGATTAATCTCCAGAAACTTTATACAACAAGAGGTAAAGGTGGGATTTCCCTGTGCAATGTGGAGTTGTACAGTATAGCCTTTGAAATAGCAAAACTGGCAAAACACTGGACACTTAGGATGGACACAAGAGCTTACTGTCCCCTTCAGTCCACTTGAGATTTCATCACAAAATACTCCTGAAAAGGAGTAAAAATAAATTAACCCAATTTTACAACATTCAAAGAATGTCTAGACTGAACTTCACAAGTTATTAAAGATTGCACACTATAAGCAAGTATACTCTTCACCTTGGAATAACCCTGCAGTTAAAGTAGGGAAAAAAGTGCTTTTTTGGCATTTCTGGCTGGCAGGTGGTATAAGAAAAATATCCAGCCTTACTGATGATAACATATTCAAATCTTTTCAAGAACTCAGTACACAGTTTACCCTAAAAGATGGATCAAATTACTGGAGATATCTGTAAATAAGAAGTAGTTGGGGGAGTTAATATGGTACAGTTCTACTTTATATTACCTAAAAATAAACGGTCAACCTCCACATTTTATAAGATAGCTGCGAATGCAATGTATGGCAGCTGTGAGAATATTAGGCTAATGTGGGCTATGTGTGATGTGGCTCAGGGGTAGAGCCAGCTTGGTCTGTATCTTGAAGTATCCTTGGGAAAGATACTAGACCCCAAACTTCTCCTGATGTGCTGGTCAGCACCTCGCATGGCAGCCACCGCCATCAGTGTATGAGTGTTTGTATGAATAACTGTAAATCGCTTTGGACGAAAGCATCTGCTGAATGGCCTAAATGTTATTGTAATATAGCAGAGGGACTTGAACCTGAACATTGACAAGGACTCGTGGACAGAGATAATTTCCAGTGCAGGCTGGTTCACAAGAGAAGCCAGATACCAATTCATAGACTATAACATACTTCATCGTTATAGCGTTACACTTGTCTGGCTTTATAAAATAGGCTTACTAGAAAATAGTTTGTGCTGGATATGTAAATGGCAGGTGGGCACCCTTATCCATGTAATGTGAGCCTGCCCTTTGGTTCTGCCTTTCTGGAAAGAAATAATTAAAGCAATATAGGAGTGGCTCGGCACACCTGTGCCTGAATAAATTCATCTTTGCATCCTGGGGCAGAGGTCGCGTTTATCCACAATATCCAAGCCAGCATTTGCCCTAGCTCTAACCGGCTTTATTTCAGCTGCTAAGATTATCCTCGGTCATTGGAAAACTCAAGTCAGATAATGACAGAGAACGCATCATTTAAGTCAATGTTAGCTAACCTACACAACCATAAAATGTCAAATCAGCTTGGCTTGAACAAGTTATTGTCTTTTATTAACGAAGATATGTTAAAGGAGCCTTGGACATCGGGTGTATGTCCGTCTTTGACTTCTTGAGTGTTTAATTTTCTGTTCATTATCATGGGCTCCCTTTTATTTATATATTTGGACTTTTCTTTAGTTGCCAACTGGGATCCCTAGAGTGGGTCAATGGATGACTTTTTCAAAGACTGGGATTGTGCTGGTGGAGTCTTAAATCATTATGGGCAGTGCAAAGATGACGCTGTGCTTCTGTTTAGTCTGTGTGGTCTGTTTTTGTCTTTTGTTTTTATTTCTCTACATTTGTGGTAATGTTCATGTTGATTGAAAAACTAAATAAAGACTTAAATAACAAAAATTATTACATCAGCGAACGTGGTGTGCCTCATAATTTTGCACACTGACCAAGGTTGTTAGTTCAACTCTGATCTTGAAGTGCTGTACTCCCGTTTGTGAATAAATAAAACAAGGACATCTCCCTAGCATGCTATGTCAGGTGGCATGGTGGAGAGAGCAAACAGAAGCATCAAGGACCAGTTTTTGCAATTTTGCAATTTGCATACAACACAAGTGTCCAATCCTCCACCAAACACACTCCTTTAAATTAGGCACAAGTGACATTGGACTATGATCTTTTGGACCAGCGGGGCCCTAAAGCTAAAACTAAAGTGATTCACTTCTAAGAGTGCTCTGTGAATCCAACTAGGGCTCAAACTAATGTTGTTCCTCACCCTCAGAGTGCCGCTACTACCTCACCACCAGGGGGAAACAATGTTGTGAAAGGATGTACAGGATAGCCTTTGCAAGAAATGAGGACCAAGTCTGACCAGTGTGTTATATTCCTGATGAATGAACTGGTGCTTGATTATGATGTTTGATTATCACATATGAGCAAAGGAACTAAGAAAGACTTTTAAGGACATCAGGCCCATAGCTGCCATTGAGGACACCAAGGTCATGTCCCTTGTAGTTCTTCTGTGTCATGATTAAAATGTCCTAAAATGTGGCCAATTTAATCATGACACAGAAGAACTACAAGGGACATGACCTTGTAGTTCTTCTGTGTCATGATTAAATTTGTCATGATTAAAATGTCCTAAAATGTGGCCAATTGCTAGAACTACTTGGTTGTATGGTGTGTTTTGAATCTCCCCAGCAGAGCTAAACAGCTCTACATGTTACAAAAAAAAGAAAAATACTTTGTATGCAATTGTACTTTTGTTTTCTTTCTACTTTTATAGCACCTTAATCTGTTTGCATTTGTGGGAAGTGCAGCTATTTTGAAGCGAGGGCACTTCTTTTATAAGTGAAAACAGGATATGTTACCAAATGGTGTAAGTTTAGTATGTAATTGCTGAAATATTGAGTGTTTATAGTAATGTTAATGTTTTAACATTAATATCAGGTGCTTCAGCTAGTTGGCGATGTCCAAGCAGTTTTTAGCTCATTAAAGGAAAGAGGGAAGAAAAAGTGAAGAGCAGAGATCGATCTTTTGAATAGACGAGGTGGCCTACAGTATTTCTAATCATCCATCTGCAATGCAGTGCTGAGTTCCCTCCCCAGACAGTTTAACAACCATTCACACCTGGGCTCAGGTAGCACTAGCAACCCACATGAAAGCCTGGTTGGGTCAATGACCAATAGGTGGCCCTAAGGACTCTGAAAGCCAGAGCTCGCACGTGTCCTTAACAACTCTGTAAGGACACTCACTCACAGAGTTTAAAAGCCTGCCAACTCCCCTCCAGTTAGAACTGAGGAAGCCTTGTAAATGAGAGGTGAAAGGTCTTACAGAAACAAGTCCAGCTGCCTATGATACAGTACTAAGGACCTCCAAGTGGTTCACTAGCCATGTGTTTAATTATTGGTCTGTGTTCGAAATATACAGAAAGGGTTTAAAAGGGTTACTAGTCTAACGTCCAAATATTAAGCCTGTCTGAACGTCCTTAAGAAGTACAAAAGTGGGCCTGGACTGATGGATATTAGAAAGACATAATCTGAAATTCTCTCTGGGTATCTGAACCAAACTGAAGAGGAGTATTCATAAATAGGACGGATCTTCTGTTGACCTATCTAAAAAAAATATTGACACTAAATGTAAGAAAGACAAAAAAGGATTGTAGCCTCGAATCAGTTTGTACTTCTTTGGAGGGCTCAACTGTTGGAGTGACAGGAACAGGTGACGTGTGTGAGCGTCTGTTTGTGCACCTTCACGTGTGCGCGTGACCGCGGCAGGCGTTGTTCACCGCGAAATAGGGCTGCGTCAAGTCACCCGCGTAAGAAACGAAGAATTATCACCTCTCCTTCAGAATAAAAGTGCTAAGTAAATTGGGGAATCACAGCCTGTCCACCTGAAGACAATGAGGATTGATTCGATTACTGGCTGTAAGAAATCAAACCACCATTAACAAGTACATAGTGGCCTTCACTACAAGAATACACAATACAAGTGCGTCTCTATGTTAACAGAGCAGTGCCATTCACAGCTTAACTTGATTGATTATTTAAAACTCTCTACTAGTTCTGTGATGATATAAATATACATAGATAATGGCATTTTTCCCTCCGTGGTATAAAAATATGCCGCTAATAGACGGCCCTGAAGACAATTAAAAAAAAAAATGTTGATAATTAAATCACTGAAGTCCGGTGAATTCTTGGACTTGGACTCTCTTGAAGTCTAAGCGAGTCCGCTTGAGAGCCCTTGATGAATTGTGGATTATGTTTTTTCAAAGTGTTTGTTTGGGTTTGCGAGCCTGCAAAGTCCGCCAGTCTGGAAGTGCGATGAAGTCCGAACATTTGGATGCAGCCTTGGTTAACACAGCAAGGGGCTTTATTTTGAAAATTGTTAGCGGAAATTGTATTTTTTACCCTGTTGTACTTGACGCCGCTGAGGAGTACATAGGGGAGTCCTCTCAGACAGATGTCTTAATGAGTAAGAACATGATGAAAAAGAGAAAGGAGAGCACAGCCCTGCTGGACAGACAGGCGGTTTGTGGTGGACTAACCTTTGTTGCGAAGGTAAGTTTCCTACCGGTATCAGTGTTCTTGTAGAACACACCATTATAACAGCTGTCAAAATTACATTTAACGTTATATGCAGCAAAAATAAATGTGCCTGAAATAAATAAATGCGGTCAACCACTAGTCTTTGCCGTGTTGGCTAACGTTGCGTTTCATTAACGTTATATTATACGCAGGCCCTGCCAACCACACTGGGCCAAATAAAACCAGTTTAACTTTTATGATTTTACAACACTTGTTGGCATCATAGCTGCGAGCCCAGCCTGGTCCGGTGTAGCATAGGACTTGGAGAAAAGTACGTGCCAGACTCCATTTAAAAAACTTGCAGATAAACGCGGCTGACTCTCCTCGGATATAACGCTAGCTTTTACCCGTCATATTTGGAGAAAAGTATTGATATTTCTTGCATGCCATTGATTGCTCTGCAATTCGGGTCAGATCTTAAACGCAGATTTACTGTGGATTTCAACTAAATGACCACTTTGACAATTTACGTGTGTAAGGTATCCCCACTCTTCCTCAACAATTCGCAGTGGGCTGGACCGGAGCAGTCGCTGTAAACCAATTACAAAACCCATTAATTTATTTCAATTGAATGCATTAACGAGGGCAATATGTATGCCGAATACAACATAACATCTGTATGATTTGTAGCAACAGAGGGATTATATTTCACGACTCTTGTGTATCGCTAATGAGCAAGGTTTTATTCATTTCCAGATTTTTAGAATTGAAATTCCCCGTGTCCTTTGAGCATGCGAGAAGGCTATGTTGCCGAGCAACGCCTTTTTTGTTATATCTCCATGTCAGTCTGCTCCGTCGTTTTTTTTTTAAAGAAAAAAACATAGCCCTCCTCTGATCTGCCCATCTCACTGAGCACTGGATGATGGTCGAATCTGGTATTTGGTTATTATTTAAAACCCTCATCCTGTTGTTTACAGATTCACGTACTGAATAGGAATTAGCATATGAATCGTTGGCTGCTGTGGTGCAAATAGGCTGCTATCCACCCTGCTGTGTTATTTCTCATTCATCTATCAGCGCCAGGATAATGTGAGTGTAGGATATTCACTTGTTGGGTGTGGTAAAGCAATAGTACTGGGTTTATGTGCATTGTGTCATTATGCATACGGTCTTGACACACTCCCTTTCCTCCCCAGGCTCCCGCTGCAGTCCCTGTGGAATAAAAGAAGCCTGGTCATTATTTGGTGACAAATCTCCCTGCTCTTTATACCAAGATGGGGAACGGATTATCAGATCATCACTTGCACTTCCCATTCCTGCCGTCCTTACAGGCGTTCCACATTGTCATTCTAGGACTGGACTGTGCAGGGAAGACCACTGTGCTGTACCGCCTGCGTTTCAATGAGTTTGTGAACACTGTCCCAACTAAAGGTTTCAACACGGAGAAGATCAAAGTGTCACTTGCAGGCAGCCGACGGTATGCGTCCTTCCACTTCTGGGATGTAGGAGGTCAGGAGAAGCTACGGCCTCTGTGGCGCTCATACACGCGTTGCGCTGATGGCATTGTGTTCGTGGTGGACTCGGTGGACGCTGAGCGCATCGAGGAAGCTAAAACAGAGCTGCACAAGATCACGCGGCTGGCAGAGAACCAGGGCGTGCCAGTTCTGGTGGTGGCTAACAAACAGGACCTGAGGAATTCCCTCAGTTTGGCTGAGATGGAGAGCATGTTGGCTCTGGGAGAGCTGAGCACTGCCACGCCCTGGCACCTTCAGCCTGCTTGTGCCATTATCGGAGAGGGACTACAGGAAGGTCTTGAGAAGCTGCATGCCATGATTATGAAAAGGAGAAAGATGCTGCGGCAACAGAAGAAGAAGAGATGATGCGCTGTACCAGAGGGACATATAACATGTGGACTCGATCTTAAGCTGCACAAGAACTACAGTAAGCAGCGTATAGTCTGCTGGTCCATTATGACGGGTCATTTGGCTGTCATCCCAAGTCTCATTGGCTGAGTTTGTCCTTTGAGTGGAACTGTTTGTTCAGGTCAGCCAGTGTTTGGCTGCCACAGAGGACAGTGGGATTGATTTTGCCCATTGGGCTTTGGACCTAAATAATGCAATCGGCAACAAGTCAATCTGAAGAATGCTGTACAACAGCAAGCTATGAAGTTTACACTGAACTCTTAAAAGTGGACAATGAGCTCTGACTTCTCTATTTTATGTTAATTGTCAGAATATTTGCTGCTTATTTGTTTAGAAACAATCAGTCTTTATATTTGTATTTACCAAAGCTTGTGATGAGTTTGCAGACAGGATCATTAAGAGCAAATTGAACAAAGTCGCATATGTCAATAAAGTAACAAGTATTTTATAACCATGTTGCCCTATAGGAGTTTGGTCTTCAAGTTTACATGACGAGTAATAACTGACTGGAACTGGATACACAATGGCCCTAAAACATGTAAAGACTGTTCAAAATGGCTGTTATTAAAATGATTCATTGCTTGGCAGTGAACCTTCCTTCCTGTGGCCTGATGCTGACCTAGGGTTTTCACATCCACATTGAGAGCAGAAACTGTTAATCAGATCTAACATTGAGTTTTGTTGTAAATCCCTCTGAATGACAAAGGGCAAGGATTTTATTATGGAGTTGTCGCCTTATTCGGACATGATATCAATAGCAGAATAGTGTCCTCCAAAGACCAGAATGCAGTGCAGGCACACTGTTTCGAGGTCAGGGTATGGCATGGATTGTTCCTCTTTTCCAGATTGGAGACTTGTTGCAGTAATTAATGCATTTCCTGTACAACAGGAGTACCCCTGTTATTCGCATCTACAGATAATAATTACTGTCGTTAGATAACAAGTGCATAAATGCCAAAGATGTGATTAAGGTAGTTTAGAGAAAACAACAATCAGAAATATGCCCGTGACGATATAACTCAGCCTGCCTCTGTTGTTTGGTACCTGAAGATTTAGCTAGTGAGCTAAGGGCAGTTAAGGTATGTTAGCTTGCTGGGAATCATGTGAATTATTTCTGTAATACGATAACTGAGCTGTTGATTTAGCCCAACGCATTTTTCTTCAGTTTTTTATTTCATTAATGTCATAGTGGAACAAATGGAAGGACAGTGGATAAACCCAGGGTAAACAGTTAATGACAAAACTGGTGATTTCAATAACAGATCATCTTGGTGTGGCTGTAAAAGGTGACACTGGCTGGGGTAGGCTGTGACTTCATCACCACAGAAGCTCTCTGTAAATGTGTCTTGTGTTGTTCTGTTGATTGACAGGACCAGTTGGTTCAGCATAAATAATCCTCGGCTGCCTGTCGAGCATCAAACCTCAGAGCTAGGTTGGTGTCAGAGCCAGACTCACCTAAATGTGATGACACATTGATGTGTTCAGCCGAGCCAGCATCTGAGTGCACTTTAATGGTCCTTTTCCTGACTTTCAAATGGACACTGACATAATTCTGTACAATTCCGCAAGTGAAAAAATTAAATATTGCTTCAAAAGAAGAATTTTAAATACATGAAAAATATGTTGCATACTTTCTTTTCCCGTGTCTTTAGCAGAGTGTTCATATCCGTGTTTCATCCACTTTGTTCACTTGGAATAAAGCTAAAAAAGGAAAGTGATGTAATCAGTGTTTTGTTTGTTTATCTTGTCAGTGTAGCTGCTGATCAGTTAGTTAGTCCACTGAGGAAGATAAATAGGTGAGGCAGGCCACTTACTGAGGGAAAACAGGGTGAAACATACAACATGCTTTTACTGGGGCTATGTATAGTCATGTCCGTGTGTACTAGTTTATCCTCAGATTCTTAACTTTTAGAAACACTGTGTGCATTTACATTGACGGTAAATCCAGAGAGACTGAACATGATGTAGCTTAAATCCAAACTGCACTGTGCTCTTTACACTAATAGGATACCAGAATTTGCTAAAGACCATGAGATCAGGTGAAAGCTCCAAAAGGTAATTATTACGTTTCAGAAAGGTATGTTAAAAAATCTCACTTGTTTTGAGTAGGATGTAGCCCTGATATATTCTTTCTGGTATAGAACCTATCACCGTGTTTGTCTACAATAACTTCCAGGTAGTGAACCCCTGTACCACACATCAGCTTACTTAAAACTAAATTGTCTGTTTCCATTGATATGGTACGTATTCTGTTAAGTGTCCCTCACATGTGTTACTGCTTTGGTTGACTTTTAGTTACGGTATCTGTGTTCAGTGGGGGCAGTTCTGGCTCACACTGGGTCTGTTCTGAGAACAATACCTGGCACAAACACAACAAGGCATGGGATTAGGGTGAGGAAGGGTCGGGGGAGAAGCACATAAACACCTATGGTCGGATTTCTTTAAACTCACTTCTCCTGTTTAGGGTTTGTGGTGGGTCTGGAGAGTGATGTGGAGCACGAACATTAATTTCCATACACGCATTGCCTCCTGGTCAATAATGGAGGTGAATTTTAAACTGAATGTATAAAGTAAAATATGTTTTTATCATCAAGCTTTCTGGATGTATCAGTAACTGTAAAATGATTGAAGGAACAGCAGAAATCCTCATCAGGGATTGACTTTGAACACAGTTGATCCTTTGCCCTTCCTGCATCTGCAGCATCCTTCCTCCACTGTAATATGGCCGTGTGCCCAGTGGCCTTGTATATTTTCCATTACACAAAGCTCACACAGGGCTTGGTGGGGTGCCCGGTTAAGCCTCTCCCTCTTCCCATGGCCGTTGGCTGGAGGATGACCAATACGCTTTAGCACACTAGCAGGGGGCTTCAGGGGTCACTTGTTCCCAAACATCCATATCAGCCAGCCTGTCTTCCTGGAACTGTCCTGAATCTGACTGGGACTCCTCACTTTGATCCTGGACTCCAATTAACATTGGATTAATGGGACAGCAGGTGGGTGATCTGGGGCACAACTACTGTCAGTCTCAACATCTCCACTTTAGAAAGGTGTAGATTTGAATGTCTCTATGGATCTAGGGCACGTAACGATGATATCGCTGTTGCTTGAGAGGGCCCAGATACCCATGTTCGATTCCTGATTGGGTCATATTAGTCCCATGTCCTTCCCTTGCTGTCAAAGGTGGTTGCGTATGGTCATGTGATATGCGAGTTAGTGTGGATGATTAGTTCTGACATTGTGGAGAACTAATTGTGGACAGATATAATTTTTGTTTTAAAAAGGCTGTTTTACGATGAAAACATTAGTTTAGACAAAGCCAAAAGCCTTAATCCATTGAGTTTGGACAGTCTCTGTTCAAGGGCCTGTCTGGCCACTGTAAGCTGTTTGATCTCCAATGTCAGAGCGTAAACTTTCATTTTTACAGCAGCTGTATATAATAACTTGGCTAGTTCTTGACAGTCAGATGCAATATAACTACAATATTAGCTTGAATAAAGATAGAAACACCAGGATCTTGCACTTTCCCTCTCTTCTCCCAATGAGTTTGTGTATTTCAGTCACATTCAGTTGACCACTCGCTTTGTAACAGCTGAGGAAATGGACTTTCCAAGCACAACCATCCATCTGAAGAGTCTGTATTCAGCAGGAGGGGTGTGAGTGTTGTGGGGTTTGTTCAAGCTGATTGATGACGTCAATCACAGTCGTTAGTGCGTAGGACAGGATATGGTGATAAGGGAAGAGGAACCCCTCCCTGCCTGCCTCGGTTTCCTGAGAAGAGCCTGGCTATCTGCCACTGCAGCCCCACTCCCAACCCCTTGAACTTTCCAGTTAAACTGGCCTTAGAACAAATATTCATTTTTTTAGACCTTCACTGTTTATAGACATTGCAGCAGGGCCTGAAGATGTTGGTATGCTTCCTTCACACCATTACAATGTGTGTATGTGGGGGGCAATCTGGCAAGCAAGACCTCTAAGAGAAGTGTTTGTGTGTAAGTTTTGAACTGTAATCACAAAGCAGTCTAAGAATTATTTTCCCTCCTTGGTACATTATGTTCTTTCAAGCAGTGGTTCTGGGAAATTATTATCTTATAACCTTCTCCACACCTCTAAGATTGAAAAGTCTGGTGAAGAAATACTAAAAGTTGTAGGTAGCCAATCTATGAAATATAGCAACAGAAAAGTGACCACAAACTGAAAAAAGCTGTTGACAACAGATGTACAATAGATGTTTTGGCTGCCGACCCGCTCTACCCTACTGAGCTACTTTATTTTTTATTACTGTATTTTTGATTCTTGGAATGAGTGGTTGGAAATAGAATTGTACTTTTTATTATATGTGTGTAAAGTCTCTTAGCATCTACACATCAATGAAAATATAATATGCTTTGGGGGAAAAAATGAGAAAAATTGATGGTCTGTGGCAGCGATAGAGCTGTAATAACGTCATATCAAATCAAATCAAATCAATATAGGCCCAAATCACAATCACATTGCCTCAGTGGGTTTTACAGTCTGTACAGTGAACAACATCCTCTGTCCTTAGACCCTCGATTCGAGTGAGGAAAAACTTCACATGTTGATGGAAAAAAAACCTTTTAACAGGGTAAAAAAAAAAACAATGGAAGAAACCTCAGGAAGAGCCACAGAGGAGGGATCCCTCTTCCAGGATGGACAGACATGCAATAGATGTTGCTTGTACAGAAAAGAGCAACAAATCACAGTTTACAAGTTACATCAACAGAAAGTCTGATACAAGTTATGTGTAAATTGAGTGGATCCAGGAGACTACCGAGCAGGACGAGGACGAGGTCATCCAATTAATTTAAACAGCCCGAAGATATTGTATGTACAGCCTACCTGTCCATCAATCTTTCCTTACCTGCCCATGTGTGCTGACTCCACCCACCTGACCACAGTCTACCAGCGCACTGCAGCAGCTGTGGCAGAATGAGCTCATTGATTACGGAAAAGAATGGCAAAAAAAGTACAGCCACACTCTTCATTACCAGCTGTACCTACAGCAACTTGTACTGCCAAACAGAACAAGAAAATAAAAGTCGAGAAGGCCACAAACACAAAGAAGTTGGACAGAGCTCTGTGAGCTCTGTTTTGGTTTCATGTGTTCACACAGTTATGGTCATATTTTAAAACTCATTTTCCATTCAGTAATTTTACAATCAAAATCACATTAAGTCAGTAAAAGATGGCCTTTAGCACATTTCTTATAGAGCAAATTGGTGTTGCATCAAACAGTGAATTCTACCGTATGCAGACTGTTGCGTAGACAAGACATTTGCAAATGTAGAGTTGTGTAAAGCTTTGAATGGGTCGACTGGGTCCCAGAGTTGCGGTTACAACAAGTGTGCAGGGTTCACATTGCCTGTGGTGATGGGGCTCAGTGTTTTCATGGTGCCCAAAATCCCTGGTGGCACCCTCGATTCATTTGTTATAATAATGTAGTAATGACTACTCAGTCGTCATTATTACATGTTGAAAGTCAACATGTTAACATTCATTGTGGCAGGCGTGGTCCCATCCCAAGATGGTCTCTAGCTTGATTTCTAACAGAGTTAAATGAGAAATTGATACTGGTCTCATGTCTGTTTCCTAAATATAGTGCAACACCCAGCAGTCAGTTGGTGTGTACCTATGTATGATAACTCATCAATTGCCTCTACATAACCCTGTTCTTTGCCCTTTTTTCAGTGCCAGATTGTTTTGTCTCATCCAGTGACTCTCCAGCATTTACCAAGTATAGTATCTCAGGCTTTTTCAACCAGTGTGGATTTTTCATGTTTTGTGATATTGTCTTTTTGCTTGGCTCACGTGCAGATACCTTCAGCTATCTCTCTACCCAGCAATCAACCCAACTGCCTATATCTGTTCACCTGCAATTGCTGCCTCACACTGGAACCCCTCTCACTCCACTCTTGCTCCTGGCTCAAGCAGTTCACCTGCCTGCCCTCATCCTTGTCACAATCAATTTTTGTGAATAAACTTGTGAAACTCTACTCCAGCCTTATGTTCTCTGCTTTTGGGTCTGCCAGCTACAAAACAGTTACCTTAGAATCTTCATCAATCATTGTATCTGTCTGCCAAAGAGAAAAATGCTAAAAGTTTTAAACGTTTCCTTTGAGCTTTTTTTATATTGCCAATTTCATGCCCAACTATATATTTTACACATGTAGAGATTTGGGGTGGCTGTAGCTCAGGAGGTGGAGCGGGTTGTCTAGTAATCGGAAGGTCACTGGTTTGAATCCTGGCTCCCAACAGCTGCATGTTATAGGGTTAGGGTTCGGGTGTCCTTGAGCAAGATACTGAACCCCAAATTGCAAGTGTTATAAAGCCCTGTGAGCGGTCAGTAAACTGGAAAAGTTGAAATTTAGAGATGCAAGTCCATGTGCCATTTGATATATTTTGACATATCTTTGGATAATACAGTCCTTAAATTTCAAGATTTCGGGAAATATATATACTGTTTATTTATTCACTACTTTCTTAGAGTAAGATAGAAAGGAAGGATATGAATCTCATGCTTTTGTCAAGTATGAAGCCAGAGTCAGGACCTAGCTGAGCTGGAAACATGACGAAGCCACTAGCTCTGCTCTTTACTAATTTAAAAAACGCACTCAGTCAAAAATAATTCCAGCACTGTCTCACCATAAAAATACATTGTGTATGGATTAAACAAACAAGATGCAACACCTTGACCAGGAGCTAGTGTTGGTTTGGACAGTACCAGGCAAGCTGTATCCTCCTGCTTCCAGTCCTTCAGTAAGCTAGGCCCTGACCCCACCTTCACCTTAATTTCACGTATCTACAGAAAAGGTGACTCATAAGTTGCAAACAATGGAGAGTAAGCTAAAGCAGTTCTTGACAGCATATTCTTCTCAAGATGTGTGGGTGTCTGAACAGTAGATGAACTGCCCTGTCCAGTCTGAGGCATGCTGAAATAGAAAGAAGACGTGTGTGTCTGTGTATGTGTGAGGGTGCTACTTCTATTTCTTGGTGATATTTATAGAGGAGCTGGTTGGGGTTCTACTTAAAGCCTTTTCTATTTTCTGCATTGCCTGCGTATGAGGAAACAGACCCCTAACAACTGTGATGAGCTTAAGAGGTTGACTTTGGAATCAGTGGTCTGACAACAAATTATTTCGTCTTGGCCAACCATAGAGAGGACGTCGGATTTGCTTGATTTATTCACCTAGAGAAATAAGCTCAGTCTGAATGTGACTCAAAACAAACCCTGTACTTACCATCTGAAAGGTCCGTTCACCCTTCCTGAAGTCCAGAAAGAGGTGGTTGTACATGTCATGAAGAACAGCAATGTATCCTCCCAATATCACAATTTCTCTGGGAATATACCCTGTCCCCATTAGGAGTCTGAATATAACACATGGTGAAGCAATGTTGAATTCAACCTTGCAGATCCTTCTTTTTCTGACAAACGCGACAACGACAACATTGTCAAGCATCTTGGGCCTAACTTCACTCCCCATGACTATCTTTGCCTTCACGACTCAGAATATGGCACTGTCAATGATGGAGATGAGCTTTTTGCAAAGTTTCAAAACACAAACCAGAACTCAGGCGAAAAGCCTTCCAGCCACCTGCAATGGGTAAAATTATCAAATGAGGCGGTATTGCTGCTGTTTATTGAGGATGCCAGCTAGTCAAGCAGTTTTGCCTAGTTTGCTTGCATAACAGCTTAATCACAAGTCTCCAATTTGAGCATAAGAAAAATAGCCCTTGTCCTCAGAGCTGCTCCTTCTGTTACACACAGACGAGAACCGGCAAGCTGCTAAATACAGCTGGATGAAACAGCATCTGGGGTTTTCTAAGACCACAGTCCAGTCAAATCCCCTTACAGTGGGAAAGTGTACTTCTGATGACGCAGACATGGCAGCAATTGCAGTTGCTGCTTCTCCTATTGATACAAACAGGTTGCAAAAGCAACTTGCAAAGCTGCTTCTCTGAAAGCATCCTTGAGTAATGGTTCCAGACAGTTCTCTGTTAAGTCAAATAAGAAAACCAAATCCAGAACAGGGGCCTCCACTGAGAAAAAATCATTACACCCATGTCACTTCTCAGTCGTTCTCTGAACCTATCAAATCAGGTCATCATTTAACATCACTGAAGTGATTCCTCTCAAGCAAAGAGTGGAAGGAAAGGATAACCCAGAATGTATAAGCATATGCTGATGTTATGCCTAGCATGATCTTTGATTTTGGGCATGCATCTAATGTCAGATATAAACCGGAGGGACGAAACAACCTTCAAGTAAAGGTCCAGACCAAAACATCCCAAAGACTATGAAGTTTGAAGACAACATTTGCAAACACTCTTTCATGCATGAGTGATTTGTGAATCAGAATCTCCTTCCTCTTCACCAATCGTATGGACCTAATTTCTACATGTCCTCCAGCAGGTGAAAGAAAATGGCTTGAAACTCTCTCAACAAAATGTATGTTATTTCAGATCTCTATGCTTTACTTGGGACATGCTGTTTCAAGCAAATGTGTTGAGACTGACCCTGAGAAGGCCAGTGCTCTCCACACCTGGCCAACACCTCAAAAATCTCAGTGAGATTTGGCAGAGGTATGCTTTCTGAGCTGTAGATATAATCTGAACATTGGAGAGACTCGAGAGGATTAACATGACTCTACAACATGGCTCTGTGCAGACAGATGTGCTGTTATCTGTTCCTCCTTGGTCAAGTATGTATAAACTACTTCAGCATAAGTCATTGGTGTGTCTGAGTCTGCTTCATCTCCCCTGAATGGCCAATGATATGAAATTCTGCTACAAATTGGTGTCAATAAACAGGATATCAACACAACCAAGACCGGTAAGTGCAAAATTCTTTATTTTTGCCCTTGCTATGTCTGAGTTTGGCAAAATCTAAAAGAAACTGTGTATTGGCTGTAATCAATTCAAGCTTGACGAAAGTAGAAATTTTGGAATTTTGGAAATGACTAAACTGTTTAAAGTACAGTGAATATTGGAGTCTGAGTTGGGCTGAAGACTGGTAGTTGATTTTGAATCCATTCGATATACAGTTGCAATCAAAATTATTCAACCCCCACTGCAAATTAGGTTTATTGGCAAAATGTACAAATTAGCAGCTGTTTGCAGAAAATAAATTAAACAAGAACAATTTAAATAGCTAAACACAACTAATATTACAAGTGGTTTCTCCAAATTCAACACAAAATGTCACTGCAGTGTCAAAATTATTCAACCCCTTCATGACAAGCATCTTCAGTACTTAGTAGAGCACCCTTTTGCTGTTATGACCTGCTGCAAACGTGATGCATAGTCAGACACCAGCTTCTGGCAGCATTCCTGTGGAATCTTAGCCCATTCCTCATGGGCAAAGGCCTACAGTTCACAAATATTCTTGGGTTTGCGTGCTGCAACCGCCTTTTTCAAATCCCACCAGAGATTTTCAATGGGATTCAAATCAGTGTGATGACTGACTGTGATGGCCACTCTAGTATCTTCCAGGACTTCTTCTGAAACCAAGCCTTGGTGGTTGGTTTTGAGGTGTGCTTGGGATCATTGTCCTGTTGTAAGGTCCAATGATGCCCAAGCTTCAGCTCCCTCACAGAGGGCCTGACATTTTCTCCCAGGATTTCCTGATACTTGATTCCATCTTGCCCTCCAGCAGCCCCAGAGCATCAGTCAGCCACCGCCATGCTTCACTGTAGGCAGGGTGTTCTTTTCAGCATATGCTTTATTCTTCCTCCTCCAGACAAACCGCTGATCCATAGGCCCGAAAAGTTAGTTTTGTTTCATTGCTCCACAGAACAGAATCCCAAAACCTCTTTGGCTTGTTTATATAGTTTTTAACACATTGGAGAAGACTTTTCTTGTGCTTTTGGGTCAGTAGTGGTGTGTGTCTAGGAATTCGGGTATGGAGCCCGAAGCGTTTAGTATGTGCCTAACCGTGGAAACTGAAACCTCAGTACCTGCTGCCACCAAGTCTTGCTGCAGGTGTTTTGCAGTCAGTCGAGGGTTTTTGACCACCTGCCTCCTCAGGACTCTGGTGGCAGCTGCTAATAGCTTCCTCTTTCTGCCACGTCCACTATAAGTTTATTTAAGTAAAACAGCATGAGATTGTGTTGTCCCTTTTAATTTAGGTTTGTTTATTCAGAATGTTCATAAAAATGCATGCATAAAAAAATCAGATGGTAAAGCTCTTTCTCTTTTGATAAAGTTGCACCTTTAAAGAATTTGATGAAGGGGAAGAAAGGATCATTACAGAAAACTTGATGGGAAAAGATTTGTTGTGTAAGCTACATGCCACCACTCATTGTACTCTATGTATGTATGTATGTATGTATGTATGTATGTATGTATGTATGTATGTATGTATGTATGTATGTATGTATGTATGTATGTGTGTGTGTGTGTGTGTGTGTTGCAGTGATTTGTAATGCTTTCAACACATGAATGTAATATCCATTTTGTTACACTAAAAGGGGAAATTTGAGGACCCAAACACAGACACACACAGGAGGCAGGATAGGGGAAACAAAAAACAAAAAGTGAGCTTTAATTTGACAAAGCTGAAACTGACAAAAAAACAGGAGAACTAGGAAAAACAAAAAGTAGTTAAGGACCAAAAAACAAAGTAGCAAATAAAAAAAAGCAAGTGCAACAGGAAAGCAAAGCTCAAATCAAATGACAAACAAAAGCCAAACATACCAATGGGGAGACACAGGATTAGACACTGGAGGAAACACTAGACAAGCTGGGAGGCAACATGGGCAATGACGGACCATGACTCAGAATGAACTGACAAACACATGAGGGAGAACAAAGACTATATCCCCAGATACATTAACGAGGGGATCAGGAACAGGTGAGATGAGTGAGGAGGGAAATAACACGAAAGAGAAACTGAAAAGCAAGAAGAGGCATGGTTTCAAAATAAGACCAGAAATGAGACAATAAAAACTAGGATCATGACACATTCTACTGATGTGCAAATCCTTGAAATAACAAAGTTTTTGTAAAGATGGTTGTTTAATAGTTCCATATTTACATGGTAGGTTTCGCATGGTGAAAAAAAAATGTATTAAATACAGTTGACCTCCGTCACCAGGAGATGGTGCTGTGTATTCATCCAAAATAATAGAGCACGGTCTCATACCAGGCTATCACATACATGCCAATCAATTTAAAGACCATCATTTCTTTTTGCTGCTGAATAAGGTTTATTTGATCAGTCCTGCGCTGTTAATCAATTTTTCTTTTTATAGAATAAGGACAATACAGACAAATAGGTGTTACACAGTAAGAAGTTTTGCAAACAACACAATGTACACAGTGTGTCTAGTTAAATTGCAGCCCAGTTCTTTAAGGTTTATTCAGCAAAATTAGCAAATGGTTCAAGCGTGAAAGTATGTATATATGTATGTATGTATGTATGTATGTATGTATGTATGTATGTATGTACAGTATATGTATGTATTCTACATGCTGCACATGTACATGTTTGACTAAAACTGTGTAGCACCTGTAAAAGTCACATGTTTTGCTTTTCAGCAAAATACACACTTACCTAAATTTCAATCCCACATCAAGCCATAATTCTCAAATTTCAGATTAATTATTCAATCTTCACTTACCATATATGTTCATACTGAGATCACACTGCAACTTTTCTTGACTTTTACACATATCAAAACTGGCTAGAACAGAATTGTAGTGTTCTTATTTTACTGTTCAGGCTGTCAACTAACACACAAACAAAACAAACCAGATGTGAGTCACAGAAGAAGTAGAAAATCAGATTTGGGCCACTTGTACCAGTAGTATAAACACAGCCTTAAAGTCCATTCAACAATCCTTGAAAAATACATTCACGTGTATTTCCTCTAAAGATACAGTACTTAAAATATTTTTTTCTCCAAGCAATCCAGGCTCATTCAGGCAGAACTCACATGTATATTTTCTCACTAACATTCAAACATATTTTTCTCATGGCTAATTTCTTTGCTGTCAGTGTTACTACCAAGCATAACAAAAGGTTGAGGGAAGTAAAACAGAGGAAACCTTAAATAGCTCAGCCTAGAGCAGTCTGAGCCAGGAGTCAAGTCTTTTTTCTCAGATGAAGAACAGTGGTCCTTCCTGCATTTTCTCACCAAGCTCATAGCTTTGCTCCTCAGCAGCTGCCAGGATCACACAAGAGATATGGAGGAATCTATCAGTGTCAAAATTCAGTGAATTTGGGAAGTGGTTGGAGCACATTTGCTTGGACAATCTATCAGTTGACTCTCACACTGGAGGATTACAGAGGAAACTGGGAGGTGTGGTATTAGGAGGAAGAGTAATGCCTGAGGAGCTGATGACTGTTTTAAACAAATCTTTTGGAATAAAATGTGATTGCCAAGGAAGGTTGTTATATGTCACCTCCACACCCACGACTGTCCGCATGATTCAGTTCTGCTACACAGTGGAAATAAATCCGTTTACCCATGTTTTCTGTTCATACTCTATGCACCATATTACCAAACCAGTCGACATCAGTCTCAAGGAAAATAAGCTTAGTACAGCTACAAAAGGACTACTTTGTGATGTCTGACTGTGACCCTGACATAGTAAATAGGAGCTGATGGACTCGTCTTCAGGGAGCAAGCTGTAGGAGCCCCAGAGGCATTGTTGGATTGTAAATGTTGGACCACCGGATTCCTTCACAAGCCGTGACTGCCCAAACTCGTGACAGCACTCTTCCCACACATTATCACTCATGACAGTGTCGTCTGGTCATATTTCATTTGGTGGTTTAATTCCCCTTTTATAGAAAATAAACATATTGGAGTGATTGGATTTGGAGCTGATACTTCATGCCTGCTTGACTCCCTTTTAATGGATGTGGGAAACATAAGAATAAAAACATTTGCTGATTTAACAAAATTGTCACAATACTGCAGATCCTAACCACTATCATTATCCACTCTAAAAGGACTTTGTTGATTTTTTGGGATATCATTAAGTAGCATCGCTTTTGAAAAATAATAATGCATTTCCACGTGTTTTCGGTCAAGGCAAAACATTAGTTAACAAAGGTACAAACACTTAATTTTGAAAATTCATTGCAAAAATTATCCAACTCAAAGAGATACATAATGATACAATATGTTGCGATACAATATTATTGTAATGTGCAGTTTTAGGACCCAAATACAACAAAGGAATAGTGGCAAGTGGAGTTTAAAGGCAGCAACACACCGGCCCAACCGCTGGACTTCTGAAGCGTTTGGAGAGACTCGGATGAGGTCGGGAACATTTCTGTTCGGTGTGTTCTGCTGCGTCTGAAACTTTCGCAGCCGTTCGGACGCTGTCTGCTCCGACTCAGCATGCGAAGTCTGAGGAGGAGGGCTGTCGGACGTCTGAGCCATTGGATTCTCTGATTGGTTGTGTGCCAGCTGAATGGCCGTTCTGATTGGCGGTGTGCTAGCGAATCAGCGTGGTGTGTGGGAGGGCGGAATACTGTGTGAGCTTTGTTTTTCTATGGACTCTGTTCCGTCATTTTTTGCAGTACTAGCACGCAACTGGCTGTTATTATGTCCGTTCAGGACGAATTAATTTGTGTTCGTTTGGTAATGCCTCGCTGCATGTTTAGTATGCAGCTGTTTTTATCTGAAGTAGTTAAGTTTCGTTTTGAGCGAAAGTAAAGAGAGCTGCGTGCATAAGCCTCTCGTTTACAACTCACAACACAAGCGCCAGCTGCTTATTGCATCTCACGCAAGCGCAGAACAAACACGCTACTGTGGAGTAGGCAGCATGTCGAAGTGGTGTGTTTCAGTGCAACTTTTGTGCCGAACGGGTCAGACGAGAGGCAACAGAGTGGTCGGAGAGTGGTCGGATAAGGCAGTCGGACGTCTGGGCGGTGTGTTGGGGGCTTAATAATCAGACTCAGCAGAAACAGAGCACAGTGAAAATTACAGAAAAGTCTCTTCACAAAGTCTCTGGCAGATCTGCCAATATGGCAGACAGAATCAGGCAGTATCATTGCTGGGTGTACAGAAGACTTTGCTCCAACACACTTGCAGCTCAGAAGAGAAAGGGCTACAATAACAGGCTGTGGACAACAGGCAGTGAGCTTGTGAAGGTGGATGTCAGCAGGTGAATATGTGCATGGCGTACTCACAGCAGCAAGTGAGGAATCACAGCGAGAGTCTTGGATCACTAGGAAGTCACAGGGAAGCTGAATAGAAAACTCACTGTGTAGGGTACAGGTGGAGAGTTTTCACCAGGCAGCCACAGCCAAAACAGTATCAAGCAGCGGAAAATCTCAATGTCGGAGACGGAAGGCGGGTGAGTTTACCGGGGATCAGGCGAGGCAGGTTGGACAGAGGCAGGCAGAGTCGGCAACAGGTAATCAGTCTGAAGAGAAGTGCTAGAGAGTCTTGTGTCAGTGTCAAAAAATCTGGCAATAAGTGTCTGTGAGGCTGGAGTATATATACTGGGTTCATTAGTAATGAGGTGCAGATGTGTGAACAGGAAAGTGGAGTGACAGGGCAGGCACATGTAAGCAGGTGACCCGTTCTGCCAAACTGTGACAATTAATGGATAAACACAATATGGATCCATATTTTGTTATACAATGTAATGAAATCATTACAGTATGATATGTCGCAACATGACCTGACATAATGCAATACAAGGGTTAGCCCTAACTGTACTTACCCTTACCCTAACCCTGCAACTTTGCAAGCTCGATCCGAGCCACATTTGGAGGTGGTTTGAAATGCAATTTAAATCCAATTTCTGCAGATGAGTCGCAATCTGGTCACTCTGGCTTAATTTTATTCTTAAATCTGATTTGCCTGCAGTCTGGCTGAAGCCTGTGACACAATGGCACAATAGGATACAAGGCACAGTACAACACAACAGGATATGATGCAGGTAATGTCCTGTGATGTGTCAGGATATGGAAAGTTACAGTAGAATACTAAGCAGCTTGACATGATGCAGGAAGATACAGAGAGATACAGTCTGGTGAAATATAGTTCAATTCACCACTATATGCTCAACTACATAACAATTGCAACTGGATGGAATAGTTTAAATAATACAACATGTGACGTGCAGCTGTCCTCATCAGAAAAAAAGACCAAACAAGTTGTCTGTGAAAGCAGGATATTACGACCCATATTTATGTTTGAGTTTGAGCTTGAACCAGATAAGAGGAGGCACTGCGCCCGCGTGGGGGAGGGGGGCTGTCAGCAACGTACGGACGCGCATGATTGACGCCTCTCAGACACTCCCCTTGGCTCTGATTGGTTGTGTTGATCTGGGAGCGGTGGATTCTTGCAAATCAAATTACAGCCACTGGAAACCACAGACAGTGGATTTCTACACAGCTGACCTGTATCTTATTCTACTGTCAGATCACAATGACAATTTTAGCAAATAAAACAAAAATAGTTACAGACTACAGCTTTGACATTTAGGTCTGTCCTATTAAAAAAATCCTAAATCAATAAAACCAGTGGTGTGTTGACTTGTAATCCTTGGTGGAAGTGTGTTTGTGAACTGCACGCGGTCCAAGCTCTCGCCCACCAGAGTGCCAAGTTCCTCAGTGACCATCCGCTCCATGCTCTTGCAGAGGATGGAGGTGAATGCCAAAGGTCCAAAATCATTCATGGTTTGGCAAAACAGAAGCTCAAGACGGTGGCTCATACCGGATTTCCCGTAGAGGCGCAGCAAAAGTCGGAAAATTTCCCCTCGCACAGTTATTTAGATCACCTGTCACAAGTAGAAAAGTAACAATGTGGACATAAGCATAAGTGTTGGGAACTTGCGATCCATATACAGCACCCTCTGTGGTATTTCAGCCATTAAAAACTGGCAGGTCCCTGCCAGAGCTCGACATCTGTGACATTTACAGGGACCTTTTGGAGAATCCCTCTCCTTATACTGCTGCCAAAATCAAAGCTTACAAAAGAACGGACAGTTATATGTCTTTACAATCTGGATGGGTAAATAATGCTGCCGCTGAAGGACGAGAGGTTCTTCATTGTAAAAGCAAAGGCGAGTACTAATTAACTAACACTAGAAATTGAACATTATTGTATTAATATTATTATTGTACATGTACCCTGAACATCACCCAAAAAATCACAAAAAAGTTTATCAGTCTTAACACAAGCTTAAAGTTATAAAGCAATTTCCGAATCATTGCATTTTGAGTTTATTTGCGGCCAATGCAGCATCCCAACTCCTCAGCTAACTAGCTAACTTTAATTCATTAAGACCGCTGCAGTTGTTTGCCTCGATGAATGAGAACAAACCACGTCATAACGATTACAAACAGATGTGACTTATGGCTAAAAATAGGATATTGATAAAGGTATATGTTTGCGTTTACTTGAGCTTAACTTTGATGAAGTGTTCGCTGTAAATATGTGAGTATTTGGACAGCTGCCATTGTTTGCCCTCCCCGGGGACAGAGGTACGTCTTATGGCACAAATCCACAATCTCTCTGGCTTTGTTTGTTCGGCCATGGTAATGGTAACATTAACCGTTTACTCCAAATCCTAGCAGAGACCAGGACAAAACATTTTTTTTAAAAAACATAATACTATCTCTGTCCGACCAACCACTTACTGTCTGCCGACTGTGATATTCTCTGGGAAAGTCGCCACCGACACTGATCTCTGGTATTTCAGCAAATGCAAGGGCTTTCATCCGTGGGCCATAGGCCTAATCATCATTGTGTACCTCATTCGGCAATAGATAGTGACTTGACAGATCTTTATCTATCATCTACAACAGTGGTTCCCAACCTTTTTCTTAAGGGACCCATATTTTTACCATTGTAAATTTTGGTGACCCCCCCCCCCCCATGAAAAATAAAATAAGGAACATCATAACTTCTTTTACATTAAATACTTTATTATATTTCAGTAATTTCATAACAGCATGAAACAATGAGGATAACCTGTCTATACTTCTTCAGAACTTAGGCCTATTTTTAAAAACACAATTTTCTTTATTAGGCCCTATATTTCAATTATTACCTGCTTGACTAAAAAAACAGCAACAGCATGAAACAATGAGGATAACCTGTCTATACTTCTTCAGAACCTAGGCCTAATTTTTAAAAACACAATTTTCTTTATTAGGCCCTATGTTTCAATTATTACCTGCTTGAATAAAAAAACAGCAACAGCATGGAGCAATGAGGAAAAACATGTGTAAAATGACCACATAAACTTCAGAACTTGTACTAGGAACACATTTTTCGTTGTATTATGATCATCTTTTCATTTCACTTTCATACATACCAGGCAGCCTAGCTTTTAATGAGAGCTCTGACACTGTATTTCTTGAGCCAGTGATGGGATGTCTGGTGTGACTTTGGTAACAGCCAAACGAAAGTCACTGTGCACATCAAGTCTGTTGCGTGCCTTTGTTTTTATGGTGACCAGAGCGCTGAAGGCAGTCTCTGACAGGTATGTTGTGGCAAATGGCAAGATGAATCTGGTGGTTGCATGATGAGCAAGCCTAGGAGCGACTCCTGGCCCTTTCACAAGCCAAAACCGCTTGTATCCATGCTCATCATAGAATCGCTTGCAGAGAGAGTTGGACTTTATATCCATGAGCTCATCCTCAGCCTGGAGGTGCTCCACATCTTCTTCTTTAGCGAGAAATGGGTCCATCATCCATGCGTCTTTTGAGACATGTTCATTAATATCCGAAAAACGCGAGTGCATGTCCTCTTGAAGCTGCTCCATGTGGCGGGTGAATTGTCTGGCCAAAGCATCAGATAACTTCCCCCCTGACTGTTGTTGTAGCAAGGGAAACTGTTGCAGGTCCCCCTTTCCCAGTTTATTCTTCCTGTACTCCACTTTACGCACAAACGCATCCACTGCCTCTTTGCACTCCATTACGTTGGCATCCGCGCCCTGCATGCGTTTGTTTGCCTCGTTGTACAGACTGAATATCTCCGCAAGATATGAAGTCTTAGTGAGAAACTCGTCGGTCATTTCGTCGGATAGTTTCTGGTTATGAACGGCTAAGAATTCACTTATTTGGTTATTAAGTTCCATGAAACGCACCAACACTCTGCCGCGGGAAAGCCAGCGCACTTCGGTGTGGAGGAGAAGTGTCTGGTGCGCCTCATCCTCACACAGCTGTGCAAAGATCCTTTTGTTGACCGGGCGAGCTTTAATAAAGTTGACTATATTGACCACAGTCTTTAAGGTTACGTCCATGTCTTCACAGAGGTGTTTGGCAGCCAGTGCGTGTCTGTGTATCATGCAGTGAAACACTAAACAGTGCGGAGCCTTCTCCTTCAAACGGCTGTTGAAGCCCTTATTTTTCCCCATCATTGCGGCGGCTCCATCTGTGCAGCATGCAACTATATTTTCATAGGGAATATTGTGCCTTGTGAAGTACGTGTCGACTACACCGAAAATATCCTCTCCTCTTGTGGTGGCTGTGAGATTAACAGACATAAGAATGTCTTGTTTAAGCTCAGTTTCCTCAATGTACTGTACATACACAATGAGAATTGCTTCCTCTGCCACAGTGGTAGTTTCATCCAGCTGGATTGAAAACGGGCGTGTCCTGATTTTTTCAACGAGTGTCTTCTCAACGTTCCCTGCCATTCTGTCGATCCTGTCTTTCACTGTGTTGTTGGATAGTGGTACAGTCTTAAATTTGTTAGCCACCTGCGGTCCACACAGTATCTCAGCCATTTTAATGCACGCAGGTTTAATCAGTGTTTCGCCGATGTTGTGTGGCTTTTTGGCTTGGGCAATTAGGAGAGAGCACTCAAGGGATGCAACCGTTGCCTGCCTCTGGTCGCTTCCTGCCCTGAAGAAACTCTCCTTTATGTTTTGGGGCCTGCTAGTGACAACAAGCTCTCTTTTTCGGATGAAAAACTCTTTGGGTTTACCCACCATCTCGGGATGTTTAGTTGTCTGGTGTCGCCTCAGCTTGCAGGGCTTCAAACTTTCATTTGCCAGTTTCTCGTGGCAAAATATACATTCAGCTCTAATTTTATCCATTGCTTCTATGAAGCCAAACTCAATATAAGTTTCTTGGAAGCCCCTCTTTTTCTTTTTGACATTTTCCGCAGTCTCCTCTACCTGACGCTTCGCCATCTCTGCCTGAGCTCTGTTTACGTTGCTAGGCAATGGCTGCTGCACGAGAGGCGTTCACGTCACACAGGAATGCTCTGTTCCTCGTGATATCGGCCTATAACTTATTTGTTTACCTATTTAAATACACGAATAAATGTTTAATGTGGCCCTTGAATTTAGTTGATTTTGTCACATATATATGAATTAAACACTTACTCATTTATTTAACATTTTAATTACATTAAAATTATTAAACCCCTTAAAATCAAGAGGGCTTCGCGACCCCCCCTGGATCTTTGGCGCCCCCCTCGGGGGGTCGGGCCCCCCCGGTTGGGAACCACTGATCTACAAGATAACTAGTCTTTTTGCCTAAATGCAATCAAATAAACTTGCATTTATTTGACAGGACGAAAACAGATCTTGGCATAACATTTCACCTTAAGTCAATATTTTCCTGACCTAGATTACATTTATTGTCCAATAAACCAGATATCAGTAATCCCACACTGGTAACCATGTTTATGTGTTCTTGTGAACTTCGTTTTGTTTTTCTCATTTCCAATCAAAATATCGTTATCCCTGAAAATACAAGGTCCATATGGGGTTAAAACAACCCAGAGAACTTTTAGAGCAACTGCACTTATGGCTGAAAACAAAATATTCCAGAATTGAGCCTGTCAGGCCTCTGATATATGATTTGTAATGGGATGTTTCCAAACCCCTTTGTCCATATGGCTGCCGACACATTCAGCAACACCCACCGCCTACAGAGAGGGACTCTCACTGCTCCACATCTGGTAGACAGACTCACTCTCTCTATGACACACACACATACACACACAAAATCTATGAGTCCTTGTCAGAGGGTTGTGATTTTGTGCAGGTGCGAGGATGATCAACAAACATTAGGCTAAAGTATAGGATGGGTTAGGCGAGCAAGGGTAATGGTCAAGGATTGTCCTACTAACTACCAACTAAAAATGCAAACATGAGAGAAGCAGTTGTGTTTTCAGTTGTGAGAGGGACATTACATAGACAGCCTGGCTGGATGTTATGGAGGTTCCAGTAGGAGAAACAAAGCTCTTCTGTGAGCGGAAGTCAGCATGGAAAAGGGCAGGAAGGTCCAGTCATAACACCTCCAGCTCTCTGTGCTGCTCCTGAGAGGCATAGATCAACATCGACACACTCAGCTATCCATGACCACATCCTCTCAGCTTAATGGGCCCTCACAGCATGGGGTGGCCCCCCATCACTGCTGTAACCAATCCTGGAGAGCCCGTCAAGGGCAACAAGAAGGTCTACCCGATGCCCCTTCACAAAGGATGGACAATATTATTTCCCAAAGAGCGTGAGGTTTTTGGGCAATAGCGTTACAATGATGCAGTCAAGAGATAGACATTTTTGCATCAGTCCCCTAAAATTTAGGGATGAGATATCACAACACAGCGATACTATGACAATAGGCTTTTCACCTTGTCTTCCAGCTCAGTCACTTTGAAAAGTCGCAAATGTGGTCAGACAGCATGTCATACAAACCAGGTTTAAAACAGCGTTCAAGAATGTTTTTAATATTCTGGGGTCTTTAAGTCCCTCTTTGACCCAAAATTTAACAACAGTAAATACCCTCTGAAAGACAAGACTGTCCATGCCCATATGGCCTAACCACTGAGGGTATCAGCTCCATACTCTGCTGAACAAATTTAAGTGATTTCTGTAAATACCTGACACTACTTTTAAAGGAAGGGGAAACACTAGAGCCATTAATTGTGGTTCAGCATTTTTAGAGGTGTAATTAAACAGTGATGATATACAACCTTCAGTGTGCCCAGAGGTCAAAAAGAAACAGCCAGGGACACCATAAACTGAAATGAAACACTGCATGAATTCAAGTTTTCTACATCCTGTCACCCATCTCTCAAACTGTGTCTTTTTACTATTGGAGTTGTCCTGGAAAGGTGTGTCAGCAATTAGTTTCCTCAGATAATATCAACCAATCATGGGTTAGGGTTAGGGGTTATGTTTTGAATGGTACATCACAAGGTTTTAATAGTTGCTGATGTTGTGTAAGGGTCTTTGAGAGAATTCAGAATTTTTCATTTTAATAAGGGTCTTCAATGAAGTTCTGGTGGTTATAGCAAGGGTTCCAGGTATGTTGGAGGTGGTTCTAGAACACACGGGCAAAAAACATCCCGAGGGGCCAGTTCCAGCCTATGGGCCATCTCAATCCTGCCCGCTACATCCTTGAAAACACGGACACAAACTACCCAAAAAATCTGTAAGAGGCAGCACATTATTTGATCTCAAGGTGAACAACTACAGTGAGTCTGTTTTGCTATTTATCTTAATTCAAACAGAGGGCGCTGTCTGCATTTCTGTTGGGCAATTGGCCTCACTCACCTCAAACAACAAGTTACAATAGCGTTTGTCAAGATGGAGCGATAATTGGACTTCAACAATTAACGATACAGATCAAGATGACTGATAATGAACTGTCCTCTGTGCATGCGCATTCCAACATCAGACATTATGCTTGACTCTGATCGTTCTGCAAAGAAAGTTGAGCATCTCAACTGTTTCTATGAGGCTAAATGACATGAGTGGACTACTTTTCATGTTGCCATTCATAAATAGCTTAGTTATAATTCATTCTCAAGTTGCAGTTACATCTGAAAAACAGCAAATAAGTTACAGTGGTCTGATACAAGAAGTACAAGACCACATGTTTTTTCATGAATAGTTAATATTAGCATGATCTTTTTTTCATTCAGTGCTGCATATGGTGCTGAAAATTAGTTTAACATAATTCAGCACCATGCGTTTAATGTTTTGATTCAATGCCCAATTTATGGCCCTTCGCTTGCATTTGTAAGTGAGTGTGGCCCTCTGGACACAGATGTTACCACCTTACCTAAAAGATGTGTGTCATGTGTCTCTGAGTAGTTTCTTCAAGAGGTTAACATGGTTCTTAAAGGCCCAGTGTGTAGGATTTAGTTGCATCTAACTGTGAGGAACTCTTGTCATGCTCCCTAAGGCTGGCCACTAAAAACATGAAAAGCCCTCTCTGAGGTTTGTCTCTTCTGGGCTACTGTAAAAAGATAGATATAAAGAATCGTGCAAATCGACAACCCCGAACAACACCTCTTGTTAGCAGATTATTGAGAGTCTCACATTATGCCAGGAATTACAGCTGCTATTCAAACATCATAACATTACATTCAGAATGGGTTTGCTTCTCAAACCTTTTCAGCTACTGCTTTCATGATTATTATTATTATGAATCGTGTCCTGCATGATAATCCTCCTCAGGCAGTAAATCCTAACCAGCTCCCTAAGCCAAGTAACAAAGTGCAAAAACAGATACAGACACCCACTTAAAGGAAAGAGTATCAACTTCTCTGTCCACCAATAAAAGCCTTATTGTGTTCATGTTACCAGAGACACTGGTCTCACCACAGCCCAGTGGCTGTTAAGACTCCCAGCAGATCCACTCAGGAGGTTTCACTTCCAAAACTCTACTTCCCAACAATCCACACAGGAAATGTCTGCAACTCTACCTGTGGACCAGGACTATGGGCTGTGGAATATCATATTAGTTATTAATGCTGTGTATTTCCTATCATTCCACACTGTCCATATAGCAGCTTTGTATGATCTTCATACCGTTACTGATACACTATCTGTCAGTCAAAAGCATAGTATTGAAGAGAGCCAAGGTGATGACACCCATAGGTTTCTGAAGAGCCCAGATGAAGCTTGAAGTGGGAGGTACCAACCGTTACCATGTTATCCTCGCTCCTGGCTAATCAAGAATTGGCAAAAAGGAGGCGCATGGGTGGAGCTGAGGTGAGCCTAATTAGCTATTGGAATCATTTATGTGTATTCAAGTCATTCCAGTAAATTTGATCATTGTTTTTTTTAGTTTTTTTAACCCGATCTGCCACTTGACTTGATTAATTAATTAAATAATTAGTTATACATAGCCACAGTTAGCGAGTAACAACCAGCACTGAGTCTGTGTTTGAGTTCATCTTTGTCTCTGACCACCAAGCTGTTCAACAGATATGCAGTCTGATTCAGTTGTCCTACAGTTTCTTTCCTTTTTTCACCATCTTCTCTCTGTATGTTCATGAAATGCATTTCTTCTCAATCCAGCAGAATTCAAGAATTACAGTAAATTACCATGGATTTTGTTGTCTCCTCGATTCTGGGTGTTTATTAATCCAGCAGCTCCAGTCTCTGCTCACAGCTGTCTCCTCCAGAGCTCATTGGCTCCAGCTGCTGTCTGCTGGTTATTGGTAACAGGGTCGCTCCTTTATCCAAAACACCAGCCTCTGTCCTGCTCTGGGAAACCACAACACGGTCGAGAGGTGAAGATCAGTGACTGGAATTCACTGAGGTGACGATGAGCAGACAGCTCTTTAAGCCCTGGAGGTTGCCACTTGGTCAAAAAATGCAGATAAAAGTGACCTAATATTTACCATAAATGACCCTGGATTAAAAAATTGTTTGATCAACAGTTCAAGAAGTTTTTAAAGTCATGGTTATTAAGACGAATGGTCTAAAGCCCTGTGGTTATTGCTTCAACACTATTTATTATCTCACATAAAATCACATAATATGAAAAACAAAGAACAGAAAAGGATTATTATTATTAACATTTCATGTGTGCTCAGTCTCTTCAATTTGACCTTCATAAAGGTGGTTTAGATAATCTAAATTAACTGCTGGCTTGTCTACAACCCGTCCAAACCATTAGGGCCTGTAATCTGCTCACCTGCCTTCGATCAGCTCATCACCTTAACCTTCACTTTCTGCTGGATCTACTGTGGAAGTTGCCTCTCTGGTTCTTAGGGGCCATCCACACCAAGAACCATGACTATCAGCACATAGTTTTACAAATTGGTTGAGAGACTGAACTCAAGCAGACTTTAACGACAGTGACAGTGGGGAAAGTTGGGATCAACTTCAGAATGATTTGATGAATGATAGAAACAACAAGAGCCAGTCAGAATCCATCTGAATTTACAGAGACATCACTTAGCTTGATTGGGGACCTTTTCCCACCTAATAATATGGCAGGAGTGGCAGGAATGTGGCAGGAGTGACTCAGTCTTACATATTTATACAACATTCATAATATTAGGCTGCAAAATACACATGAAAAACATCATTTCACTTGAGACATATGATCTTTAGCACTGATAGGGGTCTCTAAAGTTTGATGTCTATTTAAATGATCACCGGCCTAAAGTTTGAACACAATTTCTCTTCAAAAAACAGCTCTGCACTGGATTCTCCAAACTCCTCATCTCTGCT
The DNA here is from genome assembly GCA_963678695.2 of Diplodus puntazzo. Taxonomy (NCBI): domain Eukaryota; kingdom Metazoa; phylum Chordata; class Actinopteri; order Spariformes; family Sparidae; genus Diplodus; species Diplodus puntazzo. The sequence goes on from OZ023169.1 coordinate 17,330,150, forward strand.
GATACAGCTGGAGTGTGCAGCACATGCTCATCGCTACTGTTTACAGAACTTTATTGTTCATCAGTGGGGTTGCTCACATCGTTGTCTTTATAGTTATTGTTATAGTTCACAGTGTGGCCCTTTAGTCTGTATTGATGCTGATATTCCTCTTGTTTTGTTGTATCTGTGTTTGAAGTGTTTCCATGCGCCTCAGGATCGCCTCATCTGCCAGCATCTTTGCCAGCTTCCATGCACTTCAACAGCTTAGCAACACTTTCTCATTTCCTCCTTATTTCCTAAATAAAGCTTTATAACTGCATTCATCCTGGCAGGTTTGCTGCAGCCTGAGGATGGCTACAGCACTGAAGAAAATGTTGGGTCTAGACCACCCATTCATCTCTCAGAACAAGTTATCTCGTCAGCCGGCCTCACACACAACAGGCTGAGCTCTGTTTAAAGTTGTCTGTGATGCCAGCATATGTTATAATCAAAATGAAAGTTGAATAAGTGCAGAATTTATGTTGTTGTTGAAATCATTTCACTCTTCTGACAGGGTGTTTCTGAGAAGTATGGAAGGTTGTGTGCCAAGTGAAATACACAGTGGAGTGCCTGCCAACCAAACAGAGATAGAATGTGAGAGTAGATTTGAAATATATTTGAAGCGTGTTGTGTCATTTGGCTGCCTGAATTGTTTTATGGAAAAGGAAAACCCAAAATACCACAAGGAAACATTGTCTTCAGGGGCTTTATCATTTCTGTTACTGACATGCTAACAATATCTTCTCTCTATCATAAGTGGTTTTGGTCTTGCTTTAGGCTGATATTCAGACATTCTATGTTTCATAATCATCACACTATTTGGAAGTCGGTCGTAACACTATGTTTGAGGTTTGATATAATTTTATGGCAGCTGAATCAAGTATTGAAGTTGAATTCTTTCAAGCCCCTTACTGATCCCTTATAATTGTGAACATATGCTCGGCCCAGCACCCAGTAACTGCTGTTGACATTTCTACATGCCATGGATACATTCAAATATGTACATGTCACATTTCTAAAGAAGGTGTCATGCTCATATGAGTTGTATCCGACTTTGATTTCAAGAAGTGGAGGGGATGGGGCTGGGGTTACAGGCAAGAAGGCTGCCAAGCCAGTGACTACAGTATGAGACTCTGTTTCAACCTTTCTAAATGTGACAACTGCATATTTTTAAGGAGACCTCGGGACAGGTGGTGGTGTGCCTAAACCTAACCATAACATCATCATTATTGTCACAATATAAGATTGAAAATTGAGCCTAAAGACAGGAAAGTTGCAACATAAAGAAATGTAAAGTTTTAACATATCCATGGTTTGTACAAACAAAAATTGCTAACATTAATTTTGGTGGCTGGCTTATATTTTAATTTGACTAAGGGGTTGGATGGGTGGACTTTGGACACTGGACTTTTTCAACAGAGACCAGGGTTTACATCCAGAGTGTGGCCAAAAGTCAAGAGTGATTTGTTTTTGTTATGTGACTAATTTAATGGATGTAATTGAAGTATCTTCTCACATCACTTAAATAATTAACAAGTTGTTTTTTTTCAACTCAAAGACTGATCTTTTCCTAAACTTAACCAGGCATATTATGTGATCTGTTTATCAGTAACCTTTATTTTGAAAGTCTAACCAGATTTCACATACAATGTATTATTGCTAACTTGATAGAGCACTTCACATTGAAAACTGACACTAGAAGGATAGGTAGAGCGTCACAGTTTGAAGCTTAACGACAATGACCAAGCTGCTGGAGAACGTGTTGTCATAAACAACCATTACTGTGTCATTGGAGGGCAGTCAGAGTGGCCAGGCCTTAGCTCTGCATCAGTGTTATTTTTAAAACTAAAACTAGAATGGAAAAATGTTCATCAACAACCCTCTTTCCATGACTAAGACGAGACGATGAGTTACATAGTTAGCTACATACAGATCGTTCATAATAAAAAACTATGACGGAATGTATGTTGTGTTTTCAGTGACGAAAAAGGATGGGATTTAAATGTTAGTGATGGGCTGGTTGACATTCAAAATGCATGATATATAGGCGGCAGGGCGGGCTCTCACTGTCTCATGCACGCTGGCACAAACATAGACACAGAGACCCTGCAGTGGAAATTATCGAGAGAGCCAAATGTCCAAAAGTTTGGTTATACTTCACAACAATTGATGCAGACAAAGTGCAACAAATCTTTTGCATGTAAGGGCGGGAACACGATCAATCTTTCAAAACATCTAGCAAAAGTACATCACATACAGTTTGACAGCCTAGCTCGTAGTTCCTCTCCAACTTCCCCATATACCTCAAGTATGTTATTCTTAACAGAGTGAATTCAATTATACAGAGCTGTGGGTTGATGCTGTTAGTAACCATTAGTCAGCTGAATGTTCAAATATGTCTGACGTGGTGAAAGCACCATCCAAACCAGTAATTAAACTATTAATTCAGCTATTTTCTGAATGACAGTTACTACTATTACTACTACTACTACCACTACTATCAGCAGCATGTCCCAGTCTCAGACAGCAGCTGATTTCATTTTCCACACTATCTCACCAATGTCATCTACAAGTCACACCACCCCTCCTGACAGTGTTAGCCCCCGTGGCTGAGGCCAGTGTTGATGTTATTGTACATCCTTGGGTGCAGCTGCAGTGCAGTTTCCTGAGCATTTTGGTGCTTTTGTCCGCTCTCGGACCTGCGCAGCCAGGAACTTCCAGTCACAGTGAAGATTTATGAAGCCCTCACTGTCGGAGGTGAACTTAGTGCAGCAAAGGGTTGCTCTTTAAAGAATAACATCCAGGGGTGGAGCATCAGAGTTTGTCTACAAGATGAATATGTATACATTTGGATGCCCTTCACTGGATTTCTTTGAATGGCAGCTGCCATTAGATACTAGTATCACAGTATATTCATATTAACAAATGTATATTTACTTGCTACAAAACCCTTAATACTTTATTAAGCTAAAGCCACAACTGTCACGAGTCAAGCCACCTAAACTTCAGTCATAGTAAAACATGTCATGCTGACCTCAAACGATATAGTAAAGATCTTATCTGTTAATGTTTCAGAATAGTTGAGTAAAAGAGACAGAAATAAATAATGTGAGAACAAATAAAAGACAAGAAGAAATAACTAAAAGAAAGAGAAATGTAGGAACTCAATCCGTGCCGGGTTCTGGACAACTTTTACTGAGGAGTGATAGAAAGCATCCTGACTCGAAACATCACAAACTGGCATGGTTCATCACAGCCCAGGACATGAAGTCTCTACATGATTAAATCCACCGGAACATCACTGGTACCATCTACAGAGCATTAGTGACATCAGTGAAGTGAGACATCTGTACAGAGCCCAAAGAATAAAAAAGACAACACCCACCCAGCCACAGTCTTTTCACCCTGCTACAGAAGTATCTGCTGCCATACCACCAGACTACAGAGCAGCTTCATTCCCCACGGCATGAGACTCCTTCAACACTTAACCATAAATAATGTATTTTTTCTGACATTTATTAATTAATATGGAAACTTTAGTTTTTTCCTTTTCCCTTTTTTAGATTGAGGAACTACAACTGGAATTTTAATTATCTTGTGTTAGATACTGATGATTATGTTCATTGTGAGTCTTGACGTAGTAATATAACTATAGAATGTTTTATATTTTATATGACAAATTACTTGTATTTTAATAAATATTTTAATTTTGTTCTTTTTATTTTCTATTTAAAGCATCATTATGTAGAAATTATAATTCTGTGTGCTTTACTTTGGTAAATACAAACCCCAGGCATGTAACAGTTTGTCAGATTTGATGTAGTTGCTAACTACAGACAAAACTCATGACATCATAACAATGTGATGTTGAAATCTTGTATATTGAAGTAAACATGTGTGTAACACTGTGATCCTGCCTCTCACTGAAGTTACATAGAACAGAAACAAGTGACAGAGACACTGTTCACCCTGTTACAACACACTGTACCATCGACATGACCCTGAAGTTGTTAGTTTAAGGTGAACAATTTATGGACTGTTTCTTTAACTGACAAGAATGTATAATCTGTACAAAAAGATAATTTGGTGTATCTGTGACCAGATCTGATTGTAAGATAGTGTATTTAGCATACAATTTGGGATTAGTATCATTTGTTCAGTTAACAATTACCATGGCTAATAATTGATTCATCTTGGATACTCATACAGTCTAAAATCGTCTTGATGACAGGCCCAGCAGTAATGTCCTTGGCAAAGTTCATGTAATGAATTTGTCCTCAAAGCTCAGCTGTAATCACAGCATCCTACTGTAGCCCAGCAGAGTGCCCCCTGCACCCACATCGAAGCATACATGCAGCACAGCCCCAAGCCCTGACACTCTTTGTAGTGTATTATACTCTGTTGACCATGGCCCTTGAATACAGGCTTCCAACTGAGTGCAAAATTGTACTAACACTGCGAAAATGTGACTCATCCCACTTCAATCTGTTTTTTTTCTACCTCCATTTCTTCTTTCCTCTCCAGCCTCCCACCCACTAGCACCCACGCTCACACTCTCCTCCTCATATTCTGGACCGTTAAACACATGCCAGACCTCTTTTGAAGTGTGTTTGGAGGGGCAGTGATGAAAGACCGGTTCAAACATGTGCAATAGCAGATGTGCTTCTTGCATATATTTTGTTCTAGTTGGGTTTTCAGTAATAAAATTTGAGAGAAATGGTCTCAATTCATTTATTTGGCCTTTATATGGCTTTATTGACAGTACAGCTCAAGAGATGACATGAAACGGTATGAGAGAGAGGGGGAGTGACATGCAGCAAAGAACCCCAGACCGGGATTCAAACCTGGGCCGGTGCAGCGAGGACAAAGCCTCTGTGCATGGGATGCCTTTGTCCTCTCCAGTGAGCCTCTCCCACTCCTCCCTGATTTCAAGGATGAGATGAAAAAGCTAATCAATGCTTGTATCAAACTCATACAACATCCAAATCCCATATTCTCTCTCCTTAACCTCTCTCGCCTCCCAGCCTGCTCCCCGCTGCCACGCTTGAAACAACGATCAATGGCACGTCAACAAGCTCCTCCACCTCCTCAGAATCATCCTCTGTTTCCACCAGTGTGGGGGGTAACTTGTTACAAAGTAATCCGTTAAAGTACTTGGATTACTTCTGCAATTCAAGAAATCCATTGTTTTGTTTTTTTATATAAAAGTAATTAGTAACTGGAAAAAAAATATGTCTTTTCCTTTCCTGTTCTTCAAAAATAAAAAAAAAATTGCACTGTTTTTGTTTCTCTCTCCTTTCTCTCCAGTGTTACTTTTCTCAGTAGATACTTTTTAATGGCAGTATTCTTGTAATGTAATGAGATACTTTGAAAAGTACTGTTACCTGGCACTGGTCCTCACAGTTTGATGACAGCACAGCACATCTGCACTGAAAAAATTTTTTTTTTGAATTATTTCGTCATGGTTCAATACTAAAACTTTTAATTAAAGGGATATTCCGGTGTAAATTTAATCCATGGTCTAACACACTGTGACATCGAGTAAGACCCCCTCCCCCGAGATCAAGTTTGCAAACTGCTAGCTTACAGAAAAGACTGCACGATAACAATACATTGCAGTATATGCCTCCAAGATGAAACCGGCATCAAAAAGCCGCAAATAATGCTCAAAACAGCACCAAACTTCAGCAACAGTACAAATAGGGTTCCAGCACATAGTTCGAGGCATCAAACGTCTGCTAGCTTAGCCGGATTTCTATTGTAAAGTGAACACAACTCACCACTCTCCTCCAGCAGCTTCCTGTTGTGGGAAAGCCCGACAATCGATTACCGAGTGCGGTTAGAAGTGCTCAATTCTGTTCTTTTCCCTGTCCGCTCTCGATAATAACTGTTATAAGCTGGTAGGTAAGACACATATGAACTTTGATTGCATTTCCATGTAGTAATAATCATAATTTTTCATCCTTGAGCTCCTCTACTGCACTCGGTAATCGACTCGTCAGGGCTTCCCAAAAACAGGAAGCTGCAGGAATTTTGTAACTCGTACCTTGAAAATACTTTGTGCCAGGGAACGTAACATTAAAACCTCTATAGTTTAGGAGTTAGATTAAGGCTGCCAACAAATGTTACTATGTTACTGTTATACACTTATGCACAGCTTTGCTTGTTAGAATTATTTATCCTTGGCACAACTGGCAGATGTATTAATCAAATTAATATAAGATTTAAACTGACTGATTGTTTAATTATATGTCTGTGATGAATCTGTTTAATTTAATTTTCTGTTTTAATTAATCTGTTAAATATACTTACCCAAACAATATAAAGGTTCCAAACTTGGGTTGAAAATCAGATATGAGAAAAACCTGCCAAGTAAGAACACAATATAAAAAAACATGTAACCAACTTTGCATCTGTAAAGAAATATTAAGCTAATCATTCAGTGCAAAATCATGTGTGAAAAAGTCTACATTTCAATTGTGCCTCAGCATCACTGAAATATGTAACAGATGACAGATTGGGATAGGAAAAGATGCTACATTATTATATTATATTATTACATTTATTTACTCACTACTAGAATACGTTCTATGTGCTATACTGTTGGTACATGATTTTAGTTCACTTCACAGTGTTAAGATAAATATAACATAAATTGATGCATTACAAAATGAACAACATGTTTAACTTATTCATTATTAACATTTTTAATCATTTTAACATTTTTAATCATGAGAGAGGATGCATGTGTGACCAATCATGCAGCGCAACCACACAAGCAGTCTCGTAGTGCGCGCACTCTTACTTGTTATTTGTGGGTGACTCTGAGACTCCCGCAACTTCTGTGTGCTTAAACGATGATAAATGCAGAAACATATACACACAGTACATAAGTGAAGCGCGGGACTGAACTGCACCCAAGCCGTACGTTGTTCACTGGGAAGAAGGTGATAACGGCCGAGCAGACACATAAACAAAGATAGGACTGAAATAATTGCTTTTGGAGCCAAGGAAGAATGACCAAAAGTTTGTGTTCAGCTTCAATCTGTAATGTTGAGTACTACAAAACAAGCCAGAAAACCTTGGTGTAGTCATTAGCTCAGACCTGAATTTCAGCAGCCACAGGAAGACAATTACAAAGTCAGCCTACTATCGCCATGATAATATATCCAGGATAAAAGGACTTCTCTGCAGCATTTGGAAAAGCGTGTCCATGCAATTATCTTCAGCAGACTCGACTACCGTAATGGTGTCTTAACAGGACTGTCTAAAAACTCCATCAGACAGCTAGAGCTGATTCACAATGCGGCTGCTCAAGTCTGGACAAGTCTCAAGTTCACACACACACACACGGGTACACACACACACACAGAGACACACACAGAGACTGATATCCATCTTCTAACCTCACTCACTCAAAGTAAATAAGCATATTTCCTCAAATGTCAAACTATTACTTTGTACACTGTTTCTGTAACTCTTTACCCTTTCAAGGAAAATTAGATACTCTATCAGTATTCTGAATCTGTATACTGCAGCAAGTCATTTGGAGATTTGGATCTCTGACAGGACTTCAGCCTGGTAGATTCCCCAGGGTAGTAATGGCCAGAATGGAGGTTCATCTGTCAACAACCTGCTCTCTTTCACTTCCCTCCTTTTCCTTCTGCAGCTTTATTTAGCCCCCATGGACCAGCCAGCACCTCACCACAAGTCTCCACTTCACCAAAAGCCTTTTATTTAACTTTTCTGTCAGTCCTGTTTGTCTCTGTCTCATGTTTCTTTTGCTTTTTTTCTGCTATTGCAGTTTATTTCCTCAATGTTCGACTAAGATCAGTTCTATTAATTAGGTCCATTGCACCTTAACCATAAAAGGAAAGAGGAAAATAGAGGAAATGTCCTCTTCCATGCAGTCTGGTTATTTGTGGTTGTGTGGAACGTTGACCGAAGCTCTGGAGCAGAAGCTTTAATGAAGGACTGGTGTGGTGTCAGGAGCCAGTGGTTGGAAAAAGCCAGCAGGGCAATGACAGCATGTGTCACTTTGGCAGTCGAGGAGACTGGATCAGTAGTGGTAAAATGTCCTGATGACTGGAAAACAAAACTCTGGAAAATTGCACGGTGACAGGGGAGAACACATTGAGCTGAATGAGGAATGGTGGAGTGATTAGATCTCTGGAAGAGGGAAGACCCTGGAATTCCCAGAGAAAGTACCAGCGGACATAGACTAAAAGGAAAATGTATATTATATAATTGTCTATAAATATTTCACAGTTCATTCAAACGATGCTCAAAATTAGGTAAGGGTTTGTAGATAAATTTACAGCTGATACAGCCTTTTTCAGAATCACCATGTAAGGGAAATTCTCCTTGTTGAGGTAAAGTTGCTAATTCTCTGAAGAATGTTAAACTCATTGTGATGAATCAGATCTCTTTAATACATGAGGCATGGAGAGGAGATCCACAGTCTTCTCTGCAGTCTTCCAAATATTTCTGACTTAAACAGAATTGCGGTTATCAGCCGGTTACAATAACCGGCTGATGTTTGTGTTGATCATGCCCTTCCCAGCACAATGACACTTTCATATATTATTGGACAGTAAGAGTCATCTTATCTGCCATCCTGTTAGCACCTTAGGCAAAGAGAATTGCCCCTCATATGACTTCCTGACCTGTTCAAACAGAAGCCCCATTCACATTATCCCTTTGAGTGCCTGAAAAGGGCTACTGACAACTCCTGCATACATCCTGATATGTCCTCTACCATACATTGATTTTTGAATCCAAAACTATTTAATTCCCACAACCACCAGCTGTTATTTACCATGTCAGTTCTTCAGCTGCTGTCTAAGGTTCATGTAGAGCAACCTGGCCAGTTGAAATGCTCATAACACAACATGGGGAGCTTCTAAAGCAGCTGCTCAAGAGTAAAAAGTCTGTTTGTGTGGTAAAGAAAATCAAATGAGTTCAGATCCTCATCCACATTTAATAAAGATAAATGCACTCAAAAAATCTTCAGAGTACAACAATGATTCGGTTTTACTGTCAATTTGCAGGTTCAAAAAAACTTTTAAGTTCCTCCCAACTTTGGAAACCATTACTTCATCCTTCACATACTCAGTATCATTACATCGCTCTTATTGTACATAATATTCTCTCATCCACATGGGAGCTAACCCTTACCACACTTCATACATTACCTACCAAACACCTGTATTTCCGTAATATCCCCTTATCCGTCCCTTGTTTCTTGATGTCTTGACAGCAATAAAAATAAATCACAAAACTTCACCATTTATTGATTATAAACATCATCAACAATGCATTAGGAAAGTCAAACATGTTTTCACTGCTGCACTTACTGACATACCGTTGCTGACATACCGTTTAACTGTAGAAACTGAAACAATGCCTGGGTTTGTAGATAACTGTTATGTGTTTGTTGTTAGTGGTCCAAGGCCAGGGGACGACAGTATTGGAAAAATGATTTGGACTTATAATCAGTACTTCAGTCTTGTCTGTGTTTAGCTGTGGGACTTTTAAGGACATCCAGTCCTTAATGGCGGCAAGGCAGCAGTGCAAAGAGTCCAGGTTATTATGGTTTTCAGGGTTAAACAAAAAATATTGCGGCGAATCGTCAGCATAACGATGGTACGACACAGGAGCAAAATGTTGAATAACGTAGGCAAGGGGCAACAAATACAAGCTAAACAATATAGTACTAAGGACTGAGCCCTGTGGGATCCCACGTGACACAATTGTCCATAGTGAACCTGAATACTGTGTCTGATATGAAGGGATGAAAATCAGTTAGGAGCTGTCCCACTTAGGCCAGTTCAGTAGGACTGCATGATCAACCATATCCAGCAAAATAAAGGACAGTGGTTTTTCAAGACTCTGCCCTCATTATTTATCACTGTAAGTAAGGCTGTTTTGGTACAGAGGTTCTTTAAACCAGATTGAAATTTTTCCAATATATTATTTCCGATCATTTCCATTTTCTACTAGTTGGCCACCACTTTTTCAACGATTTTTGAGAGTAAAGGCAGTTTAAATATTGGACAGTAACCATGGGGGAAACAGGACTGTTTAAAACAGTCTGGGACCAAGCTAGATAAAAGCATTGCATTGAGAATGTTCAGAAGCCAGGGGGTGATCAATCCTAAGCTCATCTGGAAGGAAGAGTTTGCAGTTAGTGATTAATGCTGGATACAATGTCAGCCAAATCCTTAGGGGTTATGGGTTTGAACTTATCCAACAGTGTGGTGGAGGATGGTAGCTCAGCTGATGGTTTAAGGAGTAACAGAGAATGTAATAGTTTCTATCTTTACTGAAGAAGTAGGAGAAACAGCAGCTGGGGCAGGATTCACTAGGCTATTAATGGCATTAAATTCAAATCTCAGGTTATGCTTTTTGATTTTAACTAAATTAGAGAAGTAAGATAGAGTCTCTCATTCTTTGACATTGAATTGAATAATGATAATAATTCCCCCATATGTATTCTGTGAACTTTAAGTTTTGTGTTTCCCTATCTACATTCAGCACTTCTACATTCTCTTTTTACTTTTCTAACATTTTCATTTATCCAGGGTGTTGGGTTGGAGGTGCGACACAGCCTAGCTTTTATGGTTGCTATTTGGTACAAGATTTTAAATACTTAGTATTGAACTGTTTAACCATGTAATTTACTTGGTTGCACTGGGCAATGCAACAGGGCAGTGAAAGGAGCAGTACAGTCTGCAGCCAAGTTGCTATTTAAAAGGCATGTAAAATGTTTTCTTAGAAGATGGAATGGCAGAGTTTAAATCAAAAGGAGACAACTAATTTGTACAACTAATTTTTGAACCCAAAGTAAAAACTAAATCAAGAGTATGGCCTTGATCATGTGGAGGACATGTAGGACATGATACATGATGTAGTGTTGTTAAAAGTTCAGATGCAATGAAGTATTTGAAGGGCATAGTTCAGGAAAAACACTTAAGTCGCCAGCTCTAAGCCATAGTTTAGTTAGAAAAAGTAAGTCTGTTGTACTGGTTGAGATTAAATAATTTAGAATAAAGGTCATAGTGGCCAGACACCATATATCTAAGAGGGCACAGATATCCAGAGAAGCATGATTATAGTTTGTATTTCCAAATTTTGGAAAGTGGCAGTGGGTGCCAATATGCAGGTCAGAAGAATGATTAGGAACCACAGAAGAAACGAAGGGCCTTTCAGGTTGGTAGAGAAACCTAAACAGTAAATCAAGTGGTAGAGTTTGTACCACATGCCACATATCAGCAGCCAGTGTCCGAGTGCTTTGCTTGGGTGAAGACCATCCTTGTTGAAAAAGGACACATGATTCCAGAATAGATTAAAATTGTCAATAAAACCCATATTTTGTGCTCTACAAGCAGACAGCAGCCCTGAGGTAAAAAGAGCCTTACCATGGTGTTTAAGGACATTAAAAACACAGCTTTTGTCACCTCTGCATAAACAAGTGTGGTGTCATTTATTCCCAAATGAAAAAATACTTTTTTTAAATTCAGGAGGGGAGTGATGGCAGCAAGTCCTGGGGCTTGCTTTGAATGACAGGCACAGGCACTGGGAAAATAGTGTGTTATGACGTTAAAAGCGTACATTCCTGATTATGGACTCCCCGTTGATCATAGCTGTGGAGGAGAAGAGTGGCTGTGGTAGTGCTGGCTGGGCTTATCAGAAGAAGCGTAAGTGTGCATGCCACCAACTGTGAATTAGGATGAAGTCGGATGAAACTAAGAAAACAAAGAAAACAGCTTTGGCAGCAAAAATGTTTGTGTTTTGTCTCACATATACATGGATTTAGACTGCTGTTGGCTGAATGGCAGAGGTACTGACAGCTGGGTGAGACATACACGCCAGGACTCCACAACAGCAGTCCACAGCGAAAATACAGCGGTGAGTCCAAGTTAAGCAGATTCTTAGGCAATTCAATTAAACATACTCGCACGGGCCGCTGGAGCCGCTGAGTAGATTGGAGATATGGAAGGTCTAGTGCAATCGTCTCGTCAGGAAGCTAGCAGTTCGGTTGAGCAAACTGTGCAACCTGCTACTTTTTACCATTAAGTCTAAAGTACCATGACACAGGTACACAGGAAGAGAAGTCAGACATTTAAAAGACGAACTTGAGTCTATTCGTTATTAATTTTGTTAAATTTAACTTAATGTCTCTTCAGTCAACTTTTTTCTCTAATATTATGTATAAAAATGGTGTGAGTTTTTTGTTTCCTTAAGACTGTTTTGTCTAAAATGTTATGTTCATCATAGAATAAAATATCATTCACCAGTTTTATCAGTTTTCATGGCCAACTATATATGTCTCAGAATTTGAACTTCCCAAGTGTGGATTTACTTTCCGTTTGTGCACCTTTGTTTCTTAGTCCACAGCCAATTCACTTGTACCGCAAATAGTCAAAGTGGATCTCAGTCCAGCAGCTGGAGCTCTAAATGGATAAAACAGCTGTCAGTCAGGGTCCCCTGCCAGTTTATTGGAGGGCTTGTGGTTTCCTGTGTTTCGTCATACAGACTCATTCAGCCATAATCTGCAGAATCTGAACAACTTCCTGAGCACAAGAAAATTCCTTGGCCCAAGATCCCTATTTCCACTGTCACACTGTGGTAATAGACTCACAAAGGTTACCATCATACTATTACACACATTTAACCAGGACTGAACAAATAACCATCTGAATGAGTTTTCTGTTTTCTCTCAGTTTCTATGGTGGATGGATCATTTTTGGGTTTGTTTTTCTCTACAACAAAAAGACAACAAAATAATTTTGAAGATGTCATTATGATCTCCTCCAGTTATAATGATTAACTGAATAAAGATGAATCAGTTGTAGAATTTTTCAATGTTGGCCGCTTTTAATTTCTCTCAGAAGAACGGGATGAAATCACCCAAAAGTTTCTAGCACAGACACATCCAGGGTTAGAAGAAAAACAAAGACTCTACACTGATTTCAATATGTCTTTTAATTTTCTGCTTCATGAAAGATCAAAATTCTCAGCCTCATGGCTCGGACTCACCACATTTGCGGAAACATTCACAAAAGTTACAAGAATCCTACCTCAGCGTGCACCACCTATCAACACCACTGCAGTGCTGTAAATCTTACTAAATCGTTCGGTTGGGAAAGCAAAGCAGGCCCTCCAGTCGTACGAGGAACAGTCTTCAGCTGGCTGTGTTGATCTTGGCATGGCAGACTGTAATGACAACATGACCCTTCCCGCTGAAGGAAAGCTGCTCCCTCAGGGGTCAAGGTATGAGGTTCATCCAAGATCAAGCCTGACACTGGCCAGATGCATTCCACAATCCCCAAGCTTTTTATCCTCCTCGCAGTGAAAACACAAACCTGAATCATCATTCAGATGAAATATAACAGGAGCAGAACCCTTCTTCATCTGGAGGATCTCACCAATATTTCTCACCAGCTAATTTAAGAGGAGCTCCTGAAATCCGATCTGCTACATGGTGGCAGATAAAGAGAATTAGCTGGACACACTTGTCCCATTTTCACTTGTCATTTCAAGTGTCCTGTACAGATGGAATCCAGGTAAATTTGATCATTCAGCCAATTGCGTCTCAATTGGTCAGACCACAAATGTGATCACAATTCGTTAACGTGTAAATCAGGATACCTGAATGAAATGTATTGATTAACAATGATAAAGACAAAAATGTATATGTAATGTATATCATAGGTTCTAACGCACGTCCCTCCGCTACCCAAACAGATCAGTTGGTGGTTGAACTTTTCAGTGATCAGCGCGATTTTTCTTAACCAGACAGAGAACAACAGTAACAGGACCTCCTCGGGAGCTGTTATGAGCAATTGGATTTCAGTCTGTCTCTTTGATGCATTTTCATACCAAACTTCTTGAGATTGGATAGATTTCTAATCCAAACAAAAAACTTTAAGTGAGTATGTAATGTTATTTCATTACACTTAATTAAAAAAACAAGCTTGGGGATGGCGCATTACTTGCAGATTCTACTATAGTCATACAGTTAATGTGGTACAGGTACCATAGAGATGTGAAAATACAGACAAAAACAGTAAAACAGCATGTGGGCTGACTAGTACCTTTGGGGGAGCAGGGAATAAAACCTCCAGCGCTGCGATCTGCAGACAAGCAGGTGTACAGGGCCGTCCATACCAAGATCAATAACTAGGCTATAACAATTACGATGTAAACAGCGGCACCAAGAACGCACTGGCCAACTGTGTGAGCAGCTTAGAAAAATGAATGTTGATGGATAACATTGATACCGATGACCTTAAAATTGCATTTAAAAACATGCAGGGCCTACTTATACACATTCAGGGTTAGGGTTGACTTCTTAGTATTTTTTTCATCACTTACTTATAAATGAGCCTTTAACTTTAACGTTCATTAATGACAAAACATTGCAGAATGTACGATGACTGTATATCATATAATATAATATCATACAATTCACATTGACAGGTACCGATGAAGCCTCTTCAAACTTCCAATGCCTCCGTCATAGGGCGCTAATCGGGTCCGTGGTCAGACCTGGAAGAATCCGTGACTGTAATGAGATCTCCCGCGATGACATAGTGAACGCGGGCCAAATCGTAACACCCCTAAGCGCCATGTGTGGAAACCAGTTGCAATGGTTTATCTATTCACCACTCAAAGCAGTGATGATGGAAGCTGAAGCATTACTTTATCGTGACATCTGCAGACTTCATGTGAAGTAACATCACAGTGTTAAATATTACAAAAGCTGAAACATGTTTTTATGTAACAAAATATGTTTAATCACAGAAACAATATTTTCTCTGTAGCAACACAAAGTTTGGTCTCGGATTTCCCCACGCACCTGAAGGCGTGGTTTAACAGTTATCTAACAGCATGAGAAATTACATTTATTCAACTACACTATTAAACAAGAAAAAACAATGAAACTTATACTATATAATAGTTAGTCCCGTTGTTGTTGAATTATTAATTCCCCAGCCATGTCACTTTCACTTCATTGCAGTACTGTTGAAAAACAAAAAGCTGAAGCATAATGTTGATGACCTCATGATATGGTGGATAATCTTTGAAAATGCTCGGTCAATGACCGTATTTGTATTTGAAGTTTTCTGTTTCAATATTTCACTGGGTGCGGCTGGTTACGAGAAGCATTAACTATATTGCTGAAGTCAAACATCCTCAGCAGAAATTATTGGCATTGTGCTGTATAATTTTAGCAATTAATTAGATGCAATTAGTTTAGTTTAAGTGTTTTTACAAACGTGTTTTTACAAAAATCCTTTGTGTATCTTGAGAACTGACAGTGTGCACCCACAGACACAAAGAGCAAAGACAGATCTCAAGAGTGAGAGCTGCCGTGCACTCTCTAAACTCCAAACTGTCTAAACCAGGCTGTGCTGATGACACATAAAGCAAGAATCTGCTAGTACACTGCCTTTTTTTTTAGCTAAAATAGAGAAAGTTTGTGATCCAGAAGTCCCTGCCATTGTTTTATAATGTACCATGAAAGAAGAGGCAGAAAAATGTTCACTTCTCTCAGCGGAGTGGCCTGGCGGGGTGATGACACACAGCAAGAGGCCAAGAACCCTGGGCCTCTGCAGGGTGTTTGTATATGGATGCTATAACAACTGAGCTATTGGGGTGGTTTGGCGAGAGACATCTAAATCAGACCAGAAGGATCTTCATTGAATGATTTCACACTAACACACATCTTTGTTTTCATGACTGAATAAACTTAATATCAAATGGTCCATTTCATAATAATATATGTATAGTGTATTCTCAAATTATAACTACTGAAGCATTAATGTCTTCATAACTTTAGGGCTGCAGCAGGTAAAGGATGAACTTATTTAAACTGTGGAAATCGAGTCTGCTTTAACTGTACCAGTAATCCTGCTTTGTGGCTGACACATGTAGTTGTTCAGACTTCATATAGACAGATGTGGTTTGATGGGAGAGCATGATGCAATTCCAATAACGCTTTTCTCTCAAACTAAGATGTGTCCATGGAACCATAAAAAAGGACATGCAACTAAATATACTTTCACTCAAATCCAAATGTGTAATCGAAATAACACTTCATAAGAACAAACAGTAAACAAATGCATACAATATATGCACAGCTGAGATGACAAGGTTTCATCTAGGCCAATGGTGGTTGTGCTTGCAGATTTGCATATTGCAGAAGAGTGGACTACCGATGTTGGCAGAGGTCTGTGCTCTGCAAGTGCCCTTCGAGTTAGTTATAAGAAGGATTGTTTCTATTTTTTTCGGTTGGACTTGATTAAAGACATGATTGTGAGTTGGCTCTGTAATAGTCACATTTTGGACGGAACGTCTGTGCTGAGATGTGTCTGAAGGAACTGAAAGCCACAAAGCAGCTGAAGGCCTGAGCTCAATCAAGTGAATGAATCAACAGCTGCTTTAACAGTCGAGAGGCTCCAATTGCCATGGCCAAGTCAACCACTGTATGAATTAGAATGCACTCACACACTACAGACATCACACAAATACACTTATCGATCTAGAGAACAGCTTCTCATAGAAGTATATCCATAGTGATGTGGGGATTTTTAGATAAACAGGAACAGGCACAGGAACACTATTGTGGTTTTCTTTTCATCCTTCCTCTAACTGACAATGTTGGTACTGGCAGTGGTATAGAAGGTACTCCCATCTATAACTAAGGGGAGACCGACAGATAAATACGGTAACATTTTCAACTAATTGATATCATCATGAATCCTCCCAAGCCACTTACTACTATTAAGAAAATATTTATTTTTATTTAAGTTTTCTAAAATTGTATGTAGCAATGCATTATCTAATCTGCATTATCTAATTAGATTATATTGCTTCATTGCTTTTATCTATAAATTGGAGTTATAGTTACTTTGACATGTAAAACATTCACACATCAGAACGATCAGCATGTAAAATATGATGTGGTGTTACAAAAACTGCACATCACTATTTTCATTGTTTCAAATGGGCACCAGCTCCGCCAGCTGCAACATTATACACTGAACAAAAGTATAAACACAACACTTGTTTTTGCTACCATTTTTCATGAGCTGAGCTCAAAGATCTAAAACTTTTTCTATATACACAAAAGATCAATTTCCCTCAAATATTGTTCACATATCTGTCTAAATCTGTGTTAGTGAGCACTTCTCCTTTGCTGAGATAATCCATCCCACCTCAGGATTTCTGCACAAACTGTCAGAAACCGTCTCAGGGAAGCTCATCTGCATGCTCGCTGTTCTCATTGGGGTCTCGACCTGACTGCAGTTCGTCGTCGTAACCGACTTGAGTATGCAAAAGATCACATTCGATGGTGTCCGGCACGTTGGAGAGGTGTTCTCTTCACGGATGAATCCCGTTTTTCACTGTTCAGGGCAGATGGCAGACAGCGTGTGTGGCGTTGTGTGGATGAGCGGTTTGCTGATGATGATGGTGATCAACATTGTGGATGGAGTGGTCCATGGTGGCGGTGGGGTTATGGTATGGGAAGGCATATGTTATGGACAACGAACACAGGTGCATTTTATCAATGGCATTTTGAATGCACAGAGATACTGTGACAAGATCCTGAAGCCCATTGTTGTGCCATTCATCCACGACCATCACCTCATGTTGCAGCATGATAATGCACGGCCCCATGTTGCAAGGATCTGTACACAATTCCTGGAAGCTGAAAACATCCCAGTTCTTGCATGGCCAGCATACTCACCGAACATGTCACCATTGAGTATGATTGGGATGCTCTGGATACGATACAATACGATACGTATACGTGTTCCAGTTCCTGCCAATATCAAGCAACTTCGCACAGCCATTGAAGAGGAGTGGACCAACATTCCACAGGCCACAATCAACAACCTGATCAACTCTATGCAAAGGAGATGTGAGGCAAATGGTGGTCACATCAGGTACTGACTGGTTTTCTTACCCCCCCCCCCCCCCCCAATAAAGCAAAACATGTTTCAGAGTGGCATTTTATCATGGCCAGCCTAAGGCACACCTGTGCAATATTCATGCTGTCTAATCAGCATCTTGATATGCCACAGCTGTGAGGTGGGATGGATTATCTCAGCAAAGGAGAAGTGCTCACTAACTCAGATTTAGACAGATTTGTGAACAATATTTGAGAGAAATGGATCTTTTGTGTATATAGAAAAAGTTTTAGATCTTTGATTTCTATACACTGTCATGAAGGAATTTACTGATTTCCATGGATGCAATATTTTACACTAACTTGATTTCCCGTTGCTCACCGAACAACACAGTGACTATAGTAACTAAAATGAATTTACTAATTAAGGATCATACATTAATTATTATCATTAAATGCTCTTGATATTCATATTGTTTTACAATTATACTTTAAGAATTCGGATATTAAATAAAGATACATTACAATATAATGTTATGCAGCCCACTACTGTACTGTACTGTATTTTTTTTTTCTCTTGTGCAAATACACACTTCAAAATGTCTTTGGTCTCCTTTTTAATGAAAATGATAAATCACCACTGCCATCCGTCTTAAAAATAATTTCTTTACTTTTTCAAGTTTCAAAATAACCCAGATGAAATAATATTGAAACTCTTTTCAACAATTTCAGATGTCACAGTAATATTTACTTTTAGTTGAAACAAACAATGTAACCAAAGTTCAAGTAAACTTTAACCCAAACGAACATTACGGTATGTGGGTCCACACTCCTTAATCACACACCTAAGCCGGCATACAGAAATGTACAAATAAAGAAAACCCCTGTTGCAGGCCTGATGCAAGATTTGGCTGCGGTGAGGCCCAAAACTTATGGCCGGTTCACTCAAATAGTGAGCAAAAATGAAAGTGCAGTACCTTAATTCAGTCCCGTCTGCAGGTTTACCAGCCTCTCAGTCTTGGTGAAGAACAAGATTGCACACTGGTGTCTGGCAACAGCGTCCTCCCATTCAACAAAGTGCTCAAAGTAGTCTGATAAATCTTCAGGGTTTTTAAATAAGAGCAAATGCATGCTAACAACACACACTCTGCTAATAACATTAACACATGCAGCTAATCCACCTATGTGAACAACTGTAGGACAACTGTGCAACTCTCAGAACATCAACCACACACTTGTTTACATAAACAAAACTACTGTTTTTTGCGCACTTGTCATTCAACTACCTTACCAGTGAATGAGCAGTATTACTCTTTTTCAAAAATACTAGTTCCATGAACTCATGAAAATAGAACACAATATTTATAACATGCCTCTGGATCTTTCTAAACATGTTTCTTAAAATGTGATCTTTTTATTCACCTGTTAAATAGCTTTTAACCTTATTTATGATCATCTTTTAAACGTTTTTTAAAAAATGTTTCTGAGTCATATACCTTTATCTTAACATTATTGTTATTACAATAATTATATCCAAGCATCATAATAAATGTATGGCTGTTAGGAGCTCAGGGCAGCTGACTGCTTTACCTATGAAGGTAAAGTCTGTCCCTAAGTGTATCCATGCTAACAAACTGCCACTAACACATTATTTAATTGTTTGGGATTTATTCGCATTGAAAATCCAAGTTTTTTCAAATTAAAGAATGTCAACTGTGAGAAGCAAGACAAGAGGATAAACACGATTTTTAGTTACATTAGAAGTAGTTTGAGTTGATGGTGGTAACAGTCATGGCTGTATAAATTATTAGAATTCGAAAGCATGAGTCCTTCAGTTCATTGTACTCACAACATAAACACTCTTGTACTGATTGCTCAATGAAGTACAGTAGAATTTGACTGAAACAAATCCTTGACAGTGCAAAACCCAAATACAAAGCATCTCTGGAATGTTCTCTGAGACTCATGTTATTGTCTGTTGGGATGCTTTGCTCACAGCAAGCTGTATACAGGTGATCTTTACATCTCACCAATGTTTCCTTTGTTTCTGTCCTGTCCAATAACACTATGGAGGGTCATAGGTGAGGATTCTCTGAGCTCTGGTCACTGTCATGACTGTCCTCCTCTGTCGCCGGCCTTGGTGAGCTAGCAGTGCGTTGCCGTCCTACCATCCCTGAAAACTCAGACGGCAGTAAGATCCCCTTTTTCACATTCACCAGTTCTTTCTCAAGAGCTGCTGCCCCTTGCTGGCCTCCCTTCACACGTTTCCACTTCATCCTCCTGTTCTGAAACCACACCTTTACCTGAGAGGAAACACAAAGCAGTTCGACGTTATGGTGGTTTCTTTATAGTCACTTTCAGATATCCTGACTTCTTACTCTTCGACTTATTTCTACTCCTGATTACAGCTTATACTTAGTGATATCAAGATTTCAGAAAACTACTGAACACCCTCTTAATGAAATTTGGTACGGACATTTACTGTCCCCTTTGAGGAGATATAATAATTATTTTGACTTTCTGACCTTTCCTCTGGCACCACCGTCAGTCAAAACTTTCCTCTTGTAACCACTTACTGTATATCAAAATCTACCTGATAGACTTAAAAGAAATACAGTGAGCACATTTATTCTCCAGCACATCCTCATTCAAAAAATGACCATGTAGATTGAATGTAAAAACACTTTATCGCAACCCTTTAGTTTCTTAACCAAATTAAGTTTCTGTACTTTTGACATAATGCAATTTAAGTAACATACATTATGTAGGTATGTTTGGAACTGAAGTTACATAGGTAAAAGTTCATTTTGGCCTAACCACAATGTCTTCCTAAACCTGATCTGCCTGGTTGGGTTTAGGAAAGCGTACAGTACGCCAGTGGCTATTGCACTGCAATGGTCATGCTGTTTTGGAACTGTGATATTGGAGTTTTAGCAGTCCCTGGTAATCAACCCAATCAACAGTTGAGGAATGAGGATGAGGATAAAACTTTTATAGTTGCAGAGTTAGACCAATCATGAGACACTAACAGAAAAAAAAACCTTTACTCACACTGACCTATGCATTACCCATACATACATACAAGAAAAATGACAATGAAAATGAAAATGAGTAAATGAAAATTTAAATGGAGCCTTTTTCAATTTTGAAGTTCAGTTCATGGTTTCATCTCTGATCTTTTCAAAATCTAAACTGGCCTTCTACAAACATACATATTTACATAATACATATATATGTCTTTTAAGTATGGCTATTTTTTTTTTATGTATCCTTTTAATTTTTATGTATCCTTTTTCCTTTTTATTCCTTTTCCTGTTGGTCCCCTGTAGTTTCTTTTATATATGGACCATTTGAGTCCGAAATAAAGATTGATTGATTGATACACCAACTTAAAATGCAGCATGTATTTCTGTGCAGGAATAAGAACCCATGCAGGAGCATAGTGATCTTCAATTTCTATTTTCCTCTGGATTCGAGTGTAATGGTGCGAGCCAATGAGATGACTGGTGTGGGGTTAAGCTGTTAGTATTGCAGTGTTGTACTGTATTTCCACCTAGGCAGATATGTGCTGATGCTGCGTGATGCATGAGTCACATCCTACTGCTGGCTTGCCCCTCTACCTCCTGTCCCTGACTCCACAGCTTATTTAGCATCTGAGTCTCTCAAAGTGATGAATAAGCTGCTGCCTAAAACGGTGACATCCAATCTTGACCAATGAGATACACCCCCAGTCCTCCCCTGAGTCCTTGTCCGGTCCCACCTCCTGTTACTCTGTCACTGCTCCCTCCAGCACCCACTCCTTCATGCTCACTCCACCAGTCTAACCATTTCAACCTCATACTCATATATTAACAGACATTAACGCACAAGTATTTCCTCCTGTCCATCCCTGTAATCTGCTTTCCAAGCAGTCTTAATCGGTAGCATTTATTTGAGGTAAGGCTGCCTAGTGGCCTGCCCTCAGTCACTGGGAGTTAAGCTTACAGAGTAAACACTTGAATGCATCGCTCATTTTCTCATAAACAGCCTTGTGCTTCCTAAAACAACATGTTCACTATCGTTTGATTAAGGTAAGACACAATTTGCCTCAGGTTTGTGATTGTAGGTATTTAATCCATTTGCATAAATGCTTTTCGTCAACAAGGAACTGCAAGAAATATAAAGTCTTTAGTTCAAGGAGCATAAATCAAATAATTACATCATGGAAATAAAGAAAATAAATAGTATAGTAATACAAACAACAATGATAATAGCAAAGAAATGTTTTGGAAACGTTAATTCATTCTTCCAATGTCTATAACTGCTTAACTTTTTCAGGGTCACGGGGGTCTGGAGCCAATCCCAGCTGACATTGGGCAGGCGGTGGGGTACACACTGGACAAGTCGCCAGTTCATCATAGGGCTGACAAATAGGGACAAACAACCATTCACGCTAGAGCTGCACGATATATCGTTTGAGCATCGTCATCACGATATACGTGTGTGCAATAGTCACATCGCAGGGCCTGCGATGTAGGAGGCAAATGAACTCATCGAATTTCAAGGGTACCTGACACACACTGTGCATGCAGACTTTGCATGCAGACTTTGCATGCACAGCGATCCACCAATAATTAGTTCTTATTCGGTGTGCCGAAGCAGACCACGCCCCTGCACATGGAATGAGTCGCTGGTAACAACATTGAAAAATGAGCAAGGAACAAGAGAAAGTCGGGAAAACGAAGACTTAGTGCCAAAAAGAAAAGCAACGTCAGTTATCTGGAATTATTTCGGCTACAAGAAGGATGACATTGACCAAACATGCGTTCTGTGTCGACAGTGACTTGCATCTGTTGCCACAACGAGAGGTAGCACAACAAATTTGTTCGACCATTTACGTCGGTACCACACAACAGAGTCCTGCACGGGTCTTATTTTGCAAACCCGCACCCGCCCGTACCCACCTTACTTAAAACTTCACCCAACTCGTTTTCCAACAGTAGCACAAATTACATTCCGATCCCGAGCCAACCCGCTATAAATTGTTACCGACGCCCGACCTGCACCCGAAGGAAAATTAACATTAGACGGATGCAATTTTTAAAAATGAAAGTAAGCCCGCATGGGGAATGGGAGTTCTGAGAGGGCGTAAGCACGCATGAATGAGCTCATATGAAATATAAATGCTTATCATTTTGAAATGCAGGTATATTTTTGTAGAGGTGTCGCTAATAATGATTTCTTTTTTTTTTTTTTTTTGCACGTGACGCCTTGAAAATGGCAATGGCAAACCTGACTTGTGCTTTCCAGGCGTCCAACCTGATCCTCACCCATGTCGGACACAGTACATTATTTTTCATCTGTTTTATCCAAATTGTGCGGGTCACCCGCAGGTACCTGAACCCGTGCAGGACTCTGCCACACAGCTCAGTACGACGAATACAAAGCCAGATCTGACTGTCGTCCAAAACAAAAAACTGATTTCAGTCGTTGAATAACCTGTCTATCACTCATTGTTAGTTACTTAAAGTAATTATGAAGCTAGAATGTTCCATTTTAAGATGGAGAGCTCAAAAGGTTCAAAGGTTTGTTTATTGTCATTCAATTCAAGTTTGCACATGATAGAACGAAACATACCCAGCACAATAAAAGCAAGCAATAAAAGATAACAATAAGAATATCTCTAAAACACAGACAGAAGCCATACTCATAACATTGACAAACTGGCAGGCCTGACCCCCAATTTCCACTGGATACGTCTCCGGTGCGTTGCGTCTCCGCCACGCCAGCGGAGCAGATACGTTTCACTTTAGTCTGTGTGTCAATCCAGACCAGGTCCGCTGCGCTGCATATCTGCTCCGTCCCAGCTCTGGCAGTCCGGACCCCTCCGGCACAGATACGCAGGACTTCTATTTCTGGTGGATGCCGGACCATGACGCAGCAATTCAGCAAAATTTAGCACGGAGCAGACAGGAAGTCAAGCGCCGAAATAACAAACAACATCCAGTACTTTTCAAAATAATACAGTCCGTGTTGACACCAGCATACAAATCTCAAAAAAGAGACAAACACAAGCTCTTCTGCTTTGTTGGTTTAATAACACAGACCTGTAACTGCAGTCGGGAGTGATTATGTGATTATCGCGGGAACTCGTCGTCCTCCTGATGCCAGCTGTCTACCGTACTGCGCCGTGGGGTACTCGAACCGCTACCGGTGGGGATTGGCGGATGGCGGAGCAAAACCGGGTCGGAGTTGCAACGCAGCGGACACGTATCCAGTGGAAATTGAGGGTGAGGAGCGGTCCACCATTACTCTCCGGCCTGTTAGGTCGCACTCGGGGATCGACACTTTTTGTCTGCCATGACGGCAGCGCGCCGGAGACGCAGCTACTAACGTGAATTGTCCAAAAACCTTCTTTCATGTGTAGAGACCCTGGTGATACTACGAGCAAAGTTTCATGTTGTTGTGTTGTGTCAAGCCTTTTTAATCTTTTAAAAATAGCGATTTTGATGCTAGTGTAAAAGTGCCCCTGCACCCCATTAAAAAATAGCTTGTCCAAAAACGAAACTACGGTAAATCTTAAAAGTGCCTCTTTCGTCGCAATTATGCTGTAACACGAAGGTTTGACTCATATTCAATCGCAAATAAAGCCTCGGTTGCTTTTTGGTGAGAGTTGTGCAGTAAGCATTTCAATACCAGGATACCTCTCTAAAAGCTTTTTGGCCTATTTCAGCTACAGCCAACTTAACTGTGTTGCTTCAGTCTCAATGCTCTCATTTGCAGCTGTTTTCAGTGCAAAAACTCTGACAAGGTCTTTGTACAAGACCTGTTCCACAGAAAATGGCAGACAGACAATTAGACACTTTCTGGTAAACCTAGTTGAGTGTTTAGCAGCAAAAGAGAATATATTTTTCTTGGTGAAGGAAGACAAACTTAAAATCCAACATACATTGCATCTGCATCTACTGGATGAATTGGTGACTTTTTGCTATTATGTTCTCATATCAGCTTAATGTGAGGTGATACATGAGGTGATATATTACTGCGTGCCACCAAGAGGCCAAAATAAACATGTGTCTCTTAAACTGCTTAATGTTCTACTACTTTTACCAACTAACTCTGTTTTTTAGCAATTTAATGCTAGGCAGGTGGTGTGTGGAGTGTTTTTTTAAAACCTTTACTGCAAAAAACAGCTGCTTGCTGCTGTTGAATAGAGGTGTAGTAACCAAAACAATGTGCTAAAAGATGTTTCACTCCATAGACTTGAGGAGAACTGCACAGTTGGTTATATTTCTGTTTGACATCGTATATCGTATAATATGTTGATTAATCATTGTTAGTGGATTGATTTGCTTTAAGGTTTGGTCATGAACAGACCATATGAGGAGGACATATTTTATTTAACGAATACTGTGTCATTAATAAAACAACCCTTGAGATAAGTCATAAGTGAGTAAAGTAGGCTGGAAGCAGAAGCTTTAAGACTACAGCGAAGATGTTAAACATCCAAAACGAACCTTCTGCACAGATTTATTGGACTGCTATTGGGGGCGTTTGGAAAAGCAGCCAACATGAGGGGGAGTGTTGAGGGACTTGGCTCCAGACAGGAAGATGTAAATCCTGGGTGACTTGTCCTGGCTGTTGTCTGAGCCAAAACACTGATTGGTTCTAGCCAACAGACCTCCAGATACACCGTCTTGTGGGGGTGCAGAGACTGCAGGGTTGTTTTTGGACACAAGTGTTATACTGTCTTTAAACCTATACAGAGACATTTACGGGGCAATTCAAAGCTATAGGTCTGCTAAAGATTTATATATACATTCTAGTCACTGGAATCAAATTTTCTAACTCACAGGAAGTGGAAAGATTTTACTTCACAAATCCAGCCAGGATGACAAAGAGAAATAATATATGATTATATGTCATTGAGAAAACATACAGTCACTCTAATTTTCACAAATTGTTGTACAACCATAATAGAGTTTTTTTTTTTCATATGTATCCTATTTTGTTGACCAAACTCCACCTCACTTTATCCATGTTTGAATGTGTTTTTCCCACTTGAAGTGAGATAAAAGCCAACATGACATGTTTGCATCCACTACTGTTACATTAAAGTTACATTGTCCATTCTTTGCATGGACTGTGTAGAATTATTTGAAAACCTCATTAATAAAAATATATATTATATTTTCAACATATTAACATATTAAATTAAGTTGAATTTCTCTGCACACTGGGTTATGTATGTATCTGTCCGTACAGTTCGGTTGAGGCTGTTGGTTTGGTACTTGATATTTTGAGTTGGGTACGCCTTGTGAACAAAATATTAATGATAGTAATAACTGTCAGATTAATATTAATAATAATATTAGGTTCTGGGTGTGTGCGGCTCATTATCTAAAGCGTGTCTAACACCTTGAAAGCCTTGGCAGTGGGGCAGCTGACTGTTACTGTAGCTAAACCATGCTCGTTAAGTTAGCCCATAGGTGCAACATATAGCCCATATAGCATGTGCAAATGACATTCCACCACTAATAGTCTTTTAACACTATTTAGAAACACAATCACACGATGATAAACCATGTGTGCCTGCCACAACCAAATGCAACTATTACAGGGTTTGATCCTCCTCACTCAGTCTGGTGCTGCCTTAATGTATGAATTATCCACTGGCCTACATAAATGGGCGCAAGCTGCAGTCATCCAGGAACAACACCTTCTCACTTCCAACTCATCAAATACCGCAGCTTTAAAACGACGTGTGCAGACAAATAGTTCACATCTTATGACAGAGTGTGGCATTCTGACTGCTATTAACATTGTGAAATGGTCGTAGTTTGGTTCGGTTTGAGCAAACGACAACATGGTTATGTTTCAGAAAAGATCATACTTTGGTTTAAAATAACTATGTTCAGTCAGGTAACCTCTGTAATGGAAGCTATATAAGTCACATAAAACACATCACCTTATGTAAGTAAAAAATCACTCTCCTAACATAAGTTACATCATTTACATACATGAACCCTACCCTAGGTTATCTAACTGTAAAAAATGTGTAAACAGAGTGAGTACAGACTCAATATGAACACTAATAGCCATCAAACTGAATATGAAAATCTAAAACCACACTGACTGTTATTAAGGGTTAGGGTTAGGGTTAGGGTTAGTTAACTCTAGCACTCAATGTATTACTGACATATTGACCTTTGTTTTAATGATCCTAGTAATATTAACAGCATATTTCACAGTAGGAATAATGGTTAATGAAGCACTGTTAATAATTATATGTTTCAATAAGTGTAATCTAAGACACTTTTGTTGATTTCTGTATGGTAACGAAAATGAACTAAACCATGATCCCAAAACCAACAAAAGATGTATTCTGTGTACCACTACTATACTACACACTGATGTTCGTACTATACACAAATACATAGAAAGCAACGGGTAAAAGGAGGATAGAGACATACCAAACTCTAAAGCAGTGTGGTGGCTTTTTCCATTCTGTTGTTTAGACACTGTTCAGTAGAAGCTACTCAATATCAGTTGGTCCTTTAGTTTTTTCAAGAATAACTTTTTCTACCGTCTGCTCAGGCATCATCTTGTTCAAGTTGTTACAAATCGAACAATAAACAGACACTATATTGATATTGACATTATATTGATGAAGTCTGTTATAACCCACCTACATTTTCAAAAATAAATATATGTATGCATGTACTCCCTCAGTGTGCTCACACTACAAGCTGAAATGAAATGACATACATGTTGGCACACTAGCCCCATTCCTACTTCTCTTTCAGTGCGATGATCCTGCGCCAATTCTCCGCATCCTCCTCTGAGTGAAAGTTTCAGATGCAGCGAGGGGTGAAATTTTGCTGCGGCTCTGATGCGCCTCCGGATGTAGTATCAGAGGCACCGCAGAGGCTAATCGGCGTCTGTGTGAATGGATAAGCCGGCGGCGTGAAGTGGCGGCATGACAATTTCATGGTGTTCACAGTCCAATAACTAAACAGATCCTTCACTCAACAAAATAAAGAGAAATGTCCCACAAAGCAACATTACAGGACCAAACAACAGTAATGTAGTAACTGGTAGTGTCTTTGGCAACGTTTTTGGTAAAAAAAAAATACTGCAGTTATACGTGGAGAAATGTCTGTCCTCCTGACTCTGACTCATACAGCATAAGTCCCTGGCAAAAAAACTTTAACTCACCAAGTCTTTGTCTCTTTCTACTCTTGCCTTGTTGCAGTTACTTTCGTAAAAAATCACTGCGACATTCAGCACTACCAACCGGGACTTCAGCATCCCTTCACACGAGTTAAACTCCAGATGTCCAGTAAACTGATGGCGATTATGTAATTATGTGATTTAAAGTGAAAAAAACGAACTTTGTCACTTTCCAGGATGCATGGTGGGTCAGGATCTCAATCACAAAACAGTGTAACATTTTTGGATTAGCAGCGCCGACTTGCTGTGTGAATTGACACACTGATGCGGTTTTACGCCGGAGCTGCTTGGTTCTGTGTGAACAAACGATGGTGGAGAATTGGCAAACCTCTGCTGCGGACATAATGCAGATACTCTGTGTGAAAATGGCTACTGTCCCCTCCCTTAGTCATCTGACTCTTTTCACAATGACTGTTTCCAAACTCTTTTAGAATGAACAGCAGCAGGTCTGTGCTGGTGTCCACACTACAGCACTGCTAACTTCATACAAATGTTTCTTTGTGAGCATTAAGGAAACCATCTGGACCATGACACACACCATCACAGTGTCAATTCACAGACGTTGAGAGCAGCACGCTGACATTTCAAAGAGTCTCTGTGGTGTGGAATCGATTAGCCTCAGAGCATTAGTATGACATGTCCAACCGTTTGCTGATGTCAAAACAAAGAGGTTTTTTTTCTGTGAAGTCTTGTACTGTTTTTCAATAGAAGCCATACATCAACTGCCCTCATCCCTAAAGTGATGGATGTAATCGTGCTTCAGAATTCTTTTTAATCTGTATTTAGAGTAATATTTAGAAAATGAATCACTTTCTTAATGTATCAGAACCTGGTGGCTACAGGTATAGTCTTTTTACTGATGAGATGTCATATTATTGTAGAAGATACCCAGTGTGACATGAAAGAGAAACTTAAAGTTATTTCTGCTGTTGTTGTTTTTCCATGAGTAGCCAGCTACTGATGAGATGTCTGACTTTAAAGGAACAGAAACATAATTAGCCTAGCTTAGCATAAAGACTGGAAACAGGACACAGCAAACCTGGTTCTGTCCAAATTTTAAAGTTACAGGATGTTGTATTAATTTGTTTAATCTGAACCTAAAAAATGTGTGTGAACCCACAGTCTGCACTTTTACAATGAATTTCGCATGTAAAAACAGTTACTGGGACTTTCTGGGACTGATAAAAAAAAAATTGAGCGAAAAGTGGATTTATCTTCACTCCTGTTTATCAACCTGACTGCAGCAGTGATCCGCTGAGGTGACCTCCATGGTTGCATGTTTATGTTCTGTAATGTTGACTGTTGACTGGAGCTGGAGGGGAAATCTACTGTACTCCATAACGGTATTGTTACAGAGAAGAGAGGGGAAAAAGAAGAAAGAGAACCAGAGTCTCTGCTGAGTGCTGAGTTCAATCGGAGGTTCACCTGAATTCCAGCACACACACACACACACACGCATGCACGCACGCACGCACGCACACACCACACACCACACACACACACACACACACACACACACACACTCTTTGTGGTTATGGCCAATGTAGAGCAAAGTAATCTGGCTGTCTTAGGCAAACAAACTGTGTGAGTAGCACAAATAAACACATATGATCCAGAGGTCAAACTGGCGAACACACCATTAAACAATCACTACTGCTGATGAAAAACTGTATCACGTGACTCAGACACACATGTTCATACACTGTTTTACACAAGTTTTTTTCATGTTCCATTTAGTCTCCTTCTTCAACTTCTTTCCTCACTCTCTGAATCTCTTACGGAGGTTATCATGGCAGGCGACCACATGAAACACACTGTGGTTTTTGTTTCCTTTTGAATTTGAACATATTTGGGATAATGTAAGAACACAACTCAGCAAATTCTATAACAAAGTTCTAGTCAACATTTTAATGCAGAAAACATTTCTATTTCATTAAGCAAAAAACAACATGTCAAATGCAGTTTACAGATTTTACAAGGTTTATTGTAACTTTTGATGGAGCAAGTCAACATTTTTTATCTGCTCTGCAAAGCCAACAAATCCCAGACTATGTGTGTAGTGAACACACATAGATGAGACAGATATAAATAATTTCATATGACCTTGGGTAAGACAGCATTCCACAATTCCAAATGTGTGCCTGCTCCCTGAAGAGACTGGGATCAAGGATTTAAAGCCAAAACCTACAGTCTAATACTGCATTGTCATCATCTGTTTTTATTAATGTTAATGTTTAGAGAAGAAAACTTTTACCTACATAATTTTCTAATAATCTAAAAAAGTAAAGCAACTTCAGATATTTGTTTTCTTCATAAGAGTATCAAAGTGGCACAGTAACACATTTTTTCTCTGAAAAAAAGTGTCAAAACCTTGTTCTGAAAACAAAGTATGGCTGCAGTGTTATAGTGGTGATTCAACCTAGCGAGACATTTATTTTGGATTTTTGATTAAAAAGCTATCTGTAATTCTCCATTGTTCAACTGTGAGCGTGAGTGTTTATCTGTGAGATGTATCGATTTTGTTGAAATACTGAATGGATGCTAATAAAAGTCATGGCCCATTTAATTCCCCTTTAATTGTATTTCATGACTTGGAACACAATTGCTAGTAAGATTCTTTTGGCTTTCTATCGTGTTGCTCCTGTTTCATTCCCCTCTGCCCTCACAATGATTCAAAGTCATTCAACAGGTACCGTACTTGTCGTTCCGTGAGGTCGAGGTTGACAGCTATTTCGTAGCGTCTCAGTCTGGTCAAATAGTTGTGGTGTGCAAACTCTGACTCCAGTTCCCGGATCTGTTCTTTGGTGAAGGCTGTGCGCTCCTTCCTGGGCTTGCTGTTCAAGTCTGACTTATAGCTCCCGTCTTGGGACTCTGAAATGAAAAACAGAACATTTTCCAGCCACAGCTGAGTCTCCAAAAGAGAGGGGGAGGAAGAAATAAAAAAAAATAGACGGGTTTGATAAAGTGCAGGGGCCCATCTGAAACAAAAATAAAATGAAAGCAAGACGATTAGGGTGCCAATCACCTTTTATTGTGCAGACATTAGTGTTGCATCCTTTGTTATTTAACCCAGACGGGGAGCTTTCTCCCAGATGGCTCCATTCAGTATAGATTTAGTTGCTAGTGAATACCCAAAACCTCCTAGTCACACTATTGTTGGGATTAATGCTCTGACTTTAGCACCTACAGTACAAATATAAAATCTTTGCAGACGGAATACACTGTACAGGATAATTCAAATTATTTTTTGAGGTTTTGAGCATTAATATAGATTGAATATGATACCACATTACTCAATAAGTCACTGCTGAGATTTGAGAACACTGTAAAACCACTGCAATCAAGTAAAACGGGATGACAGACACAAGTAGTCAGATGAGCTAAAAGTAAAATCAGATTATCTAAACCACTTCACCCATGTGTAGTGTTTCTCACCAATTACTATTGTGTGTATCCTTAACTGTCTCTGAAAATGTTTTCCAATTTTCTTAGAAGATTTTAAACCTTTATTTTAGTAATCCGTGTGCTCCTCTTCCAGCCTTTTGCCAGTGAAGTGCTTATTTTTCTTGGCTCATTCCTGCTACATTTATCAATGGTGTGAATCCATTAGCAGAAATGTCCATGTGTTTCCCTGTGCACATAAACAAGATTACCTCAAAAAAGGAATCTACTCAGAGGGAGTCATGCTATATGAAGTGTAAATAAAAGCTGTAACAGTAAAAAGCTAAATTAAGTCTAGAAACAGACTACGTCATGGTCACATCCTTTAAACACCACTAAGTGTCTTACTACACAATGACAATATACATTTTCTTCAAGCTGATCAATGTACACGTTATGTACTAAATATAGTTATATAATTAAATTGTAGGATATTTGCCAGTATTGACTTTGAGATGAGGGAAGCCAAAAGTAGAAAAAAAAAATGCTATTCCGATTTCATTTGACTGGCAAAAGTATTCCCCTAACCTTAAGTGTTTTAACTGAGATACTTAACTACACCATAAGCATTATTTATTTCCTTATCCTTAGCAGTAATGTAGTCAGACTGTACAGATATTTTAGATGAAAAGAATTCTAAAAACAATGGCATTGGACATTGATGAGTACATTTATTTATTATTCAATTATTTATCATTATCCTTGGTGGGACAAATAAGTGCTCGTATAATGTTCATGTTAAACTTCATATTGTGTTTTTTGAGTGAAATAAATGTAGAACTCATCAAAAACCACGAAAATATACTCATGGTTATCTGGATGTTAGAGAATAAAGGAAAAGCCACATGTTAATATCAATTTTAAAAGGCACTTTTTAGTCCTACTCTCTAAGACTTACTGCACATAAACACGAAGCTTTTCTCCAATTGGTCATGCTTCAAAGGTGAAATCACATTTTCCCCACTTATATTGTCTGTCAGTACGAGCATATTTCAAGTATCCCTTTTATGTATTTGTGGTCAGTGACTGATGAAAATGAATAGAACGTTTTGAAAGTAATCTTTCATAGTGAGAAAACACTGAATAGTAATTTCTGCACTGTTCTCCAGTCCACACTGCATAAATCCAGCTGACATTTCATTAGTCGTGTAAATGTGGGATGTGCTGACAAACCACAGTGTGCCAGGAAACAGACACCGTCTGTGCCATAGTGTGAGACCAATTGCACAAATCCATTGGACATTGTCAGTTTTGTGTCATATTTTCCTTTTGTCATGTTATTTCATTCAGTGTTATTAATGACTTAAGGTTTTTATTGAGCCTTTAAGTCTTTACAGGATTTGTTTTTTTTACTCATTCTGACTGTTTAAATCAGTGCAGCTCTTTTTACTCAGCACCACCATCCGTTCAGACTGCGCTTTGAAGGGTCGTAGGTCAATAACTATATGTATTTCATCATCACAAGATCCTTTTAAGGAACGTTTCATCCAAAAAAAAATGCTGCGGCTTCTGAGAGTGCCAATGAAGTTAGAGTTAGGAAATTGGATTTGGGTTAGGCCACTGGCAGCTTCAGCACACTCTCGAAGTGTTCAATCTGTCAGTCAAAGCGCCTTCTCTCCTGGCTGGGACATCGACTCTGGGGAATTGGAAAGTTCTCGACTTGGCTGCCACTCCAAGCTGCCTGTCAGTGGGGCTAAATGAAGCAGATATGATGCCTGCTTTTAAGTCTGGTGGATGATGTGCTCTTTTACCGTTCATAGGAAGCATATGTGTAAGTTTTATGCCGTTGACACGTGACCTGCACCTCCAGTATCACCTTAACTGTGAGTCCCATCAACAGTCCAAATGAGTATGTTCAGGGCCGCAGCTACCATGGAGGACACTGACGTCATGACCTGTGTTTTGTCTGGGAGTTAAAGGATTTTAACTATTGAGTTTACATTTTGATATTAAGAACACTTGCATGGTGCTGCATTTTTAATGAGTTCATTATGTAGCTTTTGATCACGTTGCATGATCTTCATCAGCAGAGGAAAATTTGCTCAGTTATTAAAATTGTTTTCAGTTGTTTTCAGTTTACTTTCAGGGCTTCTTGTTAATCTCAACTGAAAAAGCTGTATGTTAATAAAATAGATAAATTCCACTATATATTTGACTCAATCTGTTGTAATTAATAAATATATAAAATATTCTTTTTTGTACCTGGTACTCTGGAGAAAGCTTGGATATACATATATATATATATATTTAGGACTGGGATTGATATTTACAGAAAGTATAAATTAATATTATTTTTATTTCATCACATGATTTTTACAGTTGTTTTGTGTTCGAGAGATGAGGCGACTTGGTCTCCTTTTTAAATCCTTGAGTTGATTTAATTTCAGGAACTTTATAAACATCTTATTCAAAATGACAGCAGATCTGTTCCGTTTTAATCAAAAACCCAGAGCATAAATAAAATCAATATGTTGCTATTTTTTCAGTATATGTTCACACTAAGACTAAAATAACCCTGTTGATTTGACAGGTCAGATCAGGTCTCCTTAATCTTCTCTTTCACATCATCTTCTTTTAGGTTCTAATCTGAAAGAATATCCTCGCAGAGAAAGTTGCAAGTCGCAGAGAAATTGCAAGTTTAATTATGGCATTTCATTTTAGATTCTACTTGAGGAAAATATGACACGATTGTTTATAATTATGTCTTACACTAGACCTTTTCTTTGTTAATTTAAAAATCTTCAGCAGATTCAGTTTAGTTATGTTTATGAAGAAATCTTCAGACCTTGTGACTGTTGGTAATGCTAGTTTTCAAATGAACTTGGATTACTATTTTATTTTATTTTATTTTAATGAAAAAACAAACAGATTTTTTTAGATTTGGGTTTGCATTTTATCATAACAATACTTGGTCTATATAATCAATATTATAATTAATAGTTTAAGAGTGATCAAAAAAATAGTCTGAATATCTAATGACAATGACTTACACACTTTACAATAGCCATCATTAGTTAACTGAACTTTAGTTTAATTTATTCATAATACAGTTACTCTCTTTAACTTACTTATTTAATTATTTCACTGTTAACAATTAAATGCTTTATAGACTATTTATTAAGCAGTTGTTTATTGCAAAGTTGATGTTTGTAAAAGGTCAATAAATACAGTTTATTTCATCCATAAAAACACTAACTGGGTGGTCATTATTAAGTGTTGCAGGTTTGACTGCAACAGAATTGAGCACTACTGTCAGTATCAGTAATGTGCTGTAATAAACATCTCTACAGTAGGAGATGAATATCTTGCAGAGAAAAAATTAAGCTTCAGGCTCCATTTAAAAGAAACAGTTTCATGGGAAATTGTTCAAAACTAAATACATAATAGACTTCCTGAACTTACCTGAGTTATCATTCTTGCCTCTACGGCTCCTTCTGTCTGGGTCCCCTGAAGACACAGTTTGCTGCCCATATTCCCCAGACACACATGATGCCCCCGTGGGGTCACTGCTACCCTTACTTGGGTCGATGCTGCACAGGTTTGGGCCCCCAGTGCAGAGTTCTGTGGCCGTGGCTTCTAGCGGCGGGAGGCAGACGTTTTGCCGAGCATTAGGTGAGGGAATCTGCAGGGGGGCAGGCCAGCCAGGCGGGTGCTGAGGGTGGAGAGGATGCTGCTGCTGGGGCAGGTGGCCTCGGTGGGCTAGACTGCCAAACACTCCATTGTCCTCTCCACCAGAGTAGTTGTAGGGGGGCGAAGAGCTGGGTAGATCCAGGTAGGAGATGTGGTCGCTCCGACCATGCAGGGTCAGTGGTGACTGGGTGATGGCGGGGTGCAGGCCCTGGGCTGGGGCATGAGGGCTGCGTAGACAACCAAACAGAGAGTGATCCATGGTGTGGGGAGTCCTGCAAACCCCCACTCTTTCCTGTCAGATTCAACCGAACCTCCCAAGAAAGAAGAGAGGCGAGAGAGTCAGGGATGTGGGCAGCTGAAGTCTCCGCTCTCTGCTACAGCCCTTCTCAGTTCAGATCTCCAGACCCCTAATTCCCAAAGAAATCCAGTTGAAGGAAGGCTGAGATGGTGGCGTTGAAAGAAAAGGCCTCTGGTAATCCCGAGCACGCAGACGGTTGCCAGGCGGGTGGTGGGTAAACAGTGAGAGGCGGAGGAGGATCTCGGATGACAGTTGAGAACGCCAGGACCAGTGTGGAAGGAGAGGGAGCTTCCAGGGAAGTTGTGCTGGAGTGGGAGGGAGGGGGCGGAGGGAGGGGGTGGGTGTTATATATAGGTTGTAACCTGAGAGGTAGGTTGGGTCACTGGCTCACTGCTATTGACCACATGCATGTGATCATCCTCCAAACTCCAACACACAATAAATCTGAGCCATTCCTATAGCACTGCCTCAGGAAAAGTGGGCAATTTATTTTGGAGCTGAGCTGTTTGACCCTGCTGACGTTTTTCTAGGAACTGCATTGCATGAGCTGTTGCTTCTTAGATGTACAGCCGCAGAACTTAAGGACTGTTGTCATGGTCTGTTCTTCTGATGGTTGGGTGTAAGTTAATAGTGACATAAGATTTACTCTGAAAAAACATTAAAGCGGCAATGAGGAACTTTTCTGTTGCTGTTGTTTCTGGTGGCCCCTGTATTTGTTTTGAAAGCAAGTGAAAGGACCAGGCAATATATTTTTAATACTCTTTTTTAAACCCAGCTGTTGCAGTGAGGTAAAGTATCTGTTTGTGGCGATGTAATGTAAATAATAATGGTAATATGACGATGGCGAAACAGAGTGAACTTAGCTTTAGAATTACATGTAACCTAAGTTTGTGAACAGCACTAAAACTAACATTTGCTCAGTATTAGCAATTTTGCTGAGAAATCAATAGACAACATATTCCCTAGAACTGTCATATCTTCATGAAAAAAGGCCAACAGCTCAGAAACTTGGCCAACATACTAAGTTACGCTATGAGCCAGTTGATCTGCAGCTAGAGAAGTATCCGCTGACATATAACCAGACTACAGCTGCTCCCCAAGCAGCAATACAATATTTTTTTAGTTCAAACTCCTTTATTCAGGGCTTATTCAGTTTCAATCCCTAGGATAAGTTTTAATAGACTACATAGAACACAAAACACTTGGGTGATTGAGTTACGTACTACTCTAACTGCATGACGAGTGTGGATCCTGTAACCTTACTGTGTTAAGACTTAAGGAAGGAGTTAGTGGTGTACATATGACAAACATCATACATGTATAGCCTGTTTCGGGCTACCGTGAGTCGTCTTGTTAGGCACAACGCACACAATGGTCGATTCAAGTATGTATTGCTCAAATCTCGTACACACAATAATTAACAATGTGGCGAATGCGGCTTGTGCGTCTCGCCCTCCAGCTGCTCTCCTGCGCATCTCCCAGGCTTTCCCCATCTGAGGTCCAGCACGCTACTGCATATAAAGGGAGAGAGTGATTAGTAACTGTGTGCCAGCTCTGCCAATCACTCACCTGGCGCTGCTCTCCTGAGCGCTCTCCACCCCTCTCTCTCTCCTCCTGCCTCGACCATGCTCACCTCCACATTGTGTACCACCCGGAATTTAAAGGGCTGTAAAGCCAGGTACCGGCGGGGGATGCGGCCGTTGGCATCTTTCATGCGGTGAAGCCAGTGGAGAGGAGCGTGGTCTGAACGACTGCCCACCGCCCACCGGATAGCCAAGCACTTCTTTTCGATGGTGCTGTGCCGCGACTCCCTCTTGGACAGCTTCCGGCTGATGTAAAGCACCGGGCGGTCGGCCCCCCTGCATCTGCTGAAATAAGACCGCCCCCGGCCCCCTGTTCGAAGCATCGATCTGCAGGAGAAAAGGGAGGGAAAAGTTAGGTGTGTAGAGGAGAGGCTCCCTGCAGAGGGCTTGTTTAACCTTCTCAAACGCCAGCTGGCACGGCTCCATCCCCTGGACCGGATCTGAGGCACCCTTTCGGGTTAGGTCAGTCAGTGGGCCGGTCAGCTCCGCAAAGCGGGGAAATGAACCACCAGTAGTAGCCAACTAGCCCCAAGAACCACCTCGCCTCTTTTTTTGTCTTGGGTCTCGGGCAGGCAGCAATAGCAGCTGTCTTATCTACCTGGGGACGCGCCTGCCTGCCACCCAAGTGGTACCCCAGATACCGTACCTCCCCCCGTCCAACTGCACACTTCTTTGAGTTGGCCGTGAGCCCCGCCCGTCGCAGTGACTCGAGCACTGCGACCACCTGCTGCGTATGCTCGGCCCAGCCGCCACTGTGAATGATCACATTATCCAAGTAGGCGGCCACATACGCAGAATGCGGGCGCAGCACCCAGTCCATGAGGCACTGGAAGGTGGCTGGGGCACCGAACAACCCAAACGGAAGTGTAACGAACTGGTACAAACCGTACTGGTACAAATTTAGTGCCGTGAAAAAGCGAGCTGTGCCCAACCGATCCAGGAGCTCATCGACCTGGGGCATCAGGTAGGCGTCAAATTGTGACACATCATTCACCTTGCAATAGTCCACACAGAACCGGAACTATGGGGCTACACCAGGCACTGTTAGACTCTTCTATTACCACCACCTCCAGCATTGCCGCCAACTCCTCCTGAATCACTTTTCTCTTGTGTTCTGGTAACTGATAGGGCCGTGAACACACCATCATGCCCAGGCATGTCTCGATGTGGTGCTGTATGAGGTCGGTGCGTCCTGGCAGGGGGGAGAATCAGCATAACGCTGCTGCAACCTGGCAACATCTGCTCCCTGGGACAGTGTGAGATGGTCACCACAGAGGAGCGAGGCGGAATTGGAGGACTTTGGCACCTCAGGCCCCAGCTCATCTCTCTCTGTCACCATTGTCACCAGGGAGAAAGGCTCCACCTCTCTCCACGCTTTGAGGAGGTTGAGGTGGTAAACCTGTGTTGCCCCTCTCCTGTCAGAATGCGTCACCTCATAGTCGACATCGCCCCACTCGCCATGTGACCTTGAAGGGTCCTTTACACTTGGCGAGTAATTTGGAACTGGATGACCGGAGAAATACAAGCACTTTATCTCCCGGTGCAAATTGTCTTAATCTAGTTCCTCTAGTTGAAGTTCCTCTGTACAGGCACTGTTGACGCTCCTGGGCCTTAAGGTCTGGGCAACAGAAGTGGCATTTTTTTCTGCTTGAGGGTAAGCCAGCCTGCTAGAGGCAATCAAATACTTGCTGGATGTCACTAAAGTGTGTCTGGGTGTCTTTAGAATACATGATGATATCATCCAAGTACACCATGCAGCAGTCTCCAAGGCAGCTCCGCTGCACATGTTTCATCAGCCTTTGGAAGGTGGCTTGAGTGCTCTTCAAACCAAAACACATAAACCAAAAATGGAACAACCCAAAAGATGTGACAAACGCCTTCATGGGCTAGGTTTCAGGGTTGATTTCCATCTGCCATAAACAACTGTTGAGATCTAGGGTGGTAGACACAGTTGAGCCTGCCAGCGACTCACAGATCTCAGAAATTGTTGGCAGAGGATGGGCATCTCCCTCACCTTGATCATTAACACAAAGGAAATCCACACAAGACTGGGGGGAGCCACCATCTTTCCTAGGCACCAATACAATTGGGGAAGCCCATGATGAAAAGGGAGGCACAATGACACTCTGTTGGAGCACGTCATCAATCTGTCCCTCAACAATCTTCCGCTTTTGTAGGGGCAATCTATAAGGGCACTGGGTAACCACAACTTCACGGTTTAATTTGATTTTTTGATGTGCGGCATAAAGAGATGGTGCAGACCAGGGGATTGTTTAACAACAGTCAGTGCAGCTTTTTAGCCTCCTTTCCCACTAAGTCACTTTCTTTAACAGTTGTATGGAGCAGAACACCCAATTCCTCGCCCTAAACAAGCACAAATCGTCACCAGAGTGGGACGAGAGTGGATGGAAAGGAAGTACACAAAAGAACACTGTCACGTAGTGACTCCTCTCTTCCTTTGGTGCAAATCTTTTCTTCAAGATCATCAACATAGTCCTCAGGAGGAAAAGACGCCTGCACCCTGAAAGTCTTCCCATGTTAGGATTCTCTTTTTTCCTTTCTCCCAACAATCACCCGCATGGTTGCTAGGATCCCATTATGGGAAAGTGGTCTTCCAGGGCGCCTTCCTAGGGAGGTGTTCCTGGCACGTCCAACTGGGAGGAGACCTAGGGGTAGACCCAGGACCAGGTGGAGGGATTATATCTCCTCTCTGGCCTGAGAGCGCCTGGGGATTCCCCAGGCAGAGATTAGCCGATGTGGCCGGGGAAAGGGAAGTCTGGGGCTTGCTACTTAAGCTGCTGCCCCCGCGACCCGATTTTGGTGGGCAGTTGACAATGGATGGATAGATGGATGGATGGATGGATGGATGGTCTCAGAGAGAGGAAGTCACAACATTTTTGCAAAAACACCAAAGGATCCTTATCGTCCTGAGGCCCGCCATAACAAGGGAAAAACATCTTAATGGGAAGGTTCACCCTGGCCAATTTCACCCATAGGTGTGGCAGCACCTGCACAATCTGAAAGAACTCCAGCAGGAGCTGGCAACAAAACTACATTTTTGACTGGGGAAACAAATAATTTGTGTCCTTGAGAGGGGCCTATACCAGGTGCTACAGTTTCTTTCACAACCACCTCATTTTGCTTTTGTAGGGAATTGATTTGAGAGGTGAGTGCGCACTGTTGATGGACAAGTGATTTCAGAGTTGCCTGCACTGAGCCCAACTGCTGTCGCAAGGTGTGCACCTCAGTCACAAGAAGTTGTACATCCTTGCTTTTGGTGATAACAAAAAGTAAGTTTTGATGGCTGCTAGAGAGGCACTCTTGGAACTCAGACTGTGTCTGCCGGGCATTTCACGGAATAGCATCTATGCACTTTGCACCAGAATCCCTGACAGCCAACAGTCACTGGTTTTATCCACCAGATTAGCAAGATTAGAGTGGTACATACTTTCAGAGCCTTATCCATTGGTATTCTCAACTGCCTTCACCTGCTTACCTATGATTTTTGCTCCGTCTGGAAACCAAGAGAGATTATTACACTCCAGCTCCTGGATACCACTATGTATGGTGTTTGTATGTTCCCCTGGTGGTCTGACACCTCCCGGTGGCCCAGTGTCCTACAACAGTCATAAGACTTGCAGTG